>CM052892.1:48175993-48499643 GCA_028534135.1 Potos flavus | reverse complement strand
ATACAATGGAATATTATGCCTCCATCAGAAAGGACGAATACCCAACTTTTGTATCAACATGGACGGAACTGGAGGAGATTATGCTGAGTGAAATAAGTCAAGCAGAGAAAGTCAATTATCATATGGTTTCACTTACTTCTGGAGCATAAGGAATAACATGGAGGACATTGGGTGAAGGAAAGGAAGGGTGAATTGGGGGAAATCGGAGAGGGAGATGAAACATGAGAGACTGTGGACTCTGAGAAACAAACTGAGGGTTTTGGAGGGGAGTGGGGTGGGGGGCTGGCTGAGCCTGGTGATGGCTATTGAGGAGGGCACGTATTGCATGGAGCACTGGGTGTGGTACATGAACAATGAATCTTGGAACACTGAAAAAATAAAATAAATTAATTGAAAAAAAAAAGTCTTAAATAGTCTTTGTGTCATGGAGGCCAAGAGAAGCTCCTTTTGAAATGCATATGTACCTACCAAGGTGACTTGGATGCAACTGGTTCCCATCCCAGTGGCAACACTGAGGAGCTAAGGAAGAGCACCCAGGGCAGCCCTCCAGGGCAGGATGAATAGGGCAATGATAAATCTCAAAGGATGAAAGAAAAAGAAAGAGAAGATCAGAAGTAGGGCGCAGATCCTTTTTGAAGAGTCTGATTGCTAACTCTGGCCAAGGATAAAATTAAACAACCTCTCTGGGATGCTTATAGAATAGAAAAGAAATAGATCTGTGGCCAGGGAAAGATGAACCTGGATAAGAGATATTAGATAACAACAGATATACGTATATATGTAATGTATGATTTATATGAAGTTCTAGAACAGGCAATACTAATCTAAGCTAGGATTTGGATATGCTAGAGCTATTCTACTATGGAACACAAATGGAACTGTTAAGAATCTATAAACCTTGTGGCAAAGAAATACTGAAGCCATAACAGAAAAAAAACATTTCTTTTGCAAATTTATCTATGACAAATAGGTCCTGCATAATTATTAGAATATTTTGCTAAGCATAGGTACCCTCCAGTGATGAGAAATAAGTAAGGTCTTGACCCCATTAAAAGATCTAAATTCTGTTATTTCACTTTAAAGTCAGTCATTACCAGCAGTCACAGTAAGAAATGTTCTACAGACTGTTCTAGCAGCTAAATGAGGTCTCAGCATTCTCTGCTTTGAGTGTCCTTTGAACACATCTTATAAAAGATGTGACTGGTGACTAAAACAGTATGTGAGCATTGGGATTCAGCTGTTTCCTCTTATACATGGATTCAAATAAGAATGTTCTGAACTCAGTGTCACCAGACTCCAGAGAATTATGTCCTCGTGGTTTATAGGACCAGATGATATTGGAGTTTCCCACCTGTTTTGAAAGGACTCTGAATTCTTAGTTGGATCTTGACCCCACCACAGTATTTTAGAAGATGTCTCTCTCCTTGCCTCCTTAGTTAGCCACTTTTGAAGGAATGCTTCCTTGAACCAAACATGACTACATCATAATGCCTTTTGAATGATTTCCTAATGGCATGTGCCTTCCCTTTATTGTGTTTATTACAGCTAAAATTTTGCATTTTTCCTAATAATTTTTTTACTAATATCTTCCTCCTCCAATAAACTCTAATCTTCTGAGAGCAGAGAAATGCTTGTTTTTGTTCATTTGTATGCTTCAGGGTGCTCAGTACACTTATTATTTGCTGAATAAATCTGAATAAATTAATGATGGTAACATAAGGAGTAAATATATGAGTAAATGAGAATAAATGAACAAATGAATAGGTGAGCAAATGAATGAATGGTCTCCTCAAGTCATATGGCCTTGAGATTAAAAATCTCTATCTTCTGTCTGAGGGAAGGGGTGAGGCAGCACTCAGTTCTGCTGAGAGATGTAAAGGCTGCATTCCTAGCACACAAGTCATGACAAAGGATTCAGGCTGCTAGAAAACAAGTTGGTAAACAGGTGGCAGTAATGATGGCTGAGGAATTGACTGGCAGGGATGCCAATGCACAGCGACAACACAAGAGAGGTATAGGGACCTAGGAGAGAGGATGCTTGACATTTGAAATAGTATTTTTAGAGATTCATGTTCATAGGGTAGAGGAGGTGTTTCCCTCAGTTGGTGAGTCTCCAAGGTGCTGGGGTTCCAAAAGTTACACTAGTAGGGATCCAGCCAAAGACAGAGACTTTCCCTCATTGATATCTCATTGCATATATGCATGGTTATATACTTTCTCTGCTGCATTTGTTGAGCAGCACTTTGGGGAAGGAATTTCCAAATTAAAGTCAAGGAGGAGTGAGAGTGAACAATGCAGATAGAAGAGGCAAAGTGGCTTAGCCTTTTGGCTTCAAAGTCATTGCAGTTGTTCAATTGTTTTATATTTTGTTATGTATCACTTCCAGCAAAATGTAAGCTCTGTGTCAGCAGAAATTTTTGTCTATTTTGTTCAGTGCTCCTTCCCCAACACATAAAACTGTGTCTGGTGCACTGAGGATATTCAATAAAATGTTTTGAACACATGGTCAAGGTTTTATTGAAGAAAGGATTTCATTATTTCTTAATATAAAGTTTTGTCCATACAAAATATTTTACAGAACATATGGCGTATCATTTTTGAAGGATTAGTCCTCAAGCTGAATTACATTATCAGTTTCACCACCAATTTTTAAGGACTCGTACAGAGTCACTCTTATTCAGTATAGCATAATTCGCCAACAAAATCTATCTTCACAGTGTTTAGAATACCAATGTCCTCTGCCTTTAGTTTCAACTTGCTGAAAAGTTGAAAGGAGGTCATCTTCTGCTGTATAGTCTAAATTATTGCTTTCATGGTAGAATCAAGTTTTAAATGTGAGCTCTGTTATTTCCTAGTGGGGTTAAGTAACTTAGTGGTTCATTTTCCGATATTATTTTTTTAACTTATTTCTTTATTTTAGAGAAAGGGGGAGCAAAGGGAGAGAGAGTATTAAGCAGACTCGATGCTGAGCACAGAGCCCAATGTAGGGCTCAATCTTAGGACCCCGAGGTCACAACCTGAGCCAAAACCAAGAGTCAGACACTTAACCAACTATTCCACCCAGATGCCCCATCTTCTATGTATTTTAAAATATATATAAAATGATTCCATCAGATTACAACAAGATGTGGCAAGTGTAAGCATTAATGGGAAGAAAATAGAGAAGGCATCCACTGAATACAATGTATATGGGACACTGGTTCCATTTAATCTCCAACACAATTTTATCACCTACACAGAATTGCTACTATATCTACCCGATATTAACAAAAAAGCCAAATAAAATTTCCCAGTCTGGCTCACTCAATCTTCTCGATACTCCTGTAATAGAGGAAGGAAAGGTGCCTGAAAAGTTGCTCAATTTTTATTACATTGCTAGAGTTAATGACAATATTAAATGAATAAAAAGCATATTCACCTTTCCACTTAATAACAGTTAGAGCGATTAGTGTGTTTCTTAGTTCCAACTACTCATGTCCCAGTTTCATTCTTCTCTTAAAGTTTCTAGGCATACAAAAATACTAAATAGTATTGCATATTCTACCATTTGCTGAACCTTAATTTAATGAGAAATCTCCATTGCTAGACCAGATGTGTAATAGCTTCAGTCTGATATTTAATACATGCAATCAAGTCAATAAATGGGTACACAAAATTCACAGTTAATAACCACCCAGAAACTTGAGTTAATGAACTGTTTCTGCATACATAAGGAAAAATAATAAGAAAGGGTTGTGAGAAGATGGGCCAGCAGTGGCATGGCTTGTTCTTTCTTTCTTTAGTTCTCCTTCATAAAAACAGAGAGGATATGATAGAAAAAAATTCCATGGTCCATATCTTCCACAAACCTATGTGACAAGGAATGACCGCAGACTACAAAAGACAAATAGAAAGGAACAAATCAGTAATAGATGGAAGATAGAGTATCAGTGACAGCTAAAAGTAGCAAAGAGAAGGCAAAGAACCTCAACAGTCTGAGAGTCCGAGAACCGGCAAAATGCCATCAGACACTGCTGGAATCTCACTGCCCATTCCAAGAAAAGCAACATAACTGGGAGAGGATACTGGACCTCTGACTTGCAGGCTAGAGCAAGGGGGGTTTGGGGAAATTCTGAAGGGTAGTCTGAGTGTGGAGCTGAAAACTTCCTAAACTAATAAACTGATACATCATCCCAAGATAACATCCCTTACTCTGAAAAATTGCCAGGAACAAAAGTCAAACTAAATGCTTACAGGGATGATGATATCAAAAGGGGAAAATAAATCCTAAATAAAAAGAGTAAGATAATAAAAAAAAAAAAAAATGAAGGTTTCAGAAAATACAAGGTCATATATTTTTATTACTTTGTGGATAGAAACTCTAGAGCTGCTCTGTTGATTATGTAATTTGAAGTATGTCTAGCCTGATTTGTAAAGTGTTGTGTTTGTAAACTAAAAATTTATTTTGGCGGTGCCTAGGTGGCTCAGTCAGCTAAGCATCTGACTCTTGATCTCAGCTCAGGTCTTGATCTGTGTCCTGAATTCAAGCCCCACATTGGGCTCCATGCCCAGAAAAAAAATTTGTTTTGGAAACTTAGTGTTGAAAAAAATAAATTTAAAACACTTGACTAATAACTTCATATGAATTTACATTGAGTAATTGTTATATTTATTAACAAGTTTTATATTGATAGTATATTGTTTTTAAAAATGTATATTATTTTATTTTATATAATCAATACTTCCAATATTTAATTAACAATTTTACATGGTGTTCAGATGATATTTGGCTATTTATATTTTTAAATATATTTTAAAATAAAATATGTTTAAATTATATTTACCAATTTTTATTTTTAATGTGGCTACTTGAAAATTTGAAATTATGTATGTGCTTCATTCTAATAGAATATAGATAATAAGAAACAAAGAAACGAATGAGGGAGATAAGGGCTGAGAGCCCACAGAATTCAAGCAAATAGGAGACATGAGTCAATTACATTACTGTGGTTGGGTCACATTACAAATAAATATCATTAGAAAGCAATGTGGACATGTAAACATGGAATAAAGATTTGAAGTTAAGGGGGTTGGTTACTACCATGGTGTTGATTGAACAAAATGCTTGTCTTTTACAGATATGTATGGAAATTTTATAGATGCAATGACACGGTATCCGGAGGGATTGAGAGAAGTGGGTGGGAGTCCAGAAGAAACCAGATTGGCCATGAGCTCATCATGCTCGAGTGAGTGGTGGGTACACAGAGATTTGCTATACTCTTCTAATTTGAATGATGTTTTAAATTTTCCATAATAACAAGGTAAAACACAAAGAAAAAGAAACAAATCTACTATAGATTGAAAAACACTGTAGGGAAATAAAGATGTCTCTAGAAGGTATAAAACAGAGAAAGAATGTCAAAAGGAAGCCTCTTTTTCTGTAACATTAGTACCAAGATGAGAATTGCAGTACGCTTCACTAGGGCTGGTCAGTTTTTCCATTTATGGAATGTTCCAAATCTTTATAAACCATCTGGAGAACAAGGATTTGGCTAGATTTCCATCCCACTGTAATAATGAGATATTTATTGAGAAAGAATGTCAAAAAGAACAGCTTTTAATGTGGCTATATGGATATACCAGAAACTGAACCACTTAAAGCATTCTTTATCTCAATTTACAAAAAACAAACACATAAAAATAATGCCAATACCAATGTAATTATTCTGGTGATACATTATAGTGTAAAACCAAAATTGTCACTCCGGGAGCATCTTGGTTTAGGTTATGCTATATTCCCAACTATTAACTTTTTAGTAATCAGAGAACCTAAGAAGGAATATTAGTAATGATGACTCATTTTTAATATTCAGCAATATAAGAGGAAACAGAAATAAGATAATTTGAAAACAGTATTTTGAAGAGGGGGACTCTTATGGAAGACTGTAAAAAACAAAGTAGATTTCAAAGTTTTCACTCTTCTATTTGAATTTTCATTTTTTAATAAATCCACTATAATTTTTTAAAAGATTTTATTTATTTATTTGACAGAGAGAGAGATCACAAGCAGGCAGAGAGGCAGGCAGAGAGAGAGGGAAGCAGGCTCCCCGCCGAGCAGATAGCCCGATGCGGGGCTCGATCCCAGGACCCTGAGATCATGACCTGAGCTGAAGACAGAGTCTTGACCCACTGAACCACCCAGGCACCCCAATCAATCCACATAATTTCTAATATAGGCTTTGCAGTGTTATAAATCAGAGTCAAATAGCATAGTTCGTTCCGGCCTCTCTTTTTATTATACTCCACCTCCATTTTAAAAATGGACTATGGCCACCAAATTATCAGGAAAGGTAGATAAGAATGAGAGAGGATATAAAAATAATATTTAGTGCCCATATGGTCAGACAATATGCCATGTTCCTCATGTAGGTTATATATATATGATTCATTTTAACAAACTTATGAGTTATGTAAGTATTTATATTTTATTGGCCAGGAAATCATAGAATAATGTTCTCTTGGCACTTCAATTACCTTAAGAAATCTTTAACAAGTACTTAACTATTTGTGGTCACTGCCGATGGTGCTGAAGATTCAAAGAATATGACGTTGTACCTCCTTTCGGTTTGCTCATAGATTACTGGGGAAGGCAAGCCAAAGAGGAACTGATTAGAGAATAGACATGGAAAGTCTTGGGGAAGCACAGATGATGCCTGCTGGCCCTTTCATGGACCAGGAAGACTTCTGAAGTAGGGCGAGACATCCAGCTGGGCTATGAAGAGGGGGCAAGGGATTTCTTGGTAGAGAAGGGAAAATGACCTGGTCTAAGCAAAAAGAATAATGTGTCTACTCTACTAAAGAAAAAAAAATCAATGAAAATAAACAACAACAGTCAGGACAAGAACCCAAGAAAAAATGTGGAAAACAGAAAGGGATACAGAACAAGAAAATACAGATAAAGAAATAAAGATAGAGAAAACTCAGAAAAGAAGGAGTCCCTTATGTTCATCTCATGAGCATTTGGCATGGCCTGGTTCCTTAATCAAAGGGAAAATTAAAACAAAACAAACAACAATAACAAAAAACTCTTTTGCACCAGCCTTGTCTTCCTTAAATCTGCTTGATCACTAAATAATAAACCATTTTCATAATAAGCAATATCTCTCCACCCTTCCAAACATTACAGGCATAGCTAGGGAAAGAGATGAAAGAGCTGTTTCCTTGGCGTGATTCCCTGTGGGTGAACAATGTTCTCCTATGTGCAGCGCCGTGCGTGGAGGCCAGACACCTTCCCTGTTCTCACTGCAATGCTCCATGGTGTCTCTGTACATTTCCACCTCATCAACTCCACGTAAAGCAAATGAAACAGACTGTGCCTCCTATTGGCTACAGTTGTTTTTTACCAATCTCTTAGGCTTATGTGCATTCTACAAAATGCTATAGGAATGATGCAGTAGTGGAAAGAATGATTGCAATATTAGAGCAAGTACAGTTGTCACTGCCAACTTGACTCCCTTAATAATAATGGAAAGAAAAGCAGTTGGCTGCGAGGCCAGGTGAGAACACTAGAGATGTCTGAGTCCCTTCAGAGCCTCCTGTGATTCAGGACAGAGAACGATTCTGCCAGGACCCACATGGGCTGCTCTAGCTCTCAGAAAGCTGCACACGCTCTCAGCAAGCGCCAACGGAAAAGGAGCAAAGCAAGTCTGACAGCATGTACATTCCTCTTCTCTCTTAAAAATACACTGGGTTTCAAAGGCTTAGTTCCATCATTTGGAGTTAGAGTCTGGGAAGTTGTAATTTTTAAGCAAAGTCACTGAGGGCTGATTAGAGACAACATCAAGTGAAATGTGCATCTGCATAATGAGATATTAATGGGGGAGATTCAGCATGTTTAATCTCACCAAATTCTAAGGTATAATGTTGTTCTGTCAGTTTTCTTTTTTTTTTTTTTTTTCCAGTTGGGTGATTGCATATTTATCAGCAACCCTTTGGTGTTATGTAAGGAGCAGGAATTCAGCAAGGTGGGTCTCCTTCCTCTTTCTCTTCCTCCTCCACATTCTCAGAGAAGGTAGTGGACTCCGTGAAGCCCTGACCGGGCGCTGTGCCCCTGAGACCCAGTCCAGGCCAGGGAGGAGGGATTGCTGCCTGCAAGTGTGAGGGTGGTGCCAAGCTGTGAGCTCCCAGACTTGCCGTTCTCTCCAGGGCATGCTGATCAGAGTCAGGAAAACAGTCTGCATTCCAGTTAAGGGCGGGTGGTGGTAGTGGTTGGGGGCTCTGAGAATAACAAGCCAAACAAAACAGAAAATCAGGACAAAGATTTGATGAAGGTTTGAAGCAGACAGTGGTGAGCAGAATCTGGATGGTGAACAGTTCTGAGATGAAGAACAAACAGCTGATTTTATGCAGTTTTGACAGTCACTGCCCTGGACGCACCGAGATCCCTACAAATAGGGGGGAAAAATCAACTAACCAAGATTTAAACTAACATTCTCATGTGACAAAAATTCTGGAAGTAGGCAGAATTCTGGCTTTGGTTTAGCTGCTCAGTCATGGCAGAGCTCCAGGTCTATGCCTCTAACGATCCTCTGGACATTCTTCTCATGGTTGCAGATTATAGCAGCAGCAAGAGTCACACCATTGCATGACCATACTTAAAGCCAGTCAACAGGAGGGTCCATGGAAGAGCCTTTACCCTCAAACCAGTTGTTCAAAAGCTAGGAAGGAATAAAACCTGTCTCAGAAATGTATAACTCGTCTATAAGATCATGGTCCAGGGTAAACCCAACTAGATCTTGTTCACCTAGGACTTTCTCATGTTTAGTATTGAAAGTCCCACGACTGTAGAACCGAACCCTCTCAGTCCTGGGCAACCAAGGACAGTTGGTCACTGTGCCAGTGTCACATGGCTGTCTTTGATCAACTTTCCTCAGAGGTCTCTTCACCTAATACTTGAATTGGAGTCTCTTAAGCACAAAGAGGGGAGGATGGTTTTTTGTTATGACAGATTCCCTCAACCTTGGCTGCACTTTAGAATAACCAGGACCTTTTATAAAAGTGCAAATGCTTGGGCCCTACTCATAGTGATCCTAGGTATACTAAATACATGCTTAAAAACACTCTAATGTATACAGTAGTCACTTGCAACCTGTTATTTAACCATCATGCCTATAACAGTGGTAGAATGGATTTAACTCAGTGTGTCCTAACCAAAATCATTATTTGCACAAGCAAATCCTAAAAATCATGTACCATGAGTTCCAGCAATGAGATAAAAATGAAAGGGGTAGAAAAACATGGGAAAAATATGAGAGTCACACTAAAATGATATTGTTCTATGTTGATGAGGAAGTAGGTGAGTAGAGAGGACATTGTTATGTGCGTTAAATTTTGCTTCTTCATTCTTTGAGTTTCTCAGTTGAACTGGTAAATCAGCTGCAATGTACTTTCTATTTATGTCAATTGGGTAACAACTAAATAATCTATTTACTTATTTTGTTTTTTCCTCCTTACCTATCCCTCTCCCCACTTGCCCCCTGGATCCCTCTATTAGCATTAATACTGCTCTTGGGTGGAACTGAGTGAAAGTTGTCCCTGCCCATGAGATTGAGGGATGTCGGAGCTGATGTGCGATGCTAAGAACAAATCTACGTATTCTATGGTAGAATCACTGTCTCCAGGCTCTCTCCTTTCTTTAATCTCTGGGCAGTAGAAACATGTTAATCCTTGTAGAATGAGTCAAAAGAAATTATATGAGTTTGGGTTTCACATGAGGATTTGGGCTACATGTGATGAATGTGTGTCCACTACAGTCTATGAAGTAGGAGTAACTTACATAGATTTCCAGAACACTACAAAAGCAGCATAGCCAGAGAGAATCCATATAGTGGTTTGGCAAAAGGCTATGGCTGGAAAAGTGTCCCAAGCATCAGATCTGGGAAGTGAGACTAGACCACAAACAGAAATATCAGCTATAATTTGGGATATAAAATGTATGACGGGTCAAAGCAAGTGGTTAAAAATAATAACACAATGAAATCTTGCCAATGACTACTTACCAGGCACTATGCTAAACACATTAATTACATTATTTCATTTAATTCTCATAGTAGCCTCATGAAATTGATAGCATAAATGTCCCATATAATGGAAAAACTGAGACTTAGGGAATTAGAATTGTCTAGTATCATATGACCAGTAAATGGTAGAGCTAAGATACACACCCAGGCAGTTGATTCCATAACATTACAGAGACCAAAGGGCATTTCAGGATCTTGTGGCAGTGTCCTCATGATCAGATCTTCCCCTCAAAATTCAGGTCTGTTCCTTCATTTCCTCAGGAAAGGACTGATAATCAAGCAAGGTGGCTGGCCATGCTTTAGTGTGACAGTTCACAATGATAAGACAGAAGAGGTAATTTCTGAAGATATTCCTGCTCTAACTAGTCACTCTGCTCTTTGCTGGATCATAGACATTTGTGGCATGATAATTTAGCAAACAATTAATTGCTCTGCCTACCTCCTGTTAGAAGAGACTAGCAGAAAGATGAAAAGTAACTTTGCCCTCCACCCTTTCAAGAAATTCTGAATTTCAGATTTCTCTCAAGGTTAGGCAACAGCTTTTATGCTGCCTGTCCCAACCTAAAAGCTGCTAGGTTCAAGTTGTCCAATTTTATCAAGCCTCATTTGTGGGAAGGAAATTTAGCTCTGTGTTCTTCAGAGGAAGGAGAAAGGGACTGAATTGAAAGAGGGGTGTGGTCCAAATACAGCAGCAGCGGCTCCTGGGACTGGAGGAGAGGGCTGGGTCCTATGTGGAAGTTCCCAAGGAGGCTGCAAAACTTCTGATGAGGGTATGGGGGTGAGTTTTCAGAGGAGGGTGGTGGCTGCTAAACATCCAGCACCATTGTCATGGGAGTTGCAGCAAAAGATGTTGTGACCTCACTGTTAAAGTGGCCGTGCCTTTCAGTGGACCATATTGTCTTCTACAGTGAGCATCTTGGTGGCAACCCTGAAGGAGCAGAGACCAGAGGTTATTTTCTATTTTTTTCCCCTCTGAGAGTGTATATCATACTAAAAAGGGAACAAAACCTCCTGCAATAAATTGTATTAGATATCTTTCCATCTTTGTAAATGGGGCTTAGAGCCAGATGTAATTTAATTTATAAAAATTAAACATCATCTTACTTGCATCTTACATTTGGCAGGTGTCTGAGACACTGCCCAGAGCTTTGGACTCCCTGAAGGTCCTAGATTTCTGGCAGTGCCTGTGAAGTTCACTACCTTATTCAGGCCTGGGGCGGTCCACTGTGCACAGCCTTTGGACCTCGGTCCATTCCCTGCATCTTGCCTGGTGTGGTTCAGAACCAGAGTCAGGACGGGACTTCCACTGACACAAGCTCCATGGGTGGGGGGAGCGACTCCTTACTGGAGAGTTTGGAGGAGGGTGTCCTGGCATGAAGCACCAGGTCTTGTTATCTTAGGAACCCCAGGGCTTCCATAGATTTCACAAAATCTGGCTTCCGCTGGGACCTGAGACTCAGGCAACCCTCCCACCCATCTTCTCCCTGCATGGCATCTGGAGCCCCACTATCTCTCTACTCAATGCACAGCCCCATGCCACACAGCGCACCCTGTGGGCAGCAACAACACAGTTTCCCTTTTAGGGGTTAAAATTTAAATACAAAATGGAGCCCAGACTGGGAAATTTCTTGAGTAGATCAGAACCATTGAAGCGCCATCAGTGAAAATTTAGCTTATTCTGCAAAACAAGTGAAACTTGCGCCACTTCTCATAAATGCCTCTGATAATTATAGAAGACACTTAAGTCATCTTCCTAAAAACTGTGTAAGATAATCACTTCTTACCAATTGTCTGCCATCGGGAAACCTCTACTGTAATAACCAATCATAAACAACTTCCATATTTTTATTTTATTAGCCATCCTGTAACATCATACCCTTGAGCTTCCTATCAGTCTTTGAATTTAAAAGCTCTCAGTTCTATGAGCATTCTTCTATACACAGTAAACTTACTAAATACTAAAACCAAACAAACAAAGCTTAAACTAAAAAGGGAATTAATTGATATAACCGTAAAGTCTGGGAGTGAAGCTGGCCTCCGGCAATGGGACTCACATAATGTCAGAAGAATTGAGTTCCTTTCTATTTCTTGGCTCTCTGTGTGCTGTTCCGACTCCGTTCTCAGGTTCTATGTAGTGGCAGGATGGCTATCAAGTACAAGGCTGTATTCTTCCAGGTTCAAGTGCAGTGGAAAATGTGGTGCCTCGTTCAAAACACTTGCAAAAGCCTCATTAGCTCCCATTGGGTTACTGACCCAGTCGCTTGACTTGGGGTAGTGGAATGCTCCTTTCAGCCTTATCTGAGTTATCTAGATACCCTGAGGGATGTTTGGGACAAAGCCTGCACCTGCATGTGGGCTGAGGCTGACAAGGAAAATAGAGGTATTTTTCCAGAAGGGTGAATAAATACTGACTTTCCAAATAAAAACAAAGATGTCTACTTCTTACCTTCTGGCCCAAGGGCATGATTTGTCCTTGAGGCTCTAGAATTTAAGTTAAAGAATGAACGTAGTTATGTGCATAGTAGGTTGTATAATGGTCCCCCAAAATATGTCCAGATCACTGGAACTTGTGAATGTTTCCTTAAATGCAAGAAAAAAACTCTGCTGGTGTGATTAAGGATATTGAGATGAAGAGATTATTTTGGATTATCTGGGTGGACCCTGAATTCAACTACAAGTGTCCTTATAAAAGAGACTTGAATCCATAAATTATTTTGGTTGAGCGAGGCCCAATCCTGGCTCCTTCTGTAGTCTGCCATTCTCTCCTCAGTCACCATCTTTCAAGGATTGTATTCAAAGCTGAGTTTCCAAACTCCTTGGAAGAAACCCTCAAACAGATCAGGAAGACAGATGACCACAAAAAATTTCATCCTGGATAGTCCTCCATCTGTCCCCTCACATTTGTGAGAGGAAGGGCCGAGAGCCATGATATGGCCCTTCTTTGGTATTTGTTATCAATTCATGGATCTCTCCTAGGGGAGAAGAGCAGACTTTTCGTGTCCTCACACCCACCATTGCTGCCAAACACAACACAGTGGGACTATGCAGGGGGGCAACAGAGGCAGTTCAAAAGCAGTAGCAGGAAATGAGCAGGGAATGAGAGTGAGTGATTTCCCAGGGGACTCTGGTGATAGAATAGCAAGGTTCCCAGAGGATGAGGATATGAGAGATGAAACTAAGAATTCCTTCAAGGGTCAAAGGGTTAAGGGAGATAGTCAAGGCTGAAGAGTTCCCAGCTCCTTAATGCAATCAAGAGACATCCTGAAAGCTAGTGAACCAGGAAACACCCAAAATCTAAATGAAAATCTGAATAGTCTAGTGTCTCAGGGGTTTAAGAATGTTCTCTTTTACCAAGAAGATCTAACAAAGCCATCTCTTACAGAACATCTTGCTGAGAAATTAAATCTGCCATTGGAGGTAAGCAGCACAGCTACCACTGTACCTTTGAAGAGCTCGCTTGCTTTAGACAGCTTTGCTTCCAATGTCACGGAGTCCCATCCTCACACTGTGTCCACTGGGACTTGGCTGTTTCCCAGATGTTGCACGCCCACATGGAGAACAACAGAAGTATTGATGAGCACCAGGAATGCTGGATTTCTAAGTTTCAGGCCACAGGGATAATCCAGGACAATAACTTAGATCCAACTGAAGAGAGTGCTCCTTCCGCCCAGATCATGAAAGCACTGAGTCACAGGTGCAGATCAAGACTCTCCTATACCAGAGTGAAGAGCCACTCTACCCAGGATTGAGGTTAACATTAGCCCTTTCTAACAAGCATACCCCAGCATCTGACACAGAAGGAACAGACTCTTCCAAAAAGTAAACTCCCAGAGAATGATGTACGTGTTTCAGTGACCTTGTCACAGGAATAATGTGGAAAGGCAGGAAGTTTCTTTACATAAAGCAGACCCAGTTGAAAACAGCTGTCTTGATGGATAGAGGGTAGCCTGAAGTGCAGGAACACAGGACAGTCAAGGTCACAGAACAGACAGTCACGGAACAGTAACTGGGATTATATGTAGACTTTGTGGGTGGAAGGAAAGTTAGTTCGAGGAGGAACTCCAGGCCCAAGCAGAGCAATAATTGGACATTCTTATAACTAGAGGGCTCCTCCCCAGCTAAGCAAAGCTAGAAATTGTGCTTGCTCCTTTGCTCTGAAGAGAGACATTTGTCTCTGTCTCCCATAGCTATTTGCCAAACACAAGAACAGTTTCTATAATATAGTATAATATTAGATTATAATTAATATAATATAATTAATACATAATATAATAAATTCTTTTGAATAAGTAAATAAATGTATCAGTGACATTAACTTGCTTTGTTCTGAAGAAAAATCTTGTTTTTCTCAACCATAGGCACATACTTTCAGTCATGGATTAATTTAGATCAAATCTTGTAAAAAAATGGCAGGCAGGTGACTAGTAAAAATAAGGTGCTCTGAGAACCACATGGGTTAAATTATTAATAAGCTGCTTGGCGTATTGGAAAGAGCACAAATTTTGTAGTCTCAGACTGTGTGAACCAGAGCTTGCCACTTATCACTCATGTCACTGAGATGAAACTAGGGCTTGTAATTGCCATCTTTTAAAATAAGGCTGACACTTAGCTTATATTGTTACTAAAAGAAATAAAAAGAAATAGTATGTATAAGTTTCCAGGACCTATTGAGGGCATAACAAATCTTAGATTGCCCCTTCTTTTGAAATATACTGGTGGCAGAGAACATAATAGGAATATTCTAGAAGATGATATAGATTTTATAGTATTTTACTTTAAATCCTAATTCTCAAGTACTTATGCCAGACACACTATTTTAGAATCTTCCTAATCTACTTTTTACCAATTTTTAATCTACTTATTACTGATTTAAATGAAGCTCTTATTCAAAATTCACTTTAATGTTGTCTCTGAGATTTTATTTAGTGGTTTTGTACATAATGTACTTAAACTAAAAAAATGTGCTTTTAATTACAGGGAAGTTGTAAAGAAAATATTAAGTGTAAGGAAAGATTTAATTTAGGTCTTGGAGCTTCAAAACGCTCTAGAGAATAAAATATGGCTAAATATATTTATACTATATTTTCTTACCAATTTATATGAGCCCTCCTGTGAAATAAAGATAATTGCTCTTTCTGAATTTACTTTGTTAGGATGTCATTGGCCTACATTAAGCAGACTTACAAGAACAGACCTGTGAGACTCATAGCTGTACCAGGTGAAAGGAAATTTAATATTATTATTATTATTATTATTATTATTATTATTATTATTATTTGGGGAGGAGGGGTAGGAAGAAAGGAGGGGGAAGATTTCAAGCAGACTCCTCACTGAGTGTTGAACCCAATGTGGGGCTCGGTTCCATGACCCTGAGATCATGACCCAAGCCAAAAACCAAGAGTCAGACACTGAACCAACAGAGTCCCCCAGGTACACTAGATGAAAGGAAACTATAGAGAGCATTGTTCATTACAGGATGTCCTCCTCAGGGTGAACCCTCAGGGTAAATTCCTTTCTGGTCTTGTCAGGAACATGTGTGCCTCACAGGAGTAGTCAATATGTTTTTGACTGAAAAAACTAGAAACGGTAACTGTCCAGGTTTTCCTTATAACATTGACTGATGGACACTTAAAGCCCAACTTGTGGCCTACCCAAGGAAAGCAATTATAACACCAATACTTAATGTACTTAATGGTAAATGTAAAGAATTCTTTTATGCTCTGAAAGTTTGTGTCCCCCACCCACCAAATTCCTGATGAAATCCTAATCCCCAAGGTGATGGCATTAGGAGGTCGGGGTTTGGGAAGTGATTATTAATTCTCATGAATGGGATTAGTGCCCTTGAAAAAGAGGCCACGAAGGGGCCACTAGCCCTTCTACCTTGTGAGATAACAGTGCAAAGATAACCATCAATGAAGAATTGGGGCCCTTAACTCACCAGACCCCAAGATTTTGGACTTTCCAGCCTCCAGGACTGTGAGAAATAAACGTTTGTTGTTTATAAGCCACTTAGTTTATGGTATTTTTTCTTTTTTCTTTTTTTTTTTAAGTAGGCTCTACCCAGCATGTAGCTAAAGGTGGAGCTTGAACTCATGACCCCAAAATTAAGAGCTGAGCTGAGATTGAGTCAGATGCTTACCTGTCTGAGCCACCCAGGTTATCTTTATTATAGTAGCCTGGACAGACTAAAAGAGACTCTGTGGTATTTATTTTTATATAAGACTTGGATGTTGGTTAAATACACATCCTTCTCCTTGTTTTATTTTATATGTATATTTTTCACCAATTTTAAAATATGGAGAGAGCATTTTTTGTTTCCATATATATATATATATATTTTTTTTTTTCTTTTCCGAAGTTAGGTTATAGTACCTAAACTCATTAGTCTGAAATATTTTTTCACTCAAGTATATTTCAGGTATATATTTCAAAAATCAATACCTAAAAACTTAACATATGATTAGAGATTTCTAAATAATCTTTAACAGCCATTTCATGTATTCTTTTTTTTTTTTTTAAAGATTTTATTTATTTATTTGACAGAGAGAAAGAGATCACAAGTAGGCAGAGAGGCAGGCAGAGGGAGGTGGGGGAAGCAGGCTCCCCGCTGAGCAGACAGCCCGATGTGGGGCTCGATCCCAGGACCCCGAGATCATGACCTGAGCCAAAGGCAGAGGCCCAACCCACTGAGCCACCCAGGCGCCCCCATTTCATGTATTCTTAATAAGATAGAGCATAAGTTAACTGATCAATATTATTAAAGTATCTTATTTATGTCATTAAATCTGTCCATTTTGTCCTCTCTGATTTCTTCTAAATTTATCACATTATCATGTCTCTGGAAAATTGATATTTGACTATCTTTCCTCATTTTAACAGAATTGACTTTCAAATGTTTATCTTTTTAACTTACATGTGATTTATTTTGACATACAAATGATAAATGGAAAATGAGATGATTAAGTGGAAAATGTCCTGTGGAATTATGAAGCTAATGACAAGGAGGTCATTAGAGATCTTAACAAAAAACACTTCAGTTGTGTGATCCAGCAGAAGCTAGGTGAGTGGCATCATAATGGTTTCTTGTAGCTCTTGGCATTTATTTGGTGGTAAGAGTCTCTAAAGAGAAAGTACTGTGAAACCGATCACATTGCCAAGTGATGCCCATAATAGAAATCAATTATGACAATAAACCTGACATATTTGACTCCTACTGTTAAAAATAGCTTATTTTACTAATAAAAATTATTCTATTAATAGTAAAATGGTTAATACAGTACAAATACAGTTGGGAAAAGAGAGATAAATGGAAAGAAATAGCAGTGTCATTAAAATAATAAAAATGTATGTGATACCACAATCAATAGATCTGAATGATAAATGTTGGTACTAGCTAAATATCCTATCAAAATCAAAATTTATCTTCTATTCGTCATAATATCAAAAGCAAAGATCTTTATAGTCATCATATAAACAGAATGGTTCTACTGAAATAATAAACTGGAAAGAACCTATGATCATTCAGGGTAAGAGTTATCTGAGAAATAGTGTTAATTCTCTTCCCAGGATTTCTGTGAAATCTTGAGTCTCAGAATAAGTTATTACTTGTCAAACTGAATATGGCTTATGTTATCAAACACAGTGGGCCATCACAGTACATCCATTGTTCTGTCTGACTTTTCCAGGGAACTCTGAGTCCCAGAATTAACCAATAAGAGAGAATAGTTACCTTGAACTCATTTTATTGTCACAGAATAAACTATATAATATTGAATTAATTTAAAAAATATTGAATTAATTAAAAAATGAAATATCCTAATTGTCTTGTTTTCCATATTCTATATTAAGAGTTTAAGTGATTATTGTTAACAAACCTTGGATTGAACCAGAGGTCAAAATTGACTGCAATTTTGAGTTATTTTTCCCCAAAAAAAACATTATTTACTTTCTAATTTCTTGGAAGAATTCTAACAGTAATTCATTTTAGTCCCATGCTCAACCAAAAATGAGACTGTAAATTCAAGTTTGAATGAGATTTATGAGTGGTTAAATTATGCTTGTAAATAAACCTACATCACTAAATTTTTATGGGTTCTGATTAATGGATTTGTAGCAGTCTGTTCATATTGTCTAACTTTGATGATTTCTTCTATTTATTTTCTTTTCTTGACTTGATTTTTGGTTGTCCAGGTGTTTTGATGTTATTGCTAACTTTAGATTTATAGTCACAGCAGATGGTTGAAAAGAAAAAGGTAAATTCAACAATTCTAAAAATTTGATGTCCTACAATGCTTTGTAAAACTATCAAACTGAAGTTACTTTATCAGTGTTTACCTTTGGTCACATATAATTTATCTAGAAGTAGCCATACCAATAATGAATCCATTATTAACAACTCTGGCTAGCATTTAAGACTAAAATGAAGGTCAGGTTCACCTCTTTCAAGTCTGATCCCTCACCACTCCAATGTGTGTACATTGTCCTCCAGTTAACTGAATAACTCATTATGCTCTGACCTTGCTTCACAATTTCCTCCTTACATGGTCCTTTGTTCATTCAGCCAATACTCATTTACTAAGTACCAAGTATTGTGTTCCCTACTGGAGCTGCAGCAAAGAGCAAGGTAATCAAAATTCTTGTTCAAATATTTTAGTGCACTTTCAAACAAGGAAGTAGTTGATTACAACATAATGTGATGTGCTTTTTCTCTCTTCTAAGATGCTTCCCCTTGCTCCATTTCAGCAGCAAAAATATTAAGCATTTCTCAGAATCAACCTCAAATGGAACTTATACAGAAAACCTTGCCATAGAATACCTTTTGTTTTTGCTAATTGGTAGAATCACTAAATTATTGTTGGAGGGCATTCAGTACCAGATTTTGCATCCTCAACAGTGCCATGACATTTTGAAATGCTGCACTTTGAAAATGTCCAAATATTTGTGTGGCTCTTCTTTTTAATTCTTTTTCCCTTTTTGATCTTGTAATAGTGAGAGCTAGATTTCAGCAATCTCCCCCATTAGAAATGTCCGTATGCTTGCATTTCAATGCAATGGTTATTCGATTTTAGGGAGAAAAGCATTATATCTTACAAATTTTAAGTCAAAGTTTGAAGTGTGTTTGCAGGTAAATTAAAAAATTTACCTGTCTTCTAAAATCTGTACTGGTCCAGAATATTTGTTAGTTTCACTTTTCTCCCAATCCCAACTGTGTTTATGGTATTTATGTTTTAGTGCTACCTTTCCCTCCATTTATAGTATTTGTGCTGTGCAGGCTTCTTAGGGAATCTTTCTGAGCACAGGCAGCAACGTTGGTTTTATCTTGGGATTCCTTGTCTTGTACAAGTAACTTGTACCCCCACAGTGTGATACAAACCACTGCTAGGAGAAGAAATACACATCTCACTTCAACCCTGCTTTACTCACCTTCATGAGGAAGTTGAACCTTCTGTTTCATGTTCTGATTAAGCACTTAAATTTTAAGAAATACTGATATTTCCTTGATATTAAGTCTTGTCTCTACATTAATGAGTACTAAGCTGGGCATCTGCTCTTAGTGCTGGAGAATTTCTTCACTTCATTTTCTTGGCTAAGAATAACCTTGAATTACCTTCAGAAACCTCAATAACTCAAAAGTGGGAAACATTATTCCTGGAGGATTTTCCAAAGAATATGCAATCATCTAGTCTTGACTTTTATCTTTGAGCCACCCAAACAGAGAATTCTAGAATTTCCTTTATTTGAACTATGCTTCATCACTGGCCTCATTCAATAATATAAAAACAGTCTTCAGAAAATTGCTTTATAACATGCTTTATGGATATTGGTGAAGGATGATACTGTTGTCCTGTCTATCTTTTATGAGGACCCATGGCAGAAGTATCCCACTGGTCAGTAAATCCATCTACTGAGCAACAATTTTTCTTTTTATTGAATAGAAGTAGTAAAGCCCAATAGTTAAGGGTGGATGCCTCTCAGTTAGACAGCCTGGGTCCAAATCTTATATGCTGATGACTTTGTTTCCTCCTTTGTGAAATGAATTGAAAAGTAATTCTTACTTTGCACGATTACTGAAAATATGATATTAAAATACAAAAATCTCTTGACACAGGATGGGTACTCCCTGTTAGCTATGATTCTTTGGAGGATGATATATTTTGAAATTGATTCCATTTTCTTTTCTGGCTTCTAGGAAGAGTAAAGCCAAAATGCGTTGCCTTTCTGACACTTTTTGAAAGGATATAAAACTTCTTTTTCTACCTTTATCCTCACTGAATCTATAATTCTCTAATTTAGTTCTCTGTTGTATAGCATACAATTGCATGTAATTGTATGCTCCAAATATCTCTGGTGAAATTAGGGAGTTTAAAATATGTGTATATACAACATATTTTCATTTGAAACTTTTGATGCTTTAAGACAAAATCTTTGGAATTAGATGCTCTCTTGAATTCAGTCTTCTTCAAGCCTAATATAAGACAGTACATTTTCTCACTTTGTGCTCAGGTCAGCTGTGTCATTTTGTTTCAGGCCACGCTTTTTAAAGGCCAACTCTATCATTTCAAATATTTTCAGTTGCAAGCCACAGAAAAGCAACTCAAATGGACTGAAACAATAAAAATGGTTTTTCTGTTCATGTAACTTTAAAATCCAGAGGCAGACCCTATTTCCCACAAGGATCTGAAGGGGGCTTCTGCTGCTGCTCTCCTCAGCCATTGTCTCAGTCTGTTTCTCTGCTCTAGGCTTATCTTCCACCTGGCTTCCCTCATGACCTGAAAGTGGCTCCCAGCAGCTACCACGGCTACATGCTGTCTCAAGTGCACCCCCCAAGTATACAAAAAAGCAGCACTCTGGAGTTTCTCTCTGATTGGAACTCTGTAGATAATGTAAACCCAAAAGTAATCACAGCATCAAGGAAGATAGTTTTACCCTGATTGAATCAACAAACAAATGCCATCTCAGAAGCTGAGCACAGCAGCAAACCCCACTCAAAGGACATGGGGGTTTAATAATTGGAGATGGATGAAATGGTCTTGGGGTAGAAAATCAATTTACACATCACTGCTTTTTTCACATCTTGAGCTTGTGACCATAAAACCATTGATAGTAACAGACAAAGCCATTATTAGCTATTAGGGACCAAGGGCAAATTACTTGGTTTTCAATTCATTTATTCTTTTATACAACAGAATTTTGCTGAAACCGCTAAGGAGACAGCCAATTAGCACCAAGACTTTGGGACACAAAGAACCCAATACTGACTATGGTAGAGGGCTGGCAATGATGAGAGTGTGGGGAAAAAAGGAAAAACAAGAACTCACATCAGTATTTGCCCAGTGGTATCAAAACTTCCAGAACTCCCCTTATGAGAAGCATCAACGCACTTTTACCCTTGAATCTGACATGAATCACATGGCTTCCATTGTAATTCAAGCATAGCTATGATTATTTTACTCAGAACCAATTCTTAACCTATTTTATATACTTTCTATGCATGCAAATAATTATATCCTAAAGTATGTTACAAATCAACTACCCCCCAATAGCATTTTCTCATTATAAAACAAATGACTATTCAAAGTCAGGCTTCTTTAAATACCAAGTCGATGGGTGGTATTTCAATAAATGATTGTCTCTATTTTCCTACATTAACTTCTGGACAAAATAAAATATCATTTGAAATACATATTTATCTCAAGGGAAAATTACAATTTATTTCCTGGCCTGCAAACAATTTCCTACAGGTTTACGCTTCAGTGAATGGAGACAATAAATTAATGTTTGATTAATCATCACTTGTTAAAAGGTCTGAATTTACTTTTCTAAACAAATCATTTTTCTAGAGTCTCAGCATCAATGACCCAGATCTTAATAAGTGATTTTCTTGATATCATCAGAGATTCTTATATGAATTAAAACAAAGTAAAATGGGATTATTATTCATTGATCTTTAAAAAGAGGGAAATACAAATTTAAACAAATATTCATATTAAATTAGTCCGTTTTTTAAAAGTTATTTTCAAAAAATAAAAATAAAAAAATAAAAGTTACTTCCTTTCCCATTAATTAATGAATTATGTGTCCTTAAAAATGTCATCAATATATACTGCTACAGTTTTTTTTTAGTTTCTCTAACCACCAAGAAATAAAACTTTGGAAAATATTATCATACTTTTTACTAATTTTACATTCCACTTACCCAATTCAGTATTCTAGATCAAAGTCTACTGCTGATTAAACACATGGATATCAGTATCTCTACCTACACATATATTTATAATTTTCAAATTTAAATTCCATTCCTAGAATAAGGATATTAACTATGGGATTTCTTTTTTCTTCACATCACCTGTTAAATTATATATATGATGAAAATTTACACTCATTTTTCTTTTACAACAGCTACTTTTTCATGTAATGGCAACATATGGTAGAATATTCTGATAAATGGCCAGCTAGCTTATAGAATTCCATAATATATGAAGAGCTTCAGTGGATAATGAAAATTTTAATCCTCCTTTTCGATTTATTTTTTCACTATTGTAAGTATAAATATATCATTATGGCAAGTGGTGGCTAAGAGGAAGATTTATTTGAATATAGTCAATTTTTTACAATATTTGTAGCACAAATTTTGGCTGAAGAATGAAGTATGTTATCCATCCAAGTGTGAACTTGAACTTCTATTGTATTTCTGCTAATTGACATTTTCTTCTCAGTTTTTATAACTAAAACTGATCAACATGGAGTTTTATGACATGGAAAATCATAGGGACAGACTATTAAATTTATCAAATGTATTTAAACAGTGTACTGATCCTATTCTCAGAGTTCTTCTGCTAATTAATTAGAGTGAGTTATCTTTTCACTTATTTCTTCTATTAACAATTTTGTTTTGGGGGCATCTGGGTGGCTCAGTGGGTTAAGCCTCTGCTTTCGGCTCAGGTCGTGATCCTGGTCCTGGCATCAAGTCCCACATCGGGCTCTCTGCTCAGCGGGGAGCCTGCCTCCTCTTCTCTCTCTCCTGCCTCTCTGCCTACTTGTGATCTCTCTGTCAAATAAATAAATAAAATCTTTAAAAAAATTTCCTTTCGGCTTATAACTTTTTCTCTAGTTCATGAAATGACCTGACTTTGTAAAAGATTAACCTCATACTAAAAATATTTATTTTTATAGGAGTAAGTAATATGATGTTTAAAACTCTTTTTTTTTTAGGATTTAAGCATCTAGGCAGAAGCATGTCACTTGTGAAATTTATTCTTGTCTCCATAATATAAAATAGAGGAAAATATTTTTGTGCCACTTTTCTGATTCTCAATTTTTGAAAGAGCAGTCTTCTTGTTGTACTTAATGTTTCCCTGAGTTATGGCTAATATGAATTTATATTCCAAAAAATAAAATTGACCTTGCCTTCAGGAACTTCTGCTCAGTCTTATTGAATGTTTATTTATATATGGATTTTCAAGATAGTCACCAATTTTTTTACAAGTGGCTATCAGTTTGTCATCAGTTTTATTTTTAATATATGTAGCTCTAAGGTTACCTGGCAATAGAAGAGCTAAATATGAAACAAGTCCACTCAGTAATTCCCAAATCACAGCTGGTAGCAACAGTACTTATGGAGAAGTGCCAATGGCTATCTTTTACTTCACGCTTTAAAATCTCCTTTTGGATGGAGCCCCACTTGAGAGCTTAATGCCTGGTTCAATCTTAGTGATTACTCCCACCTCAATAAAATCACCTTTGTTCTGTCATGTGTTGATGCCAGTGAACAATACTTAAAGCAAACTTATAAAAATGACTACGTGGAACTCTGTTTCAACTGTTAGAAAGTTGCTGAAGATATTCATTACATTTCATAGTCTTCCATGTGGTCCCATAAAAGAAATTTCTTTCTAAGTATCAAGTATGACTCTTCATTTCCAGAGATACTGGTATAAAGGTTAATTTATTAAGTGAAAATTAATCTGATAATTGAATATTTTGTAACCATTTAGTCAACAAATATTTATTGAGCATTTACTAGGTGCTGTGCACTGTCCTGGTGCTAAGGATATAGTAGTGAACAGAATAGATGAAAACATTTTTGTCATCAACTATTTTTCATTCTCATGAGTGTTCATTTATATTAGGGTTCTCCAGAGAAACAGAATATGTACATGTATGTATTATATATATTTATATATACTCCTATGACATACATATATATAATATATAAATACAACATATGTAAATACACATCTTTTCATATATATGAAATTATAATTTATATAAATACATATATATTTGGCTCATGTTATCATGGAAGCTGACAAGTCCCAAGATCTGAAGGGTTCATTGGCAAGCTGGAGTCCCAGGAGAGCTGGTTAGTTCTAGTATGAAGGCCAACAGTCTAGAGATCCAGGAAGAATCTATTGTAGTTTAAGTCTGCAGGCTGGAAAAATCCTTCTGTCCCAGTTTAAAGACCATCAGGCAGGAAGGATTTTCTCTTACTCAGGGTAAGGGAGATATAAAACTATATTGCAACTGGGAAAACTATAATTTCCTAGGGTGAATATAACAGAGAGGATTCTGTTGAATACAACAGAAAGGATTCAATATAACAAAGGATTCGATATAACAGAAAGGAATGAATCATGATAGGAAGAAGGAAGTTCTCTTCATTCAGGTTATAAGATTCCCTGAAATGAATCACATCCAACCAGCAGATACAATTTTCCTGTACAGTGAAAGAACCAGTACCATTTGGTGAGTGGTGCTAATTCACTTCCCTGTTCCAATGGGACAACACCAAACAGCATACCAAAATTCTAGGAAGAAAGCAGTTGAAGGATACAACCCATGGATAGTCATGGACTTACTTTATGCCCCAGTTGTTCCCCTACCAACCATCAGTCTAGAGGGAGACATGATACTATTTAGAGAAACAGGTCAGTATCCCAAAACTTGCCTCACATTTCATAATAAGGAAATCAATGAATCAATTTATGAAAATTACAATTTCTAAAAATGATTGAAAATAATTTTCCAGTGCAAAAGTTCCAGCTAATTATAAATCCTCCAATGTTGTCCAGCAGTATCATTTATATTCCACTTCTTTAATCATTTCCGATTAACCTTACTCTTTCTTAAGTACCACCCTTGATGATAAAATGCAAAAATATATATATTATCACTAGATTCTTTTATTAGTGTATTAGGTATCTATTGCTGTAAAAAAAAAAAAAATACCCCCAGCTTACAGCTTAGGACAACAAATATATTTTTTTTTAACTTACTATTTCTGTGCCTTAGAAAATTGGAAGTGGCTTACCCAAATGGTACTGGCTCGGCATCTCTCCTGAGTTTGCATGGCAACATGTCAACTTGGGTTGCAGTTACCGAAGGCTTGACTGGGGATGTAGGCTCCATTACCAAAATGGCTTACTTGCATGCTTTTGGTAGAAGGCCAAAAAGCAGTTCCTTGTTGGCTGTTTGCAGGAGGCCTCAGTTCCTTGTCACATAGACCTCTTCATTGGACTGTTCTAAGGTCCTTAATGTACTTCCTCAGAGTAAGTGATTCAAGAGGAAGCACAATCTCTTTTGTGACTTATTATAGAAAATGGCATATAGTTATTTGGACTATATGCTATTCATTAAATGCAAGTCACTAAGACCATTATGCATGAAAGGCAGTTGCATTAAACTCTACATTTTGAAAGGAGAAGCATCAAAGAATTTGTAGACATATTTTAAGACTGGCACATATGGATAATATTAAAACAATATTGTTTTTTACTTAACATAAATGCACACAATTTCAACTTCACTAAGTCTGCTTTCAGAGTGAAACCATCAAATGATAACATGCATTCTATGGGAATACTTAGACTCCAAAATGACATTTTGGAATAAACTTCTTTATTAGTGTGTATCTGCCTTTATTGGCAAGTGGTAAGGGAAAAAACTGCACAGCTGTTTCCTCTCCGTCTTCAGACTACTGAAAGAGCATTGGATCCATTCAATTCTATGCCTCTTTTTTACTTCCCAGAGTTTAAAATATCTGCATGAGAAGATGAATTATTTGATGGTGAATACATAGATGACACAACAAATAAAAAGTTACCTGAATGAGACTTTCCAGGAGTAGCCGTGGTTGAAGGGAGGAGTATGTTCATGGTGGAGAATTCTATCATTTCATCCTTCTCACTCTCACTTTTTCACCCCCTTTCTTCTCTTCCCCCCTCTTCCCTTTCACTGGGAACAAAGATTTCAGTGGACATGCCCAACAGAGGGTTACAAGGCTAGCATTTCTGAAGCTGAGCTTTCAGCTGCCCTCAGCCTCCACAAGTATCTTGGACCTACAAATTAAGCCACTTGCTTGTTGGCCCTGAGGACAGGTTTTTTTTTTTTTTCTTTTAACCATTTCTAAGCTCTTTGCAGGTCTGAATCCTGGTTGAAACTCCAGACTTACCACTCATAACAGCAACTGCACATATTTTGCTTAAGATCTATACTTCGTTGTCTCAGGTCCTTTCATCCCTCACAGTATCAAGGAGCTTAAGTCTGTGATAGCATCTCCTCCAGACCCTCTGCAGAACAAAACTGGCTAATGGGTTTTCAAGCTTTATGTAGTATATCCACTCTAACATGTTAGGTTTTCTAAGCCACTTGCTCTCTGCCACAGTTTCTGGCTTTTCAGTTTTAGTTAGTGTTAAGTCTTTACTTGTACCGAGCATCCAAGAACTTGGAATTCCAAGTTTATCCTAGCAGCATGTGTGTTGTATCTCCCAGAATCCTTATCAGGGCATTAAATCTCATATCACAGGAAAATGCCTCCATATTGATATACTCTCTGTAATCTAACTTTTTGTTTTCCTTGATCTAACAATCTTAAGATCCAGGCTCATATATATTCTGCTCTGGGACAGGTCACAGTCTTCTTTTATATGAGATACTTCTCCTCCCTTTAGGATGCCCATAATGTCCCTGGTCAAGTATTTTTTGTGAGTCTACCTTCATTAATGCTCTGGTCGCAAGGAGTGGAGAGTTCAATAGGGCCTGAGGGGTTAGGGCTCTTTCAAGGCCTCTGCCTTCTCTTCAGATGAAAGAGGAACATTCGTTTTAATTTGAGAGGACTGGGCTACTTCTGCAGGCCCAGATGGTTCAGAGGAAGATGGGGATTTAAAGTTTTCAATACATCAACCCAGATGTCTCCATCCCAAGTCTCAGGGCCCCCTTCATTCCCAACAGTGAACCAGAACCTGACAGTGCAGA
This sequence comes from Potos flavus, assembly GCA_028534135.1. Taxonomy (NCBI): domain Eukaryota; kingdom Metazoa; phylum Chordata; class Mammalia; order Carnivora; family Procyonidae; genus Potos; species Potos flavus. Next base: position 48,472,332 of record CM052892.1, on the reverse strand, counting down.
TTTAAATTCTCAACCTACTTCATATGTCTTTTCCCCATTATTTAGTATCTGAGCCTGGTATTCTGCTTTTTCTACTTGAGTTGTGGAAGTTGAAAGACAATTTGTGCTGCCCAAGAGGTCCTCCAGCTTTCACACTTGGCCTTAAATTGGTGATTAATCGCCCTCAGATATTCATTAACTCTTTCCAATGCTCAATTGCCTTTAGTAATAGCCATCTACATTCATAATCCTTATAAATACTACTTACCCCAAACCTCTCAAAGTAAGATATTTCTCCTGCCATTGCATTCATTTTTATCCTTGTATCCCATCACTTTTCAGCACTGATGAAAATTGAGCAATTGCTTTAGCACAACACAGGTGAGATGATTGTCACTTCCCACCAACCAGCGAGCAATCTAGCTAGTGTGATTATAGAAATGCTTCCTCAGACAACTTGTGGTGCCAAATGTGTTAAGGCAACTTTCCCAGGAAACTGACTATGAAGCATAGATTTGCATGATGTAGATTCTTGGGAGTTCTTTTAGGAACCCACTATCTGCAAGAAAATGAGGGAAATAGAATTGAGTAATGGAGAGATTGACCTACAAAGCTGTCATAAAAGAGATCTCATCCATCCCTTCAGGGAGCTCTAGAGCTGGAATAGACATTCTAAATTGTTCTGAACTGAGGCAAGGGAGCTTAGTCTGTACCCCTATTCAATCAGTCAGTGACATTGGCTGACCTAGCCCTACAAGGGACCTAACCATGGTTATGGTTCTTTAAGTAGAGAAATCCCGAAGAAGGTCTCACATGTGAGCTGTCTTTAGCAATACATGCAGCAGCTGAGCAAATGAAAGCTCCTTGGAAGGAGGGGGAGGAGATAGATCCAACTAGTAAACCTCTTAATCCATTATACTATGTACTATACAGTTAAAGTACTGTGAAAGTTAAGAAGAGAATAAGATAAGTACCATAGAAGTTAAGAAGAGAATAAGAGAAGTACCATGGAAGTTAAGAAGAGAATAAGAAAGGATATCCTTTAAATGAAGGATAACATGGCATAGATGTAGAAAAGCATAACTTTTTTATTTGTTTAGTGGGTTATTGTTTTTGTTTTGTTTTGTTTTGTAATAGTTAATAGTTCATTTGGGATGGAATTAAAATGCAACAGAAAGGTATAAGTGAAAGATGCCAGAGCATAGTGAGTATAAGTGGAAAACAAGTCAACTGGAATGAAGTGTGAAGGGATACGGTTAACAGAGGAAGAAGTGTGGGCTCCATTTAGTAGTCAGTAGGAATTTTTCTTTAGTTGAAGATGATATAAACATTTTTCTGATATTGTCATATTTAGTTTAATGATTGCTCAATTTCAGTTTATAACACATTTTGTATATTTGTAGATGTTTCCAATACTTTCACCTCTTCCATTTCCTTTTTCCTCGTACATTATAGACATTGCGTGCTTCTTTTAATAGTGTAAAAAAAAAAAAAAAAAAACAGAGTGCCTGGTTGCCTTGTAAAAAAGGGATTTGCATAGAAACAGCCTACTAGGAACAATATATTTGACAGTTTTGAATAAGCAATAACGTGTGATGATTTTCATATTGTTCTTCAATTATCTGAGAAGTATAAAAACCATTACTTGAGTCATTAAAGTTTGAATGAACATTGGGGAATTCATTCCAGGCAGAAAATGTTTCTGTTGGCAGAATGCTGAAACAGTTGATCTCATAATTATGTAACTCCTCATTTCTATATAGCTAAACCTTATTTAAATTAATATGACTTTTGCCTGTTTCCTTGGAATACTAACCTCTACAGACATTTGGTAGCTACATAGTGTAGTCTAATGGAGCACTTACTGAATTTCTATATCTTCTGACTCTGCTTTGAGCCAAGATGTGCTGACATAACTTCCTATAATTCCGTCTCTACTTTACTTTGGAACACCATGATAATCAGCAATTTCTAAAAACTGTTTTCTAAATGGTAAGAGAAGAGTAGAATTTCCGCATTAAGTGCAAGAAAAGTAACAATGCCAGCAAGTTTACTTTCTCATGCTCTGTTTCGCATAACTCAAAAGCATTCTCAATAACATGACCATAGTTGGAATATCTTGACAAATTACCTGCTTACTTTACATTTATTAATAATAATGCCTTACATGCCAGAACAAGGTTCTCAGGTTTGTCCCTCCCCACATTTATCCCTGGTGGAAAGCAACTTGTTAGCATACTAACATATCAAAGTTGTACTATGAGAAGCTTTCTGTACTGGCATATTAGCAAGACAATAATTTGTATTATAGCATTTCACTCTGAAGAATAAGGATACAACTTGCTAATGAAATAGAACTTTTCAAAGAAAAGCCTACCAGATAGGTGGTGGGAGTAGGGAGTCTGTAAAGTACATAGACAAGTCTTTGATTGCAAGGCAGAAAGAAATAAATAGTAAGACATGTTTGCATGATCCTCTGGGTTGTAAGTGTTCTCTTGGTCAACAACCAGGAAATTGAGGTCCTTTCTGGAAACGTTTTTCATCATATGGGCATAAAGACAAAGTTACACTTTAATTGTACAGTGGGTTGTTGTTTTGTTTTGGGGCTTTTGTGTGTGTGTGTAATAGCAAATAGTTCATTTGTATAGTCCAATAGTTCATGCTGTATAGTCCATGAAGAACTTCCACACATACACGTCATTTCACCATTATGATAACCCTGTGGGATCAGAGAAGTAGGGTTGATTCCACTGTATACAGATGGGAAAAAATTGAACTGTACTCTCTCTGATCTTGAGGGCTTAGTTATTCGATCGTGACCTAAATTTGGGATTGGCAGAAAAGACATACCTCTGCGTCTTTCCTGCTTCTATGTTGAGAAGTAACTCTTTAAAGAATGATTTGGTGCTTTTTATTATATCTCCCATTTCAACAACAGAGACAAAAAGCTGAATCAAAATCCCCCACTTAACATGAAAACCTCCACAGAGCACCACATATGTACAATTCTTACCAATTTTGACTCAATTCATAACTTGTATATGGAGCATTTTTCCAAACAGCTACCCTGGACACATCAAAATTGTCAGTGCCATTAAAGGCTACAATAGGAGATGACTATTTCGGATTAAAAGAAATATGGCAGAAAAAGGATTTGGAGAAAAAGAGTTATGACAACCAAATGTTATGTATGACTGGGTTTTGGATCAAGTAGGAAAAAATTGTTGGGACACTTGAAGAAACTTTAATAGGGAATTTACACTTGATATTATTGTAGTAATGTCAGACTGCCTGAGACTGATAATGGTATGCAGAAGAATACCTTTAGAAGATATATTTCGAAGTTTAAGAAGTAAAGCATCACGACATATGTAAATTATTTCAGTAAAAATTATATAGAGATGTTCCGTATGTACAGACAGGCACATGTGTGTTTGGGTGCTTACGAGTGTGCATATGGAGAAAAAGAGGAAGCAAATATGGCAAGAAGATAACAAATGAATCTAGGTGAAGGATGATATATAGATATCTGTTGTATTATTCTTTCAACTTCTCCATTGGGTTAAAATCTTCCAACATAAAGAGTATGACAAAATAGAAACAACACCCAATAAGATTTTTTTACTGAACTCTTAAAATAATGTGATTTTGTATATAGTAATTTTGTATAAATTATTAATAATACTTGGAAATGTAATAAAGATGTTACGCGCTGTGGGTTTTCTTTCTGAACTGGCAAAATTTTATGCCTTAGGATAATCTTACTTTATGTTGTTATTTCTAGCATGAGTATTAAGCTTTTACTTTTGTAGTGAAAAGTAGATAAACAGATGGGAACAAAGAAAAATGAGGGGAAAAAAGAAAAAGGAGAAAAGAAGAAAAAGCATGTTTCCATGCTTTCATTTGTCACTTCTGTTTCTAGCTAAATTTCATTTTTCAAGAATCATTGCCAACATAATTTACTACAAAAGGCCATAAATAAAGACCCATATCTTCTTCTCTTTCTCCCTTTCTCTCTACCCTTGGGATCCTTTGTCATCTCATGATATAGTCCATGTGATATTGGGCATGAAGCAAAGTGATTAAAACTATATTTCCAGCTAGTGTTGCTGGGGAAGCTTTGAATGATGTGACCAGACATGTCTGGATAGATACTGGTGGTATTAGAGTACACACACTTCCTCTTCCAGCAGTGTTGCTGCATCTTTTCACCTCTATGCTTATGCCTAAAAGTCTGTTTTGTATGTGAGGAATGAAAGAAGAGGAAAGGTCCAGGAAAAAGAAAAAAGAGAACAAGGAGAAGACAGTTATGTTTCCTCTTCAGCCCTCTGGTCAGAGTGTGACAACTATTGTTAAGTGCAGAAATGCATAAATTTTTCTTAAAAAAAAATTTAAAAAAAGAAATGCATAAATTTTTGAAACATTTCAATAAAAGGTATTTGGGTCTCTAGGAACAGGGAGGGCACATATGAGGTAAGTGGCACAGAAAGGATAAAGGGTCTAATGTGTATTTCCAAATAAAACCCAGGATCTTGCTAGCATCATGAAGAGAGTAAATCAGGAACGTGGAAAGACAACACTGTGATCTGAACACTGGTATTTTCATAATGGATGAGGCTTTTCCAATTAACTTTACAGGTTAAGGACAGGGACTAATGGAAATTGGAGCTAAAGAGAAAGAAGAGGAAGACATGGCTATGTTATTGCAGCAAACAGAATGATCTATGGGCACATATAAGGGGTTCCTTGGTGGTCTCCTCTGCAGAGGCTCAGCTCTTATTTGGGGGCAGGCTAGCTATAAGACAAACCTTTGTGTTATAGTGATAACACATGGCAAGAACTATGATCCTGTATAATGGCAGGGCTTTATTTTTAACTCAGGTTCCCAATAGGAATTTACTCCACCCACCAAAATAATCAGCAAATAATACAGAGAACAAACCCTGCTGGGTAAATGTCTCTGTGTGAGAGCTGAAACACATGCACACAGAACTCTAATAAGGTTGGGAGGCCAGACAGCTGCATCACCCATGGACATTATTATTAACAAATTTAGGAAGAATTTATTATTCAGCAGAACATATTAAAAGGAAGAAAATCTTCCTGCACACATCACTGAAAAAGGCTCCTTAAATAAAGATTGTACTTAAGGGACAGTTAAAGTCAAAAAGAAAGGACCTCCTGGGGTTACAAAGAAGGTCTCAAGGCAAGAAGCCGATATTCCAGAAGGGACAGAGAAAGACAGAACACACCAGAACATAAGCAAAAGCCAGAAAATAAACTATTTCTTGAAAAGCAATTTAACGTATGACTTAGGGGCTACCAAAAGATCCTCTACAATCAGACTGTCGGGTTTTGAATCTCAGCTCTGCCATCTTTCATCTGTGTGGCCTCAGAGAAGTTATTTAACTTTTGGTGCCTCGGTTTCCCCATTGAGCTATTGATATAATAATAGAAACTGCCTCATAGTTTGTTGTGAGAATTAATGAGTTAATTTCTCTAAACAGTGCCTGGCAGCTAAGATCAAATAAATGAGAGTTCTTATACATATTAAATATTATTGGTAACAAGTAACCAGAAGTCAAATCATCTCAAACACCACCCCTTTCTGGGGGAAAAAGAGGCTTAAATAATATATCTCACTGTCTTCCCTATTTTCATTTCGTTTATTATCCCTGACAATTTATACAAAATTGTATATGATTTTTGTCATGATCATTGTCAAATAAAGTCAAGATTTATTGTCCTAAGTGAGCCAATCCAGTTGAGGAAGACCATTTATGGAAATTTACCTTTGTGAGGTTTATGCCTGCCTGAGTGTTTGCTTGATAAAACAGCATTTAGGCACACCTCCACCACACACTTTCCACACTCCTCACTAAACAGTGAATTCACTGAGTCCAGGACAATGACCTTAATCAAGAGCTACATCTGTATTACCTGAACCAACATGGTCCTTGGCATTCAACAAAAGTACTGGTTTTCCCTCCTGTCATACATCCACTCTTGTTATGAGCAACGAATTTGATATTATTATAAATCTCAACCAGTTGGAGCAGATCAGTGAAAGTGACGGTCCTGGGACCCCGAAGATCAATTTTACAACTCTTCTCTTTGTCACAATTTGCCTTCAAAGCAGCTAAGTTCAGTGGTCTTGTTTCTATGGCTTTCCAGTTCAATATTGGCAAAAATGATTAATTTTACCTGATAATAAATAGATACGGCAATTTAGGAAAGAATCACACTACCAAAGGGACCAGCAGAGATGTGTCCTCTCCCGTTAACTACAACTAGCAGGCTACATTTGCCCAGGACCACTTAATGTCTTAGTCCCAATTGGCTGAGTTCAGTATTTGTTAATGCTAAGAGTTGACTAACATCACAGAGGTCTAATTACAAAGGAACTGGAAAAGCATAAAACCTTAAACTTTGACCCTTCTACCATTTTCTACCTAACACCATTTATCTTCTGGTCGGAAGGTTCCTTAGCCCTGAATGGCCTTTGTTCTTGTCTCTTGGTTTCTCTGAAAGTTAAGTGATTTTCTCAAAATCTTTCCACAATCCAATGGTGAACACAAAATCAAAATCATTATTGTTAAACATTGAACAAGTAGTTAAGTGTCACAGCACCAATATTCAAAGATCTACATTTTCAATGAACTATGTTTTTCTACATATGAGATATCAACTTTTAAAAGTTTTTATTTACTAGTTATTTTATATTGACGATCAGCGTTTAAATTATGATTAATTCTAAAATGCCTTTCCTTATATATCAATAGTAAGAATGTATTTGTTTCCCTTTCACTCATAATATATATTGAGCAAGCATGCCTCAAAATTTCAACTTTAGAAATGACTATAGAGAATAGACTGAGGGTTACTGAAGGGGAGGTGGGGGGGAGAGGGATGGGTTAAATTGGTCCCAGGTATTAAGGAGGGCGTTTATTGTGATGAACACCAGATGTTGTATGTAAGGTATGAATCACTAAATTTTACACCTGAAACTAATATTATAATGTATGTTAACTCACTGAAACTTAAATAAAAACTTGGAGAAAAATAAAATAAAAGATTAAAAAAAAGAAATTACTTAGTACTCAGTTTGTTTCCAGATCTTTGTCATAAACCAATATGAAATGGCCTAGCAATTGGCTCAAATTAAAAAGTATTTACATATATAAGAAATTACAAGACAAAAAGTGATTTATTGAACTTGGTTCTCCATTTTCTAGGAATTGGCATAGACTTGAGCAGTTCCCCTGTTCCCCACTTAGGTATTTTGGCTGAATAGAATATTAAATTACATACCTAAATGTCTTTTAGGTGTGTGGCAGTACATGGAAACTACCAGAGAGAAGGAGAACACCATGACAGAATTCTGGTGACCTCCTTTTTTAACAATGTCTGGACCTCCACTTAGATCTCTGTGAGCTCAGGCTGAGCCTGAGGCAAGGGTCAGACGTATTTTGGTGCAAGCGAGTTAGTCTTGGTGCATTTTACCTTCCCTATTTTCTACTATCCTTGTTTTTACTCTTAGTCCATAAATTAAGTAAATCAAATAACCCAATCTTCAAAAAAAGACAGAAGAGAAGAATTAACACTGTTAGATGTGGGATCAGATTCCTGTTACTGAGTTTAATAAAAATTCAAATATCCTACTGTGCCAGTTATCTCCAGCTGTTTAGCAAAGCAACACAAATTTAACGGTGTAAAAGAACAATGATATTCATTCTTACTCTCTTTTGCAGCTCTAATTGTGGACTGAGCTCAGCAGGGTCTCCCAAGCAGCTGCTGTCACGCAATGTCAACACCGAAGTCCTCCACACTCCCGTTTGGTGATTGACCCTGACTGCTGGCTGTGCCTTCTGCTGGGGCTGTCTGCTTGAACACCTGCACGTGGCCCCTCCAAATCATCTGGGCTTCCTCATAGTGTAGAAGCTGCATCCCAAGAATAAGAGACTCAAGAGACTGAGAACCAGGCAGACACTTTATACTCTTTCCTTGCTTTACCCTCAGAAGTCACAACCAGTCACATTCAGTTCATTTTACTAAGGCCAACACCTTTACAAGGTGAGGAAAATCAACTCCATAAAACCACCACAAGGCAAATAATGGCATTTAAACTTTTCAACAGATAGGCGTTTAATTTAACAACAAAAACGAAAGAAAACCAAAAATTATTTCTAAAACAATGTGTGTGCCTAAGCTGTTGATAGAATTATTCATAAACAGGGTGATTATTGTTGTCACTACACAGCCTCATGAAAGAACATATTATGGGTATGCTGTCCTTCCTTTACTCTGTTTTAAGTGAAAAAGGATGAGTCAACCCAAGAGAAACAATTTTTGAGAAATATATCATTTTTATAAATGGAAAAATTTATGATTCTAGGATTTCAGGAAGACAGTGGCAGGAAGAGTATCAAGAAACCCTTGTAAAGTTTTAATAAAATTGGGCCAATTTTCTAAGAATTAGAGGGAGAAAAAATAGGAAAAGGTAAAAATTGATAGAAACTTATGGATCGGGTTTAAAAGTCGGTTCTTTTCTGAGGTCTCCATCATTTTCACTTAGTGCTCTCTCTCTTTGGACAGTTAGACCCTGGCAAAGCATTCTATTTGGATGTTCCTCCCTGTGTGAACTGTGTTAGGCCTGGTTCGGAATTTAAAGTCCAAATGCCAAACAAAAATTCCCTCCCAAGTAGCCTTGTTTTTCAAAGTGTCGAGAGCCTTAGAAGCCACTGACCACTGAAGTAAGTCACTGAACTAATGGGAGGGATGCTCTTCGTACAGTCTGGAGAACATATTCAATATCACATATAGAAGCAGGCCACAGCATTTGCTGGAACTCTGTTAGTTTGACCATATAACCACTCAGCTCCAGCTCCAGGCCTAGGAGGCAGCATCCAGGCGAGTTATGAGGAAATTGATGTAAATCCTCAAAAACTGTCTTCCTCAAACAATTAGAATAGAAGGTTTGGTGCTCAAAAATCAACAGAGGCCTAAAAAAAAGTAGCAAGGCAGGAGAAAGGGAGATAAGTGCGAAGAAGAAAACCTCTTTCCGCAAATACGCTGATTTTCGGGAAAGGTAGCAAGTATCTGCTTTAAATACAAACAAGATTTAAAATAGTTATTGTGTTAAATAAGAGGGGATCAAAGTAATAAGAGGGCAATAAAACTAAATTATGGTAACAGAAATAAAATCAGTACTGAAAGCAGTGAGTGAGCTGGGACGGGGAAATATCAAATGGACATTGAGGCAGATCAGAACACATGCAGGAGGCAGATGATATTAATACCCATTGATAAAGACAAGCACCAGTTTGCAAGTAGCAGGTGTTCTCCCCAGGATACAAGCAATAGTGCAAACCTAATGAAGAAAACTCCTACTTTGAGAAAAATACTTCAAACTGGAAATTGAGGAGGCTCACATTATTTGAAAAAAAAAAATGAACAGAGATTAATTCCAATAATGATCTAATGAAAATTTATATTTTGAGGATTAAGAATAAATTCATAATTTTTAAAAAAGACACTACATTTTCACTTCCATAATAAAATGACACCTAAAACTTATTCCCATGAGGATTTGAAAAAAAAAAAATTGACCATGCTAGAAGTATTATATTCCCAGCCAAGATAATAATTTCAGATGCGAATAAGAAGATAGTCTCAGATATGTTACCCAAGTATTTATTCCATTCTAAGTGGCTTCTGTATTTTTATCAAAGTAAAAAAAACAAAAACTGAATTAAGCAATCATTGAAGATTGGGAAGTTGTGGTAGCAAAGAGCTGATAGTAAGAATTGAATATGGATATAAATAAATTATATGAAAAAGTTAAAATTACATATTAAAACCTAAACTTCATCATATTATTATGCCTATAATTTAAAACTATAAACATTTAAAAAATAAAAAAATAAAAATAAAACTATAAACATTTAAAAACTACTAAAAATATTAATTATGTAAAAATTGATGCAATTTATATCATAAGATTAAATAGGAATCTGGAGTCAAATTAATAAAAACACCATATTCCTAATATTTCATTAAAGAAAATAAGCAAGTAACATTTTAATTAGTAGAATCCTACAGATTTATGATAATTTAGACCAAATGTTAACCTTCCAAAGCACTGAAAGAGATAAAAGCAAATAAAGCATTTTCTAGCAAGATAAATATTAAGTAATTTTTAAGTGACAGCAATAAAATAAATCATAACATATAGGCTGACAAAAGTCAGACACTGGATAAGTGAGATTGGCTTAAAAAGCATTCAATAATTTGCTGTATCAAAAGAAACACTCATAATAGAAAACAGAAAGGCCTTGCATTAACAGATGAGTAAATATATTCAAGCAAGTGTGGACATATTATTATCAAGGTAGAACTAAAGCAAAAGCTTATCCCAGGATAAAAGTGCTGATTTATATAGATAAAGTCAGAATTAACAGTGTACCTATAGCAGTACTTAACCTTTAAGAAAGAGGAAATAAATAGAAATACAAGTGAAACAGCAGAATTTTAAGTAAGTTCTATGGGTAAAATACAGAGAATAGCAGGATGTTTGAATAATGGAGTGATATCAAATTGTTTACCTTGCAGGGAATATACCTTCTTTTGAAATATTCATGGACCATCTACAAATATTGATTATGTGAGATACTAAAAAAATACACTTAAAAATTTATCCCCAAATAATTTATTCATGACATATTCTCATATCACAACCAAATAAAGATGGAAGTTAGGAATGTATGTAAATAAATAAATAAATAAGAAGTCTTTTTTTTTAAAACACTGAATATTCTCATAAGAAACCTTTAGGAGATAACACAGAAAGATTACTGAGAAAATAAGCAAAAGGATTATTACTTTGTAAACTTGTGTTATTTTTTACCATAGTCAGAAACAAATTTATTTCCTCAAACACTTTTACTATAAAAATGATCAAATAGTCACTTTATTCTCCAACTTCAGCCAAAAAACAAAGACTTAGAATAAGACAAAAGGTTAACTTAAGAAAATATGAAAAAGGAAGTAATAAAAGATAAAAAGAGGAACAGATTAATTGTAAAAGAGTAGAGGTAGAATTACTAAATTAACCTGGGCCTGGGAGAACACTTACATAATACACAAATGTCTAGAAAATCTAATATAAAAGAAATGAAAACAAGGAATTAATAAAAATCTGAATATAACAGGAGAAGAAATTAAGGACATAAAGGAAAAATTTTACATTATAAGCAAATGCTATTATAATAATCTGTCAAAAAATAAATGAAAGGATCTCATTTATAAATACATACAGAAGAAAACAAAATAAAATGTATTCTACAATATCCAGGGCAGGGCATTTCTAATATCCATGAATATTAGAAAATCCATATAAAGTAGAATAGAAATACAATTTTCTAGGTTTAATAAAAATTATCCTTATATAAATGCAAAAATCTATTCACAAAATTCAAGATCTACTATTAATAATAACGCTACTAAAATTTTGGAATAGAAACGTATTTTCCTCAATATCAAAAAATCTCTGTTATTCCTAATAAAATAAGAAATAGAATATATATATCTTAAATCTTTTGTAGGTGATGTTGCTTTGATAATCTGATTAACAAGGTATGATAACAAAATTGAAAAGCATAAATTATAGAAAGGAAGAAATAAAATTGTATGTAAACATCTGCATATGATTGACTACATCTCTAGAAAACCCCAAGGAATTAACTAAAATCTATTAGAATTAAACAATTCAATAAGCTAACTTCTTTCCAAATTAAAAAAATTCTCCCAAACAAATTAAAGAATTTGATTAGTCAGCCATATTAACATAACTATGTCTTTCCTTCCCTACCCTCTTATAGTCCACTTAATACTAAACATCTTGCCTAGGACTTACACCATCATTAATTCCCACCTTTTCTCAATATCAAAAACCTCTACAGTGTGTCACAGATCAGTAATTTATTAAATGCTATCCTAGAACCTTAGCTGATTATTTAGTATCTTAGCTCTATTGGATTTCCATTTAAAAATAGATGATCAGCAGGGTGTCTGGGTGGCACAGTTGGTTAAGCCTCTGACTCTTGGTTTTAGCTCAGCTCCTCATCTCAGAGTCATAAGAGGTTTTGTCTTGGGCTTGCTCTCAGCAGGGAGTCTGCCTTAGATTCTCTCTCCAACAAACTCTGTCCATTCAGAACCTGTGATTGTGACCTTATTTGGAAATAGCATCTTTGCAGATATAATCAAATGAAGATGAGGTCATACTGAATTGGCCTTAAACTCAATGACTGCTGTCCTTACAAAGAGAGATACAGAAAGATGGACATACACAGAAGGAAGAAAGCCAAGTGAAGATAAAAGCAGAAATTAGAGTGAAACAGCTAAAAGCCACTGAATGTCAAAGATTGCTCAGATATCACCAGAAGCTAGATGAGACAAGGAATATTCTCCCCTAAAGACTTTAGAGAGCATGGCCCCGCTCACACCTTGATGTCAGATTTGTAGCCTCTAGAATTGTGAGAGATAAATTCCTGTCATTTTAAGTCATCAAGTTTGTAGCAATTTGTTATGGCAGCTCTGGGAAACTAATACAGTTTCCTAATTTTTGTATGGGTTCCTAAGAGGCCATTTTTAGTCTCTTCCCCATAGCTGCAGGCCATATTTAAAGGAGAAAATTTAAGCAGTTATATATGGGAGAATTTTTTTAATTTTTTAATTTAATTTTATTTTGTTTTCTTCTGTAATAACATGTCGGAATATACTAAAATTTAAAATGAGTAAACCCTCTAACCTAGAAATCCCATTTAGAAAAATCTGATGAAATACAGTTTTCTGTAAGGATATTTGTATAAGAACGTTTATGTGCACATTATCAATGGAGGGAGAGGGAAGAAAAAGAATAGAAAAGAGAGAAAACCTTAAATGTCCACTAATAAAAGGCAAATTGAGTAAATTATGGGATATTCATCTACAGAAAAAATGAGGAATATTCATGACATATTGTCCAATGAAAAACCAAGTTGTAACATAAAGCATATTTCATGACCATATATTTGAAAAAAAAAGAAAGAAATGATATGGTTTTTAAGAGTTATTTCTTTGTTGTATTATAGAGACTGAAGAATTCAAAGCAAATTGCAAACATTGTGTGTACTGGAGAAATCCAATTGGAGGAAGGGAACATGCATTACCTTTTTTCAAGTACACATATTTTTTTCTTTCTGCTTTTGATAAAAGGATGGATTATTACTCTTGTAACTTAAATATTTGATAAAATAAATGTAAATAAGAGCATACACTGTGATAGATACTTTTACTGAGCCATTACTATGAAACCAGTTATATTTTATACAGTTATGGTTTCTTATTCCAAATTTATTGGGACTTTGTGTAGACAGCAACAGAATCATAAACTATCTTGTATCAGTCAGCTAAGACAGCAGATAATAAAAATATAAAAAACATTTAAGGGAATTTGCATATGAAAAGAGATGGAAACTAAATCAAAACACTTGTTTACTTTACTTTGTAAACTACTGGTTTTCACCCAAGATTGAAAGCATATGGGTCTCAGTGTTCTTTCTTCCAAAATAGAATGTTGTACCTATCTGTCTTTTTCATCCTGACTAAACCACTAAATTTACCCTTGCTGTGACTGAATGCGTTGATAAACACATTGAGTGATTTATAAGAAGCCATCAGAGGGGCAGTCACTGGGTGGCTCAGTCAGTTAGGCGACCTCCAACTCTCCATTTCAGCTCAGGTCATGATCTCAGGGTCATGGGATCAAGCCCCAAGCCCGGGGACAAAGAGTGCTCACTGTGGAGTCTGCTTGTTCCTCTTCCTCTGCTCCTCCCCTCACTTGCTCTCTTTCTCTCTCTCAAATAAATAAGATCTTAAAAAAAAAAAAAAGCCATCAGAGACCTGCACACACATTCCAGAAACTTCAGCCCCTCCTCAGCCAGCAAGGGCCTAAGAAGTTTCACCCACAAGCATTAGGCTGAGAAAGAAGCAGAGAGAACTTCCGATAATTGCTCCATGGCACAGGTTGTTTATGCTTTTACAGATCCTGTCCCCTGGAGAGCGCTTAATTGCAATTAGTATTTACCTGGTATTCTTCAAGGCATGGCAATTTTATTATAGAGTTTCAGTAACATAAATTCAAAGGGCCCATTCCTGCCTCCACAAAATTGCTTTCCATTTCATAAAATTTCATAAGCTGATTTATTTACAGTATTAAAGTTGTGATAGCAACTTTTTTAATTTGGGAAATATAACCTAATCCATATAAATTATTTCCCATGTATTTTCATAATAATCCTACAGTCTCCAAGAGAAATATATGAACAGAATACTCCCCAGTTTTGGCTCCTCACAGGTTGATTTCAGTTTATTGCTGTTGCTTATTTTCTCCTACATTAATTCTTAAAAATCAGAAGTTAGAAGTCCTAAAATTAGAACTAGGTTATATCAACATGTGTTATTAAAAAACAATGCTTGTTTTTTCTCTACAGTAGCAATTCCTCAGTTTTCACAGCCAAATTATTTTGCCTTCTGAGAAATTCCACTCAGAAAGCAAAATAGAATATTTCTAGGGAAATAGGGAACTTGCAAAAATACAGGCTTGGCTTCCAAGTTGAAACTGAAGCCAATTTCATGAATTTAATTTTGTTCTCCAAGGTCATGAACTTAAAGCAAAACCAAGAGCTAATTTTAAAGCAACATTGAAACTGTATATGAGTTTGGGTACAATCTATGCAAAGCTGGGTGGCTTATGCTAAATCAATCTGTGTGTGTGCAAGATGGAGTAAAATTGCTATCTATGTTGGAACCCATTTCAATGGGTCTACACCCATGAGGGCTAAATCAAATAAAAAAGTCTGCTTGAATTCATTTTAGGGTGAGGCTGTCAGACTTCACACAGCTGTCATTGTCAATGGCAAGCATTTCTTGATCAGAGCCGACCATAAATTTTGGCATTTTTCAGAGTTGAAGTGTACTCTTAAAAGAAATGTAGCATT
The DNA here is from genome assembly GCA_028534135.1 of Potos flavus. Taxonomy (NCBI): domain Eukaryota; kingdom Metazoa; phylum Chordata; class Mammalia; order Carnivora; family Procyonidae; genus Potos; species Potos flavus. Next base: position 48,457,315 of record CM052892.1, on the reverse strand, counting down.
GAAACTAAAACCAAATACCTATGTTTTTTTTTTCAAATACCTATGTTTAAAACTAACCCAAATATTTAAGTTTCACATATAGAACACGTGCACGCACGCGCGCGCGTGCGCACACACACACACACACACACACACGTTACTGATTAATTATATTTGAGCAATAAAATAAAAAAGTTTATATGCTTTTCTAGTAATACTGAGGACGAAAACAGGCCTTTTCAAGTACATTATCTTAAGAGTCACACAACATTATGAAATAGCTATAAAACTATTAAGTTAAAACAAAAAAATTATTAGTAAAAGAGTACAAATTTTCGGTTACGTAAGTCGTAGACATTTACTCTACAGCATAGTCTATGGTTAACAATATTGTATTGAATACTTAAAAGCTTTCTAAGAGGCCAGGTATTATGTTAAATGTTCTTATCATAAAAAGTAAATTTCATCAGTGAAGGGTAGGGGGAACCTTCTAGAGATAATGGACATATTTACAGTATAGATTATATTGATAATTTCATGGTTATATACTTATCTTCAAACACATCATGTTGTATGCCTTAAATATGGACAGCTTTTTGTATGTCAGTCGTGCCCCAGTAAAGTAGCAGGAGAATCTGTGGGACTTTCCTAAGAAATGCAGCAAAGCTGGGTTTTAAAATTTGGTACCACAACTCTAACTTTGAACTTTTTATAAGTCTATGACTCCACACCTTACTAAGAGAAATGAAATTATGAAAACAGCATCCCAGGCCAAAACATGTTTTGATTCACTTTAAATGAAGTAGTCTTTGCATGGAACACAGATCCAAGTTCAGAACAAACAGGCAAGAGGGCAAACATTTAAAAATCAATTAAAACATTGCACAAAAAGATAAAGCAAATATCTAAGGGATGGGTCTGTACAGAAGAGAAAATTTCAGATTTAGGAGAGATGTGCTAGACTGTTCTGTGAAAAATGTCATGGTTTCCTTAAATATCTAGCTCTCCCAGATTAAAAAAAAAAAGAAAGAAATTAAAGAGAGTAATAGGTTAGTGTGCATTCAGATAAAACTCAAATTATCTTCCATCAATTTTTTTATTTAAGCAATATAATGACCTACCCCTGTAAAGCAAAAAATAAGCAGGTGTCATTTCAGTATGAAATGACATATTTCATATGTCATGTTCCATTTTTCCACACAATGAAACTGTATCCCATTGTATCACCAAATGGACATGATAAACCATCCACATTTTATGGAAGAGTAATCTGAAGCTGAAAAAGGGAAAGCAGACTGTAAGGGTCTTAATAACATATGCAGATATATCGATTAATTACTCAAAGCAAACCTGTGAAATCTAAGATTTGTTCAGGTTTAAGAAAAATAAAATAGATGCCTAATTAACAAATTCCCAACTAGACATAGCCACTCATCTTTACCAATCAAGAATAAGCAATCTGTTGAAATTATATCACTTGTGAACTCTCAATTCAGAGAAGGCATTTTTGAACCCTTTAGAACGAAATGAGCTTTGAGATGAGAAAATTATGGTATGATTTTTCCCTATTTCCCTTATAAAGGAAGCCAGTGCATTACTAATACTACATTTTAATGAGAACACATTCAATATATAATATTACGTTTCTGCAAATATTACAAGAATAAAGAAACGTTACCATTCCTATTGTCTGTTGGGTTCAATTATACTTTTACAAATAAAATCTGAGCTACTCATAAAAATGAGAAAAATAATGGCAAATGGAAATAACTCATGTGATAAAGACACTGAAGTTGAAGAATGACAAGGGTTAAAAGAGACTGATTTACTCTCGTGTTATTTAACATAACGCTAAAGTCTATATATTTCTTGGGAAAATGCACGTGGAATCATGGCATTTCCAGTGGAGTCACTGCGGCTATTTTTCCAGAAAAAGGGCAGATTCAGCCTGTGTAGGATGAGGAGGCTGGAGTCAGCAGGGCTGTATTCAAGTATTTGAGAAGCTACTTGTTTGCCAGTAACATTTGACACAGATGGTCATTCATTCCTCCTTGAAACTCTCTTCTACCTGACTTTTACATGTTTTTAATTTAATCAGTGAATTAATAATTAATCTCTCCTCACTTTTAGAACACCGATTGCCCTGGTTTTACTCCAACCTGAATGGCTCCTAGTCTTTAGTCTCCTCTAGGAGTTCCCGCTCATCTTTCCCAGTTGCAATGGCTCAGTTCTCAGTCCTTAAAACTTAACTGTTCTCCACATACACTTTCTCCCTTGTTGATCACTCACAAATATCCACCAGCAAAATCTGCATGCTCATTTTCAGAATATATCCCAAATTCAAACACTTCTCTCCATACTCACCACTACCACCCTTGTCTCTAATCTTCACCTGGATTATTGCAGTATCCTCCTTACTGGCCTTGATGTTGTTCCCATTCTCCCCTACAGTCTGTTCTCAATCCATCCTCAACAGAGAAGGCAGACATCATTTTAAAGATATGTCAGCTCATTTGGCCCTTTCACTCAAAACTGAACTCAACTTAAAACCAAAGGGCTCTACACGATCTAGTTTTCCATGACTTCCCTGCTCTCTGCCTTACTCACTCCATTCCAGCCACACTGACCTCCTTGCTGTCTATCCTACCAAGCACACACACCACGGTGCCTATGGGTTGTTAGTAACCTCTGCATGGAGCCTTGTTCCAATAGATGTGCACACATCTTACTCCTTTGTTTCCTTTCTGTGTTTCCTCAGATGGCAGCTTCCCAGTGAGACCTATCCTAGCCACCCTCATTCTAACTGCAACCTCCCCTTCTCTGTTTTATTTTTTTCCACATTATTTATCACAGTCTGTACAATCTCAACGAAGGATTTTGTTAATTGTTGCATTGCATATCTCCCTCCACACACACTAGAATGCAGGCTTCACGAGTGAGGGCAGGGATTCCTGCCTGTGGGGTTCATTACATTATCCTCAGCATCTAGGAACTCAGTAAGTATTGGTGAATAAAAGAATAAGGAAAAAAACAAGCTGAATGTTGAATAGGTAAAAATCTTGGATTGAAATATTTCTGTGTATAGATCCAAAACTTCTCAAAGCCACCGTTGGGACCACTGTATTTGGTGATGAATTGTTGCAGATCAGTTGGTTTAGTGTGCTATTGTAAAGGATATTTAGGATGTGAAGAAATGAGACTCCATTACGTTCAAGGTATTGCCCTTAAAGTCCTTTTCGCAGTTAGAATATATTCCATCTATAAACACACATCTCCCCAAACAAATACATTTTGGTGGAGACTAATGACCAACTTCCCACCCCTCATATATACCACATGTAATTTTCCCCTTTTATAGTAGTAGGTATTTTAACTGAACACATGATCTCTTGGCTAAAGCCCCAGTCCACATTTCCCAGCCTCCTTTCCATTTTGATGTAACTTATGTGACCATCATCCTGAAAACAGGATATGTGTGTGTGTGTGTGTGTGTGTGTGAGTGTGCATAAGTTATATACAAGTCGTCTTTACAAGAAATGGACATAAACATACATTTCTCTTTCCCATGTTTCATTGTTGGATTAAAGATGTGTGGAAAGCCATCTCAACCTCAACTGTTGGCTAAAGATAAAATCTCAGGAGAACAGACCTGCAGGAGACCGGGGTAGACCCTGCCCCCCCAATTCCTTTAAGCCATGAATACTGCTTTTCTGGACTATCACAAGAGAGAGAAATGAAATAAATAAAACTCTCTCTTGTTTAAGCCAATGTTTCTTATCAGAGAAACCTAGCCTGTATTCTAAATAATATATAGCATTTTCATAGATGAAATAATCCTTAAAACTCTAAAATAAATAAAAATTCAAATATTAAAGGTGGGGAAATTGTAGCAGTAGTTCATTGGTTCATTTAGAGGTCAAGGATAGAAATCGATGTCAACTAGAATTAGAAACTTACAAAATATAAATACAAGTCGTATTATCTATTTACTAAATGTAAGCCACTAGGCTGGGATTGTTGGACATTATGTCATTTAATCTTTACAAAAAATTCCACAGGTAGGTGTTATTATATATGTTTTATAGGCAAAATTTATAGGGCCCACAATGTCTACATTTTTTTAAAGAAGAACTGCAAGTATGTGCTAGAGCTAAAAGACCCAATTCTAGGAGCATTTCTCAAACTATACTTTCCCACTCTCTGTTCTTTCGATTGATACATGCTCTCCCTCCAGAGATCTTTGAGAATTTAAAATGGAAGTAGTTAAATAATTACTACTTGATGGGTATATTTGTACTCTTCTTCCTCCAGAATGGAGTTCTGCAGAAGCAGTGAGATTTGAAACCCTGAGGAGTACCTGGAATAAGTTGAGATCTAATCTCAACTTATCAATAAATTGAGATCTAATCCCCAATTTAGACTTGCATTTCAAGAACAAGATATTCAACTTGTCTGGACCTGAATCTGCTGGTCTAATTCCTGCTGTAAGATAATTCCAATAACTGAGTCTGCCTTAATGAGTTACAAAAGCATTGGCATTAAGTGGAATTTGGTTACCCCAGACAGAATCCCATTCATTCGAGCAGTCTGGAAACAAAAGCAAAATCCAAACCCAAAAAACACATACATAGATCAGTTCTGTAATTCCACAGATGTGATTACAAAGTGTATTCAAATTCTAATGTCTTTTTTTCTTGCAAGGAAGAAGGGAAGTTATTCAAGAAGCTTAAAAAAACAACAAAGAAAACTAAATTTACATCCCCAAGGCATTTGTACAGATGTACATAAATACACACACACATATACGTAATCTGGGGAATCCCTTGCACTCCAGTAAACTATGATTGCCCAGGCTGAAATGCTGCTAATCACTGCATGTTCTAAGCTACCTTCAGGCCTCAGAGACAACTCAAGTACTCGGGACATTTATCTCTTGAATCTGGATGAATTCCATGTTGGCAAGAGCTCAATCTCAGCCTGCTGAAAGTACTGTTAAAGCCCGTAAAACTTGCCTTGCTAGATACCTCTATCATCCGGCACCTTGGTTTGACATCTGTCTTAGAGTAGAGACTGTGTCCTCCACATTTAGCTGTACAGATAGAAAGAATACTTTTGTCTTTGAACTCTCGAATTCATCATTACAGCCCCTATGTCAAAACAAGCATTTCCTTTGCAGGCCATTTTAAGAAAATTGTCCTACCTGATTTCTCATTCCATCTCTCCTCTCCACTCTCTTCACTTTTCCTCCAACCCTTGCTAACATTCTCAAAGATTTTTGTTTTCTCTCAGTCATAATAAACCAAGGAAACAGTTTGGGGACAAGCTGAGGGGACAGCTATCAAGAATGGTAGACACTTAAGATCTTCTTCCCCTTGCTATATATGATTAGATTATTTGCATTATGTTCCAAAATACCACTTTCAGTATTTACCCAAAGATTTCAAAAAATATAACTTACTGTTTAATTTCTATCTAGTGTTGTGTCTCTATTCATTCTATATTGGGGCATCTTCAAGGTGCTCATGGTTATCCATTAAATGAATAGATTATCCAACAAAACTGTACTAAATTATTTCCTCTCCAATTCATTATGTGAGCTATTATATGTGTTTATATAATAAACAACTAAATTTTGTCAGGGGAAATTACAAAAATTCTCTGAAGATTGGCAAAGTGTGTAAAAAGGTTTCCAGAGTCCTTTTCTCTTTGGAGATTTCATCTTGCTTTTTATAAAAAGCACGTTGTGTAGGAAGTGAGAAACAATTCCATGGGCCCATTGCAAATATTGTACAAGGCGAAAAAAGTTGTAGAGGGTGTACAAAATGGATCAAACATTAAAGAGCATTTTCCTTACATCTCTCAACATATTTAGGTTTCTTGCTAAATTTAATAGATATGACTAGATAGCATTCTTTCTTTTAAGAGTGTATACCTGTAGAAAAATTTCTGATCCATCTTAAGAATTCAGATATGTTACTGGAGTGATGCAACATAGCACATTAAAAAGAGTATCCTGTGTGAAAGATAAGAAGATAATATATGTAAAGTGCCTTGCAGATAATATGCCTTACGTGCCATCTATTATTATCACCAGCTCTCTTATTTTTTATAAACATTTTTATACTTTTGTACCATTTAGCTATAGCTGAGTAAAAACCACCCCAAAACTTAGTGGCTTAAAATAGCAATCATCTATTATTTTTCCTGAGTCTCTGAGCCAGCTGTGTAGTTTTGCTGACCTATGTTTGGCTCAGCTGATCTGAGCTGGGCTTGTTCATGCATCTGCGTGCAGCTGATAGGATGTCTTTTAAGTTGATGCCCAAAAATTCCCAGTCTCTAGACCCACGAAAGGACATAAGAGCAAAGAGCAGTGGATCTCCTACCATTCACTTTATCATGCAAGGAGTCTGAGTCAAAGACTTCAGAATTCTGCAAGGCCATTTGAAGTAAATTCATTTCCTTTGGCTTCAAATTACTGAGGTTAAGGCCACTACATATGGCTGTGCACAGTGATCTTTCAGTGAAGTCTTTCACTACATTTGCCCCTTCAATGTTACAATGTCAGTGAAGGAGTGAAAATCCGTATTTTGAAACTGTGGTCTTCTCAGTAAGAATGAATTTCAATATGTTACTGTTTCTAGATGTCCGCAGAGTTCTTTTTTTTTTTTTTTTTTTAAGATTTTACTTATTTACTTGACAGAGAGAGAGAGAGATCACAAGTAGGCAGAGAGGCAGGCAGAGAGGAGGAGGAAACAGGCTCCCCGCTGAGCAGACAGCCCGACTCGGGGCTCGATCCCAGAACCCTGAGATCATGACCTGAGCTAAAGGCAGAGGTTTAACCCACTGAACTACCCAGGCGCCCCATCTGCAGAGTTCTATAGGTAAAGGAACTGACAGGGTATTGTCACTCTGAGCCAGCCAGGAAGAATATCCTCAGCCCTGGAGATCGATTCCACAGAAGAGCCCTGTAATAACTTTCCACAAAGTAACAGCTTGGCAAAGAGGTCCAAGTGTTTCAGCAACATCCATGACACTGATTTCAGAGGCCTCAAACAAGAAATTAATCTCTTATTAATTGAATATATATATATATATATATATATATATATGGAATAAATGTATTTGTGAGGCCCAATCTATACATATGCTATGTTATGAATGAAACAATTCCTGTCAAATTATTCAGAGGAATTTTTTAAAGATTTATTTATTTGAGGGGCGCCTGGGTGGCTTAGTTATTAAGTGGCTGCCTTCAGCTCAGGTCATGATCCCAGTGTCCTGGGATCGAGCCCCATATTGGGCTCCCTGCTTAGCAGGAAGCCTGCTTCTCCCTCTCCAGCTCCCCCTGCTTGTGTTCCCTCTCACACTATCTCTCTCTGTCATAAATAAATAAAATCAAAAAAAAAATTATTTATTTGAGAGACAGAGAGATAGCTGGGGGAGGGGCAGAGGGAGAGGGAGAAAGAGAATCTTAAGCAGACTCCCCACTGAGCATGGAGCCCAACTTGGGTCTCAATCCCATGACTCTCAGCTCATGACCTGAGCTGAAATCAAGAGTCAGCTGCTTAACTGACTGAGCACCCACATTCCCCTATTCAGAGGCATTTTGTGGGATTTAAAAAGGTGAAACTTCTGCCCAAAGATCAGTGAAGTACATCAATATATGACCTATAAGAAGTCAGTAAACTTCTGTGAATTGGATAAGAACTGTTTATTTTGTCCCATTTATTGACAAGATGATGATTTGTGACCCCAGTTCTCACATTGTCAGCAACTTTGATGGAAAAAGAAGAGGCTTATTACAGGATTGCTCAGAGTATTATTTTATTACAATGTACACAGATACAAAACAGTTTTAAATCACAATGGTGAATGAAGCTTTTTTCTTCACAGAAGTCATGAGGAACAAAGGCTGCCAAGCGTTTAAGGTGCTACATCACACACAAAATGTCTAGTGTTTCAGCCAGACAAAATTTCACTTGGCAAGGAAACTTGATACCTTTTGAAGACCTTTGAATATTCCCAAAGAAATGCACAAAAATTGAATTCTTCCTTCACGACATTAGTGTTCGTACAGCAGATGAAAACCAGAAGCTGGCTTCTCTAAGAGACAAGAGCAATCTCTTTCAATTGTTGCCAATTCTTCTAAGACCTTCTTTTAAGTTATAAAAGAAATGTCAATAATTCTGAAGTTGATGACACTGATTAACCAAGGCATCGCTTCATATTTTTCTTCATACAAATCATCCTTTACTTCATCAAGTTCTTTCAGATTGTGGCTTTCTTCATTAAGGGATGCTCCGAGCAGCATTCAAAACAAAGCCTTAATGTTGCAACAAATCAGATTTTCTTTCCAATGTCAAGCATTTCAAATTAAAAATTCTTCTCATAGAGAAAATAGAGTACTAGTCTATATATTTGCAAGGTGGGAAGACATGTCCTATGCAATCAGGCTCATCGGCTTCTTTCCATTGTCAAGAACCTTATATGTGAATAGTGCCCCTCAACAGTGCTTTCAGTCATAGAGTATGTGAGTTTCCTTTGTATTTCCCTTTTTAACACTTTCTAATTTAGTTGATCAAATGCAAACAAAAACAGACATTTGCAAATACAATGTTAGGATACATTTTATTTAATTCCTATGAAAAATATTTATTATACACATGGTAACATCATAGCATGATGATTACAAGCATCCAAATTATAGAGTGACTTTCTTTGCACACTAAGATTGTTTGGGTAAAAAGTTGCTTCCATAGCATGATTTGATATAAAAATAATTTCTTTCAAAAAATAATTTTCACTGAATCAAGAAAAATTTCAAAAGGAAAAATATGTACTATTCTTGAACATGGCTCTAATTAAAAACCTCTGGCTAAGACAGGCCTTCTATTCTTTATCTGATATTTTCAAATTTTTTGAAGCAAAAAGGGATTAAATCCTCATTTTAACTAACCCCTCTCTCTGTATTCAGGGACATGGAACACACCCTCTATAAACTATGGGAAAAGAATAACCTTTTTATTTTAACCTGGCTTATATCCATACACAGGAAACTCTTCAGTCTTTTGTGAACTAAAGCACATTATTAGCTGGATCTTCCCAGAACACTGCTGTGTACTAATAATTGATAATCACAATAATGATCATGTGGTTCATAAAATTTATAAATGGCCAGTGAATCATCAAAAATATTGAATTGTGCACAGTGTGTTTTTGGCTTGGAAACCCCCGTGATTTCAGATGTTTCTGGCTCTCCCTACCTGCTGATGTCTTAACCAGCCAGTGTTGCTTAACCCTTTCTTCTCCAATGAATACTTCTGGAAGAAAGCACCTAGTAAGGATTAACTTCTTTACTGATACCCTGCAGGTAAGTGTTCTGCAAACATATTGACCAGGATGCCCAATATGGAATTGATTTTATTTATCTGACCAAAACACACATGTAAATATGTATATGATTTAATTACACTAGCCATAAAACAATTGCTACCATTATTAAGTGAAGTGCACTATAATATTTTCTATTAAATGTTCATCTATTACATTATATTAATGCCAATATTAACCCACTAAATTAATTTCACCAACCAATGATGGGTTGCAAACTATAGTTCAAATGATACCAGCTTCACCCCAAAAGAGTGTGTTTTTATTCCTTCCTGAAAAAGTAATGGATTTACTTTATTCAAATGTATCTCTAGAGTTTCTTCTTTGAAAATGAGGCATCTTATTCCAGTTTCTTGAAAACTTACAAATCTTAATTAACAGGAACATTCTACTATTCAGAACACATTACTCTTTAGAAAATCAACCTTAATATAATAATTACTATCATTTCTAGGAGCTTGGTATATTTATTTCTAACATTCACAACAAGCCTGATATGTAAAATGCATGATTCCCATTTTATATGTGAGGAAAGTAAGGCTCAAACAGATGAAGTGCTTTGCTGGATTCTTGCAAGTGACAGTGCCAGTTTGTGATCTTGGGTTCCTCTTATTCCATTGCCTAAAGGTGCACATTTGCTTTCACTGCCCTGCCTCTGACATTGCCATATAAAATGGGCAACTGCCATCTGCATGGGCATTCACAAAAATCCATCTCCAAACCACAAGTTAAAGAATTAGGATGATGTCTTTCATGTTTCTCTATTCACTTGTTCAAGACACTTTTATCGAAAATTCCATTAGACACATTGACGATACATAGATGAAGAACGCAAAGACCATTCCACCAAAAAGTTAAAATCTTCCAGTTAAGTCCCATGATGAAAGGACCAGTCAAGTGACCTTGAAATGCAGAGAAAGATTGACTGGTGGATCAATTACAATTCTGTATTTTTTTTCCCCATAACCTATAGTGGAAAGAGAGACACTTGGTCTTAGCCATAAAGGATACAAAGGATTTCAAAGGGTGAAAAAGAAGAGTAAAGGTTATTTTAGCCTTATGGAACGAGCTTGAGACAAAGTGGGAAGTACGGGAGTACGTTCACTGTTTGGGGCTCTAAGTGTTTAAACTCATCAACACACACAAACACACACACACACACACATATAGTTTCTTAAGTATATATGTTTTTTCTTATTTTATAAAGTTCCCTTAAAAAGCAGATTTTTACTCTACATCTATCAGTTGTGTACCCACCCAATTTCCTTTATCCTAGAAAAACTGTGTGAAAGACATGATCATAGGCTAAAGTATCCTCAACCACTGCATATAAGAAAAGTCAAACACACACAAGGAAGACCTGGGAGCAAAGAAAGTTGTCATCAGAGGACCGACAGTTTGCTGACTAGTACAATGCTGGCCTCCTCCCTTCAGCCGTGCAAAGATCTGTCGTTATCTAAAACCTTGATTTGATCATTGAAATTGAGCAGAATCATGAGTAGACAAACAATAAAGCATCCGAGAAGGAATAAGTAACTAAGAGTAAGGCAAAGCAGAACACAAACACAGATAACTCACGGTGAAATAAATCTGATAACAGGCAGATAACATTTAAAAGAAATAAATATAAGAGGAGAGAAAGTGCTTCAATTATAGCCTTTAAAAGATTTTCTACATATAAAAAACCGTAAAGGTTAGATAACAAAATTAAATAGATGCAGAGTAGTATTGACAGACGAATAGATACATAAATCAATGGAAGAGAATACAACACCCAGAAATAGACCCTCACAAATATGTTTAACTAACTTTTGAAAAAAGTACAAAAGCAATTCAGTGGAGGGACAGTAGCTTTCTCAACAAGTGGTTTGGTGCAATTAGATATCCTTAATTTTTTTTTAAAAAAATGACCCTATATAAAAATGAACTAAAAGGTCATGGACTTAAATATAAAACATAAAACTACAAAACTCGTAGAAAAAATATAGAATAAAACTTTCAGGATCTATGTTTAGGTAAATGATTCTTAGATTTGACACCAATATCACAATCTATTTAAAAAATGATGAATTGACCGTCATCAAAATTAAAAAACTTTTGCTCTACAAACGACCCTCTTAAGAGGATGAAAAGACAAACTGCAAAGTGAAAGAAAAAATTTGCAAACTATATATCTGACAAAGGATTAGTAGAATGTATAAAGAATATAAAAAGAACTAGAATACACAGAACAAGAATATGTATGGAACTCTGAAAACTCAATAGTAAAAAAAATCATACAACCCAATGAGAAAATGGACAAAAGACATGAAGAGACATTTCACTGAAAAAGATCTACATGTGGCAAATAAGCATATGAAGAGTTGCTCAGCATCATTAGTGACTACAGAAATGCAAATTAAAACCACAGTGAGCTATCTCTACATACCCATCAGAATGGCTAAAATAAAAAATAGTGATGACACCACATGCAGAGAAAGAGGCAGGAAAAATGGATCACTCATGAATTGCTTGTTGAAAGCAAAATGATACAGTCACTTGGGAAATTGTTTATTTTTTTTTTAATAAAACAAAACATATGACCTAAGAATTGCACTCCTGGACATTTATCCCAGAGAAATGAACATTTAGGTTTGCACAGATGTCTGTACCTGTATGTTCTTAGCAGCTATATATATATATATAATAGGCCCAAACTGGAAACACCCCAGATGTCCTTCAATGAGTGAATGGTTAAAAAAAAATAGTGGTATAGTTGGAGTTAAGATGAAGGAGTAGTAGGGGGACCCTGGGTTTGCCTCCTCCCTCAAAACAGCTGGATTAATGTCAGATCATTTAGAACACATAGGAAACCAATCTGGAGACTGGGAGAAAGATCTACACAGTTGGAGGGAGAGAGTGTGGCAGGTGTGAGGTGTGTGGACATGAAATGGTGGAGAGAAAAGCCACGGTGCTACAGGGGGCAAGGAGCCCTTTCTACAGGGAGAGAAGGAGAGAGGAGAGACAGTGGTGTATCAGGTTTGCACAAGAAAAAAACACCTCTCTGGACTATTGACTGGGAGTCAAGGGGAACGTAGTGTCGCAGGTTCTTGCAAGCAACACATGGAGCTCAAATTCTGAGGTTTTAGAGGTTCACAACATTCGCCAAAGTCAAGCTATGCATGTGCTCCTGGGGAGAAGGAGGGTGCAGTCCTGGAAGCGGACAGCCTAGTGTAGAGATTGCCTGATAGTACTGGGAGAGAAGTTTCCCCTTCCTGGAGTACATTTAGAAGAGGATATTTGGTTCTGCAAGGACAAAAGACCCTGCAGGCACCATGGAGCAGGCATGAGCAGGGGATGGAAGCACTTGCAGAGGGCTGATAACCTGGTCCCTGCTTTTCACTGTGTTTCACCAGAGACTCCAGGCACGTGCACAGACATGTGACTGTTTTTCTGGGACAAAACAGCACCAGACACACCGCAGCAGGACTCTCCTCTGGAGAAGGGGAGTGGATCCACGCCTTACTAGGTCCTTTCAGATTTGGAGTTTTGAATCCCAGCTGTGCGCCAGAGATAAAATGCGGGAGAACTGTGGCACAGAGCTCACCAAAGCCCTGGATACAGACAGGGTAAGGTCAGGGATCTAACAGAGATCTGGCACACAAGGAGGGGGAAGTTGTTCACTTTCCTGTGAGGTCTTCCTGAACAGGCTCAGCAGTGAGTTCTTCTCTCCAGGCAAAACAGCAGGTTGACGCCATCTTTCTCCTCCCACCCACCAGCACCCAGACTTCAGTGATCAACACAGCGCCCCTAGTGGAGGCTGGAGCTGCTTACAACAAACCCCAGCCCCCTGCACCCAGCAAGTGTACAGTTACCGGGACAGGTTTGACGGTGAGAAGCATAGTGGGCCTCTCCCACAGAAGGCAGGCACAGGCATCCTGCATACACCAGTGTACTGATCATAGAGTGCTCCAAAGTGTCAGCTTCAGTTTTGGTGGAAATAGGACCAGGCTTTCTTTCTTTTTTTGTCTTTTCTTTTTCTTTGGAATCAACTTATAGTTTTTTGATTGCCCATTTGGTTTTTTTCATTCCTTTTCCTTTTCTTTGTCCCCCCCCCTTTTTATTTACTTATTTGTTACTGCTGCTGCTGTCGTTGTTGTTGTTTTGGGATCAGGATTTTTTTTCTTTTTTTTCCAGGCTTATTTTAAATAAAAATCAAAGCACACCTAGTTAAAGGTCCAAATATTCCCCGCTAGAAGCAAGGAGGAACTCTACAGAGGACTGACCGGTGAGAAAAAGCAGCCAAAACACAACACAGAGTGCACAGCATACACCAGAAATACTTCCTGAAGTGCCAGGCCCTGGAAAGTATATGACCCCCTTCTTAGTATAGTCGTATTCTCAGGAATAGGAAACATACAAAAAGACAAGATGGAGGAATTCTCTCCAAAAGAAAGATCAAGAAGAAATCATAACCAGGGATTTTCTCAAAACATATTCAAGCAATATTGCTGAACAAAATTAGAACAACAGTTAAAAGAATACTAGCATGGCTTGAAAGAGGCATAGAAGAGACCAAAGAAACCCTCACTGCAGAGATAAAAGACCTAAAATCTAGTCAGGCTAAAGTTTAAAAAAGCTATAACTGAGATATGAAGCCCACTGGATGTAATCCCAACAAGTATGGAAGAATCAGAGAAATGAATAGGTGATATAGAAAATAAAATTATGAAACATAATGAAGCTAAAAAGAAGATGAAAAGAAAACTATTAGATCATGAAGGTAGACTTAGGGAACTCAGCAATTCTGTAAAGTGCAATAATAGGAATAATAGGAATCCCAGAAGAAGAGGAGTGGGAAAATGGGGCAGAAGGTTTATTTGAACAAATTATAGCTGAGAACTTCCCTAATCTGGGGAAGGAAACAGACATTCAAGTCCAAGAGGCACAGAGAACTCCCTTCAAAATCAATAAAAACAGGCCAAAGCCAAGACATATCATACTGAAACTTGCAAAATACAAAGATAAAAAGAGAAATCTGAAAGAAGCTAGGGATAAATGTCCTTAACCTACAAGGGTAGACACAGAGGTTAATAGCAGATCTGTCCATAGCAACTTTACAGAAGAGAATGGCATGATATATTACATGTGCTAAATGGGAAAACTATGCATCCAAGAATACTTTATCCAGCAAGGCTGTCATTTAGAGTAGAGGGAAAGATAAAGAGTTTCCAAGACAAGCAAAGACGAACTAAAGGAGTTTGTGAACACTAATCCAGCTCTGCAAAACACGTTAAAGGGGATGTTTTGAGAAGGAAAGAGTGACCAAAATCAACAAGGACTAGAAAAGAACAGAGACAATCTACAGGAACAGTGACTTTACAGTCAATATAATGACACTAAATTCATATCTATCAATAACTACTCTGAATGTAAATGGAGTAAACGCTCCAATAAAAAGACATAGGGTATCAGAATGAATAAAAAAACAAGAACCATTGATATGCTGTTTGCAAGAGACTCATTTTAGACTCAAAGACACCTCTAGATTGAAAGCAAGTGGATGGAGAGCAAAATATTATGTTAATGGACAGCAAAAGAAAGCCAGAATGGCCAAACTTATATCAGATAAACTGGATTTTAAACCAAAGACTGTAACAAGAGATGAAGAAGGACACTATATCATAATAAAGGGGTTTATCCAACAAGAAGATCTAACAATTGTAAATATTTACACCCTCATTAAGAGTAGCCAAATATATAAATCGATTAATAACAAACTTTTAAAAACTCATTGATAACAATACAATAATTGTAGGGGTCTTTAACACCCCACTTACAGCAATGCACAGATCATCTAAACAGAATATCAACAATAAAACAATGGCTTTAAATGACACACTGGACCAGATGAACTTAACCGATATATTCAGAGCATTTCATTCTAAAGCAACAGAATACACATTCTTTTTGAGTGCACATGGAATATTTTCCAGAATAGATTACATACTGGATCACAAATCAGGTCTCAACCCATACAAAAAGACTGAGATCATACCAAGCACATTTTCAGAACACAACACTATGGGACTTGAAGTCAACCACAAGAAAAATTTGGAAAGACCACAAATACATGGAGGTTAAAGGACATCCTACTTAAGAATGAGTGGTTTAACCTGGAAATTAAAGAAGAAATTAAAAAATACATGGAAGCAAATGAAAATGAAAACACAACATTTCCAGAACCTTTGGGATGCAGCAAAGGTGGTCATAAGAGGGAAGTGTATAGAAATGTAGGCCTTCCTGAAGAAGCAAGAAAAGTCTGAAATACAAAAACTAACTTTACACCTAAAGGAGCTGGAAAAAGAACATCATGTAAAGCCTAAAACCAGTAGAAGAAGGGAACTAATAAAGACTAGAGCAGAAATAAATGCTATAGAAATTAAAAAAAAAAAAAAGTCAAACAGATCAACGAATCTAGGAGCTGGATCTTTGAAAGAATTAATGAAATTGATAAACCCCTAGCCAGACTTATCAAAAGGAAAAGAGAAAGAACCCAAATAAATAAAATCACAAATGAAAGAGAAGAGGTCACAATCAACACCACAGAAATACAAATAATTGTAAGAGAATATTATGAGCAACTAAATGCCAACAAATTGGGCAATCTGGAAGAAATATGAATTCCTAGAACATATACACTACCAAAATCGAAGAAATAAAAAATTTGAACAGATCCACAACCAAAAAAGAAATTGAATCAGTAATCAAAAATCTCCCACTAAACAAGAGTTCAGGGCCAGATGGCTTCCCAGGGGAATTCTACCAAACATTTAAAGAAGAGTTCATACCTATCTTTCTGAAAGTGTTCCAAAAAATAGAAATGGAAGGAAAACTTCCAAACTTATTCTGTGAGGCCACCTTGATTCCAAAACCAGACAGACAAAGACCCCACCAGAAAGAAGGATTATAGACCAATATCCCTGATGAACATGGATGCAAAAATGCTCAACAGAATACTAGCAAATTGAATTCAGTAGTACATTAAAAGAATTATTCACCACAATCAACTGGGATTTATTCCTGGTCTGCAGGGTTGGTTCAATGTCTGCAAATCAATGTGATATGCCACATTAATAAAAGAAAGGATGAGAACCAAATGATCCTCTCAATAGATCCAAAAGGGAGAGAAAGAGAGAGATTTTGACAAAATACAGCATCCTTTCTTGATAAAAACTCCCAAGAAAGCACGGATAGAAGAAACATATCTCAACATCAAGAAGGCCCATACCAAAGGCCCACAGCCAATATTATTCTGAATGGGGAAAAGCAGAGCATTTCCTGTAAGGTCAGGAACATGACAGGGATGTCCACTCTCACCACTGCTTTTCAACATAGTACTAGAAGTCCTAGCCACAGCAATTAGACAACAAAGAGAAATAAAAGGTGTCCAAATCAACAAGGAAGAAGTCAAACTTTCACTCTTTGCAGACAACATGATACTCTGTGTAGGAAACTTGAAAGACTCTACCAAAAAATTGCTAGAACTGATACATGATTTCAACAAAGTCACAGGATATAAAATCAACATACAGAAATCTGTTATTTTCACATTATGAAATAATCAGAAACAATGAAGCAGCAGAAAGAAATCATTTATAATTACACCAAAAAAGATTAGATACCTAGGAATAAACCTAACCAAGGAAGTAAAAGATCTGTATGTAGAAAGCTATAGAATGCTTATGCAATTGAATATGACACAAAGAAATGGAAAAAGATTCCATGCTCATCGATTGGAAGAACAAATACTGTTAAAATGTATATACTATCCAAAGCGATCTACACATTCAACGCAATCCCAATCAATATGACCAACATTTTTCACAGAACTAAAACAAACAATCCTAAAATTTGTATGGAACCAGAAAAGACCCCCAAATAGCCAAAGTAATGTTGAAATAGAAAAGCAAAGTGGGAGACATCACAATCCCAGACTTCAAACTGTATTACAAAGCTGTAATCATCAAGACAGTATGGTACTGGCATAAAAAAGACACACAGATCAAGATCAATGGAACAGAATAGAGAACCCAGAAATGGACCCACAACTCTAGGTCAACTAATCCTCAACAAAGAAGGAAAGAACGTCCAATGGAAAAAAGACAGTCTCTTTAACAAATGGTGTTGGGAAAACTGGACAGTAACATGCGGAAGAATGAAACTGGACCACTTTCTTACACCATACACAAAAATAAACTCAAAATTGATGAAATACCTAATATAAGACAGGAAACCATCAAAATCCTAGAGGAGAAAACTCTTAGACCTCTGCTGTAGCAGCTTCTTACTAGACACATCTCCGGAGGCAAGGGAAATAAAAGCAGAAATGAACTAATGGAACTTCATCAAGATAAAAAGCTTCTGTACAGTACTGATAGCTGTAATAATTTGAATTAATCTCCAGGGAATTATGCTAAGTGGAAAAAAGGGCGATTTCCAAAAGTCGCATACTGTATGATTCTATTAACATAGTATTCTTGAAATGACAGAGTTTTACAAATAGAGAACAGATTAAGGAGCCAGAAGTCAGGGACTTGGGTGGGGGGGTGTACAGAGCAAAGGAGATGGGTATAACTACAAAATCATACCTGGAAGAAGTATAGCCACATAAATAGAGAATGATTAAGTCTTAACTATTATACAGAGTGGCTATAAAGTCTGAAAATGTAGGTGAATATATATAATGATATATTCACACATGTAGGTTTATTGGTATTACAATACCTAATGAGTTGAATAATGCTATATTAATGTGGTTTCCAGGCTTTATGACCATGTAGTATTTTATAGCTTTCTTCCATAGTTTTCTATAGTTTGATGGCAATATACAGATATCATTGCTCGAACAACACTCATTCACAGTGGAAAGAATGCATGCTCCAGTCTGAAATGTTCAGTAGGAGCCAAATAATCTCTAATTTGCTATAAGATCCCAAACCTAAGGCTCAAAGAAGCTACGTCATGCCTCAGAGTGTCAAGCTTGTTGATAAGAATTGGGAACCAAGTTAAAATTCAGCCTGCCTTACCAAAGTTTTTAATTTAGTCTGTTATTTACCGTAACCAATCTGTTGTCTAATGACACTGATGCAAATTAAAACCAAAGCTAAATCTTTAGAGAAAACACTGTTCTTTTAAAAAAAAAAAAAATTATTTATTTATTTTAGAGAAGAGAGAGAGAGAGAGAGAGAGAATGCATGCACAAGCAGGAGGGCCAGAGGGAGAGGGAGAAAGAATCTCAAGCAAACTACATGCTGAGCACAGAGCCCGATGTGGGGCTCTCTCTCAGGACTCTGAGATCACAACCTCAGCTGAAATCAAGAGTCAGACACTTAACTGACTGAACCACCCAGGCACCCCAATAAAACCCTGCTCTTAAACTTTTCATGTTCTTATCATTGAAAAAGTGTCCCAAATGCCATGCTTTCCCGTGGGTATACTCAGAGTTAAACCTAAGTTCTAGTTTGCCAGCCATAGCTTCATTCCATTCTTATATTGTGGGACAAGTGAACAATGACAGTGCCGTCATGAGTATAATGATCCACTTCAATTTATAGATAAAGTAAATAATTCACTAACCAGATCTGAACTTTATGAAGTCAGGCATTATTTTTTAGTGAAATTATGTATCATATCCCTACCACCTAACACAATGTAATAAATATCTATTGAATAAAGGATGATTGAAATAGTATAATATTCAGCCGGGATAACTGTATTGTAATAATCTTTAGAAACAAACAACTACAGACCTTTCAAAGGGATAAAAGACACACACCAAAGATAGAGCCAGATAACTTATGTGTGCTTTCATTTCTCTCTATTTTAGTGAACCAATTAATAATTTAAAGCTAATGCATGATCCACCATAGAGATGCTTATTCTTGTGAAAATCATGGAATTTGTAAAATAAGAGTCTGTTCTCTCCACCTGAGTTAATTCTACTGTCTTTTTATCTTTGCTGCCCTCCTCTGGAATTTTTATATTACCTGGTACTCTTTTCCAAAGGATATGTGCTTTATAATTGCCTTTAGAATAAAACTATGCAAGGAAGTTTAAACTTTTTAATTTCTATTTTGCAGCTTTTCACTCCAATTTGATAATGACCTGGGGGAAATGAAAAATAAATAACTGACCGTCATCCCTATGTTTTACCCAGTGGCACATTTGTGCTACTTTGTAGAACTTTCAATGCCACCTTCTGAACAACCTAGGAAGTGGTTGGTTATTTCAAAATCTTTTCTATAAGAATGCCATTCGACTTTTTATTCTGCTGTTAAGAAACACTTCCTTTCTTGCCATCTTTTATTTAATAATTGCCTTTCTTTACCTTAATCATTGTCACTTGTATCACACTACATTAAGTCTTACTCAGTGTTTTAACTATAAACAACTTTAAAAAGAGCGTAAATTTACAGTATTTATGTGAATTTTCTTGTAAATTTTTCTGTATGCTTTCTGAATATGTTTCACCATTGTACCCTATTAAATAAGCTAATACATCGAAAGCAATTAGAACAGTGCCCAATAAATAGTATGGGCTTCAAGCTCCAGAAAAAAATCCATATACTAACAATACCACTCAATTATTCCCTGAGAGTAGATTATATTCCACTCTCCCATCTCCTTTGTCACATAACTATCATAATCTTTTGCATCCCTTAGATAAGTGCTTCTTAAATCTTAATATGCACATGAACTACTTGGGGAATCTTCTTACAATGTGGATTCTGATCTGAGAAGCACTGACATTCTGTATTTCTAAGAAGCTCTCAGGTGTTGCTGATGCTACTTGTTCCAAGGAGAACACTGAGTAACAGACCCTAGATCAGTGCAGTTTAATAAAAATATAATGTGAGCCATGTATGCAATTAACATTTTTTGTAGTAACTGCATTTTTTAAAAGTACAAAGAAAGAGGTGAAATTGATTTAAATTGTATATTTGATTAACCTGGTATATCACATGACATCATATATTATCCCATATCATATTATGTATCAAAATATTGTATTAGTTCAATATGTCCAATATATTATGACCTCAATATGTAATCAATATAAGAAATTATTAAGATATTTTTACATTCTTGTTTGCATCCAAAATATTCAGAACTCTGTATATTTTGCACTTACAGGACATCACAATTTAGAGAGGTCACATTTTGGGTGCTCAGTAGCTATATGTGATAGTGGCTACCCCACTGGACAGAGCCGCCCTCGACAGAAACATAAGGTTTATGTTTGAAACTGAACTGAAACCTTATGAAACATAAGGTTTCAGTGAACATAAGGTTCACTGAAGTGAAGCCAAGGGTTAATGAACTTTGAGAGTATGCTACGAATGGCAACACCTAAGAAACTACGTGTGGTAAGTCCTATCTACAACCTCTAGTATCCACAAAAGACCAGAAAAAGATGTTCATCAATGCATGTATTCTTCAGTTTTCCAAGGTACCCACAAACAAAAGAATAACCAATAAACTTCTTTCTGCTGAAGGAAGCTGTTTAGTTTGTTGTAACATTTGTTACAACAAAGGAAGTCTTTCTTTCATTTTTATTTATATGTCATTCATCTTTATGAAATTCAAACCTTTTCAACCCAAGAACAATTCTCTACTGCAATTGATGAACTAGGTTAATTAATTTATCTAAAACCTCACTTCTGCATGTCATTATGTTGTTGAGGGTGCTACAGAACATTATATGATTTCCTAATCATTCAACATCACTGATTGGTGACTAGTCTTTTACCGCTGGTGCATTCACACATGGAATTCTGCACTAAGTAGAATTATTATTATAAATATTGTGGTCCACACACTGCATGGCTGGCTTCCAACTTTTCCTACTTTATATTAATTATTCAGTTTGTTCTCACCACCTGGTCTTCTAAAAATGACTATGTTTTATATCATATTCAGAGATTTACGGCACTTTAGATTCTTCACTACTTTATTCCGTTTATGTAGTTATGGTTGTATTTTATATATCTAGCACAATATTAATCAGCTTTCTATTATCACAAGATTTTTCTAAGTCTGGGAGGCAGTCTCATGACCATACATATTGGCTCTTTGTTCCAGAACTAACTTTGGTTAGTCTTGTGTACATGCTATGGGTATATTTTACAGAAGAGGATTCTTCTATTATAAATAAGTCAATGCTAATTTAACTCATAAATCTTAAACATTCTTATTTCTAAAGATAATTTAAATCACTGTATAATAAAAAGCATGTATAAAATAACATACTTAAGGGAAATGCCAAAATGAGAGTAAAAAGAATCACCTGGAGGAAAGGAAGAGAAATAGAGAGTAATGGAGCACCTGGACTGCATCAGATTTTGTGCTAGGTAACATTTTCACTTTGTCTCATTTGTTTCTCCAGCACTGCTCAGCCAGCAGGAGACACTGCAGTGTAGTGGTTAAGATTAAACCTAGAATCAGGTATGTTTGAACCAACTCTGACATTTAGTTAGCTTTTTTGGTCCTTCATTTTTTTCACCTACAAGATGAATGGGGGTGGCAATTCAGTATGCACCTTATTAGGTGGATCTGAACACTAAAATAAGGTAGCTTATTACAACTCAATGATTTAACAAAATTCTACTGACACCTATGTTTCAAACTGTTGCAATACTCAGGGTTTCAGTAGTGAAGGAAATGATCAAAATTCCTCTGCTCATGGAGCAAACATTCTAGTGAAGGGAAACTATAAAACAAATATGATTAAGTGGACATTATGTCAAGTGGTGACAGTGAAGAAAATTGAAATAGGATAGGGGTAATGAAGAGTGATTGGCAGCTATCGTATACAAAGTGATCAAAGATTCATCCTAGGAAAAGTGATATTTGGGCAAAAAATAAAGGAAGTTATAGAAGGATCCATATGAATATACAAGGGAGTACTTCCCAGGCAGTGGAAACAAGCTCAGAGGCTCTGTGATAAGAATATACTTGCTGAGTATAAGAAATGGCAACTAGGCTAGTATATCTGGGATACAGTGAGTGAGGAGAAAAATTTTAGGAAATGAGGTCAGACAGGTCATGGGAGACTCCGTATGTGGGACTTTGTAGACTACATTAGAATTTTATATTTTATTCTGAGTGAAATGCTTTGAGAAAAGCAGTTCCTTTTCTCATATCCTACTTTATGTTTTTTTAAAGAATTACTCTGGGTCCTGTATGGAAAATAGACACAAGAGAAGAGGGCAAAAGCAGAAATCATGTAATGGCAAGGACCAATGTAGTAGTTATAGGGATGGTGAGAAGTGGTTGGATTTTGAATCTCTTTGAATAATAGTGCCATCAGATTTTCTGACTTACTGGAAGTGAAGATGAGAGAAAAATAGGTATTCGATATAAAAAAATTTTGGCCTAAGCAACTAGAAAATGATGGTGCCATTTACTAATATAGGAAAGAATGCAGGAGTAGGGCATTTGTGGGAGGAGGTGAAGAGTCTGTTGAAGACACTTTAAGTTTGATAATCACATTAGGTATTGAAATAAGTAGTTCTATATCCAAGCTTTGAATATTGGTTAAAAAGTCCAGACTGGAGATATACACTTGAGTTTAGGAGATGAAAATACAGTATTTAAAACCATGGGATTGGGTAAAATTGTTTAAAACAAGGTGAAAACCCAGGAGAGTTCCGGGAAATAAGTCCTGAGGTATTTCGAAGTCTAAAAGTTAAAAGAAAAAAAAAAAAAAAGGAAGAGAAAAGGAAACTGAAAAGGAATGGCTAATGGAGTAGATGAAGCACCATCAGAGGTGGATGTCAGGTGGCAAGTGAACAAATCTTTCCAAAAAGGAGTGGGGAGAACAATTGAATCAGATGCTGGTAACAGGTCGATTAGAAGAGAACTAAAACTGACCTTTGAATTTGGCATTGTAGAGATCATGGTGATGTTTTATAGTAGTAGTTTCAGAGGAATTTTACGGAAAAAATTCTAATTCTTTAATTTTTTTTAATTTTTTAAAAGATTATTTATTTGAGAGAAAGAACATGTGGTGGGAGGGGTAAAGGGAAAGGGAGAGAATCCCAAGCAGACTCCCTGCTGACCGTGGAGTCCTATTTGGGGCTGGATCTCACAACCCTCAGATCATGACCTGAGTGGAAATCAAGAGTCAAATGCTTAACAAACTGAGCCACCCAGGTGCCCCAAAATTCTGATTTGTTAAAAAAGAACGAAGGGGGGAAGAATGAAGGAGAGTAAGTGGCAAAAGTGAGTCTTCAGAACTTATTGGTAGAATTTTGCTCTGAAGGGAAGCAGAGAAAAGGGATAGGAGCTGGAACAACAATGTGATATAAAGTAAAATGGCTGTAATTATTCCCTTGCCTCTATCCACATTGCCTTTGCATCGTGACTTTATATGTCTTTTCATCAAGAGATAGTGTGTGAGCTGGCCAGGTGACTTGTTTGACCATGAGAATGTAGTGGAAGTGGTGTTTTTCTGAGCATCAAGCCACCTTGCACACTCTGCTCTTTCTCTTGAAATCCTGCCCAGTCACTATATTAACAAGCCCAAGCTTGATGAAGACATGGGTCCCAGTCACTCCATCTCCTTGGTTTACCTCCCTCTGTCACCCAGAGGTTGGACAACTGACCCTCAGATGCAGAGCCACCTAGCCAAATGACAGTTAACCAAGATGCATGAATGGGCTTATTCAAGAGCTTAACCAACCAAGGGAGCCCAACCTAAATTGTCAACCCACAGAATTGAGCTAAAAACATGGCTGTTGTTTGCAGGCCACTGATTTGGGGAGTTCAGTGAAACCCAGCTGCTACAGAAAGGGGTTGTTTGTTTGTTTGCCAATGTTTACTGTTGTTTGCTTTAACATGGGAGATATTATACCACGTTTGCCAATGGGAATAGTGCAGCAGAAGAGAAAAAATGATGATGAGTCTGGGGACAATTTTATGAGCAATATTTGAGTGAGAAAGTAAATGTGGGTCTCAGTGCACTAGTGGGAGTACTGACCTTATAGGAGCATGGATAAATCACACGTGCAAAAAGTAATTGACAGAGCACCACAGATACGGTAATTGCTCAATAAATGGAAACCCGTATATTTAAGTGGTATTACTAATCCTTAAGGACATTAATTTCAGATGTGGGCATGTGAGACTAAGTCTTTCTGGTTCCAAAGTCACTTCGAACAGCTGCCAGGAATCTGCTCTTTGCTTTGTTTGGAATTCCTTTGTCCATTACCTCCATAGATCCAAATCTCATCCATTCTTTGAATACAGAAGTCTTCCCTCACTTTCACAGCTGGAATTAATCTTTCATACCTCAAAGGCCTGTAACAATTGTCTCAGTGATTTCAAATACAATTTACAACTTTCTAACTTGTCCTGTAATTGTTTGGGTTCATAGTGTCTCTTCCTTAATGAATTATAAACTATTAAATATAGAGTTTATGTCTGATTTATTTTGAATTACTGCAAGATCTACCTAAACATAGTATGTAATGTACAAATATGAATTAATGAAAAGGTTAATATAATTAAGCATTATGCTTAACATCATGGCATCCAGAGCCAAATGGGGGAAAATTTCAAAGCTTACACAGTTTTAACAAATTATTCTAGGTGATAACTGATTGCCTATCTTTAGACACTTGAAAAATCTACTCATTGGTTTATGCTCATGAATGGATAGATTAAATATCATGGAAGAGTTTCTCAGTGATTTCCTGCAAATGACAACTGCATCTTAATTTATGAACTGGAGATTATTAAGTTCAGCAACTATCCTTTTGCAATTTTTTTTTCCTTTTAAGGAGAAATTGTTGCTCCTCTAATTCCTAACAGTTCATTTAAATTATCTGAACATTGCAGAAGCTGAATATAGAAAGTCATCCTTGTGGAATTCAGCCAATGGCAACATAAAAAGGAACACACAAAAATGCTTAAAATAAACATGCAAAATAGTGAGTATGAGGCCTCCCATATACAAAATTCCTCTTCGTTTCTCACTTTTGCAATAAAAATGTATCCCAAAGCAATAAACTATTCTAAAAATCAAACCCAAATATTTCTTTTCAAGGCCACCAATATCTGTGTAATCATAAAATTCCCCTAAAAAGAGAAGATAAGCTCCCCCATTCAGTTACACAACAAAGAGATATGTAGGTAAAAATAAATCATGCTTATCTGTTACTTATTGGAGTGGTTAGGTGGGACACCATTTGAGGAACAACACAACCAGAGCCTGTAAGCTATAGGGATCACCATTGTACATGCTTGTGTTACATAGACTCCTCTTTCAAAAGAGCTATAACTTACATATGAAGCAATAACAAACATGAGTTCTCCCAAAGAGGTGGGTCTATATATCTCTGAAAACCAGCTCTTTTAGATTATTCACTGGTCCATTTTCTAAAGAGGAGTACCAGCACTGAAAGTGAATCATACACCAAAATGAAAGACCTAAAACTAAAACTTCTAGAAAAAAAGCATAACTTTTAAAATTCTGTAAGACAATAAACATCCTGAAGAAGAGATATAATAAGGATATAAAAGATGATCCTCATCTGCTATTATCAGGAAAACGCAAATTTTAAAACCACTAGGAGGAGAGACCCAACCACTAGAATTACTAATATGAAAACACCAATCATACCCAATTTTGGTTAGGATGTGGGAAAAAACTGAATTCTCATTCATTGCCATGAAAAATGACTTAGTCATTTTGAGAAACAGTTTGGCATTTTTAAAATAAAGGTAAACATACATTTACTAACTAGGTATATACCCAAAAGAAATGAAAGGATGAGTCCACACAACAGCCTGTATGTCAATCATTGTAGCAGGTTAAGCAGTAAATGCCCCAAACTGTAAACAACCCAAATATCTTTCAAATGGTGAACGGATAAAGTCTTTCAACTGGTGAACAGATAAATTTGATTTATTCATAAGTAGAATACTATTCAGCAATAAAAAGGAACAAACTACTTACATGTGCAGCAAAATGGATGATTCTTGACAGCGTTTTAAGTTAATGCTTATAAAATACTTGTTAAGTTAGAAAGCTTATAGTAACTGGGAAGTTAGACACAAAAAACCAATGCTGTACAATTCCACTCTAGGATAATCTAAAAACATCAAAACTCTTGAGATAGAAAACAGATCAGTGGTTTCTAGTGGCCAGAAATGGACGAAGGGTACTGACTTAAAAGAGGCACAAGGAAGACGTTTGGAGTGATGAAGATTCCATATCTTGGTTGTGGTGTCCATTATACAGCTGTATACATTTGTCAAAACTTGGAAATGGGTGTTTCTGTATGTAATTTGTATCTCAATTAAAAAAGAAAAAAATTAAAACCAATATTTAACCCTGCTCATTCAGGGTTATGAATCATTGCAATTTTCAAGGGAAAGGTATTTTATTTGTACATGAGTAGAAGTTGCTGACTATTTCAGTTGTATCTGAAATTTCTCGGTCAAAACTTATCATTGAAGAAGGACCAGGTGCATCCTGATTCCAAAATGTCTAGTTAACTCAAGGAAGCAAATGTAATTTATCTTACAGTACTTTTCCCAAAAGAGTTAACGAAGGAAATTGTCACTACAGGAAGTGCAGTGGCTTAAAAAACTGTGGAAATTGAGTAAAAGGTTAGCAAAGAGACACTAGATGGGTTGATGAGGTTCTCAGAGAGAAATAATAAACAAAGTTCAGCATAGAAGTAAACTTTCTTAGCTTTGTTCTTTCTTATCTTGGATCAAAATAAATTCCACTCAGGCTAATTTGGGGTATGTGTGTGATTCCTCGAAGGTTTTAGCAAAATAATCTTTAAGAAGTCTGTGCTTTAAATTCCTGTAAAATTCCTGAAAATAGAAAGAATGGTTGGTCCCAAAGAACATTTGTTTAATTTTATTTTCATTCATAAGGAAAAGTATAAAATAGATATATAAAATAAGCTCTTAACCCTTACTTTGGCTGCTGCACACAGAAGGGTTTGAGATAGGAAATGAGGAGGAGGAGGTCTGCATTCTTGTTCTAGTTCTCTAATGAGGAAGATACTTCAGTTTCTTAATTAAAAAAACACCTGAGTTCCTGTTAGTGTTGGTTCAAGCAGAACACATTTATCTAGGGACATGATGTGACTGGATGTGACTGCCAACAAATGCTTAGGTGGCAAGATTTATTATGCACATCCTTTATTGTGAACTCCTCTTCAGTAGTACCCAATGAACTATAAATATCTCTTGCCATGAAACGCTGATTTGTGCCTGTACATGTTTGACCACATCCTGGAGTTCATTTCTAGTTCTCTTGTAACACATCTCCAACATTTGCATCTTTGCTGTATTATTTTCTTTTGAAAATATGTTATCTGCTTTTCTTGCTGACTTTAATATAAATTAAAACTCTGGAATCAGGGGGCGCCTGGGTGGCTCAGTTAGTTCAGCATCTGCCTTCGGCTCAGGTCATGATCCAGGGTCCTGGGATTGAACCCCACATTGTCGCATTGTCAGGCTTCCCTCTCAGCAGGAAATCTTCTCCTTCCCCCTTTACCCCTCCCCCTACTCTTTCTCTCTCTCTCTCTCTCTCAAATAAATAAATAAAATCTTTAAGAAAAAAAAACCCTCTGAAATCACTAGAGGCCCTTTCCAGCTCCAAGATCCATAAGCATAAAAAATAAATTATTGAAATTAATGTGTTCACTGAGGAGGTATCTAAATCAACCAAAGTAGTAAGAGCAAATTTTTCTGAACCAAAAAAAAAAAAAAGAGAGGAAAACAATTTTTCAAAAAAATTGAAAAATTCTGAATGTACATGAAATATACTTTTTTTATACATTCTTGAAGAAATGATCACCCAAGAGAGATTTATTTACATGTGCTATTTTATTCAGGTCACACAAGCTATTTTCTGTGATTGTCAAAACCAGTAAGTATACATATAATTACATTTTGTACTATAATGTCTGCTTAATCACTAGACGTCTGTTTGCGTTTCATTTTGCTTCTTTGATGCGCCCTACTTTTAGCATAGAATGAGTTGTAATACGGAAAGGAACTTTCCATATCAGAATTTATGTCTAGAAGTCATTACTAATAAACATAACCTTTCTTTATCAATCTCATTAGATGTTCTAAGTGGCTTAAAGCTCTCTAAAAACGTTGTTTTTATCTAGTATCATATTAAGTGGGGCATTTAACTCATCCACATATGGAAAATACTTCAATTACATTATATCCATTCTCTGAAATCAAACATCAGGGGGTTATTGATAAAATGTTCCTTTTAAAATTTCTTTTCATGTTTGTCCAACTTTGTTTATAATGTGCAACATTTGAAATAGATTAAATGCCTGACAGAGGACAGTAGTTTTAAAAGATTATGGTACATCCATAAAATAGAATATTCCAAAGGGATTCTATAAATCTATAAAAGCATGGATTTATGTTCATGAGGTATTGCAAAGTGAGACGATCAGATTACATAATAATATGTATAATAAAATGCAATTTGGGGAGAAAAAATGTATTCTGTGCACGTGAGGGAATTCACAGAAACAATACTTAAAACAACAAACACTAAGATGTTAACAGCAGCCATAATTTCGTTGCATTCTGGGCAATAGTATCTTCTCTTATTTATATTTTCTCATTTTTATGAGGAATATCAAATACTCATGTAATTGAAACAAATATCTAAAACTCATTAAAATCCTCATATCAGATTCTTGGACAAAAGAAAAGAACTAGAAACCAAGATCTATTAAAATAAATACAGAAAGCCATATTTTAATCTGTAAGTTTATGATTTTTAATATGCTAAATGACTTCTCAAGATAATGTTGTTCTGCAAAACTAATTGTAAAGTCAAGAATGAAACAACATATATGGGGGCACCTTGGTGGCTCAGTGGGTTAAGCTTCTGCCTTTGGCTCAGGTCATGATCTCAGGGTCCTGGGATCGAGCTCTGCATCAGGTTCTCTGCTTAGTGGGGAGCCTGTTTCCTCTTCTCTCTCTGCCTGCCTCTCTTCCTACTTGTGATCTCTATCTCTGCGTAAAATAAATAAATAAAATCAAAAAAAAAAAAAAAAGAAAGAAAGAAAAGAAAAACAAATATGCTGGTTGGAATAGAAAAGGTAGTTTAATGCCTATTTCAGCATAAGATGGCTCTCCATAAGTTTTCTGGTAGTTTCACAGAAATAGTCATAGAATATTACCAATGAGTTGACTCGTTCCTCCTAATGATGCAGGAAATTGTCTGTTGATTAAAAAATAAGTTACTACTGCTACTGTGAAATAAAAACCCATAAAGAATCATGTCATAGTAATAATAGAAATAAGAATAAGGCACTTGGGGCTCCTGGATGGCTCAGCCTGTTAAGCATCTGACTATTGATTTTGGCTCAGGGAGTGAATTCATGATCATAAGATCGAGATCCATTTGGGGCTCTGCACTCAGAATGGAATGTGCTTGAGATTTTCTCTCACCCTCTGCTTCTTCCCCTCCCTGCACTGGCAATAAATTAAATAAATAAATAAGTAAGTAAGTAAATAAATAAATAAATAAGGCACTTGTTCAGTGTTTCACCAAGCAATGTTCTAAATGTTTTACATGTAAAACCTTCTGACTCCTCAAAACGCTATGATATTATCCCATTTTTTTTATTATCCCAATTTTTAAATGAAGAATCTAAGGTACATAGAAATTAAATAACTTATCCAAATACAACTCATTAGTGTCATGGAAGGATCCAAATGTAGGCAGCCAGAGTCTTTTCTTCATGACTGTGATATTCTACTTACTAACAGAAATAATATCCACAAGTAGACAAAAGTTCTGTTTATAGTAGAAGCTATTTTGGTGGACTATAATGGCATGTTCCTATCCAGCAATCTCATGTGCTAGTTCCCAGAAGTTTTCTCTCTACACAGAGTCACCCAATGTGCTTATGGGACCTTACATGTTCTGAGTCTAGATAATCTCCTTCAAGATTTCCATGTTGCCTACAATGTTCCTGGGTATTTTCCACTTTCTATACACTCTGAGATATATTCTGCACACTGTGCCTTAATGGAATAGTGTTGACAAACAAAATAACTGGAGGAAAGCAGAAGAAAGTCCCTCCCACATCTCTTCTGGAGAAGCCACCATGAATTCCCACAGCTCACTGACCCTTCTATATTTTTTGGTTTTTTTCACTGAACCCAGGAGATGAGAAAAAAATAAGGCCCCATCATGGCCCCACATGTAAGGGAAAGTCTTGAACTTGGCTAACACTTGCCCTGGTAATAATCTAATTAATCCTCCGTATTTTTACCAAGTTTCATATGTTATATTTCAAGACCTAGTCTGACTGATTAAAATTGTCAGAATGGTAAACTCTGATACTTGTTAAAACCAGGTAGCAACACTGACTTAAATAATGGGGTACTTAAAAGGTTAAACAGCAACACAATTTAGAAAAATATGTATCCTTTCCTCATTAATTTCTTAACTGCTTTTAATCTTTGGGCAAAATAATGCACATTTAGTAATATGCAGAAATGCAAAATAATTGTGCTATTGCCTTTTGCCCACTTAATTTATTGTTTGTAATGACCTAGCACCAAATTTGTATGGTATCATTCAGCTAATGCGTTTTGATAAATATTCTGTGAATGTTCTCGAGACAATAGTTGGGATGACAAACTCCTGAGTCTCCATTCTTCTTATCAATCTTAAATTTTCTGCCCATATGTGAGTGGATTCTGTAGTTGATACAAACAGAAGAAAGAGCTGAGGGAATACAGCAGCTCAGCCAACTTCTCCCTGTTTCTGTTTGACTCTGAACTTGCTACAACCAGTTACTGATTTCCACCATGCTCCAGTCACTAATTTCGGTGAATCTAAACTTGGAGAAAAGTCTCAGTGTCAGAATGACTAGTTCCCTATAGGAAAAATGCAAAATCTCTGAGGCAAAAGAGAGGGTATAATTGTTTTTGCCTGTGTCTCCTACCTTGTCCTTGTCTTCAATCCCATCCCCTTTCTCAAGGTCAACATTCAAGGAAATATTTAGGTTTAGAGATATCACAAGAACCCTTTATGCCAATGCCTAGGTGACTTCAGCTTTTTTCTCTTTCTGCCTAAATGCATTTGAAGTCCTTAAATTCTTTGACAGGCTCTCCCCTAGATGGTTTAGTGAATATGTTGATAAAACAGAATACTTACATTTGAAAATCCTGTGGAATAAATATAGAACAGATCAACTTTTTAAAAAGAAATGTGCTTTTTAAAGAATTTTTGAAATTTTCTCAGTGACAAATACTCTTTGATCTTTTGGGTGGAAGAAACAGTCATTAAAAAGTGAAAGTAGGTTAATTCACATCGCTATCATTCCCACTCTACTGACTCACTCTCATTCAGTTTGGGTGATGATTACAATTATATGATAACCAAATTTTCCACCTCCAAGCTATGCGTTTGTCCTAAGGCTGTTGCTGAACAATAAAATTGCCTCAGGTGACTATGCCCCTGTGCATGAAATTATTTTCAACAGCCTGAAGCATAACAGAATGTTTTATGTGACAAGTTTAAGAAATGTTTCTTATCAGACGACACAGGAGTCACTTTTTACCTCTGTTGCCAATCTGATCTGATTTGAATCTTTGAAAAAAAAATAGCTTTCATCATACTTGCTCTGCCATTTCCAGAAACAGTGTCAAACTAATATATAAATAAAGTTGCTTTCTAAAGCATGAACACCCTTATTTTCATGCCATCCCCTGCATCCTGCCTGAGATCGTTGCTAGCTCCCTCGGATTATTATCACCTTTTGAAGAAATGCAGAGTCAAACCTTGTCAAAGGAGGAGAACTGAACAATGACAGGTACTAATTCAAATTGACTTTGTCTTAACTCCTGAAAGGTACCAGTTTGATGCTTGACAACATTCAGAAATGTGGGAGCACAATTTGGAAGAATCATTTAAGTATTGACTCTGCTCTAGACATATATAATACCATTCTTCACGAATCTGAGTCTTTCCAAGTATTAGCCTGTTTAGACTAGAATAACAACTGAGCGAACAGCTGAGAATTAGGAGATGCCCACGGGCATGTATGCTGTTCTCTTATATTTTGCAGGCAGGTGATTTACCTCAGGGACTTTCAAGGAGACACAGTCAAGAAGGCACTAGGCAAGCACCATTTAAGAAAACTCTACTGAGTTTCTTATGCTCCCAGTAATGATTGGTGTTAACTAAACTTTTTGAATCTTATCAATTTATCATGCATATCATCATGAATAAATTATTCAAATGTATACCAAAAAAATATCAACGAAGGGAGATATCCAGTAACCTGGTAGTTTCATTAGTCAAAATTTTCTGTAGTGAGTTGACATGTCAGCTCATGATCGTTAATATTATACTTCCGTGAGCTTTTCTAGAAGAAGGGAAGGTAGGAGAGAGGAAACAATGAAAGAAAAAGGAAACAACAATATCAAAATGAAAGGGAAAATGGTGCATTGAGTTTACTGCTCTCTGTTAAATTTGTGATTATAAATATGGAGATGTATAGAACAGATTTACCTGGTTTCCTGGATGATTTTCTCATTCAAACTCTGATTTGATTTATTCTCTTTTTTTCTCTGCTTCTCCGTCTCCAATCAATCTTTTTCATTACCTGACTGCAGTGTATAGGGTTTTAGGGGCACCTGGGTGGCTCGGTTGGTTAAGCGTCTGCCTTTGGTTCAGGTCATGATTCTGGTGTCCTGGGATAGAGCCCCACATCAGGCTCCCTGCTCAGTGGAGAGCCTTCTCCCTCCCCTCCATGCTCATGTTCTCTTTCACTGTCTCTGTCTCTCTTTCTCAAGTAAATAAATGAAAGCTTTTTCAAAAGTCTATATAGGTTTTGAAAGTTATGTGCAACCAATTGGCATAGCAGGCTTCAGGTAGAAAGACATGAGATGTGATGGTCTTTCAAAGCTTGTGGAAGAATGTGGGCAAAGAAAAAAGAACCAGGAAGTAACAGCAGATACTCTCTCTGATGAGCAAGGAGCAGAGACCACACTACATCAATGGAGGCAGGCAGAAAATGGTAGGATATTAAGTTAGGTAGTTTTGACACAACTCTTAGAGTATCTGAGCCCCATACGGAGATTTAAATCTAAGGTACTGTATTAGTTTTCCATTGCTGTTGTAAGAAATTACTACAAATATAGTAGCCTAAAACAGCATCCATTTATTATCTGCCAGTTTTGTAGGTCAGACGTTCACATCCAGTGTGGCTCAACTGGGTCATCTGCTTAGAGTCTCAAAGGCTAATATCAGGTATTCTCGAGGCGTGTTATTTTCTGCAGACTCTAAGGATAAGTCCATTTACAAGGTTTTAGGTTGCTGGCTGAATTTAGTTCCTTTTAAGGAAGAAATAGGATTAAGGTGCCCATCCCTTGCTGGCTGCCAAACAGAAGCCTGTCTTTGCTCCTAGAGTATGCCTGCATTTCTTCTCATGTCTTCCATGTGATGCCCCTAACAATGGCCAGACAAGTTCTCACACTTCAGATTTCTCTACTCCTCCTTCTGCCATGTTCCTGTGTGTACAGCCAGGGAAAGTTCTCTACTTTTAAGAACTCATGTGATTAGAATGTGTCAACCCAGATGATTCAAGATAATCTCCTTATTTCTACACACAAAGGCTCTTTGCCATGTAATATAACACATCCACAGGTTTCAGGGATTTGGTCATGGATGTCTTCAGAAAGCCATTATCTGGCCTACCTTATATACCTTCTCAGATTCCCTTAGCTTCCTCCTCCTCTCTCTTTGTCAGCATCCTTCCCATTCAGGTGGCCCTTCCATGTTTGGTCTAAAATGAAACATGACACCAAGGCCATTGACCTTAAGCTTCCTAAGTGACCACTGAGGGCCCAAATGATACAACCTGAAGTGTGAGGAAGTTTCTTGTAGGGTGCAT
Organism: Potos flavus; assembly: GCA_028534135.1. Classification (NCBI taxonomy): domain Eukaryota; kingdom Metazoa; phylum Chordata; class Mammalia; order Carnivora; family Procyonidae; genus Potos; species Potos flavus. Next base: position 48,422,987 of record CM052892.1, on the reverse strand, counting down.
CTTTCTAGAGAAGTTGCCAGTGCACTCCCTTGGTCTCTCTCCAGTCTACTGTGAAATTTTAACAGCATGGTAAGATATTAATCACATTGCTTTGCCTCTTTAGTAGCTTCATATCCTCTTTTCCCTATATTTCCTCCACCCTGTGCTTGTATCTCCTAAATAAAATATTAGCCTTATAATCTTTGCCTGAGGCTCTACTTCCCAGAGGACATTGACTATTCCTTTTTTAACTGTCCCTCCATAGAGGTGGACTCTAGTAAGGCAGTGTTTGACTTATTGGCAAAATTGACTGGAGGAAATTTGAGGTAATACCTTTATCCCAGAAATATAAAACTGGGTTGATAAATACTAATCTCAGTCTCCTTTTGCAGCCAAAATTGAGGTGACATAGATCACCATGTATACCGAAAAGCAAAGAAAGTTGGACTGCTCAGTGGGGAAAAAATATCAGATTTATAGAGGAACAAATATTACAGACCATGAGATCTCTGATGGACAGGTTGACTCACAGAAAAATGGAATTAATGCTTGCCTTTGTTCCTGATGAATTTTCAGTTTCTGTTTTCAAGTCCTCCTGATGAGAAGCACTTGTATTTTCACAAGAATTTCCTCCCCTTGGATTGAACTAGGTTGAACGGAGGTTCTGCTACTTGCGGTTAAAGGGACTCTTTCAGTTGTTGTTGCTCTGTAACAAACCATCCCAAAGCCTAGAGGTATAAAACAACCATCTTATATAGATTCTGTGAATCAGGAATTTGGATGGGGTATACTGGAAACCATTTATCTCTTCTTCACAGTACCTGGGACCTCAGCTGGGAAGACTTGAAAGCTAGATGTGATTTAATAGCTGGAGGGTGAAATCATCTGGAGGTGCTACCACTCATATATATGGTGAATTTGGCTATTGGCTGGGATCTTTGCCAGAACATCTAAACATAGCCTTTCTATGTGGTCTCTCCACATGGGCTAGATAGACTTCCTCACAACATGACTTGAACATTCCAAGAGAAGAAAGAGGTGGTTGGCATTTTTATGATCTAATCTCAGGAGTCACATACAGTCATTTCTACTATACTCTAAGGTCTGAAGTCATCAAAAAGGGCCCCCTAGTTTCCAGGGCATGGGATATAGACCCCCACCATTCCATTGTGTGGGAGGGGACTGTCAAAGTTCTACTGTAAGAATAAAATGGGGTGTGAGACCTTGTTAAAATTTTGGAAAATACAATTTGACACAGGAACTGATGTTAAGATGCTAAGACTCCAATAGGCAAGTTGGAGCCAGATTCTGGAGGGTTCAATGACAAATGGAAAGTTTGAAGTTCATTGTGGAATCAGGAGAAAGTGGTGATTTTTGAGCAGAGAAGTGAAATGGGTACAGAAGAGTAGATGGCTAGGTAAAAAGGATGACAATGGTAGTCTCCTAAGATTGTCTCATTTAATACGGCCAGCAGTTTTATTGTCTAATGACTAATCTATTGTACTTTGAAGGGAAACCAGACTGACACTGTCATTACCTGTATCAAGTTCATTCCCAGTGATCTTGTGTTACTCTACAATGTTGTTTCATCACAGAGCTAAAAACTAACACGAGTCTATATTTTACAATACAAGTATGCAGAAAAAATCCGCAGTTACCAGGGTTTATGGAACCAATGTAAAACCTATGTTGTTTTATTCCATTAGAAAGATGGTTTTCTTTGTCTATCATAGCACTGACTATACGTAAAGGAAGTACTACTCCCTCATCCTTACTTAAGCTCAATATTAAAGGGTTTCTTCGCACAGGAAGTTTTGGCTTGAGCGGAAATTTTTTTATTGTCTTCTCTCTATTTTTGAGTTATGTCAGGTGACTACAAATATCTTTACAGTTATTTATCTATTTTGTCTAATCAAGTGGAAAAATTTTGAGCAATATATGACATTTCTTTCACAGACACAGTCTGAAGATGATTTAAGATTTAGGATGAAAGCTTAAAAGCCAGTAAGGAAAGGCAGTGAAGTAAATTATTGGTAAAGTCTTTTTCGAAGAAAGTAGTCCAAAAGACTTCATCAGCAGCATTACTTTTGTTTTCTTCTTGCCAGAAAGCTATTTATAAATACTATAGAAATACATTTTTTTAATCTATCACCAACTTATAACACTACATCTAGAGATTTTTTAAATAAAAAAATCTAAAAGAGTAACATGAATTAAGGATATCATGAAGAATGTTTTGTGCCCAAAAAATTGCCAGGTACATTTATTTTATCCATTTCAAAAGCTGTTTATGTAGCTTTAAATTTACTAGAAATTTCTTTGCTTAAGTCTTTCAAATGCATTTGACCATTTTTTGCTTAATAAGAAGGTATAAAGATAAATTCAACCTTTTTTTTCTTAAGTAACCATCTTAAAATAACAGGGAATAGTTTTGGAATAAAACAAAGGTTAAATATACCTTAGATTTTCCTATTCAGTACAGTACTTACATAAAAAGAGACCTATTGTTTTATGAAAAGAAATTGGCTAAATGGGCTCTATGGAAGTAATATTTCATTTCTTAGAATAACATCAGTTTTCACAAGAGTTCCAGTTTTGTACTCATAACAAGCTTTACACTGGGGAAATCTGCCATCTCCATAGGACTGATCTGCAAGGTGTTTGCTTCCTAAGCCAAGGTGGTGAGCATTTCTCAGAATAGGCATACAGGTGAAGAGTACACCCTATTTGTTTCATATGTTTAAACATTACCTTTTATCATCCACATGGTTCACATTTTTGAAGTCTGAGATAGTATCTTTTGTTTGTGAAAGTATTAAATAAGAACCTACTGAATGGTTGGTTTTTGTATAACAAGAAATACCTAAGCTTATTACAACTTACTGCAATGGCTCTCTGCTATGCCTCTACCATCTGATTATTAAACTCTTTGATCACTTAGTGGACAGAACTTGCAAGTGCATGTCAGGTCACGATATGCACGATCTTGAACAGCCACATTAGAAGTCATACATGTAATCCTTAGTTCTGTCAGCAAGAGTCAAAATATTTGATTCACCTTGAGCAGACAGTGACTGAGACATTCAGTTTCATTAAATCACGAAGAAAGACATTAAATTGGGAATAAGAATATTGGTATTTTCTTAGTTTGTTTTTATCATTAAGAATCTATCTGGCCTCGCCTGGGTGGCTCAGTGGGTTAAAGCCTCTGCTTTCGCCTCAAGTTGTGATCCCAGGGTCCTGGGATCGAGCCCCGCATCAGACTCTCTGCTCAGCAGGGAGCCTGCTTCCTCTCTCCCTCTGCCTGAGGGATCACCTACTTATGATTGCTCTCTCTCTGTCAAATAAATACATAAAATCTTAAAAAAAAAAAAAAAAAGAATCTATCTGGCCTGTAATATATGGTCCCAGATTCTATGTCATTGCTTGAATTTTCCATTTGTGCTTCCTTACAACTGCTGGCTTTCTTGGAAATTTTTTCAATAGAGAAGACAAATAAACAAGCCATGGATTGCAATGCAAAGCAGCATGACCTATGGGAAAAGCTTAGCTAGGTTCATCCAATGATTTCCCTTCCTTGCTAGGTAATCAGAAGCAAATTACTCATTCTTGTCAAGCCCCACTTTTCTCAGGTGAAACAAGAGTTTAACACAACCTCCCACAGCATTGAAGAGTGAGTGTGTGAATCAAGTAGTCCCACCCTACGGGTAATGGGCCTAGCACAGTGCCTGGCTGGTCATGTGTATCCAGTAAATGATATCTGTGATGGTGTGAGCATGACTGTTTACCGTAGAGATTGTATTCATTCACTGCAAGAAGCTTCCAGATATCTACTTTCTATCTAGGTGATGGGCTAGTACCCTTACAGAGCTTACATTCCAGAGAGCAATACAGAAAATGAACAGATAAATAATTCAACAGGATGAGTTGGGTTTGGGTTTTGTATTTTTTTTGTTTTGTTTTGTTTTTGTTTTTTTCTCTTAAAAATGAGGTCTGCTTGGCCGCAGTAACTTCTTCCTAGAAACATCACCAAAAGCAAAGGAAGCAAGGACAAAAATGAACTATTGGGACTTCATCAAGATCAAAAGCTTTTGCACAGCAAAGGAAACAGTCAACAAAACCAAAAGGCAACTGACAGAATGGGAGAAGATATTTGCAAATGACATATCAGATAAAGGGCTAGTATCCAGAATCTATAAAGAACTTCTCAAACTCAACACCCAAAGAACAAATAATCCGATCAAGAAATGGGCAGAAGATATGAACAGAGGTTTCTGCAAAGAGGACATTCAAATGGCCAACAGACACATGAAAAAGTGCTCAACATCACTCAGCATCAGAGAAATACAAATCAAAACCACAGTGAGATACCACCTCACACCAGTCAGAATGGCTAAAATTAGCAAGTCAGGAAAAGACAGATGTTGGCGAGGATGCGGAGAAAGGGGAACCCTCCTACTCTGCTGGTGGGAATGCAAGCTAGTGCAGCAATTTTGGAAAACAGTATGGACGTTCCACAAAAAGTTGAAAATAGAGCTACCCTATGACCCAGCAATTGCACTACCGGGTATTTACCCTAAAGATACAAATGTAGTGATCCGAAGGCGCACATGTACCCGAATGTTTATAGCAGCAATGTCCACAATAGCCAAACTATGGAAAGAACCTCAATGTCCATCAACAGATGAATGGATAAAGAAGATGTGGTATATACATACAATGGAATACTATGCAGCCATCAAGAGAAGTTAAATCTTGCCATTTGCAACAACGTGGATGGAACTAGAGGGTATTATGCTAAGTGAAATAAGTCAATCAGAGAAAGACAATTATCATATGATCTCCCTGATATGAAGAATTTGAGAGGCAGAACGGGGGGTCGTGGGGGGCAGGGGAGGGAAATGAAACAAGATGGGATCAGGAAGTGGACAAACCATAAGAGAATCCTAAACTCACGAAACAAACTGAGGGTGGCTGGGGGGTAGGGGCGGGTAGGGATAGGGTGGCTGGGTTATGGACATTGGGGAGGGTATGTGCTATGGTAAGTGCTGTGAAATGTGTAAGCCTGATGAATCACAGACATGTATCCTGGGACAAATAATACATTATGTGTTAATAAAAAAAAAAGTTTTATCCCCCCCCAAAAATATGAGGTCTGAAGCTGCAGTAAAATAATACAGTCTGCTTTCTGCTGTTGCTGCCTTTCCAACTTCAGCCAGAGAACTGCAGCTCTCTTCAACCTCAGACTGGAAGATTGTGCAATTTTTCAATTTGCTAAGAGGCACCATGTGTGAAACTGTGGGAATGAATCACTCAGCACTGGTTCATGGGGCAGAAACAAAAGGGACCGCAACTCTAAGACCTAATCTAAGGATTCATGCGTGAAACATGCCAAAAGTTTAGTCACCAGGACAAGAGGCAAACTGGAAAGAGAGAAGCCATGCCAACCAGCCTACCAGAAATGTGGGACAGATGTTTATCTAAGAGCAGATGGAAACAGAGTCTGGCAGCTGTATGTCTCCTCAGACAGACCACTGTTTCTCTGGGTGTTTGTATGCGGCACCATATGAACTGACAACTAGAGGATACAGATACAGGGTGAACAGGGGGCTTTACTGTCTGTGAGTTCAAATAGTGAAGACATCATGGTCTAATTACCACTTAATTTCTGAGGTCAAAGTGTTAACTCAGTCTTCAAACCTAAACTTGATTTTTGGTATTTTGCTTTGCCATGACACTCAGCGGCCATAAATAAACAGCAAGAATATTTGTCTGTGACGGAGAGACAATTTGATTTTTCTCTCATCACTGCCCTCAGAGCTCTAGGGGTGGCCGCTTCTCCACAACTTATGGATATCCCAACATGCAGATATTAAAATGTCCAGTCTCGTTCAATTTCATTCAAGGCCAAGGTCTGTTTGTACCTTAACTTTCCATCTGCTTTTATCAGGGCAGAAGACAGGAGAATAAAGAAATAGGCCAAGGTTATAATATTATTGCTGGGATAACCGGGCACCTGGGTGGGCTCATGGACAGTGCACCGATTGTCTGGCCTCTTCAAATATTTTCTCAGCTCGTGTACATCACTGGCTACTTATACTAGGGACCTATAGGCAGGACCCTCTAGATAGCTCAAACACCCACAACATCTTTGCCACACAAAATGTGGATCTACAGTTTACTATGAGTCTCTCTCTCTCTTCAAATATATCTATTTCAGCCAGCTGTCATTTCTCTAGATAAAGGCAGGTGCCAATTTAATCATGTTTCCAGATTCCTATAGATACATGTCAGGTTCTCCTGCAAGAACTTTCTCATGCAGTGGCTTCACAAAGACGGGACTATGAATGGTTCAAGCTCATTCCTTCCCATTGGGCAAAGAGCGGTCAGATTCTACTTTTTACAGGCACCTTCATTTTCTACATTTGATTGTCCTAGGGCTTCCCTGATTTCGGCCTGAATGGGAATGAGGATCAGGTAACCAGCCTCTTCCATCCCCTGCCCTTTCAAGCGAAAGAAAAAAATCAAAGCTCTCTTTTCTCCTAAATATTTCTTTCAAAGAACCCTCCTCTTAGATTTCTAGGGGTAAATCATTGTCTCTGGATCAGTTCTTGTTAGTAAGTCCCAGATGCATGTATCTAGCAGCTAGCTATTCTAGAATATGGACATGTTACCATCTATTATCCTAAATTTGAGATGTAGATGAAATTCTAAGACAGCAGAAAAATCCCATTCCATAGCCTACTATGTATTCATATTATTAAGTTTATTTGAATTACGATCTAAATTGAAATACCAATCAAGGATCCTAAAGGTGGAACTCAGGGCACCAGGGTGGCTCTGTTGGTTAAGCATCTGCCTTCAGCTCAGGTCATAATCCTGGGGTTCTGAGATCAAGCCCCATGTTGGGATCCCTGCTCATCGGGGAGTCTGCTTCTCTCTCTCCCTCTCCTTGCTTACTCATGCTTTCTCTCGTTTTCTCTCTCTCAAATAAATTAATTAATTTTAAAAATTCTTAAAAGTGAAACTCAAGTACAGGAATCCACAAAACTTACCTGGCACTTTCTTTTCTTTAAAAAGGAATTTATCTGAATAAAGATCTATTCGTACTCTACCTCTCTTGTTAGCAATGAGTTCCCATTTCCTTCTGTCATTATTTGTAACATCAGACTTTTATCTGTAAGACAGACAGAGAAGCAGAGGTTCATGGGGGAAAGGTAGGGAAAGAAAAAGGAGAGGAGGTTTCTGAATGAGTCAGAATTTTTAGATGGTAATTTTAGCTTATTATTCTGAATTTCTTCATGCCATGTTTCCCCCAAAGGGGGAAAAAAAAATAACGCCTGATATATGATGTATCCTACTTTTCATGACATGACCTACATCTTTCAGTGGATGTGTGCCTGTAGGAGTATTTTGAGAACAACGTATGTGAATTTATCCTGAATAACAGCAGAAATGATCTTCTCAGAAGCTGTATCATCCTATTCTGAATATGGCAGGCTGTTCCCAGCTGAGCTCAAGTGGCTTTTAGATACAGAGGTTGGCTGACTGCTGATTGGTTAGGATGAGGGCCCTCAGACATCTATTTGCAAGAGTTGATAAGCCTGGGGACAAGGGAACCTTCGAAGGTTTGTGTTAGGTGCCTGGAGATTTTCAAAATACATAAAACTGATGGAGAAAAAGCGTCAATGTCCCAGCCTACTGGCTAAATCAGATCCCCATCAGAGAGACCTGAATTTCCTAGAATTTTCCTAACCAGTTTATAGTTTCCTTAATCCTACAAACCTTGAATTAAAAACCTGTTTACTTTATTGTTGGTCTTCCGAGACACTTATGCTCTATATTTGAGTTGGAAAATTTCCTTATCTTGAGCTTATCTTGTCTTCCGATAACTACAGTGCATTTATTTATTTATTTTTCCCCCAAATACTTTTATTTTATTTATTCAGTGTTACAAGATTCATTGTTTATGTACCACACCCAGTGCTCCATGCAATACGTGCCCTCCCCCACCCCCCCCACTTCAAAACCCTCAGTCCCTTGTTCTGAGTTCACAGTCTCTCATGGTTCTTCGCCCCTCTGATTTCCTCCAATTCATCCCTCCCTTCCCTCTCACAATGTCCTCCATGTTTTTCCTTACGCTCCACACATAAGTGAGACCATATGATAATTGACTTTCTCCGCTTGACTTAAACAACAACAAAAAAGAATGTTTATGTACTTGATTATGAGATGTGGACAATGGCTTGATAAACTCTTACTTTATCAATACCCAAGGGCTGTGAAAAGTCCATTGCACTTGTTGTATGAACTAGGCCTTAAATCAGGAAAACCCAAAGTGTTGAACATCCATGCTTGGTAGCATTTGTTTTCGTCAACAAGGGGTAATTTTGGTATAGGACTTGAGAAACCATAATTCCATGACTAAGAGCAATCTCTGTATATGTCAGGACAATGCCCAAGTAACTCCAATGTCCTCAGACTCCACCAAACATGAGGTAAAATTACTGAAAGTAAGTAATAGCAAAAATTACTACCTAATCTCATTACTCGTTAGCCTTCCCTTGCCTAACTGCACAGCCTCTGCTACCCCCCTGATCCCCACTCCTGCCCATATGTTTTTTCTTCTTTTCCCTTGTAACAACTTTCTTATTTTTTCCAATGTTGGCTTTTTTCCCACAATGTAGCAAAAAATAAGGTCACTGAGAATTCCCAAGGTCCATGTTTTATAGGTTCAGCCACACAGAGAAAGATTAGACCAACTACCTCTTGAGCCAAAGTGTTAAATCAAAATGCACAGATGTATTGGTCCAGCTAGGGTAGCGACTAATCCCTGAGCCAACTAGCTGTAGTCTGGGAGCCAAGCACACTGCCATAGGCTGCTTTCCTTTCTTGTGGTAGCCTAAGGACTATGAGAGCACTTTCCTAATGGGAAATTAATGGCTCAAGTTGTCATTCTTTTACTCATGCACCTGTGATTTGCCAAACTTTTACTACCATTAATAAGAAGAATAGTTCTAGTCTAACAAGACATGTTATGGTGGAGAATGATAATTTAAAAAGAAACAAAAATTCAGTAAAATAACAACTATCATGAATATTTAAAAAAAACATGTACCACACTAAATACTTTATATGTATTATCTCCTCTAATTTTCATAAAACAGTAGGATCACTTTACAACTGAAGAAAACTGTAGCTTAGCCTGGCAGTGCAACTTATCCCAAGTCACACAACTAAGAAAGCACAGATTTCAGATTTTGAGAAAGTTCTGCCTGACACCAAAATCTATACCCTTCTAGCCCAAGTTGTACTCTAAATGCTATTCTGATAGGAGAAGCACACAGGAACATGCACAAAACAATGACTTTCATGGTCAAGGGAAGGTTCACAGAGGAGCTAAAGTATAAACTGGAACCTTAATGATGAATATAATTTATCTAACTAAAAAGGAGGTGGCATGTTCTAGATAAAAGCAACAACATAAGGTATACCTGGCTTTCTCAGTCAGTTAAGCGACTAACTCTTAATTTTGGCTCAGATCATAATCTCAGGATCATGAGATCGAGCTCTGCATCGGACTCAGTGCTAAACATGGAGCCTGCTTGGGATTTTCTCTCTCTCCTTCTCCCTTAGCCCCTCCCCATGCTACCACTCTCTCTCTCTTTCTCTTTCTAAAAAAATTTTTTTAAATAAAAATAAAAATAAACAAATGAACCAAAAAACAAAACGAAACAAAAAACCCAACAACATAAACAAAGAAATGGAAGGAAGATTATGATGGTTGAGGAAATGAAAGACCTGCATTTTCCCTGAATCATGAGAAGGGAAAAGAAAAGCTAGAAGAGAATCCATCCACATGAGTGCAGGTATCAGTAGGTCATTCCTTTTTATTGCTGAATAGTATCTCATTGAATAGATGTACCACATTCGTTTATCCATTCACCTGTTGATGGCATTTGGATTATTTCTGGTTTGAAAACAAATCCACTGTGGGGGCACCTGGGTGGCTCATTTGATTAAGTGTCTGCCTTCAGCTCAGGTCATGATCCGTAGGTCCTGGGATTAAGCCCCAGGCAGGGTTCTCAGCTTGGCAGGGAGTCTGATTCTCCCTCTCCCTCTGCCCTTCCCCACCCACCCACTCTCTTGCTCTCTTTCTCTCAAATAAATAAATAAAATATTAAAAACAAAAACAAAAACAAAAAACAAATCCTCTCTGAAACATTTGCATGTTCATTTGTCATTGTATAAACATATCTTTTATTTCTCTTCGTATAAACACTAGGAATGGAATGGCTGGATCACATGGTATGTGTAACTTTATAAGGAATTGCCAAATTGTTTTCCAAAGCAGTTATACCATTTTATGTTCTTGCTGTGCTATTTAGTATCTCCTTGCTGTTTTAATTTGCATTTCCTGAAAATATTGACTATCTTTTCATGTGGTTATTTGTCATTTATACATCTTCTTTGATGAAGCATTTTTTTCAAATTGTCTTCCCATTTTTTAAATTGGATTGTTTTCTTATTATTGAGTTTTGAGAATTCTTTCTGTAATTCAAGTCCTTCACAGATATATGATTTGCAAGTATTTTCTTCTTGTTTGTGTGACTTTTCATTCTCTTACCAGTGCCTTTTGAAGAGCAGAAGTTCTTAATTTTGATAACATCTAATTTATTAATGTTTCTTTTGTGAATCATGTTTCTAGTGTCTTATATAAAAATTCTTAACCTAATTCTAAGGTCCTAAAAATTTTCTCATGGGTTTTATTTTACAAGTTTCATAGTTTTAAGTTTTACATTTAGGTGTGTGATCCATTTCAGATAATTTTTTGAGTCATATGGAAATTCAAAGGCCCTAGAATAGCCAAAACGAAAGAACCAAGTCACCTAACACCTGACACCAAGCGTTGTGATACAACTACAATAGTCAAAGAGTGTGGTATTGGTCTAAAGACAGACAAATACATTGATGGAACAGAACAAAGCGTCCAGAAACAGACTCATTCATATATGGTCAACTGCTTTTCTTATCTTTCTAAGCCATATAATTTTTTTCATTTTTTTAGATTATTCAAGTATAATTGACATACAATCTGATATTAGTTTCAGGTGTACAACATATTGATTCGACAGTTCCAGGCCTTACTCAGTGCTCATCATGATAAATGTAGTCACTGTCACCATATAATATCATAACAATATTATTGACTCTACTCCCTATGCATTACTTTTTATCTCCATGACTTACTTGATTTTCAACAAAGGTACATAGGTAATTCAGTGGAAAAAGATAATCTTTTCCACAAATCATGTTGGAACAATTGTATATCCACATGTAAAAATAAATAATAAACTATGATCTATGCTTCATGTGATCTAAATTGGCTATAATTATTGTTATTATTTATTTGAGAGAGATAGTGAGGGGAGGAGCAGAGGGAGAGGGAGAATCCTAAGCAGACTCTGCCAAGTGTGGAGTCTGACGCGGGGCTCAGTCTCATGACCCTGAGATCATGACCCAAGCTGAAATCAAAAGTCAGACACCCAACCAACTGAGCCACCCAGTGCCCCTAAATTGGCTATAATTATTAATAAAATAGTTAAAAACAGTTCCCAAAGATATGACTAATAAAATCTTCATTAACGCAACAGATACAGGACATTAGTCCTACCAATAATGTCACGAATAAAATGACATCTATTTAAGAGTAAAAATACCAGAGGAGGGAAAAGACTTCACTAAAATAAGAATATCATAGATATGGTACATAGGTAAAAACAGTAACACAAAAAAGCAGGTGCAAAAATAAAAAGTCTTAAATTAGATCAAAGGACTTTAGAAAGGAAATGTCATCATTTTAGAAAAGAACATTTTCTTATTCCAATTGTTTTCAAGTCTATTTTTAGTCGTAGAACCCTTTATTCAAGGGAAATCTTAAGCAGACATAAAAACAAATAACTCCGGTTGAAGCTAGGGTAAGGAACTAAACACCACATTAGCTTACTATTTCCCATCCCCATCTTTTACTTGCACATAATATCTATCACTGAGGTCCCTAGAATACTTTAGGGATATCTCAGTTTGAACACAAGGTTCTTTGTGTGAATGTGAGATGATCTCTCTGGGGTGAGTAGAATTGTGGATCATCAGAAGGCTCATTTTCAGCTTTATTAGGTATGTATAGATGGTTTCCTGCAGCTGCCATACCAAAGTGAGACTAGGTGGTTTAAAGCCACAGAAATGTATTGTCTCACAGTTGCAGAAAGCTAGAAATCCAAAATCAAGGTGTTGGTTAGGGCCATGCTCTCAACATTTCTTGCCCCTTACAGCTTCTGGTAGCCTCAGACATTCCTCGGTTTGTGACAGCATTTCAACTCTAATCTCTGCCTCCATTTCCACAGGGTAGACTCTCACTATCTTCACATGGATGTCCTCCTATAAGGACATCAGTCATGTTGGACGAGGTGCCCACCTTCCTCAAGTGTGACATCATTTAACTAATTACCTCAGCAATAATCCTATTTCCAAATAAGATCACATGCTAAGGTACTGGGGGTAAAGACGTCAACCTATCTTTCTGGGGCTGTGCACAACTCACCTTATAACACTACATAATTCCAAATTATTCTTTAAATGTGTTGTACCAATGTTCACTTCCAGTAAAAATGTATTAGAATTCTCTCTTTTCCACATGTTAAGCATTATCAGACTTTATAATCATGTCTAATTTTATAGCAACAAAATTGTACTTCTCTGTCTCATTCTCCTGACTACTAAACAAATTAAACACCTTTTTACATGTATAATAAATATCCTGCTTCTTCTTTTTAATTGCTTGTTCATGTACTTTGCCTATTTTTCTGTTGGGTGGTGTGTCACTTTTTATTAATTTTCAGGGGGTCTTTACAGTTTTGTAGTACTAACAGTGGTTACCTAAATGTCTGCTGCATTTTACATGTTTAAAAATTAACGCTTACTCTTTAAAGTAACTAACTCTCTTGACCTAAAAAAGGCAGAAATAAAAAGTTGGGGATGGAGGGGTAATACACAGTGTTCATCAACTGTGGTGGGAGCACAAGTATGGAATTGGTTCACCATTACACAGATGTACACACAAATATCTCCATGCTGATTAATTACTCTTTTTTAAAAGATTTTATGTATTTATTTAAGAGTGCACAATTAAGAGAGAGAGAGAGCAGGTGGGGGAGGAGCAGAGGGAAAGGGACAAGCAGATTCTGTGTTGAGCACAGAGCCTGATGCGGGGCTTGATCTCAAGACCCTGAGATCATGACCTGAGCTGAAATCAAGAGTTCAATGCTTAACCAACTGAGCTACCCAGGCACCTGATGATTATTCTTAGTTCCAAAGTAAAATTGCTACTTCCAGGCAACTAGGAAAGCTACACGTGATGCCAGGTCCCTTAGCGGAGAACCCAGAGGGATTTTCCATGACATAGACGGAGATTAAGGGGAGGGCCAAGACAAGCCTCAATAACTGGTTTCAACAATTTCCTCTATTCTTCACATAAAACATTACTGAAAGCTAATAAAACAACGTGAGTGCCAGTATACTTGGAAATATCATGTATGTTTCAAAGAAAAACTGGAATGATTTAACAAACCATTTGAAGGAAGCCACCAGTATGAAATCTGAATTGTGGCCATGGATAAAAGCCAGCTTGTCTTTATTTTTTTTAAGATTTTATTTATTTATTTGACAGAGAGAGAGACAGCGAGAGAGGGAATATAAGCAGGAGGAGTAGGAGAGGGAGAAGCAGGCTCCCCGCTGAGCAAGGAGCCTACTGCAGGGCTCGATCCCAGGACCCTGGGATCATGACCTGGCCAAAGGCAGACGCTTAACGACTGAGCCACCTAGGCAGCCCACAGCTTGTCTTTAGAGTTTATTCTATTTGCAAACATTTAGGAACATGACTAGAAGAGAGAATACAAAGATCTCTGAGTTAAAGGTAGTTGCCTTCGCTTTGTGCTCAGTAGGATTTTGGAGATAATGACTTTTTAAAGTGTAATTTATCTATTCATAAACGAATTGCGTGTGTGTGTGTTTACCCAAATCAATATGGAAATAACCAAATATAAAACTGAAAAAGTATATGCTAAAGTCACACTACTTTAAGTCAAGTAAAGTTCTCTCCAGTTTTTTCTAAACATAAATTTTTGTCTATCTTTTTACTTGGTAGATGGGTATGGTGGTTGGCATAAATTGCGGGTTGTACTACAGCAAAAATTAACTCTGTCTTAATGCAACAAACACATTTCTTTTCAATTCTGAACATTCAATGCAAGAACACTTTGTTCTACTCCACAATGTCTCCACCTGATGGAAACTCACAATCAGAATGTCATTTCAGAACTCTTTTTGAGAACAGTAGAAATAGAAAATCACACAGAGGCTTTTCAGCTCACGTTCCTCACAGGAACAAGGACTAGTCAATGGTCCCACTTAATGGCATGGGATCTGGGAAGGGTAGTCTCCCTTTCCAGGGAGAGAACTGAATATTGGTAAGCATTATAACGTCTACCAGAACTAATATGCTTTATTTTCTTTATTTTGCAGTGGTGCTACTTTTCTTGTATAGTACAGTCTCTGAGGAACTTGGTCTTACACTGTTTCATCTTATGAAATCCAAACTTGTCTCAGACTCATTGGGAATTTCCATGGGTAATGCTATGTTGGCACTTTTTAATCTAAGCATATTACTTCTAAATTTCTTTCTGGAAAGGATCAGCTTAATATAGTAAGAATAAAACTGATGGATATGAGGAGAAACCAGCCCTGCAAGGTAGTAGGCAGGGAGCACTCCATGGCTGTAACCTCTGTGAGCTTGCTTCTTCGAGAATTTCCAGTCTCAGCATTCCAACAAAATAGGACTTTCTCATCCTAGATATTAGAAAGTAATGTGTTTTAATTTGTTATGAATTTGAACACTATCCCTTCTCCACTAATGTGGTCATTTGCATTTGATTTTACTTTTCAAGAAATATTTAGCCTTTTTTCCTTTCCTGTAAAGAAGAAGCCATTGATGAACCACAGGAAAGACAGATCATCCAAAAGATGTGTGGGGTGGGAAAAGTCACTTTCAGGTTTAATAATGT
Organism: Potos flavus; assembly: GCA_028534135.1. NCBI lineage: Eukaryota > Metazoa > Chordata > Mammalia > Carnivora > Procyonidae > Potos > Potos flavus. The sequence goes on along the minus strand of CM052892.1, from coordinate 48,407,889 downwards.
CCAATGTGCATTTTCACACCTTTGTGGGAAAAAAGAGGATAACGTTAAATTGAAATTGTAAAAAAAAAAAAAAGGGTCTGACTTTTGATCTGGTCTGTAAATTTGGAAAATATTTGCTCTGCCTTATAGCATTGGAAAGGTTTGACAGAAATGCCTTTATCACTGGACATGTTGATCATTGCTCACAGCCTGCCATTTTCTAAGGGATAGTTCACTTTAATTTCAATCTCTGTTTTTCATACAATATTTTTCATTTGAGGAGGGGGAAAGAGGTAATGTAGTAATCATGTGCTAATGGGCTTTGTCCCCTGAAATTTTTAAATATTCTTAGTTCAAACTAATGTTCTAATGTCATCTCAGCTACATCTTAGAACACACTAGAAGAAATTATATGTTCATTCTCCTGTCAATTCTTGCCATTTGTAACCAACCCCCTAATAAGGAATTTTTTTTTAGTTAATTAGGTACTTGATTTTCTCATCTAATTGATTTTGAACTACCTGGAAATAGAAAGTACATCTTATTTCATGCTAAGAAAAACCCTGTATATTTCCTATGACTGCTGTAATAAATTACCACAAACCTGGTGGCCTAGGTCATCAGAAATCTACTGCCTCAAAGTTCTGGAGGCCAGACATCTGAAAGAGATTCAGAGACAAAATCAAAGTGTCAGCGGGGCCACACCTCCACTGGAGGCTCTAGGAGAGAATTTGTTCCTTGATGCTTCCTGCTTCTGTGGCTGTCAGCATTCCTGACTTACAGCCACATCACTCCAATCTCTGCCTCCACAGGCACATTGCTTCATTCCCTTCTCTGTGTGTCTAATTTCCTTCTGCAACTCTCTAAGAAGCAGGTTTATGTTGGCATTTAGGACCCATCTAGATAATCCATGATGATCTATCTCTCCATCTCAAGATTCTCATCAAATCTGTAGAGACGCTTTTTCCAAATAAGGTAGCATTTACATGTTCCAGGAATTAGGTTATGGACATATCTTTGGGAGCTTTATTATCCTACCATATACCCAATCCTTGTTCAGCTTGGAGCACTATCATTAGAACACAATACACACTCAGGAACATCTTGAGAACAGTATCTGTCTATTTTTCTGGTTGAAATGTCTCTTATTTCTACTTCTGGGATATTTTCTCTTTCGTGGACTGACATTTTGGCTCATCATAAAAACCAATCCAAAATGGCAGCCTTCATAATAGGGACTACATAATGTTCCACCTTGGTTCTCCACAGATTACCAACTCATTCATTCTCTCGATGGCCTTAGTCCAAAATTTACCAGAGAGACTATCTAACTCATTCTTTGTGTCTGGTTCACTCATTGTGCAGGCAGCTTATCCCAGTAGGAAGAGTTCAGAATTATGGATTTTGCAGATTCTCTCTTAAGGAAGTGGGGTTGGGAGGAGATATAACTGGTACCTTTAATATGGTGGACACATACGTTGGACACTTTTCAAATCGATAGCATATAATATTAACGTCAGTCTACAGGTTTGCTAATCAGAGTTTTAGAACCAAGATTAGAGGAAATTTATTGAATCACATTCCTTTCCTTTGTTTCTATATGGTACTTCCAGAAATGTGGGAATTCTTTTTTTTTTTTTTCCCCTCTGGACACACTTTGCCAGGCACCACAAGAACTAAACCTTGGAGATCCTCTGGGCTCAGGCCAAGACATATGATTTTTAACTCCAGTTAAAAATTCTATATATTTCTACATATGACAAGTTTTAACAAAATGTATTCCTTCTTATTATACTCTCCTAGCTTCAGTAGTGGAACATTGTACTTAGCATATCATTCTCCACTCACTTGAACAACTCCAATGTAAAAATATACTTTGAGTGAGTAATTGAGAAATAATATACATTTCTAAATGATGCATTTTCTTGTCACTCCAAAGTAAATCATATCATGCACTTTGATATACAATCATAGAAACAGAAACAAGAAAAAAGAGAGAGAGAGAGAGAAATCGTATTTGGTCGCTGCCAAATAAGCTGGAAATCCCCTTTAAGAAATATTTTTAAATTAAGATAGCAGCTGGAAGCATTTAGATATTCCAAAATACTTCAGCACTCCTGATAGACTGTCATTTAAGGAAGATTCTTAATCATGTATTTAAAAAAGAAACAAAGAGTGGGCTTATCAGCTAAGTGGTTTTTGGAAAAATTGCTTTCTTATGTCTAAGCAAAACAGAGATTATTAGATACTTGGCTCCAGACTAGCCTTTTTCTTCTGAATATTCAAGAAAATATCTCTAAATCGTGTCTGCTGCTTCCTCCAGCCCCACCCCCCCCCCTTTCAAAGGACTATAGGCAGGACATGGAAGGGTGTTAATCTCACAGATATTGAACCAGAAAAATGTTTATGGAATTTCCTCTTAACATTTATTACATGCTTTTGTCTGCCATTTTACGTCTTGAACTTTAAAAACTTTGTTTTCCCAAGAGACTCATAAGCCTCTTCCTAAAATGCTTCTATCCTTTTTGTTGAATTCCTGTCAAATTTTCCCAGGACATTCTTTTGCTCCCTGAAAGTAGAGACATTAATTTAAAGGAAGTTGGTTAGGTTTATCTGTGTGAGAGTTGTCCTGGGCACTCAGCACAGGGTATCTGCCATCTAGTTTAGATGTTGGCCAGGCTGAGGTCTGCTTTACTTTAGTGTCTGCTTGCCTACCTCTCAAGTGAGCATAAAATATATGTCACGTGAAGCTTAATTATTGTTAATTAAGCACACTCATATCCTCACAGGAAAGATAGTACTTAAGATCAAACTATGGCATTTATATGATAGTTATAAATATACTTCATGAGGAAAGCACCACAAATTCTTTGAGGAAAGAAATCTTTCCTGACAAGATTTTCACCTTTCTCTTTTTTTTTTAAGATTTTATTTATTTATTTGAGAGAGAGAGAGTGAGAGAGAGCATGAGAGGGGAGAGGGTCAGAGGGAGAAGCAGACTCCCTGCTGAGCAGAGAGCCCCATGTGGGACTCAATCCCAGGACTCCAGGATCATGACCTGAGCCGAAGGCAGTTGCTTAACCAACTGAGCCACCCAGGCGCCCCTCACCTTTCTCTTTGATTTAGAAATTTCACCATCAAAGACTGATATAAGAACAAGACAAAGAAAGATCATAGTTTAAGAATTCTAAGGAAAAGAAAATCTGGATTAGGCAACAGATAATCATTTTTTTCTGCTGTGAAAAGTCCAAGTTCCTAAATTTGCTTCCTTTTCAAAGCTGGGTATTAGGTTGCTGTGAGGAAATCTTATGTTTAATGAATAATAATCCATGGCATTTAAAATACGCCTCTGGGCGAGTGTAATTAGGGGCACTTCACTGTTAGTCCACATCAGACTGGTATACATGAGCAGTATCCTAATAGTCCACGCCACGCCCACACAACTATCCGTCCCATGAGAACATTCCCTCTCCCTAGGAGTCCCAAGTCTGTCTGACAAGCCAAAGTCACCCAGTGGTCCTTAAGTTGCCAGTTTCTGCCCTGTTGTATTAGTGAAAAACCAAGAGTTTACAAAACTTCAAAGTCAAATAAATATACCACATGTGAGGCTTCTCCATATAAAATGCAAATGTTCCTATCAAATTATTGGAGCATATTTTCTTTTAATTTCTGTTAGTGGTTTACACCAGAAACTTGGAAGTACCAGGAGCAGACAGGCAGGAAGATTTTAGACTGTCCTCAGGAACTCCTTGCCACTTGACAAAATAAAATTATCTGGAAAAGAAATTTCATATTATCTAAATTTTGTGTTAGAGTCCTGGAGATAGATGAACTTCTTTGCCACTCTTCATTGACTAGATACTTCCTATCACTCAACAGAAGGTGGGAAAGACCACAGCATTGAGTTGTACTTGTCTTCCTCCACTCTGTCCTTAAAATCTCTGAAGGTTTGAGAATAAGTTTTTGCAGAAAGTAATGAAGGAAAACATGCTACAGAAATCTGTCTAATTTGCAATTGTTCCAGTACTAAATGAAAGTCCCTGTTTCTTGTCACCACTGAGAATTCTGATTTAGCTTTAATGATGACAACAAAAACCACAAAAGAGCCTTTGTCAGTTTGGTACATAAAAGTTGGCATAACACTTTAAAATTTGCATTTCTAACTTTACAAACTCATGTCTTTTGCCCTCAGAAGGGAGGAAAGTGTTTTTTTTCTTACACACTTATGTCAGCCCTTTATGTTGAACATGCCTTTCTAATACTGGTTTTTGTTTTATTAATAGTTTCTTAAAATGGACTGTTTTTGTTTTTGTTTTTGTTTTTTTTAAGATGGGTTTGTTTGTTTGTTTGTTTGTTTACAGAAGTTATAGGTTCACAGCAAAATTGAGAGGAAGGTACAGAGATATACCATATACTCCCTGCCCCCAGACAAGCTTCTCCCATTATCAACATCCCCAGCCAAAGTGGTATATTTGTTACAATTGACACATCATAATCAGCCAAAGTCCATCGTTTATCTTAGGGTCCAGTCTTGGTGTTGTACATTTTATGAGTCTGGACAAATGTATGACATGTATTTATCATTAGAGCATCCTACATATTTTTAGAGCCCTAAAAATCCCCTGTACCCCTACAGTTCATGCTTCCCTGCCCCCTGGCAACTGTATATCTTTGTACCATCTCCCTATAAAATATAATTGAATATGTAATTTAAGATAATTGAAATCATACAGTATATAGCCTTTTCGGGTTAGATTCTTTCACTTTAAAATAGGCATTTCAGTTTCCTCCATGTCTTTTTCTGGCTTGATAGCTCATTTCCTTTTAGCACTGGATAATATTTCACTGTCTACATGTACCACAGTTTATTTATCCATTCATCTACTGAAGTCTTAGTTGCTTCTAAATTTTGGCAATTATGAATAAAGTTGTTATAAACATCCATGTGCAGGTTTTTGTATGGATCTAAGTTTTCAACTCTTTGGGTAAATACCAAGGAAAGCAATCACTGTATCAAATGGTAAAAGTATGTTTAGTTTTGTAAGAAGCCACCAAAATATCTTCCAAAGTGGGTATTGCATTGCATTCCCACCAGCAATCAACAAAAGTTCGGTTGCAGTGTGTCCTCCCCAGCGTTTCTTGTTGTTAGTGTTCCAGATTTTGGCTGTTCTAATAGGTGTTTAGTGGTGTCTTGTAGTTGCTTTCATTCATATTTACCTGATACAGATCAGGTGGTATGTCTTCTCATATGCTTATTTGCCATCTATAAATCTTCTTTGGTGAGGTGTCTGTTAAGGTCTTTAGCCCCTTTTTAATTGGGTTGTTTGTGTTCTTATTGTTGAATTTTAAGACTTCTTTGTATATTTTGGATAACCCTGAGATCATGACCTGAGGTGACACCAAGAGTTAGGAGCTTAACCAGACTGAGCCACCCAGGCACCCCTCTTCCAGATTTTCTACATTGATGACCATGTCATCTGAGAATGAAGACAATTTTATATCTTTTTCAAACTGTACACCTTTCCTTTTCTTTTCCTTTCCTTTCCTTTCCTTTTCCTTTCCTTTCCTTTCCTTTCCTTTCCTTTCCTTTTCCTTTCCTTTCCTTTCCTTTCCTTTCCTTTCCTTTCCCTTTTTTTCTCTTTTCTCTTTTCTTTTCTTTCCTTTTCTTGTCTTAGTGCATTAGCTAAGACTAAACTGGTTTTTAATGTAATAAAATAGCTAAATCTTTTTCCTTACCTACATACAAGGCAAAGGAAGGGGAAAATGTGAGAATGAAAGAAGCTCAAGTTTGACAGAATATGGCAAAAGTAACATCTATTTAAAAATATCATATGTGTTCTACCATATATATGTGTTTGATTATGTTCGTAGCTGACATCAGTTCTTTGAAGCAAAGAAATCATTTTGGGTCAGGATTCTGACCTTTGAGAGATCTGAGTTGAGCAGCAGTTTTCTCAGTTTTAAGGGTGGAAGTCCACTGTGAAAGGTAAGACTTAAAGGTAGGTGACTCACACCATGCAAATGCCAGAGACCTCTAAATGAATGTATTCATTTAAAACAGGAAAGAGGCTAATAAGCAATCATTTAGTCATCAGTTGTACAGTCTGCTCCTTAATATGAGAAGTCAAAAGTTCCTTGAAGTTTGTAGAACTAAATAAAAAGGAGTTAGTGATGGCCTAGCCTTATACCTGTCCAGAAACGTATTGAATGAGATAGTCTTTAATAGGATCTGAATGGATTATTATCTTTTAATTCTTCTGAGTATGAGTAAATTAATAATATTCTTTCTCTTATCATCACTTCTATGACTTGTAGCATAGTTTTTATCAGTAAATAATTACAATATTTGATGAGCTCCTTTTTTGTCTTTTTCAAAGGTGTCCAGACAAATACAAGATTTGGATTCTTCTTGAACTAGGTGAATTGACTTGTTACTTTTGTAGTTTATTTGGGGGGTTTCCCTCACATCAAGTACCATGTTAAGCACAATTTACCCCTGAAGGACAGTTTTGTTGGGTTGGTGAAAAGGATATTCAGGTGTGTAGAAATGCAAAACTAATTGAAAGATAAATGAGCCTCTGCTCTTCCCTGAAGCCAGAGAACAGCAGGTAACACATCTTTGCTTTTTCTTTATTCCTTTTTAAACATTTTCTTTGTCAACAAGAAATCTCTTTATTTTCTCTACATTTGTAGGTTGGCATTTAAAAATTTTTCTCTTACTCATTTCCAAGCCCTCTTAAAATGTGTCAGTTTATTTTTAACCTGTTAAAAAGATTAGTCTGTATTTGCCGCTTTATATAAATTAGAAACCGGTTTCCAACATAGATAAGGGTGGTACATAAACACTATTTTTTACACTCCCAGCCAACATCTCACATATGCATTCTCAGAACTGACCATAACTAGGTGATGAATGAAGGTTTAAATTTTTGGTTTTCAGTATATCCTTCTAATTAATGATTTGGATGGAGAGCCAATACTTGAACTTGTCTCAGCAAAGAACATCTCATTTCTAAAGAAAAGGAAGAAATGGAATTGCTATGATGATTTTAAAAATGGATTAACATTTAATTGACTTTACACAAAAATGCACATGGCTATTGAATTGTTATAGGAAGTATCAACTCAGTCCAAGATCCCTGATACTAGATTGATTTTGCTGTTTCTGTTGAATTTAAACCACCTAAACATGAGAAAAGGATTTTCAATCACCATTCCCTCTTCCCTTAATTGCTTCTTTATACTTTTCACCCCACTTCTTCCAGTAACGGATGCTTCTTGGAGAGTAAGAAAGAATTTTAAAGTCAAGAATGTATAGCATCTCCACCCAAAGAGAATCTACTATGTGTATCATTTTAATCAAGATGTAGATATTTATTGCTTCCTGAGAAGCCCAGTCTGCTAGATCTTCAAAGATACTCAAAGTATGGCAACAATCCTGGCCAAAATGTAAATACACTATAGTTAGGGGGATAAGGTAGCATTTCTATGTAAAAACTATTAACTGTTCAAAATAAATTGAGTTGCTCAGATACTAACATTATAAAAGTTCAGTAGAGTAAGTGCAATTACTTTATGGGATGACTCAGGCGATCACGGAAAATTTCAGAGATGAGGAAACTTTTATTTCAGCTGTATCACATAGACCTAGATTCAGTTATGTAGGTTGAGAGACATGGATATGGGTACAAGCAAAGCTCTGGGTGGAAATGTATATTCCTTCCAAAAAAACCAAAACAAAACAAAAACTAAACTGTATTAAGTGTATCAGTCACCTATTCCGGGTGGCGAGGGTAGCAAACAAGATAGGAGGCCAATTTTCCTGGATTTAACATCCTAGAGGAAAAACAAACCAACAAAGAGAAACAAATAAACAATAAGCATCCCATCCAACTGTGGTAAGCGTTGTGAAGAAAATAAAACAAGGTGATGGTAGAGGGCAAGGATGGCAACTTTAACCAAGATGGTCAGAGAAGAACTTCTGAGGTGGCAATTGACCTGCGACAAGGACTAGAATAGAGAATGTATAAGGCAGGATTTCCTCAGCTCGAGATTATAGAATTCTGGTGTAACATATAGACCCGATCTAGATTTTGAAGTCATTTTTAAGACAGTTCAAGGCCGTTAAATTGGGGCATGGGGCAGACTTGAGCAGGAAAAAAAAAATGTCGCTTTATTCCTGAAGATTCTACCTGAACTGTTCACATTACTGACGATCTTCATCAGATTCAGTTTGGACAAAATCCCTGATTAGGGCTAAGGTTAGGAAAATTTTAGAGACATAAATTCTCCAAAAAATATACGACTATGAGAATATTAACCAGTTTTAGTAGAAATGCCTATTTTTTTTACATCAGAATGTTCACCGGTTACAGTGTTGCAATAAGACTGCAAAGATGATTAATGCAATTTCATGAAGCCGGTTGTAAACTGCTACTTAATCCAGCCTGTCTCTCAAAGTGGCCCTTCACAAAGGAAAGGATTATCTTGCCAGTACATCCTGTTCCGTTGTGGAGTGAGGATGCTTCACCGGTTCAACTGATGACAGTTTTCGGGAAGCAGCTAATACCCTGAAGAGGCAGGCTCAGAGGAGAGCAGTTTCTCTTCACAAAGGGAAAATGGCTGGTTCACATGTCTGAAATGCAAAAGCTTTAAAAATAAAATTGCAAGGCCTGCTATTGGGTGACTTTTCAATATCTGAAAAAAAATATTTTTAGTATGTATTTTAAATGAGGATTCCATTTATTTTAATTAAGCCTGTCCTAGTCCAATAACATCTGTTTAAAATTCTGATGGACCATGACTTGTGTTCTCTGTGGAAGCACGTACAGATTAGATTGATGTCTTTATAGGTTTGAGTCAGAGAGACACATAGGAAATTTTTAATATTTCAATTTTGGTAACAAAGGTATGTGGAATTACTTTTTTAATGCAACCAGGCCACGGAAATAGAAAGTGAAGCAGAGGATGTTTTCAGTTGTTGAGCACAAGTTTTTTGGTTTTGGTTTTTGCAAAGATTTTGTTTCTTTCCTCTCAAATGGTACTATGAGTGGAAAGACATTTTTCTTTAAATTCATAAAGAGTATAATGACGGTTTGGTGTTTAATGTGTAAAACACCTGGAACTAAAAGAAAGTTGCCACAGCACAGAATTTACAATTATATTTTATATGAAATAACGCACAATCTCCACTTACCTTTAGTTTTAGAAAAATCTCTCTTTACATTTGAATTAATTTTAAGAATATTTTCAGAATCTTCCAAAGCTGAACAGGAAGAGGCTATGCTTATAAGAATGAGGCACTGGGCTGATTAGTTTGGTGAGGAAAGTAATTGAGTCTGAAGGGGAAACTCTGGGCTTCCTGGCACCTCCCGTGTAATATAAAGTCTATAGTGATTTAGCACAAGCCGGACTGTAGGAGCACTTTCTAATTTTTTTTTTTGTAGGGGGAGATGACCTCATTCTAAATACCATCTATTTGGTATTTATACTGGGCTGTGCATGCAGAAGCAAAGGCCTGAGTGAATAAATCTGACACAGAATGAGATGCATTCATGGTTAAGAGTCTCAACTCCTTGAGAACATAACCATAAAATCATTTTTTCCCTGCAATAATTGTTAATAAATATATGCCGTTCACTGAGATCACATCTTTTTCCAGGTTGATAGTAAGCTCAGTCTGGTTCTTCAAATTTTCTCTTATTTTAGGTCATTGGAACAGTCCCTCTTTCCTGAGCTGGCTCCCCAGTGTTGGAGCAGAGGGCCCTGCTGAAGCTGCAATCCTCCTCCCCGACAGCTGTGGCTGCTGAGGCCTGGGGCTGAATGTGGACACAAGACTGCTGCCAACTTCCTAGTATCTGCTATTTGGATTAGGAAATCCTGAGATCGTTCATGTTTATTACATGCAAGACCTGAAAGCAACCAGGAGAGACTGACGTGGGAAGGTAAGCCTGACAAATGAAACGTTAATAGAGACAAGATTAGAAATCTCATTCCGAATTCCCACTTCATGGCTAACTAACACATGAAACCCAAGCGAGTTCTGAGCAACAGGAAGTTAGGGAAATTTCTCAGAACCCTTGACGAAGCCATGCTGATTTAAAATCTCAAACTAACTTGAAATAGTTCAGAGGAATTGTTCACTATTCGATAAGTGGGGAATAGACAACCTGGGTGGGAAATAGAAAACAAAAATAACAAAAATAACAGGCAAAAAGTAAGAAAATAGCTTATGTATAGGACACGTTTGTCTTGATGGTTCACTTCTCAAGCATAAGCTGAATGAAAGAAGAAAGATTTTCTGTCTTTCCCCACTGTACCTGTATTCCCCAGCACTTACACCACTACCTAAAACATAGTAGGCTATCAGTAAATGATTATTGAAAAAAAAATCAATAATTATAGCCAGATTTTAAAGAGGGTATGGCGAGTGATACAATTAATAGGATCAACACAGGCTTTCAAGGCAACAATGGTATTACGAGAGGGGGGTGGGTGTGATGGCCTCTGGCAAGTTTTAAACGTGCCCATTTGGCTCCTGTGGTGGTAGGGGCTCTTTCATTCCTGCTTTAGAGTATTGATGAGATTGCGCTAATATTTTGTTCATAGGTCTGTCTTCCTTACTAGACCATGATACTTGCTTTTCTCCTGCTTTGTGTAGTGTCTGGCCCATTATTCGATAAATACTAGAAGAATGAAAGGACAAATCATAGTTATCTGAATAGCAAACATGATACCAGATGCATTAATAACTGAAAGGCCAGGAATTCCTTCTGATTTTAGATGAAAAAGAATTATAGGGTGATGCCCTTCTCGACGTTTTTCAGGCCCTTTGGATGATTTTGGTCAATTAGTCCTTTCTTTAAACAGAGTAGGGGAAAGAACGCCTTCTTCCTCTGAAGTTCCACCGTCAACCACATGATGGAGCTGGCACTGCACCGTAAATACAGACGCAGCTGGGCAGTGTGGATTCCCTGGGCCCTTCCATGTGCCTCCCTCTCTCCTTTCTGCCCCCAATCTTTTGCTGTGTTTCCCCTCAGGTCCTCCTTTCCATCCAGTCAAGCCTGATACATATAATACTTGCCAAGAAGCTGTCAAACCGGAACTGGGTACTGCCCACCTGAAGCTGGTATGTTCTTTGTTCTCTGACAGGCCAAATTCTGTAAATTCCTCCCATCTGAAAAAAAGGAGAAAAAAAAAAAAAAAACACTAGAAACATTTTGAATGCTATTTAAAGCTGTGCATTCTTAGTTTGAGATATAGGTATTTTTATTTTGCACTTGATTGGTCCTTGCAAGTGACCTCTTCTTCCTAAACAAAATAGCCAACAGAGTAAATTATGTCCGGATGAGTTAGTAGAATCCTCCCAACTAAGGAGATTGAGACTTAAAGCTTTGACAACATATACAAAAAAGTAGAGTCTTACAGAGAGAGTGCATGGCATATGAATGCCTACATCCGAAGTAGACTAGAAAAACAGAGAACGAAAATAAATTACTTGGAAATCACCTACTTGCTAAGAATTAAAAGTAAGTTTAGAAAGCAGATAATTAATGTGGCTTTCAAAAACAAAGAAGGGATAAAGATTTTCATTATAGCAAACTAAGATTTTCTTTTCTATTTTGATTGAGGCAAATATTATAAATGGTGAAATGCTCCAAGATTTACCTTTCTTTATAAACAATTTTGTTGAGATAATAATTTATGTTTAATAAAGTGCATTCATTTAGGTAAATAGTCCAGTGAGTTTTGACAAATATATATCTGCTAATGTCCACAACCACAATCAAGACACAGAACATTCCCAATGCCTGCGATCATTTCTTCAGGCCCTCTCAAGTCAATCCCTCGCCTCCCTGATCCCATTTTTATTCCTTCTGAGAATCCTTTTACTTGACCCTGCTCTTCATATAAATGGACTCATATAACTTACATATCCTTTTTGTGTCTGGCTTCTTTTGCTGGTTTTTTTTTTTTTCCTTAATGTTCATCCATGCTTCAGCGTATATCAGCAGTTTATTCTTTTTTAGTGCTGAATAGTGTTTGACTATATAAGACAATTTTTTTATTTATTTGCTTCTTGGACATTCAATTTGTTTCCAGTTTTGGCTATTATAACCAATGCTGATATGAACATGCTTATCTGAGTGTGTGTGTGTGTGTGTGTGTGCACATGTGTGCGTGTGTATTATATGTGTACTTTCATTTCTTTTGGGTAAATATCTAGGAGTAGAATTTCCGGGTCATAAGGTAAGTGTATATGTTTAAGGTTATAAGAAACTGCCGAAGTTTTCTAAAGTGGTCAAATTAGTTTCCTAGAGGTGTCATTACCAACTGGACAGATTAAAACAGCAGAAATGAATGCTCTCAGTGTTCAGAAGTCCAGGACTCCGAAATTGGGTAGTGTGATATCAAAGTGTTGTTGCAGCCAACCTCCTTCTGCAGGCTCTAGGAAGAATCATTCTCCACCTCTTCCGGTTTCTAGTGGTTGCTGGGGATCCTTGGTGTTCTTGGCTTGTGGAAGCAGAACTCCCATCTCTGACCCTGTCTTTGCCTGTTCTTCTTCCCTGTGTGTCTCCTGCGTCCCTGTATTTCAGTTTCCCTCTTCTTGTAAGTATCTACCAGGCACTGGCTTTAGGACCCATCTTAATCCGCTAAGACCTTATTATTATACTTGAAAAGACCCTATTTCCAAATAAGATCACATTCGGAGGTTCCAGGTAGACGTGAATCTGGGCGGACACTGCTGGGCCTAGAATAGTGGTTGCTTGAACGAGTTTACACCCCCCGCCAATATCTATGAAAGTTCTGGTTGCTCCGCATCCTTGCCAATCTGGGTCTTGTCCATTTTCAAAGTTTTAACCATCCTGGTGTGTGTGCAGCAGTATCTTATTTTGTTTTTAATTTGCAATTCCTTGATAACTGTTGATGTTGAGCATCTTTTTACATGAGTATTGGTCATCTAGGAATCTTCCTTTGTAAAGTTTCTAAGATGTTTGCCCATATAAGAATTGGGTTGTCCTGGGACCCCTGGGTGGCTCAGTCAGTTAAGCGATGGCCTTCAGCTCAGGTTGTGATCCCAGGGTCCTGAGATCTAGTCCTGCATCAAGCCTTCTCCTCATCAGGGACTCTCCTTCCCCCTCCCCCCCTGCCTGCCTCCCTTTTTCCCCCCTCTCTGTCAAATGAATAAATAAAATCTTAAAAACAAGAATTAGGTTTTCCTTTTTTAAAATTGATTTGTGAGAGTTGTTTCTATAAACTGGATATAAATCGTTTGTCAAATATAGATATAGAAAATATTTTTTCCCAGTGATTTTCTATAGTGTCTTTTGATGAACGGGAGTTTTAATTCTGATAATGTCTGATTTTCAACTTTTTATTTTACATTTAATGCTTTTTGTGCTCCCTCTAAGAAATCTACATAAACCCAAGGTTGCAAAGATGGTATATTTTCTTCCAGAGGCTTTGTGGTTTTAATTTTTATTAAAAAGATCTGTAGTGAATTAACTTCTGTATATAGTGCAAGGTAGGAGTCAATGGTCATTTTTTCCCCCACATTTATCAAGATAGTCTGGCTCTGATTGTTGCAAATACTCTTCTTTCTCCATTAAACAGCTTTGTCTAAAAATTGACTCTTTTGTTGAAAACTAATTGATGGGGCATGTTCTGTTTCAGTGATTTATTTGCCTATTCTTGCCACATTGTTTTAATTACTGTACTTTTATAGTCAGTCTTGAAACAAGATGATATGAGTCTTCCAAGTTTGTTCTTTCTCAGGATAATTTTGGCTGTTCTAGATACATTTCTTTTCCAAATAAATTTCAGAGTTAACTTTTCAATTTCTACCTCAGAAACGCTTGTTTGGATTTTATTGGTATTTAATTTAATATATAGTAACCAGGCTTTTTAATAGCTAATTTGTAAAATCCATTTTGCTAAGACAATCTCACTTTCTAATCTTTTAAATTTTCCTTAAATTGCCCTATCTTTGAAAGATATGTATAACAGTCTTAAGCCAGATCAGAATTTATTTTGAAAATCTTGGAAATCATCCAGTCCATTTTAAGCTTCTCTTCCTTGGAAATACATAATAAAATAAAAAATTCAATAATTCAAGTCTGAGAAAGAATTTTTCTGACATTAGAAAAAAATGTACATGCTTATAAGTAAAACCACAACTTTAAAAATGTTTTAGAAGCTTTATTTAAGAAAAATTAATTCCTATTTTATTTGTTAGCTTTTTTTATTAAATATTTTATTTATTTATTTGACAGAGAGAGAGAGAGATCACAAGTAGGCAGAGAGGCAGGCAGAGAGAGAGGGGGAAGCAGGCTCCCTGCTGAGCAGAGAGCCCGATGTGGGGCTCGATCCTAGGACCCTGAGATCATGACCCCAGCCAAAGGCAGAGGCTTTAACCCACTGAGCCACCCAGGCGCCCCTATTTGTTAGCTTTTAAATACTTCTCCGTGGACTAGATTTGATAGAAAAATATATTGTGTTGTTATTTTAATTCAGTGTATTCAAATTACTGAAAATTAAAAACTAACTAGTTTTAACCACATTGTTCTCTCAGTTCTCCATGCACTTTAATTATATATTTGCAGTATATATGTACAGAATGTCTGAAAAAAAACCCACTGAAGGAAACACCTGGCATAGTCTGCTTTTCAAATATTCTCAATTTTAGCTTATTCCCATTCTTATTTGTGTCCCTCTCCACATGGAATATTTCAGTGTTCAGAAGGTAAAACCATGAAAACAGAGTGTTAATTATTGTCGTAGCCCAACATTTTTTTCAAATACTCTGTTCCATGGTGGTGACACATTTTAAAGAAAGCAAACCGACTGCCATACTCTCCTAGAGACTAGGATTCACATGATCCCAACCTCTCCCTGTTTTTCAACAACCGAAATACCTAGATTGCAGCGTACCGTCTTTTATCTTTCCAAATGCAAAATGATGAAAACTGCAAAATTAAGGAGCTATTGTCTGAGGCGTCAAAATGATTCAAAGAACTCTGCTGATCTCAATAGAGAGTTGGAAAGCTGGGCTCCATGCTGCAGGTGCCATCTGCTGGGATTGTCAGGAAGCACAGAAGTCAGCTTGCATCTCCCTCACTGAGACACCATTGGTGATCCTATATTCCTTCCCCCAGAAAATGTATTTTTTCCCCTCAGTATAATATTTCCTGAAATTAGGATGTATTGGAAAACCAATGGTAAGACTTAACATAGTGATAGTGTTTCTTCCTCCAATCAAAGAAATATATAACTGAGTTTATTATAATTAAATCAATGCAACAAAGATTGTGAGACTAGATCAGTTTGGGAAGTAGTATAAAGACTATTTATAAAGAAATTAATTGAATGAATTCTAAAAAAAACCCATATTCTGAATGCTTCACAGTTATTAAGGATAATGTTTATGAAAATGCTTATTGAAAACAGAATTATTTATATCATTATAACACTAGTGGGGAATAAAAGACAAAATCTATGTATGATTTAAGCTCAGACTAAGGCACTATTGTATCCTGGTTAAGAATGAAGGATTTAGGAGCCTTAGGTTCAAGTCTTACCTCTACCCTTTATTTCCCACATGACGTTGGAAAAGTTAATCACCCTGAGCTCAGTTTCCTTATCAAAAAAAATGTTGAAAATTACAAAATTCATAGTTTGTGAAAATTAAATGACTGTGAAGCTCTTAGAACACTCTCTGGCATAGACTACACTCTCAGTGGAAATATTTATGAGTATACAGGAAAAATAAAATAACTCAGGCCAAAAATCAAAAGTTAATTTTTGAGAAACATTTTACATTTTTCATTAAGGATTTTGGCATTTCCTAATTTTCTAGTGTGAACACATCTATGTCAATAATCAGGTAAATAAAGTAGAAATCAAAACAACAGATATTAAGGGTATTGTTTACAGGCCAGTGGGGCAATTACAAATAACAAGAAGACTTTAACTATCACCAGGCTCTAATGCAAGCGTCAGGCGCCATAGACCAGCTATCAGAAATGCAGCCACTCCCAGGCCAATCTTACGTTAGTCCTAATTAGGACCGTCTGTAAAAGATGCAGTGGGCTCCACTGAAAACACTTGGACAGCTGGGAACATCAAGACAGAGAGGCACCGCTGTCAGAATCTTCTGTACGGAGTTTTGTGAAAGCACAAAGTAATTAATGCAAAAAAATGATGGGTCTATACTTTCTGCAGCAGGAGATAGTGTTCTTGGTTTCTACAAGTAAGAATTGTGCAAGCCTAGCATTTCCTAACGCATTTTATGCATACCCATCAGAGAGGTGGGAATAAATCTCTCATGCTGGTAGTTAAGGTTTTCTTTTAAGATCCCATAAAAACAAATAATCCTTAATTACGTAAAGATAAAAGGGAAAGTCGTAATAAAGAAATTGTTAGAAAGGTATGGAAAAGCATTGTAATTCTAAACCCTGTACTATGGCAGTTAGGAGATGCAAAAAGTATCAATTTTAACAATATGTAACTGTTCCGATATATTGTAGTTGTACAACTCCTAATAATGTAAAGGCCTGTTAAGCTTACACATGAAGAATAAATATAACACGGAAATTTTATATACTTAAACTTGGGAATAAGATTATGTCCTAATATTTCATCTTCTTACAGCCAGTGGTTTATGCATCCATGAATTTACATATAAACTTACAACCACATGCATATATGAATTTGCAACTTCCTTTTTAGGTTACAGAAATAGAACACTTTATTGTCTTTAATTGCCTTAAACTTGATTCCAAGCACCCATCCCAAAGGGTTGTCCGGGAATCCAGAGTCCATCAGTATTAGGACTTTCTGTTTTCTGCTCCAAGGTCATATGCTTCAGCAAAGCTTAGGAGTTTTGTTTGGCATGGGGTATGGGGAAAGAGCGAGCACCAATCATCTGGAAACATTGGCAGCTGCTCAGATGCTGAAAAGGTCATTACTGCTTCTGTGTCATTTTTGGGGCATGTGAACGCTTGCCCAGCATGGGAACCTTGATGTCAGGAGACCACTCTCTCCTTCAGGTCCTTTTCCGGTATCTTGCTGCCACAGTCCCTCGGGCTAAAAGGAATTGGCTCTGAGCTTCCCATATTCCGTCTGTGATGTTCCCTCTATTTGGGGCATAGAATACGATTTTATGTTTTAATCAGGGAAAGATAAAAGAACCTATATAATTCTTTCCACTCTCAATAAATCCTGACTATTCTTTGCCTGGATGAGACTGCAAAACCTCCTTACTGAAGGATAGAGACTAAATATTAATTCGTTCTTTTTGTGTTGCTATAATAACATTCTTAAATCTTCTCTACTCCCCTGACCCCAGTGCCTACCCCTCACTTGGATCAGACAGGGGTTAGGCTGAGGACACTGAGGGAAGCATGGAAACAGAAAAGCAAAGAGGAGCAGAGCTCCATTCATCACGGTTTCTCTCCTACCACCTCTGCCAAGATCACATACTTTGCAGGGTTAAGTGCAAAATGAAAATATGGGGTCCCTTTTTCTAAAATGACTAAGTGTTTCAAGAGTTGACCTCAGAGCATTAAACTGAATGCAGAACTTTCTAAGCGTGGGGCCGTCTGTGCCTGCACAGGTCACACGCCCCCGAAGCTGGCCATGACCCTTGCTTCGTTCAGGTCTCCATCACCTCCCTTGTGATTCAACACCTTCCTAACTGATGGTCCTTCTTTAGATTTGCTCCCTTCAGAGTCATCCTATAGGCATCTTCCAAAGGAAATGTTCCAAAAGTAGACTTCTGGTTCTGTCCCAACCCCGCTAAAACCTTTCAGTAAACCCTCTACAGGGTGATGTCCAAGTTACAGTGTGAGCTTGGAGGCACTCCTCCGCTTGGCCTCTCATTGACTGGCCACCTTTCACGCACTCTGCTCCACTCGGTGTCAAAAAGCAATGCCCTTTGGGTATCACGGAGTCATCCTTCAAACAAGAGGAGAGAGGTGAGGCGGTGGGGGACTGTGCTCTACACAAAGGCTTCGTTTCCCGTTGCTAGTAGTCTGTCCTTTCAGGAGATACACAGCTACCAGACGTGGTAATTCATCAGCACAGGGAAGCTCAAGGACCAGAAAATAAAATGATGTTTCAAGCGTGCTTGACATTTGTAGACACTATCAATTTTATTATTTCTAATCCCATCCTGGTACAAATTCTCAAATGTCCTAAGATATAGAGATTTCTTCATTCCTACATCCGTTATATGTTTGTTGATCCTTCGAGCAATCTTTCCTGTACGCTTGCTGCGTGTTGGGCACTTTGTTAGATCTGAGGCCAGGAAGATGAACAAGAAAAAAAAAAAGATTAGAAGCTGTAATCTCTTTTTACAAGGAGGTCATAGTTTAAAGGAGATGAAGAAGATGGTTGAGTTAACAAGGTGATTACAATACAACACACTGTGGCTATCGTGTACTGAGCCCCTACTAGGAGTCAAGTACAGCATTAGGGATTTCATGCATGCTGTGGCTCATCCTCAAAAAACTTGAGCATTCCTATTCCTGTTTGATAAATGGGAAAACTGGTACTCCAAGTATATAAATAACATGCCATAGGAGGTGAGAAGCTAGGATTTAAGTTTGTTTGATTCCAAAGCTCTGTTTTTTCTACCGTGCCATGATGCTGTTTCTCATATATATTGAGTCTAGTACTCCCAAGTTGATATGTACAAAGAGAAGGAACCAGAAAACCTTATCCCCTGTTATAGAATAAGTGAGACTAGAGAAGAAAAAGTGATTGGCCTCGTGGACAGGAGTGAAGGGTGAAGGGATGGGAGGCCAAAGGAAGAACACATTGCAAGTGTCCAAAGAATGTCAGATTCTAGGAACTGCGAATAGTTGTGGCATTGTGACATTTGGAGCCAAAAGGTAGGGGAAAGACCACATCATAAGGCCTTTACAGACCATCTAAAGAGCTTAAACTTAGCATGTGATGGGGGGACACTGAGAGGATTTAAATGGGAAATGACACATCAGCTCCGAATTTTAGAATTTAGAAAACAGAGTAAAGGAGAAAGAGACTGCAAGTAGGAAGATTGTTCAGCAGCCCATTGTAGGCAAAAAAATTAAGTTAGCCTGAACAAAGTCAGTGGGAAGGAGAATAAAAAGAGAGAGCCCAGGGGCACCTGTGCGGCTCAGTTGGTTAAGCGCCTGCCTTTGGTTCAGGTCATGATCTCAGGACCCTGGGATTCAGCCCCACATTGGGCTCCCTGCTCAGTGGACAGGCTGCTTCTCCCTCTGCCCCTCCCCCCCACTCATGCGCACGCTCTCTCTCTCTCTCAAATAAATAAATAAAATCTTTAAAAAAAAAAAAAGAGGAAGCCCATATTAAGAAATACATAGCAAGAAGAGAGATTTGATGTCCAATTAAATCAGGATTTTGTGATGGGTGAGAAAGGAATCTGAGTAGACTCTAAAGGTTTTTAAGTTAATATTTGAGTGAATGGTCCTTAAACCCAATTTGTCACTCCAATCTACAACCCCAACTGAGCTGACCTTGCAAATTTTATCTTTTGTTATAATCTTCCATTTAAGAAACCACGATCACTTTACTTTTCTTCACATTGTAGGCCCACCTTCACTCTTTTTCTGAATCAGATTGTTTTGTTGTTTCTCTTTTACTAGAAGGTCTATTTGAGTTTAGTAATAACTGTGGACGTGTTTTCCTCCCTTCTCAATTATTCTCTATGCTATCCCAGGATAAAATAGTCCACAGCTTATCGGCGTGGTAACTCTTTGTACCATTACAGTCCTCTACTGTATACACAGCATCTCCACAAACATGTACAATTTGATCCCTTTTGAAACAGCGGGAGAGGAATTAAATTCCCAATTTTTAAATGAAGAAAAGGGAACTTTCAGAGAGCTTGTGCTATTTCCGTCCAAATAGGGATACAGCCCTGGTTGCAGGTTTTTGAAGACAGGTCTGTCGGTCTCTAGGACTCCTCCCTCTCCCAGCCAGTCTTGAATTTTCTTGACCAGTAACAGTGTCACTGACACAGGCCTTGCGATTAAGCATGAGAATGTGTTCTTTTAAAAAGTAGGGCACGAACAACTTTCAAGTTCTAGGGAAGCTAAGGCTCAAGCCAGTTTCTATGAAATAAGGATTCATCTGGTCACTTGAATTTCCTACTCGCCCTCCAGAGACATTATGTGTGATTGGATTCGGGCAGTTTGCACAACGTGGTGATCAGCTAATTGCCCCACTGCTTACTATAAGCACAATTGGCTACATTGGTTGGAAAACCAACCCAGGGAATAGGGCTATGAAATTGGTATTGAAGCTTTGGCAGCAGACGGGCTGATCAGGATACTGAATGAAAAGCTAAAACACAAAGCGCAGCTTGTTTTGTTTGGTTTAGTTTTTTTAACAGTAATTTCTAGTGGCGGAGACAGATGTTTCTTGAAGTGGCAAGAGATTTGCAAAGCAGAATGTTACAGCACTTACTGTAATTGCTTTATTAATATTGTATGTGTTTATGGCTTCTATCTTTTGGCTTGTAGCACCTCTTACTTTAAATGACTTTGGGTTTCCTGATGACTGGCAGTTAATCTTTCCTTCAGAGATCCTTTGAGTCACATACCCAGCTTTGCTCCTGCACAGTGAATTATTTCGTGTGAAGCCGCCATTTTGTTTGCTTTTATTACACTTAGAAGCCCTCAGGGGGCACTGGAACACCATCAGAGAGAGCAACCCCACAGATGCAGAGGGTCCTCTAGTTTGCTGAGAAATAAACACCCTGTGATCCGCACATCCCTGACACAGAAATGATCCATTATTCCCCTTGCCAGGTCTTAGGACTTACTGTCAGCTCCAGTATTCTGAGAAGGACTTGAGTGATTCCAATCCAGGAGATTGAAGAGATCGATTCTGTCTGGAAAAGTCAAGTTTGCAGTTAGCATACCCTACATAACCTCTTTTTGGGTGTTCGGTTTATTTTGCTTCAAAGGGTAGAGGCTGTGCTTTCATTCTCTTCCAATGTGTTACTACAAAAAGGGAAGGAACTAACAAGGAAATAAACCAACACATGAAAGTTAAACTTGGAGTTGGTATTTTCTGAGAAGGTTTGTTAGTTTGGCAGGTGGCTGTTGCTTGTCTTTCCTTCCCAGGCCCATCCGAGGGACTTCCAGTTCTTTCTGTGTATTCTCCAGTAGGCACCTGAACATCAGGGAGCCTGCTCTCTGGGCTTTCCCGGGTGAGGAGGGGAGAGGGGCTTCCTTTGGTCTCAGTTTCACAGTTGACATCGTTATTGCCGTAAGTTGCTTCCAGACTGCCCCTAATGACACCCCGTGAGTTCAACACTGGCCCCGCTCAGCCAAAGGCCATAAAAGGCACATGGGAAAATCAGCAAGGCTGACCAGAAGATCGTGATCACCAAGTCATTGCTCACAACTGCTGGGACTTCCCTTGGCAGCCAGCCCTCCGTGGAGGCCCAAGCCGGCATGCGTGCCTTCAGCATTCGGCACCACATGGTGACTGTCCCATCCCTTCATGCGACACTCACGACTGGAGGCCTCGATACTTCACTGGTGGGAAAGAAGCACCTTTCTTTAATTCGTGTCTCTAGGAGAAAGCCTACTCAATATTTAATTTTAATCTAATATGCCACAGTTTTTTTCCGTGCCAAGAAATTGCCTTCCGGTTATGCATAATTCATTGTAGTGGACAAGACCTCCATCAGTTTGAGAAGACATGCTCTGGGGAGGTGGGGAACTGGAGCCAGGATAGGCACCTTCCATCTGGAGGAAGGCATTTTAAATTGAGCAACATAGATTGCTTCTATAGAGACGGAAATTACTTGAAGGAAAAAAGAAAAACATGCCAATGGAGTAAAAATATGTGGAATTTTTTAATACACCCTATACAAGAGGCGTAAAGAAGAGCAGCTCAGAGCTCATCATAGACAACTTTTCTGTACTTCAGACTTTCACCTGGGGCTAGTGGCCCTTCTTTCATAATGTGTGAAATGGCTTTTAGAAAGATCCAAGAGAAAGAAACAGGACTGCGTGTATCTATTTCCAAGATACCCCGTTTTTGTTGCTTTTATTTTGCAAATATTAAGAAATTGAGCCAATATTTTTTAATTCTCATAGTCAAAAAATACCAAATGATAAAAAAATTACAAGAATCTGTGTTCAACCATGACAAATCTATAGTCACCTCTATTTTTATCCTCAGTAATCAACATTCCCTTCCCCAAATCTAATGTAATTCCTCTCCTTGAAAAAGACTTAAATGGGGGGCGCCTGGGTGTCTCAGTCGTTATGCGTCTGCCTTTGGCTCGCTCATGATTCCAGGCTCATGGGATCGAGCCCCGCATCGGGCTCCCTGCTCAGCAAGAAGCCTACTTCTCCCTCTCCCATTCTCTCTGCTTATGTTCCCTTTCTGTCTCTCTCTCTGTCAAATAAATAAATAAAATCTTTAAAAAAAAGAAAAAGAAAAAGACTTAAATGCTACTTTGCTAATACAAATACAAGAAGGGGGGTGAATACCTGTAGACGTTATATTTCATGTACTTAAGCTGATAACATCTTGCAGGTAAACAGATTATTTATAAAAGGCCAGGTTACCATATAATATTATTAAAATACTGCTATTCCCTCAAGCTGTTCAACTGCACCACCAATCTGACACATTAACATACTGCATAGAGAAAAAGCTGCACTTGCTATATTTTCCCCAGATTTTGTTTCATTTAAAACATTGTGCACAAAAAAAGTCCTTTTTGAGATATTGCTTATCCACAACATCCCCGAAGTGCTTTGACAGCTAAGGGACTTTTTTTTTTTAAGTCACTGAGCCATATATACATGCATTTGTTCCCCCTTCGTGGGTTTTGTTTTGGTTTGGGTTTTTTGTGTTTTTTGGTATCACTTACCAGCATTTCACTTTTCCTTATGGTTAGTTCTTAAATGTACTTTTTTTTTTCCTGTGTGGTAACCAACTTTCCAAAGGAATACCACTGACTGGAAGCTACCATATATTTTTTTAAGATTTTATTTATTTACTTACTTATTTATTTATTTATTTATTTATTTATTTATTTATTCATTTATTTACTTGACACAGAGAGAGAGCACAAGCAGGGGGAGGTGCAGGGAGAGGGAGAGGAAGAAGCAGTGGGTGCCGGATGCTGGGGTCCTGGGATCATGACCTGAGCCAAAGGCAGACGCTTAAATGACGGAGCCTCCCAGGAGCCCTAGAAGCTACCACATCTTGCCTGTACCTTATCTCTGACATGCCTTTCTGGCCCAAGGCTAATTTTTTTCCCCATTAGAATAAAGAAGAAGAAGGCAGGAAGGCAGGAAAGAGGGAAAGAGGGAGAAGGAGGGGGAAAGAGAGAGCAAGAAACTCATGGATATTTTCCCTCCAATTTCTCATTTTCTTCAATTCCAAGATATGCAATTCTCAAGAATATTATGTTCCTTGGGCTGATCAGTATTCTCTTTCAATAAAACCACAGGACATAGCTGTTGGGCACAGAAACTAAATGTCATGAATTCAGTGCCCTGCTACTTGGCAGGAAACTCTGGCTGCATGCTTTTTATGTAATGTTTTTTTTCACCTCCACTCCCTTATTGTGCTTTTTTCAACAAAAGTTAGACAGTAATAACTAGTACATTTACACACTGCAGTTAATGATTGTAATAGTATAAGGTAAGAGGATAAATACTTATTAACACAAAAAAGTACAGTATAACCCTACGATGAATAGAAAAAATTATTTCAGCAGTTAATGAAAACATGGATACATTTGACAGAATTACTTAGGGGAAGAAAATCGCTTGCATGCCTCCCGGGGGCAAATTAACTGGGTGTGTATGTGTTTAATCCTTTCAAGACTGTAGAGTATAATTGTTATAAACTGCCACCCTCCTTGCCTCCTGCCCAAGTCTGAGTAGGCACCCCCCAGTCCTATCTTACCTTTTGGTAACTAATTTGAGTTTCTCTTCCCAAGATGCACCACAGTGTCTGCAGGAAAGGAGGCTAATAATGCCTTCCTAGGAAATTCTAGATTCTGTTCCCTGGGGTTAATTGTTGATCAAATAATGGCCAATCAGAGCAATAGCCATTTGGATGAAGAGGGGTGGGGTGCTATGGATAGAAAAAGGAATAAAAGGAGATTTTCAGAATACATTCCATAGATTATCTAAATTCATTTTTCGTTATGAATTAACAATTTTATGTCTTTTGATACTGCCCTGTATATTAACATGCTGGTATAACCTAATTAAATAAAATATATAAATGGGCTTTTCATGATCATCTTATTCCTTGCTAATCTAGCCATTGACAAAGAACTTTCCTGGGGATATATGAAATATGTACTGTCCAGGAGAAGGCACTCGTCCCATGTAGGGAACTAATCTATCAAACCTCAGAGGAGTAAAATAATCTTAGTTAAAGACATCAGGAAGTAATTTAATAAGATTAGTAAATGAGCAGTGTAGAGAGAGCTAAGATCTGACACTTTCTGATTAGAAATGTCATGAAAGTGAAGAAATTCTCTTGAGACAATTAACTTATGAAGGAAATTCATTTTATAGTTCTTGCAATTTGAGATGAATCACTCAACTACTCTGCCCCACAGCTCTATCATAGCAACTGTAAAAGAACAGGGTTGGGAAAGGTGGCTACAGCTCTAGAATTATTTGATTTAGGTCACATTTAAAATTTGTCATTATTACTCAAAAAACGACAAAAGACTTCAGATGAGGACGTAGATGTGTCATCATAGAGATCTGGATAATATTGACTTTCACAAAATTAGATTTCTATAAGTCATGTAGAGAAACGTGGGATTCTACTGCCAGAGAACCTAATGGTCCCCCCAAGAAATGATGGGAGACACTAAAATTTTCAAGCAATCACAGAGAGGAAGGAGAGGGAAGTGATTTAAGAAATGATGTCACTGTCAGCAGACATGAAAACAGAATTTGGAGAGTAAGAGATTTACTGGGGAGAAGGGGTGATGATGCCTAAGAGAGACAAAAGGAGAAAGAAGCTGGTTGAGTAAAGAAAGCCATTGAGCCGGGTGACAGTGCAGATCAGACCCTTGTGAAAGGAAGGCAGGGAGGGGCAGGACAGGCCAGGCGAGTTTGGAAAACTTGGCCAACCCAACAGGAAGTGCAATAGAAGAGAGCTGATTAGACATGTTCTGCCAAAATGTCCATGTCCTGGAATCCCCTCCATGCTCAGACATGGCTGGGGACTTTCCAGAAAGTTCATGGCCCTGGCCCAAAGCTGAGGTGGTGATCTCTTGTTGTGGTTTTGATTGGCATTTCCTTGATTATTAGTGATGCTGAGCACCCTTTCATGTACCCATTGGCCATTTGTATTTCTTCTTTGAAGAAGGATGGCTGTTATCAAAAAGCCCAAAAGACAACAGGTGTTGGTAAGGATGTAGAAAAAGAGAACACTTGTGCACTGCTGATGGGAATGTAAACTGGTGCAGCCACTATGGAAAACAGTATGGAGGCTCTCCCAAAAATTAAAAATAGAACTACCATATCCAGCAATCCTACTTCTGCGTATATATCCAAGGGAATTGAAATCAGGATCTTGAAGAGATATTTTAACTCTCATGTTCATCACAGCATTATTCACAATAGCCATGAACACAACCTAAATGTACATCGATGGACTATTTTTTACTTTGATACAATTTTAGTTTTCCATTTTGCTCTAACTGTTGCATCTTATAATGTATTGTACTATGTGTGAGGTTCTAGTGCATCTTTTCTAGTGTCTTATATAATATGCACATCACTGATCTAGTCGGTGCCAACGGATTAATTCAGTTCAAAATTTTTTTTCTATGCACCAATGCAACATTATAATGTGTTCATTGGAACATCTTAAGAAAACACCACAGGTTATGATATCTATGTAAGTTTAATTGGTAATTAAATTGAAATTAATGCTTTTATAATGATAACATTAACTTTTTTTCTAGTTGAACAACATAAGTACGGAAAAATTTTATAATTTAAAATAAAGGCATAAGAGTAGAGATAAGTAAGTATTATGACTGGAACAATAAAGAAAAAAAGGAATAAGATTTGTCACAAATATATAAAATGGAAACTTTTTTTTTGTTTTGGAGCAAAACAAGATAAAATAGCTGTCATATAAAATTTTTAAAAATTATGACAATGCAGTGTTGATGTTTTTGTGAATGCGCTTTTGGATAAGATTAACATTTAAATTGGGGCACCTGGGTGGCAGAGCTGGTTGAGTGACAGAATCTTGTTTTTGGCACGGGTGGTGATCTCAGGGTGGTGAGATCAAGCCCAGCGTCAGGCTCTGCACTCAGCACAAAATCTGCTTAAGATTCTCTTCTCCCTCTGCGCCTCCACCCCATGCTCTCTTTCTCTCTCTAAAATAAATGAATAAATCTTTTTTTAAAAAAAGATTAACATTTAAATCAATGCACTTGAAAAAAATTTAAAAAAAATAAATCAATGCACTTGAGTAAAGCATATTGCCTTCCATAATGCTCGTGGTCCTCATTCAATCAGGCAAAGGCCTGAATAAAACAAAAGATTAACCTCCCCACTCAAGAAGGAATTTCCCAGGATTTGACCTTTGGACTTGAACCACAACAGGGGCTTTTTCCTGGATAGAGAGTACACTTGCCCCATCATTCTTTCATTCCTAATAATGGCCAGAGTGGGGAATCTGACAACTTCCCAGAATGTCCTCATTTCCTTCCTTTGGATCTCCCTTCTGAAGGCTCTGTTTCTGAGAAAGACTCATGCTGGAAACTGACATCCTCAGGGATTATGGACGTGGGTTTTCATAGAAAGGAAAGTGTAACTTCAGCCCTTGGAAAGCACAGAGTCAAATGGCAGAACCTTTCCTGTTATTGTTCCACCTTTGATCCTCTTCCTGAATCTGTGGTGATGCATTGAGACAAGAAAGAATGAGAGCCTGGGACTTAACTCTTACTCTTCTTTCCCTAGGTAAGCTGAGGACATTCATTATTCATGAATAATATATTTTTCTGCACTGAATTAAGACCAGTTTTCCTTGCCTGTTATTCATTTTTAAAGTGGACAAAACAATTTTCCATTGTTTCTTCTCCAAAAAAATCAAGTAACCAAAATTTTCCATATGAAGTCCTTAGCTGATACTCCCACTAGCAGTTTTTTGCAAAAGGACACAGATCCTCAGATCTTTAGAAACATCTAGCTCCATTTAGTAGGATTCTGTTCCCTGAGCACAGCTGGGTAGCATATGATCAGAGTCTTTCAGAGGCTCTGCTTTGCTCTCCAAGTCAGCCCTAACACAAGAGGGAGGATTGCCCCAAAGACATGTGCCATAAGTAATAGTATTTGGGATTTACCCTAGGACCCTCTGCCACACCCAGGCAGATGGTCTATGAATTCTGCATGAAATTCTAGTTTCCATTCTAACCTATGCCCTATCGAACTTGTTCTCTCAAAGGATCATGTTCTACTCCTTCCTGAGAGTTTCCAAGTGTCTCTCTGCTCCAACGTGACTTAGAAAAGGGAGAAGAACAGGAAAAATGAGACTCAACTTCTTCGAGGGGGTGAGGTTTAGAGTTCCCTTATCTGATTTAGGTCTTTTCCCCCAGTATTGATAATAAAAAAACAAACAAACAAACAAACAAACAAAAAAAACAGTAAGAGGATCCACATCCCCAAAGGAACATAGAAAATCAAATAAAAATTCCCCAGGAAGTAGAACTTGAGCTCACCCATAGGAAAAAAAGTGTCCCCAGGATCAAGGAGCTCATTCTGCATCCTCCGAAGCCCTGAGTCCACAGGCAACTAGGCACTGAGCAACACACATGCCAGAGTAAGGTTCTAGGCCTGCATCACACGGCTATGGAACTGTTATGGAGGGTTCCTAAGGGTGCTGGAGATGACAAGAGGGGAAATGTGCACCCACTATCCAGGCCACTAGATCCCCCACCCTTTTCTGGACCTTACCATTTTCCACTCCATCATTCTCCATGTCATATATATACACTAGTACAATTTTCTCTCTATTCTACATATAGCCCAGATGCTAGCTGGATCCACCTCTTACCCTTGGAGATCTTGGATTTGAACCTGTCAATTTTATGGCAGCCTTGAAAGTCTGCCATTTACTCTAGAATTTCTGCTAATTCCCTGGAATTTGCACTCTTGAAATCTCCTCCATTCTTCATGCCAGTTTCTCCACATAATCAATTTCAGCCTTGCATCAACGCAAACACATTTTAAAGCCTCCCGTCCAAGCATCCCCAAAGGAAGCCACTTTCACAAAAAGCCACAGTGAGCAAAATTGCCTTTACTAAATATTCTGTACAGGTAATAAAGTATGGACAACCCATCCCACTGCAAACAATATACATTCTTCTCTTGGAAATTGTTTTCTATCTAAAGCGCTTTTTGGACCTTTTTTTTTTTTTTAAGATTATTTATTTATTTATTTGAGAGAGAGAGAGAGAGAGCGCATGAGAGGGGAGAAGGTCAGAGGGAGAAGCAGACTCCCCATGGAGCTGGGAGCCTGATGCTGGACTCGATCCAGGGACTCTGGGATCATGACCTGATCCGAAGGCAGTTGCTTAACCAACTGAGCCACCCAGGCGCGCAGCTTTTTCTACCTTTTATGCCCCTCAGGCTCTCAGCTCTCTTCCCTCCACCTGAACAGTGTCTTGCCCTGCTTGTTCTCTCGTCTCTCTCACCATCACCACCACAATATTTCAAAGTCTTTTTTGTATAGAGTATGTCAGCTCTCTCAACCTCCTACCCAAACTTGGATAGCCAGACACATCCTGATTTAGAGGGTGAGTGAGCCCTTCATTTTAGCATAACTAACTTTTTTTTTTTTTTTAGCATAACTAATTTTTAAAGAGAGTATTTGGAGTCCTATGGAGCAATATTTTCTGTTTGTTTTGAATGACATCTGTAAGTTAATTGTTTTATAAAGGTTTTCCCAATTTTTCCCATCAACTTGCTAACTTTTCACTAAAATCCTATTGGTCTTTCAGTACTTTTTAGAAATAAGTGATGGTGGAGTGCCTGGGTGGCTCAGTCTGTTA
Organism: Potos flavus; assembly: GCA_028534135.1. Classification (NCBI taxonomy): domain Eukaryota; kingdom Metazoa; phylum Chordata; class Mammalia; order Carnivora; family Procyonidae; genus Potos; species Potos flavus. The sequence goes on along the minus strand of CM052892.1, from coordinate 48,378,830 downwards.
GGCAGCCAACTCTGATTTCAGCTCAGGTCATGCATGATCTCAGGGTCCTGGGATCAAGCCCATATCAGTGGGGAGTCTCCTCTGAGTCTCCTCATTCAGTGGGGAGTCTCTCTCTGACCCTCCTCCCTGTCTCTTAAACAAATAAATAAATATTTTAAAAAAATAATTGATGGTGGTTACCAGAGGCAGGAGGGTAGGGGGAAGTGGGGAGGTGTTGAACAGTTGTGAAGTTTCAGTTATGCCAGATGAGTAAATTCTAGAACTCTGAGGGGACAACAAAGTGCATACAGTTGACAATAACATTGTACTCCTAAAGTTTTGTTAAGAGGGTAGATCTCCAGTTGTGTTCTTATCACAAACAACAACCACCCCCAACAAACACCAAGTAGGCAAGAGCCAAATTTAGGAGGGAATGGATTTGTTACCTTGATCATGCCAATCATTTCACAAATGTACACATATGTTCAAACCTACTAAACTGTACACGTTTAGTACACACAGTTATTTGGATGTCAATTACCCTTTCATAAAGTCATTAAAAATTGGTTGATATTGTAGTATACATGTTAGCCATACATTCAAGAGTTTTATACTATTTATGGTCTCATTCTTAAGATTTTACACTGGAGAATTTAAGCACTATATCATTTCCTTACTTTGATTTCTTCAGTTCTGTTGTTAATGTTCATGAGTCACTTTGCCCAGGATTCCCAAATCTTTCCCATACATGGGATGTGGCCTCACCGGAGGTGGCAGCTCCTCTCTTTCAGTTTCCTTCTGCATCAGTAACTTCTCCAGAGTCACCTACCCACAAAAGGCTTACATTTCAAACTCTGCCTTACCCTTATCTACTCTCCCTTCAGCAAAAAATAAATAAGTAAATAAATAAAAATTAAATATATATGTGTGTGTGTGTGTATATATATGTATGTATATACACACACACACACACACACACACACACACACACACACACACATATATCTTTGTTCGGAAAAGTCCCTCTGCACATCCTAGTGTCTCTGGCATTGTCATTTGTGGTCTCACTCTATCCCTGATTGATAGTAAAGACTCCAATATCTCTAAGTACCCTTTCAGGGTTGAGCAAAAGCAAGCTCTAAGAAAACTATTTCCAGGCAGAAGAATGGACCTTAAAAATGGCCCAGCAGCTGCATTCTTAAAAAATGTCGAAATCAGAAAAGGTAAATCTGGAGAGCTGTTCCAAACAAAAAGAGACTAAAGGATCAGAAGTAAGCACAATATATGATTTTTAACTTGTTCCTGCACTGGAGGAAAACCATGCTGTAGAAGACATTGCTAGGTAGATAAATGACAAAATTAAAATAGAGATGGTAGCTAATATAAAAATCCAGTGTTCAGGTCAAATTACACAAGTTGATAAATGTACTGTGGATGTGTAAGGAAATACTCCTTTTCTTAGGAAATACACACCAAAGTATTTAGGATCAGAATGTATGCAATTGCATTTCGAAAGTCTGGGACAAAGAATAATGTTTATAGAAACAGAAAGAGAACAAGTGGAATGAATTATAAACACTAAGTAAATCTGGGTAAAGGGTACTGGGACATTCTTGCAACTTTTCTGTAAGTTGCAAATTGTGTTCTAACAAAAAATTTCAAGAAATGGCCCATTGATCAGTCCCACTACGTTTTAATGCCCCTTAAGATGAACAAACTGATGTCCACTACCATCACATTCACACCCAACTCCTGAAACTGAGGAATTCCAACTTTTAAACAGTTTTATCAGGTTTCTATCTCAGGCAAAAACACTGGGATTGTCTTATTACAACTGTGGTTGTAACACTGTCAACTGTGAACACAGGTTTTAAAAAAAGATTGGAAAAAAAGGCAAATGGAATAAAAATACATACTACATATAAAGACACCAAAAGAATCACATTAATCTCACGATTTCAAACCCTTGCCCTTTAACGTACCAGCTGTGAGATGTGGGAAATGCCATTTTACCTCTTTCTTTTTCAGTTTATTTCTTAGGAAAGCACAGATGAAAATCCTTGATCACATGATAAATAGTAGCTGTGATTAAGAATATTAACGTAATTAATAGGAGATAAGCAGACCTGAAATGTCTTTATTCAGAAGATCCCAATTTTTCTGAGTGCATCTGGCATAGCTCCCAGTTCAATAATGCATGGGCCTACAAGCCCATAGATTGATTCTCCTTGCCAAGATGGAGTGCACCATTGTCTTCTTTCTGTGTGTCAATATCACTGCCTCAGAATGTCCATCTGCCCAGGACCCACTCCAAGCCCACCGCACCACACTTCCTCCTGCCCCTGGCCATCCTCCAGAGCCCTTTCATCTCAGGCTTGTCTCTTCCTTTAGATCCCCTCCCAGTGTTTGATTAAGCAGATTTCACTTGAATTCTATTTCTCTTCAAAGCTCTTCTACATTGGTATATACCAATCCTGTGTTGGTTTTGGTACTTTTATTCTTCATTTTCTCTCTGAAAATCAACTGATAGTTGTCATTTTCTACTAACAGATACCTTTTGTTGCCAGCATCCTACAGAACAGAAACCAATATTCAGGTGCAGGTCCACTCTCCTTTCTATGTACATCAGTGTCACCATCTAGAAAGAAATCTATGGCTTCACAGTGAGTATGACCTGCCTTTGGAAATTGCAGACCACCAGATCTGGGGAAGAAGCGTGTGCTTCACCAGATTCTTGATCAAGACAATGGAAACTCCCCGTCCGAAGGCTAGAGACAGTAAAACATGAGGTTTATGTTACCACTTTATGTTTCTCATAATGTGTTACTCTCAATACACCTTCTAACTCAAAGAAAAACTGAAAAGAAGGACTGTTTTCTTTGTTAAAATACAAGAGCCTTCTTGACAGGGAGGGGCTCTGAAATAAAGGGAGCAGCCTTGTTAAAACTTTGAGCTGTGCTTGAACACATCCTAAAATGATTAAATTGTCTGTTCCGGTTATAAATTATAAGCTGGGTAGTTTAAAGCCAACTCCCATTAACTAATAAAATGGAAAATATTGGGGTAGGCCAGATACTAGTTTTCTGTGAACTGCTTCTTTATGAATTGCAATGCAAAATGTTCAGTACAAGTGACAGTAAACAAAAGTTGGATTAAAAAAAATGCCTGGAGGATATGTTATTCACAAGAATTATGGAATCTGTTTCTGCCTCCAGATAAAGTCTACTAATAAATTATAAGCACATCCAATGTAGCTGCTGATACAGTAACAAATATTGATGTAAAACAAAACTCAGAATACATTTTTTTGCAGCCTGAATCTTGCAGTCCATTCTGGAAGCTCTGTTACTCAGGCATTAATGAAGGGGAAATTATTTTTTTAGATTAAACAACAACGATGGAAACCTGGATGTCTATCTAATAAGGAGGCATTACAGTTCACATGAGAGGAATGGATTCTGGGGAAGACAAGATTTTGTATAACGTTAAGTCCCTCTGGAGGTCAAATAATTGGTACCTCTAATGAAACTAGCATATAACGGCAGTAAAAGATGAGCTTAGATACTTGCCTTCTTGGTGCTTCAAGGAATACCACAAAATTTAAGAGTCTACCTTCTCTTTCCTTCACAAAACGATAATATCTGACATTTTACCTCCAACTAATTAATTGAATCTTTGTCCTTTGCTTTCCTCCCCAGAAGACTGCCATTTTGAAAACTCTGATGGAAAAACTGACTTTTGATTTTTAATGCATGCTGGAAATCTGGAAAAGGCACATACTCAAAAGACCCCCAGTTTGAAAATGAAAACCTGGACACTGGTTTAATATCTACCTTGATTTAGCTGTGAGAGCATGGAGAATTCATTTAGCATCTCTGCACCTCTGTGTTTTCAGTTATGCCACAAGAATGTTGGCCTGGATGATTATGACTTTGTCAGCTCTAGCTTGGTACCCCCAAGGCTCATTAAAACTACCCCAAGAATGTAGAAATGAGAACAAGATATCCATACCCCATCCTGAGATTTTCTGATCTAATCGATCTGGCATGGGACCTGGCCATGACTATTTTTAAAAGGCTCTCTGAGGATTCCAATGTACAGCTAAGGTTGATAACCACTGCTCCATAAAACCCTCCCAAGGCTTCCCATCTCTCAGTGCTTACTGAAGCCATATCCCTGAAACCAGACACAATAGTCCGAATCATCCAATTGAGCATTTCTTTTCTGAGTGCTAACTTCAGCTTTCCTCACCAGATTGTAAATGTCTTCCTGTGTGTCCATGGAGTCTACCACTGCTCGTGGCAGGTCCTGAATACATTTTTGATGACTGAACCATTTTTAACTTACTGGACATATTCTTGAATTGCAAAACAGTTGCAGCTTTTGACTTTATAAACCCTAAATGACCTTAAGCTTGCAGTTTCTACCTTCTAAGACCATCACCATGTATTGTCATTAGTCCATGAACGAGAGTCCTATGCTGGACTGGAAGCTCCATGCGAGCAGGCCATCAGTATAAAGCCCTGTATCCTACTACCTCGTATCTAGTTAAACACATCGAGGCATTGACTCAATCACTGTTGAATACTTTAATAAAAAAGTAAGTACGTGAATGAATGCATTTAAAGTCATGCCAGTGTATCGTCTTGTTCATGGAAAGTGAGCATCCAGTCATCATAACTTGAGATGGTCTGTGTATGTGTGCGTGTGTATACGTGTGCATGTGTGTGCATATGCATCTATACTCATGTCGTGGGTCTGTGCTTCAGATGCACAATCACTGTGAGCATCCTTAAGGGGATCCGAAAGTTGCTGAGTATTCCAAAGGATCCCTCAGCACCTCTTGGTTCTGCACAGCTGGTAGCTCTGCTCTCCATAGCTATAGTCCTGGGAAATATGGTATTAATACCGAGTGAACAGATGGTGTAGGGTGTGTTACTTAAGACAGTTTTGCCAGGAGGTAAATTTATGCTTTATAAATGTACTTCAAAACTATGCTATTTGATTTAATCACTTAATGCAAAGACAGCTGCATACTATATTTGCCTTAACTGCAGTTATATGGGTTATCTGCCAATCTGTTAATTATAGTATTTTGAAAGGCTTCAGGAAAAAAACAGTAATTATACAGATTGGGGAGGGGGGAGTGGGAGAAAGGAACATTTTTGAAGCCTAAATTCAGACATTCATTCTCGGCTAACACAAACTTATTGAAGATTTAGAAAACCTGTTAGGAAAGTGGGAGTGGATGGGATGATCTCCCTTTGAAAGGCACTGTGTGTGTGTGTGTGTGTGTGTGTGTGTGTGTGTGTGTGTGTGTTCTCAGTGGGCATTAGTTACCATGGGTAACTGCCAGGGAGCTGGGAATGAAGCACCATTCAACTGGACAGAGCTCCAGCCCACTCTCTGAGGTCTTTGGGCAATTGCTCGATTCCATAACATTTTTAAAAAGGAGGAAAAAGATAAAGAGGAGGAGATTCTACTTTAATTACAGACATCATTCTGCCCTTGATTTTCTCATACTTTCCCAGAATCCACTTGCCTCCTGAGAGCTCTGTACCTACATTTTCTCTGCTAAGCAATTGCAGTAATGATTAAGCAGATTTAATTAACACTATATCAGGGAAAAGGAATATTTTAAGCTTAGTCTGGCAGCTTCCTTTTCTTGCCAAGGACTAGATGCCACATCCTTGTGGAGAAGTCTGACCCATTTCCCCATCCCCTGGGAATTATGTTCAGTGAATTTCATTGTCATTTTGAGACCAAGATTTCCTCTCTGTGGGCAGCTCTACCACAATAAGAGGTTTAAATGGGACCCGGGTTATAAATCAAAATATTCTGGAAAGGGCATTACAGATTATCTGGTCCAACTCTCTCTTCACAGATGAGGAAACTGGAGACCCAAATCTTTAATTGATTTTCCTTCTCATATTAGTTAAGGAAAAATTGGGACTTTGACCAGTGTCAGGAGGGGAAATTAAAGTTCATGCATGGGAGGCCAACATTCCAAGGCAGGAGAAATTTTTTTCTGGTTTATACTGAATTGCTTATGGCACAGGGCTGAGTGTGGGACTGTGTGTGTGTGTGTGTGTGTGTGTGTGTGTGTGTGTGTGTATAAAATAGCTTCCAGAAAAACTCTGCCACTAGCCCAATTACCCACTTCTGTTGTTCCAAAGAAGGCATTGTTCCTAGGAGGTATGTCAGCTTTGGGGAATTCCAGCTGTTTCCAGATTCACAGCCCCACATAGAAAATCTAGGTGTCTCCTCACTTAACCAGCAGTATATTGGCAATCCTTTTCTTAGATACGGTGATTTAGAGTAAAAAAAAGAAAATCTCCTACTGTCATCAAAGTTAAAATCTGTGTCTGTGTATACCATTATTCTTGCTGCTTGGAGTGATTTCTGAAACAAGGGAGCAAAACCAACTTTATTCAATCCTCTACCAAATTCAAATAAAAACCCTCTCTTTATATATCATTTATGCTTTTCATATTTACAGTTTTTTTCTATTTTAAAAATCTAATAAGTGTTATATTTTAAATAGAGAAAAAACACCAGATCTGCTCAAATACAGTAAACTGGTCTTTGTCCAAAAAATAAAAGGCAGTTAAAAAAAAACATAGGTTTTTTCAACAAATGGGGCTGGGATAACTGCATTCATTTGCAAAAATATAAATCTAGACACAGACCTTGTATCTTTCACAAAAAAATAACTCAAAGTGGATCATAATTTTAAATGTAAAATGCAGAACTATAAGACCTTGAGAAGATAACATAAGACTTCTAGGGGGTCTTGAGTTTGCCAATGAGTTTTTAGATAGGACACCAAAAACATGAGAAAATACAAGAAAAAAATGGTAGTTGGACTTTATTGAAATTAAAAACTTCTGTTCTGTGGAAGACATTGTTAAGAGAATGAAAGATAAGTTCAGGCTGGGAGAAAATATTTGCAAAACACATATCTGGTAAGTGACTTGTATCCAAAATAGACAAAAAACCCAAAAAACTCAAAAATAAGAAAACAAACAACCCCATTTAAAAAAATGGGCAAAAGATCTGAACAGACATCTCACCAAAGAAAGATATATAGGTGGAAAATAAGTGTATGAAAATGTCATATGACATACATCATGAGGGAAATTGCAAATTAGAACAAGATACCACTACTTACTAAAAAAATGGGCTAAAATCGAAAATACTGACCACACCAAATGCTGGTGACCATATAAAGCAACAGGAATTTTCATTCATTACTGGTGGGAATGCAAAATGGTACAGGCAGTCTGGAAGAAAATTTGGCAGTTTCTTACAAAAATTAAACACATGATCCAGCATTTACACTCAATGGAGTTGAAAACTTCTGTCCACACAAAAACCTGCACATGAGTGTCAAGCAACTTTATGCATACTTGTCAAAATCTGGAAGAAAGCAAGATGCCCCTCAGTAGGTGACGGTCAAACAAACTGTGGTATATTCATACAATGGGATATATTCAGCGATAAAAGAACGGAGTTATTAAGCCACCAAAACCAAAGAAGAATCTTAAATGCCTATTGTAAAGTGAAAGAAGCCAGTCTAAAAAGGCCACATACTGTATAATTCCAACTGTCTGACATTCTGGACAAGGCAAAACCATAGAAACAGTAAAAAGATCAGTGGTTGCCAGGGGGAGAGTGGAGATATTAATAAGTGATTTTTAAGATGATGAAACTGTTCTTTATGAGGCTATAGTGGTGAAAAATGGCATTATGCATTTGTCAAAACCCATAGAACTATCCAACATAAAGGATAAGATTTAATATAAACTATGAACTTTAGTTATAATAATGTGTCAGCACTGATTCATTAATTACTGCAAATGTACCACACCAATGCAATATAATAACATGGACAACTGTGTGAAGTGAGGTGGGGGAGCCATATACAGAAACTCTTTACTGTCTACTCAAATAAAAAGTATCTTTAGGAGCACCTAGGTGGCTCAGTTGGTTAAGAGTTTGACTCTCGATTTTGGCCCAAGTCATGATCTCATGGGTCATGAGATCAAGCCCCATGTCGGGCTCCACACTCAGCATGGAGTGTCCGTGGGATTCTCTCTCTCCTTCTGCCCTTCTCTCCACTTGTGTGCACTCTCTCTCTAAAACAATAAATAAAATATTTTTTTAAAAGCATTTCTAAAACATCACATTTATTTTGAGAGGCCAAAGTTTTCGGTGATGATGCTATCAAAATAAAAGTCTTTGGAAAATTCCTTTTCAGACTACCTTAAAAGGATGTGGTGCATTTTTTTGAACACCTTCAGTGCTGGCAAGCATTATTTTTACTGTAAGTTTCTGAAATAATCAAAAGCCCTTAAAAGGTAACATAGGTGAAAACTTCTGTTTATAAATCTAGGAAATAAATTTGTGTTTCAAAGACTAGAATTAAATATGTTTATGGTAAAACATATCTGTGAAAGATGAATTTTTAAAAAGATTATGAATGATGACAATGTTATTAGCAGATTGCAGTTCCCCAAGAGAACTGTTGTGGAAGACTGCCTTCATTCAGAAGCTCAAATACTGATTCTCATAAAATCTGTCAGAAATAATAACCCGTTTCATCATGCACATACATGAGGAGGAAAGAACCGAAAACAAGAGAGGAGGTGGTCAGGCATCAGAAACTTGACAGAAGAAGGCAGCAAGAGAAAAAATGCAAGGGATAATAGTGCTGATAAAAAAAAAAAGAGGAAATAATTGCTGTTTATTTATAAGACATTTTACTTACTCATTTTACTGGTGCAATAAATAAATAAACAAACAAACAAACAAACAAATAAAGTAAGTAAGTTAGGAATAAGTTAAAATTTAATATGTATAATACGTTTGCTAACATATTTTCTTATAGAATACAGAAGACACCCAGCTAATTATGGGAATATAAGTTATATGTATAAGATCATCTCTATTGCTTAGTACGGCCTGAGGGACAAGCTTACATATCCTTTGTTCACTAAACTCTTCTTTCTCATAGATTCTGCTCACCTAGAGCCACACCTTCTGTACTTCAAGTTGCCCTAGAGTGCCTCTTAAGTCTTCATACAGGAAGACTTTAGATATGTGATTTAGAAATGGATTAAGCCAACAAAGGGTGTTACCCAGTGCATGCCCGTGGCTGTCTGAAGCACAAGCTTGGACAGGGAGTTCAGGATGCAGCTTCTGTCTGAGAAATGCAGTCTCTCTTTGCCCAAGAACAGTAGAGAGGATACCACTGAGAAGAACAAGACTTTTCTGAAGAATGAGAATGGCATTGAGCCATGGAGGATTTGGTGTATCATGATTTGTATTGGTTAGGTTCCCAAGAAATCACCTTAAATAACTGAATCCCATTGGATTCTTGTGAATATGATGTATATTAATAAGTTTGAGTTCCCTACAGAGACCAAGGTATACTGTTGACTTTAGCATTCATTTGGCACTACCTGCCATTTTTTCCCCCATTGCTTATTTTCCCAACTAAAGAGTAATTTTTTTTTTTTTAATTGGGAAATGCTATGTTTTCTTTTTTGGCCTATAACATCACATTGCCTTGAACATAGTACATGTTGAAAAATATTTAATTTTTAATTTTTTAAAAAGTTTCACTTAGATTTTATTTAAATATAAGTAGATATTCAAAAACATATATGGTACAGGTTGTAAATTTTTTGTTTCCCCTTTTCCTTCTTGAATGTATTATTCTTTTAAATTTATTTCAAATCTATATCAAAATAAACATAACCTCCTTTCTCTTTTTATTTTCCCCAAGATTATCACAAATCCTATCACATTAATACCATATGCTTCTTACTGTATACTTAACATACATGTTCAAGAAATGTGTGAAGATGGCTATTATAACATAATGATCTGGAATTTTTGGAATTCCTATTTACTCTGAATGAACACTTCAGTTCATTTTCAATTTCAGCATTGATTCATATTTTGACATATTTGTCAATGTATCTAGAAATAAAATATGAAATTTGACAAAGACATAAAACAGATTTTTTATAGAACTGTTGCATTTCTGCAGTATAACTTACACATAAATTTTAAAAATTAAATCCAAAGCGTAAGCTTTTAATTTCTGACCATGCTTAAATAACTTTTATGAGACCTACAATCTTGGTGTTAAAGAAAAAAAAATAACTATAAAACTTAACAAAATATAAAAGACAGTTATTTTCAGAGAGTAGAAAACAGGCAGTGCAGAACTATGATCTAGGAGGAAAAAATAACTGAGATCACTCCTATACTCTCCCTGATGACTCTAGCCTTAAGATTTTTTTTCTGGACCATAGCACAGAACAGCAGAACTCAAGCACAGCACAGGCAATAAAAATCAGAGTTTGGGGAAACTAGAACAACTGAAGTTTTCAGGCAGATTACAAGAAACATAGTAACTGTGCAGAAGGGATCCCTAAAAGTTTGAATAGAAGTCCCATGAATCTGTTGCTGAATATTACACTGTAAATGCACAGGATGAAACTCCACAGGAGAGCCACTGAAGACTTGTAAAATAAAGTTCCCAGGGCTCACACAGAGCTGAGAAACAAATCTATAGAGTCCTTGTTGAAAACCTAGGGCATTCAGTAATGATCCAAAAAAAAAAAAAAAAAGTCACCTTAGTAATAGAGTTAAACTAGCTGCAGAGTAAAAGCTACTCTATGCCAGCCCTGGTAGTGCTGAAAAGCAAGACTTAAAAAATGAAGCTGTTGTGTAAATGATTTAACTACCTGTCAGAACCACATCCACCACTGTTTAAAGAAAGACAATAAAACCAAACAATTATATGAAATTATATAAAACAATCTATATGAAATTTCTAGAAATAAAAACCATAATGTTGAGATGTCCAGCATACAATAAAAATTTACTAAACATGCATAGAAGCTAAGCAATATAGCCATTCATCAGGAAAAAAACAAAATCAGTAGAAACATGCAGATATGAAAGTAATAATAGGATTAGCAAAGACTTTAAATAAATTATTATAAATCTGCTCAATATTTAGAAGAAAATCTAATATCATAAAGAAAAAAAGAGATAAATATCATTCTCAGAACTGAAAAATATCTGAAATCTTAAAATTCACTGGACACAGTCAATGACAGACAATACAGAGGACCACTAAAATGAAAGTCCTAGCAGCAGAGAATGGCAAGCTGAAGCACAGAAAGAAAAAAATTGGGAAAATGAACAGAGCCCGAGGAACCTATGGCACAATATTAAGTGGCCTAATATACATATAATTGGAGTCCCATAAAAAGGATGGGTAATAAAACTATTTCAGTAATAATGACCATTTTTCCCCAAATCTGATGAAATCTATAACTTAACACATTCCGAGCAGATAAATCCAAAGAAAACTATATCAAAACAAACCATAATCAACTTGCAGAAAAACAGACATAAAGAGAATTCTTAATTGCAACTACAGAAAAAATGGACACATGCATATTGGGCAATAAAGATGAAAACAGTATCAGATTTCATATTTCTGAAAATATGTAAGCCAAATGTATTATTTTGCTTGAGATGCCACAAAAAGTATACCACAGACTGGGTGGCTTAAACAATAAAAATCTCTTTCCTGACAGATCTGGAGTCTTAAAGAAATAATGTCCAAAATCTTATCTACATTTGGTTAAAACTATAAACTTACAGACCCATGAAACTTAAATACAAGAAACATAAACAAAATTGCTCAACATCAGTAGTAAAGAAAAAATCTGAGAAGCAGTAAGAGGAAAAAAAAAGACACAGTCTATACACAGGAGGAATGATGGAGAAAATAGCAGGTATCAGAAACCATGTGAGTGAGAAAAAAATGGAATAACTTCTTTAAAAGTAACAAGAAAAAAAAAGCTTCAAAGTTAGACTTCTATATTCAGTGAAAGCAAAATAAACATTTTTTAAGGTTTACAAAAGCTGAAAGAATTAAATACCAACAAATCCACATTACAAGAAATGTTAAAGAAAATGTTCCTTCAAACATGAGGAAATGATACTAGATAGAAATATGGATCTACAAAAATGAATAAAGAACAATGGAAAGGATAACTACATATGCAAATATATGTTTTATTTTTAATTATATAAATCTCTTCAAAAGATAATTGACTTCTTAGTGATAATAACAATGCAGTGTGGAGTTTATAACATATACAAAAGTAAAGTATATGAGAAAGTCAGCACAGAAGTCAGAAGGGGAGAACTGAAAGCATACTATTATAGGCTTTTATACTAAAAATAAGTGATATTATATAATTTGAAGATGTGTGAAAACTTAAAGATGAATACCATAAGTCACTAAAATAGCAAAATAAAGACTTACAGTGTATAAGTGGAGATCAAGTGTAATTATAAGAAATATCTAACTAGTGCAAAAGGATATATAAACCTGGAAAAATGGAACAGACCAGAGACCAGATGAGGTGGAGGTAAAACAAATAGCAAGATGATGGATTTAAAACTAGCCATATGATTATCATCTCATCAATAGTCTAAATACACCAATTAAAAAAAAGTGGTCATCAGATTGGATATAAAAGTAAGACTCAATTATATGCTGCCTATAAAAAATGTACTTCAAATGAAAAAAACAACTGGGTTAAAAGCAACAGAATGAGGAAAGATACAATGCTAGCAGTAATGAAAAGAAATCTGAAGTAGCTAGATTAATATCAGACATAGATTTTGAAGCAACGTATATTACTAGAGATTAAGAGTTTCATTTAGTAATGACAAAGGGGACATTCATCAAAAGGACATAGCAGCGGCTCCCAGGTGGCTCAGTCAGCTAAATGTCAGACTCTTGATTTTGGCTCACGTCATGATCTTAAGGTTGTGGGATCAAGCCCTATGTTGAGCCCAGTGTCAGGCTCTGCACTCAGTGCAGAGTCTGCTGAGATTGTTTCCCTCTCCTTCTAGCCCTCCACCACTCTCTCTTTCTCTCAAATAAATAAACAAATAAAATCTAAAAAAAAAAAAAAGAGTACATAGCAACCTTAAATGTTCTTGCAACTAATAATATGACTTAAAAAGAAAACTGATAGACTACAATGAAAAAATATACAAATCCACAGTTTCTGTAAAAGATTAAAATCTCCCTATCTGAACAACATTATCGACCAATTTGGCCCATTTATGGACCACTCCACCCAACAGGAGTGGAATATACATTAATTTGTAGTTGAAAGTCTTTCCACAAAGGAAACATCAGCCCCAGGTGGCTTCACTAATAAATTCTACCAAACATTTAAGGAAGAAATAATACCAATTCTACATAAACTCTTCCAGAAAACTGAAAAGAAGAGAATATTCCTCAATTTGTTTTATGGCGACCATGTTATTCCGATAACAAAGAATAAAGCCATGCAAGAAAATAAAACTATACACAGATATCCCCCATGAACATACATGCAAAACTTCTAAACAGAAAAAGCAAGTTGAATTGAACAATATTTAAAAACATAATACATTATAATTAAAGTTGGCTTTATCCCAGGAATTCAAAGTTGGTTGAACATTTGAAAATAAATAAATTAAGATACTTCACCATATTAATAAACTTAAAAGAAAATTCAACTCAACAGTTACAGAAAAATCACTGGACAAAATCCAAGTTTTATAAATACTCCCAGTAAACCAGAAAAAAGGGAACTTCCTAAACTTGATAAGGACATAAACAAAAAACCTACAGTTAATTTCATGCTAAATAGTAAAAAACTAAACTGGACAAGGGTATAAGTTCTCACCACTTCTATTCAATATTACATTGGACCTTCCAGCTAATGCAATATGGCATGAAAGATAAATTGTCCATATTGGAACGGACAAAATAAAACTGCTTTTATTCACAGATGCTATGACTGCCTATATAGAAAATGAAATGAGGGGCACCTGGGTGGCTCAGTCAGTTGGGCGTCTACCATCGGCTCAGCTCATGATCCCACGGTCCTGGGATCGAGTCCCACATCAGGCTCTCTGCTCATTGGGGAGACTACTTCTCCCTCAGCCCCTCACCCTGCTTGTGCTCTCTCTCTCTCTCAAATAAATAAATAAAACCTTAAAAAAAAAAAGAAAAAGAAGTGAAATCTGCAAAGAAGCTACTAGAATAAGTGATTTAGTAAGTTTACAGGATACAGGATCAATATATAAAATTAATTGCATTGCTATATACTAACAAAAAACAATCAGGAACAGAAATTTAGAAAACAATGCCAATTACAATAGTGTCAAAAATAGAAAGCATTTAGTAGAGATAAGCCTAACAAAAGATGTAAAGGTCTATACTCTGGAAAATATAAAAGATTGCTCAGAGACTTAAATAAAGAAAAATATTTGGCTCATGGGTTAAACAACTCAATGTTGTGAAAGTCCATTTCATCACAAGTCGATTTATATATTCATAATAGTCCATTCAAAATTATCAAAGGCTATTTTGTAGAAATTGAAAATTTGATTTTAAAATTCCTATGGAAATAGAAAGTGTTCGAATAGCCAAAAGCACTTAGAAAATTAAAAACAAAGTTGGAGGATTAATACTACCACATTTCAAATTTTTTTTAATCTAGAATAGTGAAAACAGTGTGATATTAATGTAAAGATAATAAAATAAATCAATAGGAGAGAAATAGACTCACACATATATGAACAACTGATCTTCCCTAATGATACAAATATAATCCAGTGGAGAAAGGATAGTCTTTTCCAACAACAGTGCTGGAACAACTGAACATCCATAAGTGAAAAATGAACTTGCATATATACCTCACATCATATATGAAAATTAAATCAAAATAAATCATAGACCTAAATGTAAAACATAAAACTATTATACATATACAAAACAAGATATAAGAAAATCATTGTGACTTTGAGTTAGACAAAGTTTTTTAGATGCATGATCCATACAAGAACAAATTAATAATTGGGCTTTATCGAAGTCAAACTTCTGCTCTCTCAAAGACAGTGGCAAGAGAAAGAGAAAAATCATAGATGAGGAGGAAAAATGTATATAATACAGGACTTGCATCTAATATACATAAAGAACTCTCAAAACTCAATAATAAGAAAAAAAAGCCAATTTTTTAAATACCCAAGAGAGATATGTATAGACATTTCACTTGAGAAGATACACAGAGAATAAATAAGCACATGAAAAGTTGCTCAACATCATTATTCATTAAAGAAATGCAGATTGAAACTGCAATGTAAAATGGCTACACATCTGTTAGGATGACCACAATTAAAAATCCTGACCATACCAAGTGCTGGTGAGGATATCAAGAAACTGAAAAACTCTCATACTTGATTGTGGGAATATAAAGTGGTATAGCTTAGCACTTCTCTATAAAGTTTTACACACGCACACACACACACACTCATTCCTCATGACCCAGCAATTCTAGCAATAGGTTTTACCCAAGAAATAAAAATGTTTTATCAACACAAAAACGTTTTCATGAATCCTCATAGCGTCTTTATTTATCATAGCTGAAAACTTGAAACAAATGTCTATCATGGTGGCACGAATAAACAGATTGTAGACATCCCAACGATGAAATACCACTCAGAAATGTACCGCTGAGACATACAATATAGATGATCTCAAAAACAGGCTGAGCAATAGAAGCCAATACAAGGAGAATACATACTTTATGTGATTTTATTCACAGAAATTCTAATAAAGAAAAACTAATCTGTAGTGACAGAAAACAGGTCAGTGACAAGATGCGGTCACTGTGGGGAAGGGAACTTGACTGCAAAGGGACACAACTGAACTTTTGGGGATATTGGAAATGACCTGGCATCTAGATTTATCCAAATGTAGAAGATCTATGGTTAAACCTGGTGCATTTTACTGAATATAAATTCTGCCCTGTTCAAGCTGACTTTGGCTATAGTGTTTAAGTCCACAAAGCATCCTGACCAGAGCACCATTCAATAGTGAGATCTACATCATTTTCTCTGCTTACCGTACCTCAATTTGTTCTTGATCAAAAAAAAAAAAAAAAAAGAATGGGCATTAAAGGAAGAAAAAAAAAGCCTTCTAGAGATGTGCCAACTTGCTTTAAAACAATCATTTATATAACTGAGAATAAAATGTAACTGGCCTTTTCAGGTGTAGCCGATAAAGATCTGGGTTGCTGAAACTTGTTTTGCTGCTCTATAAAATAACTTCAGTATCATGGGCACTTACTAAGTGAAGATTGTGGCGCAACCTTCCTGTTTAAAGACTGGAGCAGAACAGTTGCATTCCGAGCCCTAATGATGTGGTTGAGGGCAGGACAGGGTCTGGAAGTGCAAGAAGGCTTGTTGGGGATTGACGCAACTGTTCCCATGCAGTAACAATGATCCTTTCGCATGGCTTGTGTTTTCCAATCCCATTTTGGTCCACTTTATACCATTTTTTGCCTCCAGGAATGCAGCTATAGCTACAGTTTTGGCAAACACAAGAACGGATAGGAAATCAGGTGTGGCTTTGAGTCGTAGTCTGTCTCTCTTGAAACTGTGTGACCTGAGACCAATGATTTAACTATCTGATCTTTGTTTTCCTCCTATGTAATATGGAGATCATTGCTCCCCTCGCATGAGTATTTTTATTCCATTTTATAACATATTTGAGTGAATCAAGTCATCCTGTGCCATGAAGAAATCATGAATAGGAAATCAGAGACTTGTCCAGAAAGATGCCATGTTGAGCCCCACCCCCCAGAAATAATGCTGCAGAAACAGGAGGGTTGAAGTACCCCACTATAGCCCCACAAGAAGAGGAGTCATCAACTGTCACTCTCCGGGGCAGGCTGGCCCTCAGACTCAATAGAGAGAACCTTGGCCAAGTCATACAAGTTGGAATGTGAGTTGACCTGGCTTAAACACTGGGCTAACCAAGGTTATCCTCTTTCCAGTTTAATGTTATCGAGTATTTCAATTAAGCATAATCTTAACTATGAAGAGGAAAAGAACTCCTTTGCAGACCTCTCTTCCACACCAAAAAAAAAAAAAAAAACCTTCCCCAGTGAAAGTTGCCAAATAAGATATCTCATTCAAATTGGGTCATATTCGTGAGATAAATAGGAGTCCTGACGGGTTTCCAATTCCAGAAAAGTCACTGTACAAATGGAGGTCTTCATACCTGAAATACCAGTTCTCTGCTTTAAGGTCTAAGGATTTCTCCTCTGCACTAAGGAGATAAAGGTAACATGTTTGAGGTTAACTTGTATTTTTTAAGAAAGAAGTCTCAGAATCCACTGTGGCTATCTCCCTAGGAATCCCTTCTAAAAATATTATTACTGGATTGCTTTGATATGATCATGCTGTCTCCTTAAGATCATGTCCTTGTAGTTCCCTAAGAGGAGTCAACGTAAAACAGACACTGTCTGAGTAATAATAGGTTTACACACCAAGGAGAAAGTTAAACTGAGCCGGGAGGCTTTTCGTCGAAAAAGACTCCTCCTGCAAAGCTTTTCCAGGAAGTTACTTGTCAAGCCCTAGGCCACATCCAGAATTAAATCCTTTGCAAATCTCCAAAGTGAATTTATGCAGAAGGGGCAGAATACCAAAACTATATCTGTGGGAGTTTAAAAGCAAATTTTGATGATAATGTACAGGAAATTTGGAGAAAATTCATCACCTACGCCAGTAATTGATAGTACTGTCTTTGAGACACTCTAGTTTGCTTGCAATAATCTCAGCATCTGTTTAAAATAATTTAATTTAAATAATTATGTTCTCTTTAACTGGAAGAAAAAAATATGTGTCACAGAGCATGTTTGTGTGCAGAGTAGAAACTTTAACATTAGCAAATATGAGTGTTAAAATTAATTTTCTTAAGAGTTATCAATGTCAAATATCTATTAATCTGGAGACTTTAGTTCCCAAAAGGAAGAAATAGGAGTATTTAGCATAGTGTTTAGAATTTAGATATACTTAATAATGTGCTAATTTTTATTGACCAAATGGACTATCTGCTCTATGCCCATGTTTTCGGGAATAAACAGTTATTCAAAAGTATAGGTAAAGGTCTAACCATGTCTAATAGAGTTTTCTAAGGAAATCTCATATGGGTTCAAAATGTTTCTCTATGGTGTTCCATTCCTCAAATGATAAAATTACCATTTCTGTAAGTATGTTTGTAGAAAAATTTGATTCTAAGTGTTCTAAGGCAAAACTACTAGGTAAGTTTACTTTTTTTTTTTCCTGCAGAGGAAATCTTATGCACAAAATGTTGAAGACTGCAGTGATGATCCCTGATAATGCCAGAAGCAGAAATGAGAAAAATGATTTTATGTTTATCAGTGAATTATTACAACATAACTTTCCTTTCTTGTGTAAAATACAAAAATAAGCACTTACAAAATCTGTCTAAATTGAGTAAAAGTAAATTTCAACCAAATATTTCTTTTTACCAGAAATGAAAATCTTCTTTTTGTTAGGAGAGAAAGATAAAGAAAACTGAAAACAATGATTTTAAAAAGTCATTTTTCCCTTTCAAATTCTAGCCATTGTGTGCAATGGTAGCATCAGTGAAAAGCCAGGCTTCTAAGTATCAAGTATTTCATGTGGCTATTGTTTTAATGTTCTTCATATAGAATTTCTGGTTTAGAATACAAGGAGCTTGGCTTTATCACATACATTTTCTGACGTGAAGTTAGATTTTCAGGAATGGAAGATTTTCTTAAGAGCTGACTGAACAATTAATTGATTTAGTGCTTGGCATTTTTCCAGTAACCACTGAAAAGCCTGGGGATATACTCTTCTTTTTGCCCTAAGTATTTACTTCAAAAGAAGAGCTAATTTTAATAGAAACAGAAAGAATATAATCAAACTTTCAAATTTGGGGAAAAGGGTGTATATCACTTTCTACTCTGCATTGTATCTTGGGTATGTTTCTGAGGAAATGTAATGTTCCAGTATTTTAGAAATGAGAAACAGCTCCTTTCCTGAAGAATTCATTTAGCTATTCAGAATGAGAAGGATAAGCTGGGGACAGAGAAGGGCATGGGGGGTGGGGGCTCTGGGGTGGGGAGCGTAGGATAGATAAACCAAAGGAGCATGGACTCTACTGCCCTCTAGTGGGGATGCACTCCAGAGAGCTGCACTGAACTATTTTACCGATTTCTTTTATTCTCTAGTGGCTTTATTTTTCCTTGGAGAATTTAAACTGAGTGGAAAGGTCTTTAACGAATTGACAACAGTTCCTGGAGTCTCAGGAAGAGCCACGTTGTACTGCATTAGTCATAGTTATCATCTGGTCCTTGATTTTTTTAGGTCACTGAGGAAGAATACCAAGCGCAGAATCAGCACTATAAAAGCATTCCTGGAAAGTGCTCTCCCCCCTAAGTTCAATAGCCTAGTTTCAGAACTGTAAGCACGTTTCCACCGGAGTGCCTCCATTTCTCATAAACATCTAACGTCCTTTTCACACGTTGAAGCTCAAGAATTAAGATAACTCTGGCCCGGTGGTGTCACTGTTGCACTGTCCGAGCGTGCGTACCTGCACCAAGCTTGGTTATTGAATGCTAAATGGTGATGTTCCGGGTTAAGCCTTATATTTTAATGTGGGTGCAAGGTGATGTCACTTTTTACATTTATTGACTGTGTCTCTCAGAATCATAGGCTAATCCTTCATTTTTTTATTCCTAAATTTTCCCTTCAAATAGGACTTGTGCTTTTTAGAAACTCACACTAAAACATCTTAATAGTGTTCATTACTAATCTGTATTTATCGATTTCTAATGCATTTCCATGTATTGAATGTGCTTTATAACCACATATAATTCCAACTGCCTCTACATGCACTAGTGCTTTTTAAGCTGCACAGAATATTAAATTACCACACAATGGCTCTGCCTGGTAATCTGATATTGCCATCACTATTATACAAACATAGACATTCAGTCAAGGTTAAGTAGGGAACTCATGCCAAAAATAACCACAATGGTAATTGAAATACAATTGTGCTTCGTTTTGCCTTCATGTAACTGGCATGATAAGAAACCGAGAGGTGTGTTTGCCTTAAGTTGCCATGGGTAGGGCAGGTAAAGTCTACTCCGACTCACAGACACAATTTAGGAAACCATGAACTTTATTTAGTGCTTGCTGAGCAAGTTACTCATCTGCAGCTTCCTCTTCTGTCAAAGAAAGAGCTGAATTGAAAAGATCTTTCAAGTAGTTTCCTGCTGGAAATTTCTATCTATTGATGACAATGAACTGAACTCTTAATGGTTTAATGTCTGAACTTTTAATAGGACACTTCATTAAGTTAATAATAACAATCAACTATTATTTATTCATCTTCTTTACCTGAACTTCAATTGTACAAGGTGAGCCAAGAATAATCTGGCTAATTTTCCTTCAATTTAGCTAATATAGTAAGACACTATTGTTATAAGTTATTTAAACTATTGCATTCTTTTAAAAACATCATTGGCATCTACCTGTTTTAAATCAAGAGAGTCAGTCACTCATTATCAGAAAACTGAGTTTCAGTGCTAGTTTTACCATAGACTACTGCTAACTCTGAAGATGACTCATCCACAGTATTAGTGGATTCTTTCCTAATTTAAAAATTTTAATCTTCTTGAAAATCAGAAAGTTCCAGGCATGTTATCTAGTATTACCTTTGGAATGATACCATGCTAGGGCCATAGGATATGATCAATGTTTTGGTCAAAAGTAACAAGCTATAGAGATGGTAGATAATTAGAATATGAAAATATACCCAAGCACAGGAACTTACCAAGTAAGAATAGCCAACTTGGAAATATATTTTACCATTAATGGACTGGCTTGTACTCTACACCTAACCTTCCAATATCAACGAACTTATTTTTGCTGCAACGTGGTGGGTGTGCCAAACGCTAACCCAGTATTTCCCTCTCCAGCTCCAACCCTCCTGCAGGCTGGACCACGCACAGAGGATTTCCTTTTCACCACTCACAATTCAGCTAATTCTTCAAAAATAGAAACACAACTCCTGTCCAGTTCCTTTAGGGAAAAAAAAAATATTTCTCTCTCAAAAAGAAAAAAAATGTATTATGGGCTGTTAAGTTTTGTGGAATAAAAAACTGAATGAGGGGGCGCCTGGATGGCTCAGTGGGTTAAACCTCTCAGGGTCCTGGGATCGAGCCCCACATCGGGCTCTCTGCTCAGCGGGGAGCATGCTTCCCCTCTCTCTCTCTGCCTGCCTCTCTGCCTACTTGTGATCTCTCTCTCTCTCTGTCAAATAAATAAAATCTTAAAAAAAAAAAAACCAAACTGAATGAGAACCCAATCCTTCTGTCCCAGAGTTCAAAATCTTTTGGGGAAGAGTATAAAAATTGCTAAATCATTTTAGCAAATCCAAGTCTAGTGTGGTAGAGGTGTGATCCCTACATAGGTATTCCTTAGAACTTGAGTCTCACTAGATATTTTTGGTCAAATAGGTTTGGTAAATCGTATTCTACACCCAGTAAAGATTTACAGTATACTGCTATATTTGACATTCTGATAAATTGGACATAAAACAAATCTCTTTAATTGGGTTTAACCAATGTTCCAGCAATTTATTTTTGGACCATGATGTGTGAATATACAACACTTGAAAAATACCATGCCAGAGATAAAATTTTATGAGCACGAGAAGAAGAAAGATGAATTCTGATTAATAATAGCTACTGTTTTCTGAGTGTGTATTATATTCTAGGTACACCTTCCATGAAAAGCACTTTAACGCAGACCAGCCCATTAAATAGAAAACTTTGTGAAAAAATAAAGGATTTGAGCTAAGTCTTGAAGAATGAGTAACCCATGAGGGACATGTTTGAGGAAAAGGTAAGTATAAATAGAAACATGAAGGCCAGCATATGCCAATCACATTTGGAAAATTATAAAGCGAGCAATAAGCCCGGGCTTCATCAGAATAAGACTCAGGAATCATGGGAAAATTTGGGGCCAGGTTGTAGACATGTCAAATCCTAAGTAAGGAATGGACTTATTTTTCTAATGGGTGGAAAACCTGAGATACATCTCAGCAGCAGATGGCACGTTTGAACTATTGGTCCGGGTATCGCCAGTGATACAAGTAGATCGAAGACACACACTGGAAAGTAAAAATCAGGACTCAAAAAGAATCAGTACTTTTCTCACTTCTAGAGCTCTTGAACATGTCAGCCGTTTTCTTCAAAGTCTCCCCAAAAGTGTTTTACTCCTCCTCCTCTTCCTCCTCAGTGAAGCCTCGTTTCCCTCAAACATTTGCGTCTGACACATCTTAACACTAGTTTTTCAGGTAATTTATCTTAAATGTTAACATAATTCAGTATTAGCAGTGTTTATTTTATTTTTTTTGATAAAAGGTGAAAACATTTTAAGCCCCTTTGTGAGTTAAATATTTGGAGGTGAGGGTACCCATGTTATAAAGCACCAGAGAGGAGTAGGCAGATAAATAGCAGGAGGACCCTCTCATTCAGAAAGGTGGACACTCCTGCGAGAGCCAGAGGCAGGTTTGGGTCAGTGGACAACCATATGGCACCTGGCAATCTGCACTCCCAATCCAGATAAAGAGATAGCAAGAAAGGAGAGTCCCTAAGATAAGCCAGAGGTGTGTCTCATTCAAAGCCTGGGCATGTGACAATGATGAAAAACACAGGGCAGGCCATATTGGAAAATGTAGAGCATGTTGTATCTGGGCATTAGGTAAGACTTGGTATTTTGGATGGAATTCCGTACCATCCTTGGATAGGGAACTAACAAAGACAAGCAGATAAACGGACTAGACCGTAAAGACCAAGGACAAGGACAAGAACAACGATAGGTCCTAGACATAAGATATATGGAACATAAAGGAAGTAGGGTTTTGAATCAAGGTAAGACTGGTACCAGAGATAACCATTCTGATCTGCGGATTGCAGAATGAAAGTAAATTCTTTCCCTTCTTGTCTCTGCTCAGGGCAACCCATGGGGGCAGGGCTAGATCTCTGCCAGTGACGTTATAACATGGCCCAGGGGAGGAGGGCTGTTCAAGGAAGGAAGATTCTTCCCTTAACAAACCAGTCTGGATACAGACAGTCTAGCCATTGGCTAGAGCAGTGGTAAAATATGTCCCAAGTCCTATCCTCAACCTTCTTCATTCCTAACTATCCCCAAGTAAAATTGTGAAACACCAGCCACTTGGGAGTTGGAGATAGCCTCTGTGCACAAGGACTTAAAAGTTGGGGCTACGGGAAACAGAAGTGACATAAACCTTATTGTCCTGCCTCTTGGAGAACTTTCCACTTGGTAATGAAATACATCCACCTCCTTAAACAAAGGGAGGAAGATTTTTTTCCCTCCATGTCACCAAACTCACCCAAGTCATCCAATGCTGCCTCCATCAGTGGGGGGACTCTCAGTGACTAGTTCTGGCACATGGTGGGTTGTCCACAGGCGATGGGTTGGGGGAGGGAGCAGAGTCAGGGCACGGCACATGAGCTGGCAAACAGGGGTCGTTACTCAAGGACAATGGGGCACTTCATCTCCACCTCACAGTTTTCTGGTCCTTATACTGGAGGTTTCTTCCCCTCCCCACACACCTCCCACTTCAAATCTTTCATTCCCTTATTCCTTACCCTTCACCAGCCTTATTCTGATGTAGCTTTGGGGAGTGAAAATATTGTGTGGTAGGCACCCAAACATTTTTCTCTAACATTTTTGCCAGCAGCTACTCTGAGACTCTGCTTATGTTTCAATGTGGTCTGGGGAAGGGAAAAATGGCTTTTTGCTTAGGAGAGAGAGGAAGGGTGGAAAAGGGGGAAGTGGTGGGAGAGATAAGCAATGTATAGAAAACATACATATTTACAGTTCCAGATAGAATCCCCTCACAGACCTGCACATTATGCTATACATACTCACATATCTTGCCTTGCCTTCTCTACAGTCTCCCAAATAGGCAGACTTTTTATTTTTGCTTGCTATCACTTATTTATGTGCTAAAACCAAGTAAGGGGATGATTTTACCATGAAAAGTGGTCAAAATTAGAGATTAAATGTATTTCCTGGGGGTTACTCTGCACTGCCCTCCATGATAGTCAAGGAGTGCATGGAACTTTGGGTTGTGCAAAATCCTAGATCACCCTGGCATGCCTGGCAGGCTCAAGTGGCCATTCCAGTTGGAAAGTGGAGGAAGGAAATGGGGCAGCACATAGTGTGAGGAGAGTGCTGGAAAATGAGTAGGGGAGGCAGTATAATTGTCAATCCTTTCTTTGAGAGATTAGGATAAAAGTCAACCAAAAGATTTTTAAGAAGGTTTAATGAGCATACCATTTAAGATTTCATAAATGAAATAAATAGACTCCTTTTGGTTTTATTTTTTGGTTCCCAGACTGTGCTTCTTGGAATATAGCTCATTTATATTTGTACGACATGTAAATTGTGGTTTACCTATTGATCATGCCTTTATGAAAATCAGCTTTAGATTTCAAGTCTACCATAAAATTTGTATAGGGAATTTGATGAGGGCCCACAAGAAAGCCAAAGAGATTGGGGTGCCTGGGTGGCTCATTTGGTGAAGCATCCAACACTTGATTTCAGTTCGGGTCATGATCTCAGGCTGGTGAGATGGAGCCCCTCATGGGGCTCCCCGCTCAGTGCAGAGTCTGCTTGAGATTCTCTCTCCCTCTTCCCCGCTTGCATGTGTGCTTTCTCTCTAAAATAAATAAATCAAAAAAGGAAGGAAGGAAGGAAGGAAGGAAGGAAGGAAGGAAGGAAGGAAGGAAGGAAGGAAGGAAGGAAGGAAGGAAGGGAGGGAGGGAGGGAGGGAGGGAGGGAGGGAGGGAGGGAGGGAAGGAAGGAAGAAAGAAAACCAGAGATTAGAAAGTTGATAAATACTCTATGGGTAGAAAAGGCTTAGTTATCAGGGATGTCATGTTTGGCGATGAAGACTAAGGGAAAATAAGACTTCATGAAACTCTCCATCTAACTCACTCAACTTGCATGGGTTTTGTTTGCTTTATATTTGTCAAGAAGGGGTTGCAAGTATCCCTTCTAGATGAAATATTAGTGAAAATCTGAGAATGATATGTGGTCTTCGGCCTTTGTAGTCCCCTTGACTGTTACAATCAGGTTGCCTCCTGCCTCTGAGCCCAGCCTTAGGCAATGAGCTCTCAGTCCACGCATCTAAACCAGGGTCCTTGATAGAGTAAGGCTTGCCATCACCACTCTCTCCCACTTTTATTGATCCAAACCAAAGACCACACACCCTTTCATTTCCAGGAACTTAGTTCCTACTTATTTCTCTGAGAGAGGCGAGGAATCATTCTTCCTACAGTCTTGAGCAAGAGCAATGATAATCATGTCCATATTGCAAGGGTACTGGTCTAACGGGATATGAAGAATGCACGAATATCCTCTACTAAAGGGAGAGTTGTTTGGTGTGTGGAGAAGGGAAAGCTGGGGAAGATCTCACAGAGGATGTCTTTACAGCCACTGAGCCTCTACCAGTCATCTGTTTCTAGAAAACATTCACTGTCTAGAGACTTCCTGAAGAATATAGGTGAAAAAAAATTTTCCTGGACCAAAGACTACTCTGGTTATCAACTCTTACCTTATGTATCAAATATACAATCCAGAGCCCTGTGTGTTCACATTTTTGTCAGTACTTTAGTTTGATTATACTTCTAGCCAAATCTACACTAGAAAACTATCTGGGGGACTGGGACACTTACTTAGCAATTTAATCCAGAAAACTAATTTTGTCTGAAATATCTAGATTTTGGCTTTATTTCATTTCTCCTCTCACGCCACCTGTCATGATGCTTCTCAGAGGACTTTGGGTGGCTCACAGGCTAAAGGAAGGAGGAGATAACCTTTTCCTTGCATGATATCAAGAACCATTGGAATTGACTATTCTGATTACCATGAATATTATCTAAGGTAAATGTCAAAGAGATTAAGAAGGGCTAAGTGTTAATTTTTATAAAGATTTATTATTTGTCCAGCACATGGGGCACTCATTTTGATATGTTTTATAAAATGGGTTTTATTAAATAAGATACATATAATACTCTTTTCTATGATAAAGATTATCTTGGTGAGCAACTCCAGTTAAGAAGAATTCAAATTCCAGAACGATTTAAACCATATTGCCAGCTAGATACCATCCGTTCCCCTGGAAAGCATCCACTGGACCTAAGTTTTGGTGATATCTACAGAAACAATCAGCAGTTACAACCTGCCCTTCATGACCTTGGGACCATGAGCATTTTCTTCTACTTCCAGCGAGTGGAATATATCCATGACTTCTCACCATTCTCTTAGTCTTACTTCCACAAAGTTAAACAAATGCTTTTTAAAAGAAGGGGAGAGACTGAAGATGCAAACCAACAAGGTCCCCATTGACATTATTCTTGGCTTGTTTTTGTTTGATCTGTCCAAGTCTGTCCCAAAATGATTATATCGTTCACTTATTTATAATCACTCAATACTTATGAAGCTCTTGGTAATTATATGCAATTTGTGAGATTTTGTAAACTCTGCTTTTTGTCCTCAAATTAGAATTAGAATCCACCCTGTTCTTTTATTTTCCATGGACTCTGAGGAATCCCCTATTTAGCCTTTGTATATAATGATAGAAATTTTATCAGAATACGCTTGGGGCTAATGATCTTCCCCTTTCCTCTCAACTTTTTACTTTTTAAAAAAATAACTATTTCCTTTTTCCTCCCATCCCTCTGCCTCTCACTCACCTCTCTCCTCATTGCTGAGAACTCCTGAGCTAATTGTTTTCAATATAGTAACAGAGTCCATAATGTAGACAAAATAAAGCAACAAAATACAATACTTTCCTATAAAATGTGAATGTCTGAGACACAGTGATGATTTTGAAAAATGGTGGAAAGATCATACATGGGAATGGATGTGGGTTTGTTCTTCAATGAATCTATGGTGAATATTTTTTTAAAAATCATGTACTGCAGGGGTGCCTGGGTGGCTCATTTGGTTAAGCGTCTGACTCTTGGTTTTGGCTGAGGTAATGATCTCATAGGTTGCGGGATCGGATGGAACCCATGTCCGGTTCCTCACTCAGTGGGGAGTCTGCTTGAAATGTTCTCTCCCTCTGCCCCTCTCCCCATGCTCACTCACTCACACATACATTCTCTGTCTCTAAAAATAAATAAATCTTTTAAAAAATTATGTACTGCAAAATAAAAAGTATATACCACCTCATACACTGGAAAAATGGGATATATGTGATTTATTAACGAAGCACTTTATCAGTAGGAATGTTTCATTTCTAAGACTATATAATAGGAAAATGACAGCATAGACAGTGTTGGTCAATTTGATAACTTTTTAATCAAAACACCTATAAATGTATGGTTTAGGTAATATATAACAATGGTCTATGCTTTAAAACTTGAAAGACTTTCACATCCATTACATATTTCTGACTTTCGAAAACCTGGGTAGAAGATATTATTCCTATGAAGAAATACATTAAGAGAAACTAAGTATCTGGCTAGTAAAAATTTATGGATCCAATCCCACTTTTTCCTCTCTTGAATTTTGGAATATTTTTCACAATCCCATTCAAATTCTTTAGTAACTAAATAACTATTCTCTCCAGTATTCAGAATCCTCATATGGAAAGGTAAATTACTTTTAATACCTTTTTCTTTTTTTCATGTGGAAGGTGAAAAATAGAGAGACTCTTCAGGAGTAATATCATGGTAAATATGTCACCAAAAAAATGATGGACGCTCATAGAGGAAAGCTCACCAAAGCCTTGCACACTCTAGGACTTGCCATCACAGCTTCACATGGGCATGTCTATCTGCCATTGATCACTTCTGCACAGGTGGTTATAAACACTGTATTCTTTGGGATTTCAATGTCAAAGCATGTTTAAGGGTGATTCTTGGCCCTTCGCAGTGTCTAATATTTAGATAACTGAAAAGTATGGTTTCTTTTACAAGTACTCATAAACTATTTTAATAGCAAGTGGGTATTGAGAATGTTTATAAGCTTACCCCATTCAATGTACAAACTTAGGAATGACTAGTCTGCTCTCTGGTTCAAAAAAAAAACACCACTCTTTATTGCATCCAAGGAAAAGTGTGCTGCAGTATCCCAAGTAGAAGTTTTTATTTTCGCAACCCTCACCTAAATCTTAAAGAGTATGAACTTTCATACAGCTTGAAGCTTATTTTATAGTCAAATGTGATCATCACTTGGGAGAAGTCCTGCTTAAAAGCAAATCCCCTTTCGTTGACTCCTTAGAAATTTAAATATTAAACATTTAAAAAGAACCTAATCATTTGTAGTACATACAATTCCCACCTTACATTTCCCCAACTGATTTAGTATCAGTCACTTGAGAAATAAGATCTAATATAGAAGAAAGGAGTACCTGGCAGACATGCTGACCTCACCAACTTCGTTCCCTCCCTTCTGAAAAGGAACTGCATGTAAAAAGGAAGATGAATGTAAAATTTATCTATCCCAATTACTTTAACACAAAGCACTGAGGAAGATAGATTATGTGAGTGACGGGTAGTGTATAATTTTCCATTTACTTTTAAAACTAGATACTTGTCTTACTATGCAAGTGATGTGGCTAGATTGATAGACCTTCCCACTGGGTTTAAGTCATTCCCATCCCAAATACATCTTTAAATATGAAGGAATGGCACATCCACTTCACTGATCAAGAACTCTGCAGTTCTCAGTTCTCCTGAATTGTTTTTGCTTTTGCTTGCCATTCTAGCAGAAATTATGAGGAAATGACTAGAATGAGCAAGTGAGGGGCACTTTCCAAGTGTATTTTTAAAGTCAGAATATAAATGAACACTAATGACAGCGTACTTCAGATGACCCCATGATCCCACCATCTGTATCATCATTGCCCCTGAGTTCACAGACTCTACCATTTATCAGGTGCCATCGTGTGCAGACACTTCATCTCATTTGATACTAAAAGAACTGTGAAGAAAATGCTATTATTCCCATTTTACAGACAAGAAGGCAGAGGCTCAGAGAGGTCTGTTGGCAGTCCTGCCAGGATATGAATCCAAGGCTTGGGAGCCAGAGGTCCATACTCTACACTCCATTTCAGAGAAATGTAGAGTTCCTTCAGCGTAAGACATTTATCAGCTCTGACTTACATTCATGCAAGGCAAACTGGGTGCTGAGGCATCGATGACTCCATTACATAAATACCCGTAACGTACAGAGAGGAGAAACTTTAGAAAAAATCAACTACCAAATAGAAGGAATAAGAGCCGGGGACTTATAAATTAAGGTAGGTGGGATGTAAATAATCCCCAGTTTGTTATCCAAATGGCAATAAAATTACAAATATAAATCTTAAATGTACAGTTCACTTATTAACTCTGAGATTAAAAGATAAAGAAATTATATGTTCCTTAGACTAAAAAACCCACTTCTTTTCTCCCCACCCCCCCCACTTTTTCTTACAAGTGGGCCAGCATCCTTTATCACACAGTGAACGCCTGGCTCCAGATCTCCTATTTTGGTGGAAACTATGTATGAAAAAGAATAGTTTGTCTTTTTATTTTTAAAAATGTGGGTAACCTATATATGTAATTATAAGATAAATAATAAATATATTAAAAATCTCATGAAGGCATTTAAAAAATCATTCTGAATCTAAAACTAGAGGATGCTGGTTGTCCTTTTAACTGCATAGGTATCCAATGGCCACAAACTGAAGTTCATGAGAACTCAAATTCCTTAAATTAAGAGAACTCATAGTTAAGTTCTAAAAAGTTCAGTGACATCTCTGAAATACCTGTAGCAAAGCAAATTGTCTCTATACTTCATTATACTGACATACTTCCCAGAGTAGCTACTTCTTAAAGTATTGAACAAGTTTCTAAATATCTGAGTGATAATTGGCTAATCCAGTTTGTACCTACAGTGAGAACTCAAGTAAACTTTTCTAGGATTCAATTAGTAAATTTATCTTTTTAACTGAGGAGTGGCCAGTAAAATGTAAACTTAAATTTAAGTACTCCCTTACAGGTTTGAGAGCAATCTTTTTCTTATGGGGCTGACATGTATTTTAATATTCACAGAAAGGACCAAAGACCATGACTGTAGTCATGACTTATTTTTAAAATCAGGTAAATATTTAATTATTTCATTTAACTTAGAGAATTGCATTTTTTCCCTTAAAAAATAAGTATGTCAGGCTGTGGTTTTTACGTATTGTGTTGCCTCACTCAAACTTGTAAGGAGCCAGTGAATGAACATATTTTATATTCAGTGGAGAGATTTTTATCAGTACACTTAAAGGCAGCAGGGTGCCTAATTAGGTATGCCTGCCATCTGCATAGCCCTCCAGGTGCAAGAGGCATTAGCTTTATTTAATATTACCACAACATTAATTTTACTCCATTAATTTATGTCATTTGTCCTTTATTTCAACCTCAGATTGCCAAAACAAAAGCACTGGAGGTGATGACCCAATTCTGGTTTTAGAGGAAGCCTTATAAACAAAATCTTAACCTCATTAGCAAGAATATTCTTAAGAATAGGAATTGACTGGCTTACCTTCACATTTTAATAAAGGAGCCTATAAACAAAACCTTCCTGACTTTGGTATCATAGAGTTTTCCCAATGAGGGAGTATCTTCTTGAGATCAGTGTTGTAGGTGACAATGACAAGGCACTAGAAAATACTGAATCACATAATGAAAAGATATTTTCTTTCAGTTCCTTTAAATAAATTAGAGTTATCTACTGAGTCATTACCACCATTTTAACATTTATTTCTCCCTTTCTAGCAAAGCGAGCAGGCCTTCTGACCCTTAGTAGTTAAGAGTGTCCTGATGGAATTTAATAAAGTGGGTTTTGCTTGTAGTTACTTTATGGCAAATGATATTAGTTTTCCATTTAAAGTACTGAGATACAATTCCTCTTGTAAGCACATTTAAGTTAAAAATTAGTCTATATTTAAAGAAAATATTTTGTAATCATACTGTTAATTATTAAATATTATACGAGTTATACAAGGATATGAAAAACATGGATTGTATGACAACTGAAATTTTGGTATAAACTGATTTGCCCCCACCCATTTTAGACAAAAAAGACAATATTACACAAAAATGAAAAGTGAAAGCTATTAAAGAAAGCTATGGAATCTATACTACCCTCTGTCTAGACGGATATAACAAACATGCACAACTACTAGCATTTCTTGATAGATTATCCTGTGCATAGTATCAATGCTTAATATAGAGTAATTTGTCAATTTGCTAAAGCAAGGTAAATCCGTACATTTTACTGAATGCAATAAAGTGCTGTTGGGTTAATGGAAGTTCAGAGGAGTGGAACTTTGTGAAATATTTCAAGGTAGACTCTGAAAAAAAATTGTAATTTCTAATACATCAGTAAGAAAAGAAATTAGAGAAAAAGTACGTTTTCCAAGGACAAGTGTGAAAATATGTATGCATGCAAAGAGAAGGAGGGTGGGGGAGTAAAGAGAAAGGATCTCAAAGTATTCCGAAAGGACACGACCCTCTGAAAAAATGCCCAGTGTTGAGTGGGCAAGTTGAAGCTCCTCCTAGAAGCCGCCCAAAGCCATCTTCTGATGGTAGTACTTTCAGAATCCTCAAGAAACATTGTTAGTGAGGAAGTTCTGAGATCACCGCCATAGATTTGCCTCCTTTTTGACAGAATTCTAAGGGCCCACTATTGCAGTACTTCCTCAGTAAGTAAA
The DNA here is from genome assembly GCA_028534135.1 of Potos flavus. Taxonomy (NCBI): domain Eukaryota; kingdom Metazoa; phylum Chordata; class Mammalia; order Carnivora; family Procyonidae; genus Potos; species Potos flavus. The sequence continues at coordinate 48,347,119 of CM052892.1, read as the reverse complement.
ATTCTTAGATAATACAATTTTTTCTAATTCACATCAAAATGAACCATATGGACGACCCACCTATATTCTGAAAGGAAAAAGCAGCTGCGATATCAAGTATACAAAAGTCACTTTTAAAACATTTGCTTTGGGGCGCCTAGGTGGCTCAGTCATTAGGCAGACGTTAGGCGTCTGCCTTCAGCTCGGGTCATGATTCTGGGGTCCTGGGATTGACCCCCACATCGGGCTCCCTGCTCAGTGAGTAGCCTGCTTCTCCCACTCCCCCTGCTTGTGTTCCCTCTCTCGCAGTCTCTCTCTCTGTCAAATAAATAAAATCCAAATTAAATAAACAAACAAACAAATAAATAAAACATTTGTTCTGTCTAGCTTTCATGCTCTTTCATTTAGGAATTTTCTTGCTGCCCACAATTTTTTTCCAGTTGAGGTGACAGAGGCCAATCCTACCTTACAAATAACTCTCTTTCAAAAAGGGCAAAGTTGAATCTTAATTCCTAGTAGACTAAATTGAGGAACATCTTTGCATAAATCAAGTGCATTCCAGAATACTTGTCACTGACATGAAGCAACCCACCAGGGCTGCTGGAAGCAGGTGATGATAGTTTTGACATTTCCACACTTGGAGGGAGGGAGGTTCCTTAGTCCTGTCTCCCTACAGGCATCCTTTCAACCTCTCTCCTTAGGAAGGAAGACCGTAAATCAGTGTGTGCTACCCTCAGACAAGCAGCCAGCTGACCAGATCTAAGGCAATGTGGGGCCGGTCCCCTCAGAGCAAGGAAGAGGTTCCTGGCTTCACCAACCTATCACACTCTGCTTTACCACTATGCCCAAAAAACAAAACAAAAGCTTGTCCCTTTTCTTGTCTCATCTTTCATGAATGTTCATGCTTTCATGCTTCCCACTCCATCCCTGTTCTGATGCGTGGCGCCTACTCACCTGCGACACCACACCACGAGGACTTCCACAGCTACACACCAGGTGGTGCTGAAATGAAACACCTGATTATTATTGTTCTCCTTAGTGTGATTATCATCACCGTCCTCTGGGAGGTATTGCATGAGAAATGTGTAGCATTCACCAGTGTGATTTAATCACATGAGGAATTCTACAGCACCTATTATGGGCAATTCACTGTCCTGAGTTGTACATAGCAATAACTGTAAGGTTCAAGTCCTCAAACCCTTTGCTCAAACACTCTTCCACAGAGAACTCATATATCTACACGAAATAATAATACTGGGAGCATAAGCCTTTGTCACGTCTCTCCAATGCTGATGAATATCTATATACATTCCTTTCAATCTTTCCCTTCCTTCCTCCCTTCTCCCTCCCTCCTCTTTCCTGTGCTGACTTTGTTAATTAGTAGCAATTCAGGAGGCAAGCTTTTCCTCAGTGTTTTTATATCCCTACAGTGGCATGCCTGGTTTCTTTTTTTGCATTTAGCATGAAGGGTGCAGCAAGCCAACTAAAACAATATTAATACCATGAGATGAATCACGACCTATAATTTAATCATCTGCAGGCTCAACACACAAGTACAGCTCTTCTCCTGTTAGCCAGGGACAATGATGGTAGCCATGAATATAAAAACATTTAAGACACTGTTACTAGGGTTCCCAGGCCTCGCTAACAATGTACCACAAACTAGATGGATAACAATAGATATTTATTCTTTCATGGATCTGTGGCCACAAGTCTGAAATCAAGGTGTCAATAGGGCCAACCTCCCTCAGAAGACCCTAGGGAAAAATCCTTCCTGGCTTCTTCTAAGAAGTTTCCGTAGCCCCAAGGTGGTCTTTGGCTTGTTTTTTGCCCCAGCTTTATAGGGCCTTCCTCCCTTATGTCTCTGTATCTTGATAAAGCCTTAAGGATTTAGGGCCCAGCATGATCTCATCTTAACTAACTGTATCTGCAAAGCCCCTATTTCCAAATGAGATCACGTTCTGTGGTTTCTTGTGGCTGTGAGTTTTGGGGAGGTGCTACTCAGACAAGTATACACACTTACCTGGGACTGTTCTCCTTGGGGTACTCCCACATATTTACTCAAACTTTAATTTGGTTGGTTAAGTTGCTCCGCTCGAGTCTACCATGGAGTGTTGAGGAGAATACCTCCCGAATTGTTGCCATGTGTGATCCTATCCATTCTGTATAAGAATCACAGAAGCCTTCTATTTTAGACCTGGATGCCAGCTTTGAGATAAGATGACCTATCATTTTATAGATGAGTAAATCAGACGGAATGCACACATTCATTAGCTAGTGAAGGGCAGAACTAGAAGAACAAATGTTCCCCAATTCCTTGCTCAGTGTTCAAATCAGACGTTTCGCGTCTATTAACATAATAACTTCATTATGAGTTCTTCTCTCTGAACTAGCTTTAGCTCTTGACTATCCGCAAGAACAATTTACAATATTACTGCATTAGTACAGCCCCTCAGAAAAACAGATACAGACAGGACACTTCGGTATTAGTAAAACTTCTGGATGTAAGAAACATCCAGCTTTTCATAATGATGGCATCCAAAGTTCTGATTGTAACTACAGACACCCTATGTTCAGTTAGGATAAAAACCAATTTTAAATTGTAAATCTTGAACAATATAATGGAGCTTTTTCCCAGTAAAAAGAACAAACAAAAAAATACGCCTGTTTCTTTATTTGTGCACCATGAAATTTGTTATTTATTCACTTCAATTCTCCATTTACACAAAAGTGCTATAATAAAATATCTGTACACTACTTCTGTTACAAATATAGATAATATTTAAAGTGACTTTATATATTCTAATGTGGGAGTTTCACGCTCTAAAATGGGAATGAACACATGATAATTCCTCACCAGTTGTCTCAATAAACAGCTCCATCTGTTTCCCTTAAACTATTGTATTATAAGATGTTAATATAAGGCAATGAAATGAAGTTATGTTAATCCCCTTAATTTTTCTATCAATTTACTAATGGCACACAACCAAAATCATTACTAACACGTTGCTTTCTTCTCTGTCATTAAGATTAATAGTAATTGAAAACCAATTGCACAGCGTGCATTTTTAGTGTCGCATCGGTTTAAACCAGCATTAAGGATTCTGAGAGACTTCCATGTTCCTCCTAGCACGGCTGCTTTCTAGAGAAACCACAGTCAGTAGTCGGTGGCATCACCGTCTTACTTACAGAAACATGGGAATATTTTATAACAGGTCAAAAATAAAAATAAACATCAAGATTTGCATCAGCTGTGTTCTTTACCAACTTAGGGACACTGCTTCATATAATCGCTATTTACTCAATCTTAGAAACCCACTTTAGGAGGAAAATATGTATGTATATGTTAAAGGTGGGGAGATGCAATTTTTTTATAATATTCAAATATTATAAATACTGAGAGTATTTTTTAGGATTTCCAAGAGAGAAAAATGTTTTCTTTTCTAGTTAGAAATGGGGAGAGGAGTTGGACTGATAAAAAGAAGCATTTTTTAAATAAAACTTGAGATTTTCTTTATTTCACATTTTCATTCTCATCCCAATTTACGAAAGCCATTTCTCTACATTCAGTTTGGAATTATTTTTTTCTTCCGCTACGAATCAGTTCAGCACATCATAATTTCTGCACACGTGACTGCTGAATGTCAGACATCTTTACAAAGAATGACTGGGTTTACCTATGCAACACAGTCCTTCCCTTTGAGTTTATGTTCACAAAATCCAAGGAGAAAAGAAAAATGATGCTAGGTTACAAGAAAATCATTTCCAAATGAGAAAAACAAACTTAAATGGTACTTTCCCCCTAGAGTTCTGAAGAGCCTGACGAAGACGGCGCGGGGAAAGTCATCCGCAAGACCAGTTCCATTCCCGTCACAGTGTGGGACAGGAGCAGGGGGTTGAGCTGGCCCCACTCTGCAGTAAAGTCAGGAGAGAACCATCAGAGTGACAGTTCCCTTCGTCCGCTTAAGAATGGCCACAGCTTCTTCGTGGGTCACCCCTTCCAGACTCTGCCCATTGACAGCAATGATCTGATCACCCCTTTTGAGACGCCCGTCTTCCGAGGCTGCTCCCTGCAATTATAAAGTAGGCTTGTTTGCTTCTCAAAAGATGCTGCCTTGCAGCTAACAACAGAAAAAGATCGAAACAAGAATGTAAATTGCTCTGCATGTACATACACATGCTCTCGGTGCTCCCTGGGTGCTCCACAGCCATTAAGCAATGATGAACAGACACAAAGGAGGTCTTGCTCTTAAATGGTTTTAGCACCGAGCGAGATTCCAATTTCAGAGAGAATTCAGCAGTCAATAGATCGGTTGGGAGGGTTTTTGGCCGTTCGGCACAGCAGTTGGTGGGAACTCAAATTAATAAAGAATATTTGGGAATTTGCCTAGCAGGAATGATTTCATAGGATCCAGGGTTTTTTATCCTATAAAGAAGGCCTACAGAAGACGACAAAGGACGAGAGAGGAACAAAAGCGGTTTTACAAACAAGGGCATGAGGCCATGGAACCCGAAGGTCTGAAGAAGCATGAAGCCCACACGCACGTTGACAAGGGCAGGGCAGGACGTAAGTCCTACAAAGTCTAACTGTAATTCTTTCTTTGGCTCAAATAGGCTGCTCGAGCTGCTTGTTCTTTACTTCCCCAGGATGTGTGGAGTCTTCAGATTTCTTATGGGCCTTAAAATGATTCAGATTAAACACAGACATTGCTGTGTGAAAAAGAATCCCATCCTAAGGCATGCTTATAGTAGGCAATTATGCAATTAAATATAAGATTAAAAATATGGAAAAGTTAATGAGGAATCCATAATGATGAAATTCTTAAAATATGTTCTAACTAGCATGCCTTAAATAAATTGTTCCAAGGCTGAGGAAAAGGACTGCATGACTCTTCTATTCACTGACAAATGCTGTTTGTATTTTTGGACATACCAATGGCTTTTAAAAAATCTCATAAATTAAGCCTATAACTAGGTTGCTGTAGATACAGCACTTTAAGTTGGTTAAAAATAATAATTCTTTTTCAAAATAATGGAATAAAACCTCCACAGGTAGGCACTTTAAAGGACAACAGCGCTAATCTAAAGCCCTGGATCAAACTGTTTAATAGGTCTCCCATAAGGTTTGTTTGCTCCTTTACATTGTAAAATCTTGAGATTCCAGATTTTCTCCTGCAGGAAATTATGTCCAATTTTGGAGCTCCTGAAAATATGTCTTAAGAACATATTAACAATAATTATACGGGTTTGAATTATTTTAACGGCTTCACCAATGTTGCAATAAATTTATAATTATTCTAAACATCCTTAAAATAGAATATTTACTGTATCATTACAACTAAATGCAATTTTTTAAAAAACTGAATTCCCTAATTGCAAATAGCTGATTTACTGCAGGTGACAGAGCTTCTGGATACTCTGCAATTTTTTCAGTTGTGATTTTTTTATTTTATACAATAAAATTAAACTGCAAAATATATGTCCTATTAGTTATTTAACCTGTGTACCTATTTTACGTACTTTTCCGTGTCCGTTTTATATTTCACAACCAAAAAAAAAAACACAAAGGAAAAGAAATGGCAGCACTCTATAGCATATATTTAAAATATCCCATTTTCAAATGACATTCAATCATAGGCATGTCCTGTTTCCAAAGGACAAAAAAATCAGGCCTTACTGTCGAACTAAAAGTTCATTAATATTTTTATTGCATATTGTCAAGAGTTCCCATGGAATTTCAATTTGAGCCTATTTTCCTTTAAACATAACTGAACCTCAAATTGGACAAAAATATTTAATGACCTGTTCCTGAAGGGAGTTCCAAAAGAAAATGATCAACTGTTAACCATTTGGCGTTACCTCAGGCCATAAACTAATAAGCCAGCTGCTGACCACTATTAATGAATGTTTGAGGGGGGCAAGGGTGTTTAAAATGTGCAAGCTTACCTTCGCAAACACTGTTTTAACATAAATGGGTAAGTCCCCATGAAGACTTCCATATCCTCCTACTATGCTGAAGCCTAAGCCGTCTGGTCCTCGGTCTAGCGTAATAGATTTACACTGAGGAGGTCTACAGTAAAGGGAGGAAAGAAAAAAGAGGTTTTCGATTTTTAAATTCATACGTGTAAGTTACGGATTATCGGGACGTCCACCTCGAACCAATATAAATCTGTGTTACCGACAGTGAGTATATTATGGGGATTTGGGGGATGCTTGACCTGTCCATGCATGCTGCGCTCAGTATTTTAAATGTACATAATCCAACAAAATCCTACTTAACACCCTACTTCTATTACTCATTTACAGTTCCCCTAAACTAACATGTTCAGAACACGTTCTCATGGCAGGCATGCACATTCTTTTCCCAGGTTATTTAAAGGAAGAAGGCTACAGCACAGAGGTTTAACAGTGGAGTAAGTCACAAACATCAGGACTCCCAAGCTCAGAGAGAAATATCCATTACTAGCAATGCAAAGCCTGCATCAAATTATTTAAAAGTTTTCATATGTTCCTCTCTTCCCCTCTCTTTATAGTCCAATTCTTTCGTACGCACATGTTGGGGGACTGTGAATTTTTTAATCAAAAGGATGATTTAGTAAATGAGTTGGCAATGTTGGAATTTCAAAAGGGCAGTAGGTTTCAAAAGGTTCATTCCATGTCATACAGGGTAGTGACGTCAAGACTAAAATGGTCCCCAAAGAACGCAGAGCCAAAACCTTGGGAAGGGTAGTGGCATGCTATCTGTCTCTACTTGATAAACTAAATCCATGCCACAACTATTTAACAGTTGAGAAACACTCGGTTTTCGTATCTCAAACCTTGTCTCCTGTTTTTTTCACCTTTATGTGAGCAGTAGGGACACAGAAACCACAGTATATGCGCTCACCCTAAATCCTCCTGAAATATGCTGCTTGACGTCAGCCCAGTGAAAGAAAGGCCAGAATTGGTCGGCTCCTGCTGATGACCTGTGACCACACTCACATCTCCTCCAGCGACTACCTGTACACGGGAGAAAGAGAAAGAGAAAAACATGTGTTCCTGTGGCTAGGGAGGGAGACATCAGTAATTGTCCTTCTAAAATAGCATTTGGATTAAAACATGTCCTTTATTGTCCACTTAATCATTTCTGTGAACCTGATATACAACCAAAGAGAAATTTCACAAGGTCCAGAGCCCTCTTCAACTGACAGGAAACATCTTTTAGTAATTCAATTCTGCAAAGTTCTTTGATGTTTTTCAAACATGGTCTCATATGCAGTTATTTTTTAAAGAGCTTTAGAATAAATAGCCACTCATACCACTTAACATTCTAGCCATTGATCATTTGCTGCTAAGACCTGGTATTTTTTTTTCCCTTTAGATATAAAGTACGAAACAATGAACGCATCAGGATAAAATGTTTCGTACATACTTCTTGGAACTCTCAATGTAATCATTTATACTCACAGGAAATATTAAATAAAATAATATCAGGAGATTTAAGCACTTTTACTGCTTTAATGCTTAAAGCTCCTATGTCCTCAAGCCACTCAGACTGTGAAGAGTGCTTGGGATACAACTCTTACCTGCATTTCAATGGAGCCAGAGGCATTTTTCAGTAAGTTAACTGCTTGGGTGTGAGTCATGCCCTCAGTGGAAGTGCCGCAGATAGTGACAATCCGGTCCCCAACCTGCAAGGAAGACAAGAAATCAGCCATCTGCTAAAGCAGCCATGGAGAGTGGGACCCTGAGGCCTGAACGATCATTTCCTTCTCTACCCGGCACATCATATACACACTGCTCTCAGCAACTGAAATACAACCAAGGAAGCTGATAATTTCAAGTAGCCACAGTAAAAAGAAGCTGTCCATAATGATGGAGTTGGGTAGTCTCTGGGCGAGGGGAAAAACCACTCTTCCCTCCTCTTCGCTACTCCTGGGTAAGACATTACTTCTTATTAAAGAATAAAATATCTGATATCATTTAAAACCCAGAATTTCTTTGGATGTTATTATTATACACGTTAGCAGTGACTGCAAGTCAGCTGTGACTCAAGGCCAAGTCTGGCCCGCTGCTTGTTTTTGTTGACAAAGTTTGGATGGAAGACAGCCCTGCTTATTCGTTGCTTTCACAGGGCAGAGCTGAGTCGCTGCCAGAGACCCAAGTATTCACAATCAGTCCTGCGCAGAAAAGTTTTCTGCTACATGCAATAATCAATTTTAAAGTGTCAGTCAGTCACAGGTTCAGATATCAAAAGAGACTAAACCATTTCTAGTTTAGGGACTAAACTAAGAGGTGGTTAAGTTTTGAGACCCTTTGTGACACATGAGGCCACACAGATTTTACTTCATTGAGACTTGAATGGAATATTCACATGACTCCAGAACTGGACAGTTAGCATAACTAGGGCTCTACTTCAGCATAATCCCTCAACTTTGAAGAACGTTGTGTATGGTTTTACTATGTAAATCACATTTATATTAAACTTCTGCAAAATGGGTGATCAATTGCAACATAAATGATAGTTTTCAATTTAATGATGTTACATTTGCATTTAAGTCAGTGACACATGTAAGGAGAAAATTTCATCTCATACTGGTGTTCTGAAACACCTTGTTTTAACTTATTTCACAGAGTTGCAGATAAGTAAAAAGTACTAAGAAACAATAGTAGATCTTCCTGTCTCATTTACTTGTCAATTTGCATACCACAGCAAATTCTCCTGTTTTCTTCACCTTTACTCAAAAAGAACCCTGCTATGGTCAGATTAGGGATTTAAAAGCAGATATAGGGGCGCCTGGGTGGCTCAGTGGGTTAAAGCCTCTGCCTTCAGCTCCGGTCATGATCTCAGGGTCCTGGGATCGAGCCCCACATCAGGCTCTCTGCTCAGCAGGGACCTCTGCTTCCCCCTCTCTCCCTGCCTGCCTCTCTGCCTACTTGTGATCTCTCTCTCTCTCTGTGTCAAATAAATAAATAAAAATCTTTAAAAAAAATAAATAAATAAAATAAAAGCAGATATAGACATTGAAAACTGGCTGCAACAAGTGGCGACATTCAAAGGATTTATGAAAACTTTTGCCAGATTTGCGAGGGCTGCCGCAGTTATGAGTAGAACTTACTCGGAGTTTCTGGGTCTGAGCTGCAACTCCATTTGGGTGCATCATTGCAATAAATATAGGAACATCCCCAAGTGGGCTGCCCACTCCTCCGGCAATGCTGATTCCCAGTGAGTCAGTAGGCCCCTGGCATGCAAGAGATTAAAATATTTCAGTCAATGTGGTATTTTAAATTGCTGCTTGGTTTCTTTGGCCCAATGTTCTACAGTTAACTCAGGTCTTGGAGGTGTGAGGTAAATGAAGCTCGAGGAAACTGTATTACTTCATTTGACACAGGTCCTTAGTGTGACTTAGGAAAATAAGCATCTATCCAGGAAATAAAAGGAATCAAAACACATTAAATGAAAATCATGCCGTGGGGATGATGAAAAGCGGGTACACTGATGAAGTAAAAGACGCCAACTTTGGAACCAGAGAGATCTGTCTTCAAAGCCAGGAACCCACACTTATAGATGTTGAAACCTGACCAAGGTCAGCCCTCTTAATGAGTCACTAGACCTTCACTGCAAAATGGAGCTCAGAGGAGCCCTCGTAGGGGGCTCGAGGAAGATATCACACGGATGGTGATAGTATGATGCGTCTATAAGAACGCTCAGCAGATAGCAAAGGCTCAATAAACTGTAGCTGCTTTTATGTTCTCTCTTGTGCACGGCTATCCAGGGAATCTGTTTCACGGGAATAAGAAGTATCTGTGGAAGGCAGAGAGGCTTGCTTCGCAGTATGAGAAGTAAGAGGTGGGGCGACACTTTGTGTGGGGTTGGGTGGATGCTATTTTTGGCAATACGGGATAACACCAACAATGATTTTTCATACAACGTCCTGTGACCAGGAAATTCAGTGAAGACTACTGTGGTATTCCCACTGTATACAACACGTAATTTTTCTGATGGTATGGTAAAATAATGAGATAGCCAATAGGAAAATACACATGGAGATGCCTCTGAGATCAACAGAGTTTATATTGTTTTCTCTTCCCCAAGTTACCTTTTTTATTTCAACTGTTCTTAATCCCTGTATTTCAGATGCCACTGTAAAGTGAAAAAAAACATGGTTATTAAAGTATTTTTATGTTCAATTAAATTTTAGTCAATGCCTAAAGCTGGAATTGGACAAAATGAGATACACTAAATTTTTTTTTTTTTTTTAAAGAGAGAGAGGTTGCTCAAAGTTCCCAGTACACATGATTAAATCTGTCTCACATAGGGAATCTTTATTTTTCCAGTTGGAAAAATGTGCATACCACCCCATTTCTTCCTTCTTATTTTAATTGTTGATTATATAACTGCATAATCCACTTTGAATGAGTCAAGGGCAGAATAGGCTTTGGATAGAAAGACACATGTGCACAGCTGAGAAAAAGTCATGGACACATTAAAAGGAATTCATGGACTTAAGTGGCTAAATTTCTAGAATATTAGTCACATTGCAAACAGAGAATGCCATATGGTTAGTTCTTCAATTTGAACAACTTTCAACTAATGCTCCAAGCCAAAAAAACCCTCTGCATCATGATTTCATGTAATTAAAACACAGGAGGATCACACTAATTTTCTCAATCAAAATTTTTGCAGTCTTCATGGAAAAAGAAGGCTTCATTTAATGGCCATCTTCTGAATTACTGGTGTTAGATTAAATAGAAAAAGGAAATAAAAATCAAGCACACCAGTCTGCTTAGTAAGAAAAAATTATAGAATCAGGATTCTAATGTTTAGTATGTCTTATAGAAAAAACAACAAATGGAAAAACTAAACAACAAAGACGCAGCTTCATGTTGTTCAGAAATTTTGCTAACATACACCTTTGCACCCATATTAGGATATGAAATGATTTGGGGAAAGAGAGCTCAGAGGTAAAGTAATACAGGGGGAAAAAAATCAGTGTTGGTTACCAAAATTCAAACCAGTAAATCATGCTGAAAATATCAAACCAATCTTACGTGCATTCTTCTTCAAGCTACTTTCCAGTGACTCAGAGGTACTGGATCCAGAAAGTGGAAAAGTGAATGATGACAGGCTGCCTTCACTCATCTACAAATACACAACAATTATTTTAGAAAGTGTTGAAGTAATAATATCCTCTAAATACCACTTATTTCAGAATTAAATTCTTTTAATGCATCTAGAGAGAAATATCTGTGAAGCAACAGTTAAGTAGCAGTGGCATTTGATAATTTGAAATCTAATGATTTTTTTTCTTTTTATGGAATAATTTGCCTAGTGACCTAAATAAACTGAAGCGAAAAGAATGGATGACATTGATTCCAACCAACTTAAATTTTAGTGGATTTTCAGATTCATAGTTTTATTCAAGCTAAATTTAAACTGATGTTGTACACAGACTGGGACTTATGAGAAAACTGTAAAATTAGGGTCAACAGGAAATGAATGGTAGTGTTGAAGGGTAAGTAAAGGGTCTTGAAGGACAGGCTGAGGGAGACACACGTGAGGAGAGGGGCATGCCAGCAATCCTGAACAGACACAGTGGTGAGCTTCCTCCACATGGTGAGCTTCTATAGTTCACCTTACATGGGATTTTTTCAGTTGAGTACTGAAAAATATTTGTTATAAAATACTTTAAAAATATATCACCTTGGTAGGCTTTACAGATGTTAATTGGTTAACTTGCACAATTATGGGGTAAAAATGAAGGATGGTTGAAATGAAGTTCTTGAGAACGACTTGCAAACTACTCGAGGGCTCCACCGCCTTCACCCATCCACGCTTGCCCATGGCTCTTCCCCACGTCAGACTGCAGCCCACTCTGCCGAGCTGCCGGAGGCCCAGCCTGTATGCGGACCACTGTCAGGGCCATCGCAGAATTGCTCTGGCCTGTGGACTGCATCACCCTGATGAACCCCACAGCCACCCACCTGGCTGCTTTGAGAAGGCCTCCTCTCTGAATGGAATGGACCGGCTTTGATTCTTCCAACTTCCAAGGTCACTGTGCCCAGGGAACACTAGGGGAGTGGTTGTTTTAGGAAACAGTTTAAATAAGATGCTACAATCATCTTTGGTAGTACATAGACTCTACGATTAGGTTTTTGAAAGGCCTCCTCCTTTTGGGATTTCCACAGATCAGGATACCTCCAATCCTTTGTGGAAAGAGGCTTTTCTAAAACATAAAAAAGAGTAACAACGAGCAGCAGCAGCAGCGACACCCAGAGTCTGTCTCACGACCTCATGGTTTACATGGAGACTATGCTGAGGAAAAGAGAAATTGAGAATCGAGCTATTATCTCATGAAGCATACTGGGTTAGATATGTCAAATGTACTAACTAACTCAGGGCTTAAAAAACAAAACAGAAACAATAAAACAACTATGACCACAACAACTTGTTCTGTCCTTAACAGATAACTGGGCAAACTCTCTATTGCCACACCTACCCCCGAACAGACCTCTTAACACGATACTGAAATAAGCCATATTGCTATAAACACAAAATAAGAACTGAAGACAACTTCCCTGTGACCTCTGACAAATAAATCATAGGCATGCAAAAAATACTATATCGTGTAAGGTGAAAGCACAATGAGGTATTTTGAGATCCTGGGTTTTTGGAGTTAGACATATGGGTTTAAATCCTACTCTCTGATTTACCAGCTGTGGGGCCTTAATGGATGTCTACCTTGAAAAGTCTTTTATTTGACATTTAATAATAGAAAATACATAGTATAATAAAGAGCTATTACAGACTTATTATTTAGAAATTTATCACTAAAATATGGCATCTTATTTGAGAGAACATTTTAAATAAAGCGGATTCAGTGCTTATTTGACCGCGGCCGCCCATATAGTATCTCTTCCTTCTCCCATCCTGTTGCACAGAGTCCTTGCAGCCTTTGAACTTTACCTTTAGCAAAGCAGCCACAGCCTCCTGGGTGGCATTACGGACATCTTCTCCATTCACCGTCAGTATCTGGTCTCCCTGCACGAGTCTTCCATCAGCATCGGCAATCCCTCCTTTGACGATGTCTGACACAAATACTCCAGTATCATTTCTGTAAACATAATTTGGAATTTCACCTCTTTTCTGAGAAGTTTCTCTAATCTGCTTCCTCAACCCTTTTCCTCTGCTGTACAGCTCCCCCATCGTATGTCTGTCTCTCATCAATGGAACCCTCTGTTGCAAGAACATATTTAATTCTCACTGACCAAATCATGAGTTTTTTGAGGTCAGGAACCATGTCTTATCTAACATCGTTCCCCAGAACTTAATGTACTCCCTGGCACACAGCAGGTGCTCAAGATATACAAAACAGGGGTGCCTGGGTGGCTCAGTTGGTTAAGCATCTGCCTTCAGCTCAGGTTATGATCCCAGGGTCTTGGGATTGAGCCCTGCATTCCTGGAATTGAGTCCTACATTGGGCTCCCCACTCAGCAGGGCCTCTGCTTCTCTCTCTGCCCCTCACCCCACTCATGCTCTTGTGCTTTCTCTCTCAAATAAATAAAATCTTTTAAAAGAAAGAAATACCAAATAGTTTTTTGTCTAATAACCTCAAGATCCCCTCAAATATGAACTTAAAAAGTTCAAAATGAGGTCTTTTGATGCTCCCTTCCAGAGTGGCCTGACAACAGCTACTCACAGAACACTAGCAGCTGATAAAGATTTGACTACTGCTAATATTCTTTAAAAGAACTGAAATTCAATCATTTCCAAAGATCATGAGGCTTGCCCTCTTCATTTGTACCTTTTCCCAACAATACTTAATCCCAGGCCTTTCCCCGGCTTCTTCTGTAGCTCGACAGTGAGGGTGTCATACACATCTTCCTCTTTGTATGGGGCCTCATCTCTGTAGAGCGTCAGGCGCACTCTTTGCGGGGTCTGTCTCAGGACATTTATTGCTTCATCATGTGTGGCCTTTCTCAAGTCAATTCCATTCACCTGTATAGAAATGGGACACTGTGAGGACTCAGGTCTGTCGAATGAGGAAAAAGCAAACAGGAAGTGAAAGAAACAAAGAAAGAAACAGAGACCACCCTCCCCATGGTAGCTTTTTCTTTGTTAATTATCAAGGTACCTCTAGAATCTGATCTCCAGCCCAGAGTCTTCCGTCCTTACAAGCTGCTCCTTCTTCATAAACTTCGTGGATAATAATGGCACCCTAAGGGCCCAGACAAAACATACTCATGTTTTAGCCCATCCTCCCTAGGACTGGTGAGCAGAAAGGAAGTCAAAACATACTCTACTTCTAAAGATAATGAGAAGGGTTATATGCTCACTGGATCCATAGGGAGTCATATCAAAAGTCCAAGAAAAGTATAATGCAATTTTTGCTACAACGCTCAAAGAAGTTTATATATTTTTCTAATGACAGGGACGTTTAAAGAAAAAAATTATGAAACAAACGAATCATACATATGTACATATAATAGGTATACATCACCTTTCCTACCACAAATGAAACTGATAGATATACATCACTTTTCCTAGCCACAAATGCAATAATTAGATTTTAAAAGATTTTTGACATTTAGAAAATTTTGTCTATAATTATCCAGTTTTTCAGACTCCTCTCAATATGGGTCCAACCCAACCATAACCAGTCAGTAAAAAGGCAATTAAAATATGGCAAAGACCAGTAAACTAATAGAGATATTTTGAACCTAAAAGTTCACAATCACAAGTGTAACTATCTTATTGAGTCAGTACTCATTTATTCAAAATAAAAGCCCCAGTACCCAGTTTTTGGTATTTGCTCTACGATTTAAAATGTCAACGAATGACGCATTTTTCTAAGCCTTTATGTTTCATTTAATAAAACAGATAGGACTCTCCCTGAGAGCGATGTCTTAGGGCTCACTGGAGGCGCTGCTGTGAAGCATCTCGGGGACTGTCCTCACCAGCAGAGTGTCCGACCCTCCAACGATGCTCAGGCCCAGCCCTGTTCGCCCTTTGGAAATCTCGATTGTTGTTTCGCAGCCTGGGATGATGGGGCAGGTTGCAGGATCAGAAGCAAAGACCGCTGGTGTTGACGACCTGCTTGTACCTAAAAATAAATTTTAAAATGAAATGAAATACAAACACAAATTGATCGGATGGTATATACAACAAACTCACCCCCTGGCTGCCTGTGGGGGACGGAGCAGAAAAAGGGCCCAAGGTTACAGACAAGGAGATTTCAGATTTACCTTAATCTTTTAGTTTTAATTTAAATATATCAAACAAAATGATTAAATCATCGTTAATTTAGGGTGGTGGGTACAAAGTTACGTTTTGCACTATGGTGCATTTTCTAAATTGCTAGGGCTGATATGTATAAAGGAACAAGAGCAGAGAGTTGAACTGAACCTCTAGTTTCATCCTGATACTCCACACTTCACTAGAGCCAAACTTCTTATAAAATTATGATTTGTACAACTCAGAACTGAGGTATGTTGTGGTCATCTAAAAACACACTCTGGGAAGACCACAAAAACACAAAGCACATCGGCACATTAGTAATGCTGCTCGTGGTGCCTGCATTTCAAGGCTTTTTATGTTTTGGTTTTGGTTTTCCTTTTCTTCCTATCCTAGAGCATCTCTTCTTATGTAATCAAATCTGTGCACATATGCAACTGGACTTAATATCTGAGTTTATAAAACATCAAGTGAGACTCACAAGCAGTTTCTTTCTTTGCGTGTCTCACTCGATGTTTAATAAACTCGGATATTAAAATCTGGTGCATATATGCTCAGGATTGAAGAGATAAGAACAGATTATGAGAAAACAAGGAGAATATAATTTCACACCTTGTTTTATGATAGTCTTCATATCATATGTTTTATGATATACCAAAGAGCATGCAGCACACGTCATGTTTTGAAAAAGCTGAGACACTTGGTTGAGTAGCTTTAGGCAAGAGGCTCTCTTTTTAGGAAATCAGAGACAGACTAATTCTTGCTCCTGAAATGGTAAGAGCAGGTATAAAGATATTTCTTTTATGTTACATTTTCATTTAGCATTTCACATTTTTATAGACAATGCTATTTTGGGATCAACATAAAATTGAAAAAGGAGACAATTTCCGTAAAACCTTTTAACATTTCAGCGAATTACCCAGTCTTTCTAAATAAAGGATTACTTTCACCAGACATGTATTACTTTAAGACTTTTTTTTTGTCTAACTATATTACATATGTTTTAAACTGCTGTTTCCTTAAAAACCTGTCAAAAGAACTTAATGTTTCAGTCTGGAGGCCAAAAGAGATTTTTTTCTTCCATCGCAGAGAAAGCCTGTGTGTTTAAGTACTTTTTTCAATGCTGCAAAGCTTGAAATTTACTGTCTTATTAAACACTAGTGTAATTTTGTCAAAAAGTAACTTAAAGGAATAATTTGACTCAATTTGCTACACTGGCATTTTCATGATGCACACAGTCTTATTCCATGGTCCACGTACAACCATTTCATCTATTTTGACAGGATCTATTGCACCGAAATGACAGAACTCAGATCAATTGTGCTTACTATAGCAATGACTATTATTTTTAAGAGTTTCTTGTAATGCCAGGCACTGTTGATTTTACCGGTAAAGTGGCATCACTGTATCCATTTTACAGATTAGAATACTAAGGCTTTAGAGAAGTTAAATTACTTGCTCAATATAAAAAAAAAAAGGAATATTCAAAATGATGTTGTTACTTCATTAGTCAAATGCATGGAATCACAGGTAGCTTCAGCAAAAGATCCTTGGAGAGCAAAGAGTAGCACTCCACTGCTTTAGAGACGATGAAGCTGAGGCTCAGAGTGGGAGGATGGGTTCCCTAAGGCCCTATGACTGGTTAATGTGCAGCACGCAGATCCCCACCTAACAGTCCAGTGATCTTTCTTCAGGAGCCCCTCTCTTTATACCATCTTTTCACCAAAGGGTTCCCTGGCAATGGCCTTTCAAACAGTGAGTCACATACAAGCAGGTGGCTCCCAAGCAGGAAGCTGCGCTGGGGGGTTTCAGTGCAGCACACAAACAGGAACCACAAGAGACTGGCCCTTACTTGGGATGGACTCTGGTTCTGGGGAGCCAGGAGACGGGGCCGTTGGAGACAAGGAGCTGCTCTTCTGTTCTCCACTGGCCGTACCAGCCGCTAAAGCCACAGTCTGGGGGTCCCGATTCTCAGCACGAATGCTAAGTTTCACTGTTGTCTTTGCTGTTTTCAAAAGGCTAATAAACTGGCAGGGTGTTGGTGTGGCAGAGAAACAAAATTCAAAAGCATATTAGTAGCCTTAAATTAGTAAGTGACTGTTACAGTTGGAATCCCTTTCCTTGTCAGCACTTGAGGGGTCAAGAAAGAATGGTTGTCGTTTCTTTCTCTTTTCTCAGTTACCTGATATTGATTAAGGCCAAAGTTTATTTCTATTTTAAGCCTAGTTTTGACCATATTCTTCTTTATATAAGTATAGGGTTTTCAATTTTTGAGATTTCTAATTAATCTCATCCGTTTCTCTGGATCCCTACAAACTTAGAAGATATATATATATGGGGTATTTTCCCCACTTCCTGATTCTGCTGAGAATCTGAAACAACTTACACAGACCCTTTTAATAAAATGGAAACTCTTAGCAGGGTAAGGAAAACTGCAACAGAAGAGTCGAGCCAAATGGAAAGTTAGAACATAAACTTATGGGTTAAAGGGTTCAACCTACACAATTATTAAAGCTGAATTTAAAAAATGGTTTAAGCTTCTTGCTGGCCAGTGTAGAAATAAAAACATTTGCACACCAAATCTCAAGAGAAAAACAGCTTTTTTTCCTGCACTTAATCTATGAAATGCCTCAAGTGAGACTACTAATAAGTATTACCACTTTTGAGGACAATAAAACTCATAAGTAACTGTTTAATCCCAATGAAAATAATGCATTTAATGACTAAGTCTGTTTATAAAACAACAGACAAAGTAGATATTTATTGAAGAAAATATTCATAAAAATTCCTTTGGTCTTAACACGAAGCTGACCTTTGTTTAGAAGTTGCAAGTTTTTCTAAGGGAAAATGGAAATGATATTTATCAAAAATGCCCACTGAACACTGGATTTTCTAGGCAATAGAAAATACCTTAATATCATTTGATTGGAAAAATAGAAAATAGAAATTGAAGAACTTCCAATCTCTTCTTTCCCTTAATGATATCTGTCTAATACAACGTCTAGTACAGCTACATGGTTCCAATTCCCTATAACCACCCCCCCCACACACACACACACATTGGCCATGCCCACGGAAGGGTTCACAGTGTTATTTCTTTGGGAAATGTACCTTTTCAACAGGATAGCCAACAACGACTTCATCATCTATAGCCAAAATCTGATCTCCAATTTTGAGCCGTCCATCCTAAATGGAAACATGTTAAGATTTGGGGTGATTTTATAGAAGTGATCCCCTTCTCCATCACTTTATGACAGTGAGAAAGCCTCACCTTGGCTGCCACCCCATGCTCGGTTAGACTCTTTATGATGACTCCGCTAAGCGTATCTTCCTCACTGATGGCAATGCCCAAGCCCCCTTGGTCCTAGAGAAATAGTAACAACTTAGAAAACTTGACGCAGATTAAATTTATCCAAAGGAAAGGTATATGGCCATAACTTCTGAACATTATCCTCTACCCAAGGGCTAGAAAACAGATTAAAACGAATCTAAAGTTCATTAACAGAAATCTCTTCTTAAGCAAACTTTTAAACTTTTTAATGGAAATAAATTTTCTTCTATCAAATATTCAAATGTATTCATTCCTCCCATATATTTATGATTTCTAGTGCATTTACCATATATATCCAGTTACACATCTCTAGTAACTTCAGCAAAATATCCAGAGATTAAAATGCATTCAATAATGGAATGAATATACAACATTTGCCAATGTAGTTTTGTGAACTGGCTGATGGAATAAGTCATTTAAAACCAAATCAACCTGCTTCCTCTTTCTGGCCTACAGCGAAGAAATAACCCAATCTGGCCCTTTCATCCCGTCCCTCCTCCCTGAGCAGACTGTCCTTTCTGGGGCTGAATACCCAGCGTTGTTTCCCCAGACACTTGTGTTTTGATTTGGTGCAGAGTGAAAACACTCTCAACTCTGAGCCCAAAGACGTGCACTGAAAACCTGCCAAGCCTAGAGAACTATACATATTTTGTCTGTATTTTCCACATTTTCTTTTATCAAGACCAAATGTTCAATAGTACTGACTTTTGCATTTCTTTAATGTTTACATTAATAAAATTAAAATAGGGTTTTGAGTATTTTCACTCTGGTTAGAGCTAGCAACCATTTTCATTATAGTTTCTACCCAGGAAAATGGAAAGCAAAGGAGAGAAAAAGGAAATTTTGCCGTGGTTTCTATGGAATGTATCCACGAGAGCCACACTTACCATCAGGCATTTAGGATCATGACTGACACTAAGGTAAGGCCACACCATCATTTTAAAGATTATCAACATTGTGGTTTTTCTGAGGTAGACCATTCATGTTTGATGATTTTCAGACTGTCATTGTGCATCTCTCTCTACCACACTCTCTTTCCGCAGAATCAGTCACATATATAAGGCACAGAAAACTGCACTTTTAGGGTGAGCAGAGCTCGGTTCTCATTTACTTCCTGTGTAGCTGTAGGAAGTTGGATATGCAACATAACATGTCTTAACCTCAATTTTCTTATCTAAAAAACGAGTAATAATGCAGCTGACCCTTGAAAAATGTGGGGGTTGGGGTGCTGATCTCTCTTCACATCTGAAAATCCATGCATAACTTCTGACTCCTCAAAAAATGAACTATTTATAGCCTTGTTGATTGAAAGTGTTATTGATAACAGCTGAATAACACATTTTGTATGTTATATGGATTATATACTGTATTCTTCCAATGAAGCTAGAGAAAAGAAAATGTTATTAAGAAAATCGTAAGAAAGAAAATACATTTGCAGTCCTATACTGTATTTATCAGAAACCTCCACTTAGAAGTGGACGCACACAGTTCAAACGATGTTGTGCTTGCCCAACCATGAGACTGCTGTGAGGATAGTAAGAAAGGGATTGGAAACCTGATGTGCTACATACAGTGTTGTTATTACACATGCCTTCCTTTTACTTATTACCCTACAGGATATAATCAAATATATTTCAGATACATTTTCTAAACTTGCCAGGATTTTGAGACCCTGAGTCCTGATCTAGCTGGTGAAAGAATCAGGTTTAATGAATAGGAAGATGAATGTGCTACCAAAAAGACAAATACATCTAATTTAGCTAAACACCCTATTTGGGATTTTCTACACCAATGGTCTTTCCTATTACCACAAAGAAATATTTGTTTGAATAAGTAATACTCGACATCTACAATGTATGTATTCAACGCTGAGATTTGATTCTATCATTGCCTATTCACTTATCTGTAGTCAGGAAAGTACTTTAGCGGTCCAGAGAGCATTTGCTGGCTGTTTACTTAACACCATTATCATATTCCTTCGTACAAGCTCCTAGATTTTTGTCAGAATATCCAGCCCCCTCCCCCTGCTGCCTCAAACAATATACAGGAGCATGCTCTCGCTCTTGCTCATTCTCTCTCTATGTTTTGGGTGGTGATTTTAAAATATGCTCACAAACTCCTTCAAGAAGGGGATCCTGAATGTGTACTAGACTTGGGTTACTTGATTGTAAAATAGAGAATAAAGCAGAAGGAATGGTGCACATTTTCACACCTGTGTCCAAGGCATCAGAGCTCTGTCCTTGGTCTCTCTTGGATCCCGTGCTCTGAGGGAAGCCAGGTCCGTGTTATGAGGACATGAAAGCAGCACCACAGAGAGGCAATGGGGCTTCCTCCCAGTGGTCATTTAAATCAGCCATCCCGGATGCGGATCTTCTGGCCCCGGTCAAGCCTTCCATGCCCGCAGTCCTAGCTGGCAGTTTGCTGTCAAACTACACAGAGTCTGACCAGACCCCCCAGATGAACGGCTCCCAGATCCCTGACCCACAGAAACAGAGATAATAAATGTCTATTGTTTTAAGATTCTAAATTTTGTGGTAATTTGTTACGTAACAGTGGATAAATAACTCCAAGGATAGAGTCTGAATGACTTGGTTCAATAGTACAGTTCTATTCCCACGGCCACAGTCCCTCAGAAGCAGGTGTGTGAACAGAGCTGGCTCGACTAGCACGGATTCTAAGACTTTTACTCAGAATGATGGCACAGCCACTTTCCCCCCAGCCCGACCGCAGGTGAGAGCAGCAGCACACGAACCCAACTATGGCTGGTAGGCATTCTAAGGCAGAGGAAGACCAGCCTTGGGACACAGTTGACCACTGACGGCTGTGGTCAGAGAAAGGAAAAGAACTTGCTCTTGATGACACTACTGAGCCACAGATCAACTATCCTGGAAGATCGCTGTCCAGAAACTGGAACCCATAAATCCCCTTCTTCCATTAAGCCTATAGGAGGAAGGTGTTTTGCTATTAGCAACAGGCAGTGTCCTAAAAGGAGCCATGAGCTACACATCTGTATATATAATATGCCCCAGTCCCACTTTAAATACTACAAAAATAAACACATACATAAACACATCTAAAGACAGTCAACTGGTATCAGAAGAGTAGGATGAAATACGAGTAGGGGTAACAGGGTGTGAGTGCGGCTTCCCAGCTGCATGCTTAGCTCTTTGCCTCACTGCTGACACAGGACATACAGCTCATCACAGAAAAAGGTCTGAGAGACACTGTTCTGAGCCAGTTATTAAAACACCACCATACAGAAAAGGTGAAACAAATTAAGAAAACTTCTTTATGGACAGTTGTATCATTCAACAGCCAGAAGAGAGTGAACAAGAATTAAAAGTGGAACGAAGCTAAACCACTATTATTATCAGGAGAGCTATTCTGAAATTTGGAAGATTCCCCAAAAATTCAGAAGAAAACTTCTTAATGCTATCGGAAGGCTTTCACCCTATAAAACTTGTATGGACGTGAAATGGATCTCTAAAAATTGTGTAAGTTTGCTTTGCTGTACAGGTACTTTCCTAGGACAAAACTGCTTAAAAACAAATCTTTAAGCAAAAATATTTTGTCTGATAAATTGAATAAGCCTTTCAGTCAGTCACTAAGAGTTCAGATTATACACACTCTAAACTTTCTGTTTATACTTCCATTTTCTCACTTAATAAAGGGGATTAAAAAGAAAAGAAGATAATCAGGGCATCTGGTGGCTCAGTCGGCTAAGCATCTGACTCTTGATTTTGGCTGAAGTGTTGATCTCAGAGTTGTGAGATCAGGCCCGGGGTGGGCTCCACACTGGGCATGGAGCCTGCTTAAGATTCTCTCTCTCCCTCTCCCTCTGCCCCACTCCACCCTACCCCCAACCCAGCCGTGCGTTCTCTCTCTCTAAAGAAATAAATAAATAAACAATAAAAATAATCATTCTTATTATTGACCTGTCCAGAGAGTTTCTAAGGAGTCAGAACTAGAAATGACCTGTTACTACAATTTCTGTATTGAAACTGTTACGAAAACCATTCTCTCGTTCCTGACTCTCCTGTACTTGACATCTTTTCCTTGTGCACGGACAGCATGTAAGCCTTCATCCATTCTCCCCTCCTGCATACTTAGTATGAACTATGCTACCCCATACTATATGAAATAATGGGAGAAAAAGTATAACAGTTTCTTCTTTTTCAACATGTTTGTAATACAAAGGCATAGAACATTTATCCACATGAACATGTTTGAGCCAGGCACAGTTAAATGACAACTAAATGAAGACATTACTAGTAAGCATTATATAGGCCAGAATATTGAAGGAATATTTCGAAATAAACAGACATGAGATTAAGCTAGATCTTGAGTTGTACAGGATTTAGATCATCTAAAAGAAAGCAGAAGGATACCCCGAGTTGTTTAAGCACAGGCAAGGAGGGATGGATTCTTAAATAGCCATGGGCTCTTGAAACAAGTCAGTCTGAATGAAGTAGAAGATTCTTGTAAGAAACATATAGGTGTTTTGGAAAGGTAAATGGGCCCCAGTCGCAAGTTGAACCAAGGAATGGAAAATGGGACTTGGGGGTGTAAGACCAGAGTTTAAGTTCTAACTCTATCATTTTGAGTTATGAGGACTGTTAGAAGTGGGGAAAATAAAAACGATCTGACAGGTGGCTGAGTGGTAAACAACATAATGCACGTGAGACTTCACCATTAAACTTTCAAATAATCGTAATTTTTAAAAATACAAGGTAGTATAAATGACAAAAAGTTGTGGATGAGGTATGAATGTTAGCAGGCTGGTTAATTCTCCCTTCTTCGCCTTCTTGAGTTTTGTCTTCAGGGTTGACTAATAATGGGGTTCAGTGTGGACAGGTTTATATAGTACGCTGTATCTTTTAACCTGTCATTTTTAGCAAGGGCTTCCTCAAAGGATGTTTTTAAGCACACATTCTGTGGAGCATTCAGAAACTCATGGTTTCTGACTTAATAATGACTTGAACAGAGCGAGTGTAGGCTGGCATTATGGCAACTACTTACAAACGACTCATTTAATCTTTACAATTAGGTCAAAGGTAATATTATCATCTCCAATTTACTGGTGAGAAAACGGAGGCAAAGGAAGATCACATTACGTGTTAGGTATGTACTTGATGAAGCAAAGATCGAATCTCAGACTCCGGAGCCAAGGCTCATAAGCACCATGCGGCACTGCCTCATAGCTGGACAGCGGCCTGTGGACCCTTCTTCTCTTTCCACCTGCAGTAAATATAGCCCTGCTCCACGTCCACCCCCTGGCTTGCCTTCCTCTTCTCCCTGCACACTTTGCTGCTCTCTCTGAGAATATTCTCCTGCATCCACCCCCGCCCCTGCCCGCATTCCAGCATGAGCCTGCAGCACCTCAAAGCATTTGTAGGTTTCTGTTCAGCAAACCACCTCCTTAAAAGTGGTCACTTGAAAAGTGGTCAGTGAAATGTCATTTATTTTTGAAAAGATCTAAAAGTTTAGATCTTTTCGAAAGTAAATACTTCACTGATGCTTATCAGTGAAACTTCCAGTTATTCGAACTTTCAGTTTTATGAAGGACAAAGACTATAACTTGTTTCTTTCTTCTTTTTATTTCCTCCATAGCAGGCCCTTGGTAAATGTGTCAAAGGAGAGGGGTGCCTGGGTGGCTCAGCCTGTTAAGCCTCTGCCTTGGGCTCAGGTCATGATCCCTTAGTCCTGCATTGGGCTCCCCGCTCAGTGGGGAGTCTGCTTCTCCTTTGCCCCTCACCCACCTCTCATGCTCTCTCTCTCAAATGGATAAATAGAATCTTAAAAAAAAAAAAAAAGGAGAGACTGCTAAATGTCATACCTTGGGATGATCATAAAGGCAGGAAAAGCTTAGTCCCTGCTAAAGTATCAATTAACACAGTAATTCTCAAATGTTTGTGTGCATGGATTCACCTAGAAGGCTTATAAAAACGCAAACTGCGGGTCCACCCCCAGAGTTTCTCATTCAATAGGTGTGCGTGGACCAAATATCTGCATTTCTAACAAGATCCCAGGTGATGCTGATGCTGCTGGTCCAGAGACCACACTTCTGAGAACCAGAGAATTAGATCACAGGTGTAAAAATTCAATTCAAAGCAGAGTTACCTTGGGAAGCTCCAGATGTTGCACATTTTTAAATGAACAGAGGTCCACGGCTGCATCGGAAGTAGTACCACTTGGCTCAACCTGACAGAGGGAAAGAAATGGCAAAATAGAAAGCTGAGTGTTACGAATTTTTGTTTGCTTAATAAGGGTCGCTTTAATCAAAACTATTTCATGTGTTATAATTAATTATTATTAACACCTCATGACGTTTATGAACATTATACTCTCTTCAAAATACTAATAAGGTATGATTAGACAAAAATTATTTTAGAGCACAGAGACAGAAAGCGGTTCTCAAGACTGCCTGGATTTATTCTCTAATGAAATGTAACGGCAGCCCAACTACCCAGAGGTGAGACTCACTGGAACACAGGACTCGAGCAGAGGCACCATCCACTGTTCTTCCCTATGCTAGTCATCAAGGGAATTTAGGAGCTATTAAATGTTTTACTTGAAAATTATTAAAATATTCCATTTTCTTAAGGGTATATATGTGGTACCATCTGTATGAAAATAAAATTTTCTCCTTTATAATCTTGAAAAGCCACTTGACTCAGTCCACCATTATGAATGATTTCTCAGTTCACCAGAACAAGTGACATTCATCATGTACAGACAGCCCAGTGTTTACACACTCCTTCAGGGGCGAGTGTTTGTTTCTACACTTTCTCACACTGCAATCATCATGGCTCCTCTTATGGTAAGCTTTTCATTCTATATGCCTCCTTTTATTCATCTTTAACAAGTATCTGAGGCTTTGGCACATCAAAACTCCCACTCTAAATTCTATGTTACCCTCTAGCTGCTGCCTTCTCTTAATTTTTTTAATCCATCATTTGCTCTCTCAAAAAACACTAGTAATCAGCTAGTTGCCAAGTCCAATGGACTCTATTCATCTCCTTATTTGACCTTTCCTCAGCATTCAAGATTGTAGAATATGCCCTTCTTGAAATGTGCCATCCTCAGCTGCTATGCAACATGCCTGCCTGGTCCTTCCTCGTTACCTCTGACCACTCTTTGTTAGGCTTCCTCCTTGTTGTTATTAAAGAATTCTGACCTCGATCCCCTTCTTCTAAGTATTATCTGTACAGAAGAACCTCAGCTCCCATGGCTAACAAATGACAACTATGCATCTATGGGAATTCATCTCTAAATTCTAGACCAAATGTCCCAATGTACATCTCTACTAGGCTTTTCAACAGGCACTTCACCCTAAAGCTGCCTCAAATAGAATGTTTTCTATTTTTACAAATATCCATTTTTTAACTTTTTCTATTTTGGTAAAAGTCAGCCATCCACCAGTCACCATGTCAGCCATCCGGAAGCCATCTACATCTTGTCTGTTGCATTCACCAGCCTACTCCCAGCCCCAAACCAGTACCTGGTACAAGGCAGAGAGTCAATAAATACTTGTTGTATAAATAGATACTCAACCACTGGCTGTTCCTCACTGAGTACATTTAGTTAGGGATAAGGTAACACTAAGTTGGATCCTAAACTTCTGAAACTTCTGACCTAATCATTTTCTTTCCTTTTTTTTTTAAGATTTTATTTATTTATTTGACAGAGAGAAAGAGATCACAAGTAGGCAGAGAGGCAGGCACAGAGAGGGGGAAAGCAGGCTCCCTGCTGAGCAGAGAGTCCGATGCAGAGCTCGATCCCAGGACCCTGAGATCATGAACTGAGCCAAAGGCAGAGGATTTAACCCACTGAGCCACCCAGGCGCCCAATCATTTTCTTCCTTTCTTTTTTCTTTTTCTTTCTTTCTCTTTCTTTCTCTCTTCCTCTCTCTCTCCTTCCTTCCCTTCCTTTTTCTTTCTTTCTTTCTCTTTCTTTCTTTCCTTTCTCTCTCTCTCCCTCTCTTCCTCCCTCGCTCCCTCTCTCTCTTTCTTTCCTTGCATTAGTTCAGGCCTTCGTTACCTTTCTCCTGAACTACTCCTCTAATTTTCTTACTAACCCTTAACTTCTCTTCCTTGAAACCTCTGATTTTTCTCTGCACTATTTCCAGAGACGTGCTTATAAATACAATTCTTACTCTTTGAGTTCCCTAAGGCCTCAAAGACAAAGTCTCCATCACAGTTCCCATAATCTGACCCTATCTCCTCTTTCTCAGTGGCCTTTTCCTCACCAGCTCCCCACTGCCCCTACCCCCACTATTCAGTGATGCCCTGCTATTCTCATTCTCTGTATCTGCCAGAGCCAGCATGCCATTCCATAGTCCACGCCCTCTGCTTGGAACGTTTTTCCAAGCAGTGTCTTCTACTTCCAACACATACTTCATATGTCTCTCACCTAAGGAGTCATCGTTACAATCTCTGCAGAAGGAGGTTTGACAACTTTTCCTACCTTCATTATTCCCTACGCAGACTCTTCATGGAAGTAGAGTGCTTATTTACATGAATGTTTCTTGTACTAAGCCCTTGGGAGCCGAGGGGCTTTTACCAAAAATAGAAAAATGACAAAAAAAAAAAAAAAGACTTTTACCAAAATAGAAAAAAATAAAAAATGGATATTTATAAAAATAGAAAACGTTCTATTGGAGGCAGCTTTAGGGTGAAGTGCCTGTTGAAAAGCCTGTTGAAAAGAGATGTACATTGGGACATTTGGTCTAGAGTTCAGAGATGAATTCCCATTTATCTTTAACATTCCTGTAGGGGTCTATAATTGTTTGCTGAATTAATACAGAGTATATCAATAAAATCTTCCCAGAGATACAAACACAAGATACGTACCTCCTTATTTTGAGAATGCTCTGAGGTAGAAAGCAAAGGTTCTACTGTATTTCCAGGACATACAGCCATTTGACTCACCGCATCTTTATTTCTAAAAGAAAAAGCACTGACCAATCACAACATAATGACTCATATTATTTTCATTCTTTTCCTTGAAGACTCAGAAGGATTATTAGAGAAAATTCTGCAACTCCAAAGACTTGGGACTATAACACCCAGACATTTCGAAATATTTTATTTTCATTTAAAAGAACTCTGAGTTGAAAGACTAACAAAAAGTATTTAGTAATCTAGAAAAAACAAAAGCTTACCTGATAAAAATTATTTTTACTTTAGAAGGAGCACATTTAATGATTGAAGAAGCATTCTGATGACTTCTTCCATATAAAATTTGACCATTGATCTGTGAGAAACAAATAGCATTAACTGAGCCTGAAATTTGAATTTTGCTAATTCTTTATTATCCTATCTAGCTAATAAAAAGTTCATTTTCCCCTTCTTCTGAAATATTGTATGTATTTTCTTTCCCAGAACATGAACCCAACTTTAATGGTGAAAAGACAAGCCCATGTTTAAAGCCAACATTAAAATGGCATGCAGGAGGTCTGATCTCCACAAATGACAGAGGCACCACCTGGACCGACAGTAGAAAAGTAGAGAGTGAAATTCCTGGCAGGCACCAGGCTTCCAGCATGTTCTGTACAAAGCAAAGTCTCTCCTGGAGGCACTAATGACCTGCACAGATCATCCTGGGAAGCCCCCTATGGTTATAGGTCTTAGTTAATCTCAAAACTCAGACCCTGGGACTAGGCCACGGGGAGGAGCACCACAGACAGATTTGGGATTTGGGAAGCAGAAAACACCTACTGGAAACTGCCAGTCATTCTAGTCATTTAGCCATTGCTGACTGAGCCTTCCCAGCCAACGGAGAAACAAGAGTGCAAGGAAGAGTATTAAGGCAATATAAAGGCACATGGATCCCAGCCTCCAGAAGGCAAGGACAAACAAAACAAGCAAATCCAATTCTAAACACTATAAAGTATGGTTTAGAAATTTATTCTGTTTGGATGGCTGAGTTACTGTTTTTGTTACTTAGCCTTAACCTTGACCCCACTGCACGCCACCCC
Organism: Potos flavus; assembly: GCA_028534135.1. Lineage (NCBI taxonomy): Eukaryota > Metazoa > Chordata > Mammalia > Carnivora > Procyonidae > Potos > Potos flavus. The sequence goes on along the minus strand of CM052892.1, from coordinate 48,318,616 downwards.
CATCACTTCTACCATGAGGAATTCAACTTCCAGAATGTCCAGTGGGTCAATCTCATTACTGAGGAGTGATTGGTCATTTGGCTTTTCAAAAGCTCCTAATAAAAATGCAGCACACAAAAAAATGTTTTTGAAGTGTGATCTTTATTACTGTCCTGGGGCAAAAATTGTTTCTGGTGCTACCCAGTCACAACCTTTTAATGGGAATTAATGGGAACATGGACTCTACTTAGCAGAGATTTGGTTTACAGCCAAATTTGCTGCAGTGCATCTATTTTATTAGGCAAGCAGTAGTTTTCTCAGTCACCATATGAGGCCCCAGTGGGTTTTCTGGGAACTGATGATTCCAGTGCACCAATTCAGCAAGAGTAAATTCAGCATCTTCCATAAGAACTTACCTCTAGAAGCTCATCTGCAATCTGCAGTCGACCATCTTTCCCAGCTGCTCCATTTGGATCAATCCCCACTACAAAGACACTCATCCTGGATCGGTCTTTGTTCCCAGCAAGACTGAGACCCAAACCACTTCGACCTTTCTCTAGTTCAATCATATGTAGCTCTCCTGTTAGGGTTCCATAACGCTCTCTGATATTTTCTATACACAACAACAACAACAACAAAATTAGAGGTATAAAGTTAATTTATAGCCAATGTTTTACTATGGAAGGTTATTTAGCTTCAGAAGGGCGTTACTTGGACCAAAATGTAAATCCTTGGCAACTAAGAAAAGCTAAATAATCTGGCCACCAAGGCGTCAAGCCCGATTGAAAATAGACTTAGAAAACCGCAAACTTTACAAATCGTCTCTTAGAAAATGTTACTATGTGACTGACGTCTTGCATTCCATATTGATTCTTAACTGCATCAACTTTATAAACTGTCATTTCCTGATTCCTTCTAGAATCCAGCAGCACAATTTTCACACCCTATACACTTCCTAAAAGCATATACCATGGCTTTCTTAAGGGAAGTAATTATACTTTTAAAATGAAACTTCTTAAAGCACTGATACATTGGTAACTTTTCACTAAATTTTTAACATTTCCTTGTAAAAAGGCTTATTTTATTAGAAAAATGAGACACCCCAATGATCCTAATAATAGCTGCCCTCGAATGCTTCCTGTGCATCAGACATTTCAAAGTTAATGTTAGCAACCTCGGGTAAGGACCGCATTTTCAAACAAAGGGTGGCCAAGAGGCAAAGACTTAGAGGCAGTTGTAACTTGCCAAATGGCTCAATGTCATTTCAGCAATTATTCTGTGTTACCAACTTCGTACAGAAAATGCCAGCGTTAAAGGCAAAATATCAACAGCAACGAGATTTTACAATGAGGACTCTGAGGTCTGGGAGCGGCAATGACTTGTTCAAGATCCTCAGATGGCAGATCCTGTAGCAGCTTCTGAGAGAGGGCCCTGCCCTCTTCAATGCTCACACAAAGGGCAGAGTGGGCTTCAGCAGGGAGGGTCATTTAAAGGAAGGGAAGAACATGATTTCATGCCTTGGGAATGTGTGCTGAATTCAGGTAAAACAAACCGTATTTTTTCCAAACAAAACTGCAGCGCGTATAACTAAAGCTGAAACATGCTTATCTACCCAGGATATAAGCTTCAAGAAACCCAGAGCTATTTTAATGTCTTTTACAACTCTATGTATCACAAAAGACAACTTACTCCAGCTGTAACCAAACTCATCCTCTTTGTCCACATCTTCTGAGACTTTGCTTGCAGAGGACTGTGGATGATCACTGCTCATTTCCGCAAATGCTGAAGAAGGGGGTAGAGGCGCATTGCACAATGGAGCCTTTTCTGGCTCAGGTTCAGACTGACTGGGTGCCTGTGGGAACAAGAAGAATGCAGTGCGTTTGTGCAGCCCAAGGAAGAAAAACGTAAGTAAAAGAAATAAAAGTATAATGACAAAAATCTGGCTCTAAAATATCTGACACACAAATAATGGAAAAAATATATATAATGGTAGACAGGATTCAGGTAAAGTTTAAATACACTAAACAAAATATATGTTCAGAGGTAAATTCGTTAAACTGTTATTTGGTATTTTAGGCCAATGAACTCTTCAATTTGAAGGCTTAAATAACTTAAGATAGAAAAAATTGTACACTCTCCCTATTGGAAAAAAAAAACTCTCATTCAAAAGTCTTTATAAATATGCAGGGGTCTGGGTAAGATTTTGTGGGCCTAGAAAAGTCTTCCAAGAAATGAGAACAAAATTAACAAATAAGTTAATCAAGCAATTAAAGTTCAGAGGTTGCTCGTCAGACTACATATATATATACAATAAAAATAATTCTTCATTGCTACCTGAATCCTCTCTCGAAATGACTCTCTTAACAAACCCATGAGAATGAGCATTACACATGCAGGTTCATCTACCACGGGAGCCAGTTAGTGAGCACAGAGCACACAGACTCAGATCTGGGGAGCTGGCTTTTAGGGACAACACCATCCTTCCCTTGCCGAGGTGGCTTGCAAGGTAAATGAGAAAACAGGAGAGACCACTGCATACAAACCCAAAGTGTGGCATACTTGCTGTCACTGAGGGCTATGGGTCCTATTTCAAAAAAGGGACCTGGTATCGAGTTCTTCTATTACAGGTTATCAAATAGAATATTAGAGTTCAAAAGGCCCATAAGTCACTGAGTTCATTTTATTCATTTTGCAGATGAAAAACTTAAGGCCATGAGAAGATTTTGTTCAAAATCACACTGGTACTAGATTTCTTTTGCTTTCTGAACTCTTGCGCTTTCCATTATGCCATGCTGTCTCCTCCAATTTCCTCCTTACTGTACTGTAAGATAGTACCAAATTCAACAGTCAGAGATACCCAATTTAAGTTCTAACCATGGTATGAAGCTGTCCCTGAAGCCCTGATCCTACATTTTCCTATCCTTCTTTATTTTACCTTTTATTCATATAAAAATCCCTCTGATATACCTCATTTTGTTTTATATGTGTGTGTGTGGAAAAAAACTGCAATTTAAAATAACGTCTGGGGGTGCCTGGGTATCTGCCTTCGGCTCAGGTCATGATCCCAGGGTCCTGGGATTGAGCCCCACATTGGCTCCCTGCTGAGCGGGGAGCCTGCTTCTCCCTCTCTGCCTGCTATCTCCCTCTGCTGTCTCAAATAAATAAATAAAATCTTTAAAAAAATTAAAAATAAATAAATAAATAAACTTCCTACAGAACACATCAAATGATAATCATGAACAAATATTTAGGAATTATTAATTGGTGTCAAGAATCAGAATACAACAAAATATACCTAATACTAAAACTATGTAACACTGAATGTGATCTTTCTTTGTTAACCACTTCAGGATTCTAGGCTGCCCCAAAATGAACCTAATAAACATCAAGTACTGCTTTTCTAGTAAAGGGGAGCTGAATGGCAGAGACTTACAGGCAACAGATTTTCAAGTTACAGAATCTACTGTATTAAAATGTTTGGTTTACACACCACTGGTCATGCAGACAAAAAGTACCAGTGCAAACAAAACCCTGTCATCTTTCCAAATGCTGTGCCATAACACTCTCAGGTCAACAATGTACAAATGAAATAACCAAAAAACAAGAAACCTCATTTGATCCAGTCCAGGTTCATTTAACATACTAAGGTTGGGGCAGGAGGGAGTATGTAATTTACATTTTTTCTGGTTAAAATAAAAAAAAAATGCTTTTATATAGTAACAGAAAATGTTAGCAAGTATAAATTAAGCCCATTCAGTTTTTAAAAAGGGGAACAAAATCTGATTTAAACTTCCCATAATTTTAATAAATTTATGGATGCAAATATAATAGATCTTGCTTCATAACTTTCCTTAGCTGCCATTTACCTTAAAAAAAAAGGAAACAAAATCTGCCAGTCTAAGAAATTGTTCAAGACTCTACTTAGGCACAACCTTTATACTGTGAATAAACTAAAATGGCGTCCTAACATTACCGATAAATCGTAAAACAAATACAAGCCTGTATTTACAAAAAGGGGCAATTAGGTGTAACCCCTTATTCTCAATGAGACTGTGTAATTAGCTTATTGTTGACACTTCTTAATCAAAAACCAATGATGTACTATATGTTGACTGAAAATAAAAAAATAAAAAATTTCGTCACATAAAAAAAGACTTATTAATGAAAATATAACTCTTTAACAAAGATCGTTTAGCCTTCATTGGCAAAAAAAAAAAAAAAATGCAAAGTGTGCTTGAAATTACTCCATGCCATGTATGCACACAAGTATAACATACACACATAGCACACCATAACACACCTACTTGTTCACGAAAATTTCACACTGAGACAAACCTTAAATGGTGTGGGAGCAAAAGGGTTAGTTGGAGAACAACGGAAGGTAACTCTACTTGAATTCTGTAATTCCTACAGTAACAGAAAACATATTCCTTCAGATACAGCATCTTTGGTTATCCATCTTACAGTAACATGAAAAGCCAATGAATATTCATAAAATGTTTCCTCAAATTGTTGAAAGCTTTCTTCCTTATCATGATCAAATTATAATAAACAAGTTCTTGAAAGTTTTTGTTTTAATTTTGGGTTTGTAATTTCATTAGAATATGAGAATATATCCACGTCTAGGTTTACAAGCATCGAAACAGTTACATGCTTCCTGATTCAGGCATTTACATGGACACACTTTATGAACATTCAACACACTCCTGCATATACACAATTATCTGTGGAGTGACTAACACACAAAAGGGCTTTTAGGACCACCCTGTATAAGTCTGAGAAGGACTTAAACCAATACAAGGCTTTAAATAAATTTTGTGTGAAAGTAGTTCATACATTTGTCAATTAGCAAAAATTTAAATATCAGAAAATTAAACTCACAACAAAATAGAAGAAAGGCATTTGGACTCAAGATTCTCCCTTACTGTTCAAGAGGGCCATCTAATTTCAGCCATAAAAATGAATATGCTCTGGAAAAAAAATGTGCTTAAGAAAGGATTTGCATGCCCACTCCAAACACACAGTTTTGTTTTGTTTTGTTTTGTTTCTTCCCTGCCCAAATTTAATAAACAGTGAACTAGGACAAAGGCATAGTAACAAAGAACGAAACATTTGCAAAAGGCAATGGCAAGACAATGGCATTATCCAACCTTGTCAGCGTTGAACTGTAGAGAATCAGCAAATGGGTTAGTGCTGCTGAAGTTGTATTTAGGGTAAAGGTTGTGCGGCAAGGAAGGCAAAGGGGATTTCTAAAAGGAAACATAAGAGGCGCTGAGCGCAAAAGAAATGTATTTAACACAACTCAGTTTTAAGAACAAAGTACTGATTGAAATCACAGTGTGAAACTAGATCCTGTCAGATCTAGTGATTAATAACAATGTCATATTAAACAGTCGAGAACTAAAGATTTACCTCTAGTGACCTGCATCTACACCTGAATCTCAAACTGGACACAGAGGAAATGAGTTCGTGAAATTGATACCAAGTTTCTTTTATTTTCACTATCACAGAGAGATGCACATAAATTTTGCCCACTTTATATATTTATCTATGGTCCGTGCATATCAGTAAACAGGTATCAAAATTAAAACCATAAATGTTTTTTGTTTACATTTAAAAGCAAATTATGTTTTTGTAAAATAAAAAGATGGTCTATCTGTTTCAGAATGCAAATTAAACATTTGTCTGCTAGTTGACTATTAACCTTCACGATTCTTTTATCTTGTTTCCCAGGAAAGAAAATTTTCGCACTTAAGACTAGAGATTAAGGTGGCTTCAGATCAATAGTAGTTTTTCGTTCAAAAAAAAAAAAAAAATGAAATCAACAATTTTAAAGAAATGAACCACTGTTCAGTGATGTTCTCTATTTCTGCACACTTTTTGTGGAGGTAGAAACTGATTTTTTAAAATTTTCCTATAAAAGTTCCCATATTAGGGGAAATGTATGAGGCTTTGAATATATTTGAAGTCCTGCATTAGAGTGATTCTCATAGATTTTGTGGCTTGCTTGAGATATGCCCTGAGCTAGAACTACTGGAGTTGAATATACATATTAAAGGCAGGATGACTGCCAGATAGAATTTAGCATTTTCATAGTTTAAAAAAAAAAAAAGGAAAGTAATTTCCTCAGCACAATAAATTCTTCTCCTTCTTTTCATACCCACTATCTTTTTCTTTTATTGACTATATCTTTCAGGGGAAATTGCAGACATTTAAAATTCATTTTGGCTCCAATTAAATGTTTGTGTTACTTCTGTCTATAAAAAAGTCCTACTGGCAAGCATCAAGAGTAGGGAGAGGTTGTCATGTGACACCACCCTGTCTGGGAGAACACTCTGGAAAGACTCTCTCCTCAGTACGCCTGCACTAAAGCTTATGCCACATTACCCTTTCAATCTGCTCTTCTTGCAATGTTTTTCCTACAGAGGGAAGACGGGAAAAAGAAATGGGCACAATGACATTTCTGCTCATCTCAACTTTCTCTCTGCTTTTCAGTTTAAATGTCAACTCCTGCTTTACAAAAGAAAAGATCACAAATGCCAAGCAACATGACCATTTATTAAGGTGGAAAAAATGACTAGGCAGAGATTAAAAACACATTCTAGGCAAAATAACTCAATGCTATGGAAGTTAGAAATTATTTCCAATCCTCATACATAGAATTTTTAGGCTTTACATTTCCTTTATAATTCTGTAGAACAGTTAAAAACAAAGAGAACCATAATGGTAAGAAATGGAAGATTTAGGGAGAGCTCTAGTTTTTTGTTTTGCTTTTTTAATTTGTTTCAATTTCCAGCTCTTATAGGATTAGAATTTGGCCCTGATAGCAAAGTATAAAAGTACATCATGAGCATGGCAAATGAAGTGGTAGATCTATTACTATGAAAAGATTTACAGAAACAGGCCATATTTCTTACTAAAAAAATCAACGATGAAACTCCTGTTTATAGTTCTAAGGGCTGATAGGAATGGAAATGTTATTAACTAAGAAAAAGCACAGGGAAGACAAAAATATTCTCTGGCCCCTATTAAAAGGGCCTACCCTTTGGGGAGACAATGTGGTCCAACTGATGGAACGGTCAGTAATAAATCAGGAAGTATGGAATTTATTACTAAATATTACTATTATTATTATTCTCAGTTCTGCAAAGTTCTGATTCTTGAATAGTCTATGTGCCAAAGAGACTGTCTTTTTTGCCTATGTCTAAGATTTTTTTGAAGTTTTATTGCATCAACAAATAATATATTTTCCTTTAAGAGACTCTTATGTATTTGTGTTTTTTTTTTTTCCTTTAGATTACAGGGGACATGATTATTTCACAAGGAAGTAAATCACTGAAAATCGAGTATATCTCATTTTAAATGCAAAAGTAATTCTGATTTCTCAAAGCCGAATGCATATCTAGGGGAGGAAACATGTCTTTCCCCTATTCATCTAAGGTTTTCAGCTGGATCTCTGTAATAAAAAACAGATTAACAAGAGAAAAGTATATGTACGTATTGATTTAATGTTAACTTTTATGTGACACAGAGCCTTCATTAAGATAGTGAAGATCTGAAGAAATGGTTAAACATGAATATTTTGACACTAAGTTTGCTTGAGAGTGGAAAGTCAGCAAAATTTGATAGGACAAAAGAGTATGAGCTAAGTGGGGAGACGGGGGAAAACTTAGCAAGGTATGTACATTAGGATCCTTCCCAGTGCCCCTGCATCTCTGGAGGTACGGATGTCCCTTTCCCCCAGGTATGGGGAGGGCATCTCTCACATGAGGATGTTTATGACCTGCATCAGGAGAGCAGGGGGAGGTCGGAGTCCTTCCAGCACCTGTCTTTTCCCAAATTCCTTCAGCTTAAAATATTCAGCATGCCAGGCATGCCCTATTTTGGGGCAGTATGCCCTGAATCCTGTCACATGTAACTTGACGAAACATGTCTCTCTAGGCAAGATTTCTCCTGGAATAATTGCTATAAAATCAAGTGTCATTATACCTCAGAGAGTAAGACAGGAATATTTTCCAGGTGTATGAGAAAAATACCTTCCCAGCTCATTAGAAAATGTGACTGGCATTGAAAGAAATGTTTGTACTTTAAGTTTTTAGAAGTACTATGAAGAACCCTATTCAGTAGTCTACAGTATTGTCCTATGTGATATAAAAGTTGGAAATTAAAAATAAAAAGAATAAAATCCACCCACACACACAAAAAAATAGTTTTAACTTAAACAGCCATTCACCAATACCATTGTGCTGTATCTATGTTTGACACAACAAACGGAAACAAATGTGCAAAGATTTGTAGTTATTTAAACAAATTGAATACCATTTGAAGAGAATGCAGCATGATGCAGCCCGACCATTTGGCAGATTTTCTCCTCTGAATGGATAATTATTACCTAACAATAAACAACTGAATGATTAGAAACTGCAGATGTGAAGATAACTGCTTACATTAAGAACTACTGAATTCATCTCTTACAGTAAACCCAGACCAGAGCTACACCTGTCTTGACAACAAAAGGAAAGACCAACAGGATAAATTTGGTCACTCTGAATTCCATTGCCCAGAATACTGACAAGTTACTTTTACTGATCTCATCTACAAGAGCTGTTTGTTACTCTCTTTCCATCATCTGAGCACTGATTTCTTATATTCTTAATTTTAAAATGAAAAATTATAATTATATATTTTAAAGTTTTAGATTTTAATTTCCCTCATATATGCTGACATTTTCCTTTTAAAGACAACCAAACCTCAAAGCTAATGAGCAGATATTTCAAAGAGAATCACTATGACAGGGGTTGTTTTGTTTTGTTTTCACTAAAATCCAGAAGTAGAACCTCTATGATTTTCAAGACATCTAGGAAGCTCCTGAAATGAGACGCAAACTTTTCAGTGAATGTGTGTGTTTCTGAAGAACTTTCCAACGGGTATGTGGCCCAAATATGCTTAAGAACTGCTGCTCATGCAAATAATCTTTTTCATTGAGACATAAAGAAGGAATGGTAAAAAAAAAATAGTTTTAAACTCGGCATAATTTTCATCTTTAGAATCATTAGGGCATATCAAATACACAAAGTCTCGCTTAGTACCTTCTCCATCAACAACATTCATTAAATGCATTCATTGTACTTTCTAAAATATTTTTAAAGCCATTTGTTCTGTCATGACTGATGGTAAAATGGGTTAGTAGGTTTCTGTCCACTGGGGGCTATCCAGTGATGAAGAGCTAGCTATACAGTGAACATGGCCGGGAAGCAGCAATTATGAAATCACTCGTATATAACACACTGCTTAAATTTCCCCTATGTCGAATGTTCAGTGGGACAGACAAATACATTCAAGATGATTCACAGGTGATCATGGGGTTGCATATGCTGGAAATTCTGTCTAGAGGATCTATGCATAAAGAAAATGTCATCTCTCTGGCTTTTCAGGGACTCAGAGGTCACACATAGTAAGCTAAGTCATTATACCACATTCCTCTTAACAACTGATATATTATCCATCTGATACCTATGGCCACCAATGGATCCTACTTCTGTGTGTTTTTGATAGACTTGAAGTGTTTATTAAACACAGTAGAAGGGATTTCCAGGACAACTCAATTAAAAAAGAAAAAAACAATATAAAATTTTAACAAGTTTCCTGAGATTTTAAGACTGGATATTTGCTCCTAGAGACAACTTGGCCCTTGATACGTTAGGTTCCAAGTTGAACATTGTTTGGATTTGCCTACCTTGCCCTTTTTGTTCGCTTACCCTTGGTCTGTTTATAATGCTCTGTACCATAAAGACTACGGGGTTGCCTGCTTTCCGAATGGCTTCCACAGCTTGCTCATGGCTTGCATCTCTGAGGTCCATTCCATCCACCTGCAATGGAAGGCCTCAGCTTAACATTTCAAGAAGCTATAGAACAACAGAACAATTTGTGGATCTGGAGTTCTGAGGATCCTGGGTGAGGCTCCTGGGAAATCTGTTTCAGAATCGAAAATAATTGAGACTACTCGTGAGACTCCAGAACTTTTCATTTGTCCAGCAGACTTGTGGTCCCTTATTTTGACACTGATTTCTGCTCCATAATCAACTAAAATAATCATCAGTTGAAATGAAGCCTCTGCTTCTGCTTTCCTTACACTATCAGTTGTTCCTTTAATAAATCAAAACATTGAAGAAATCATATAAGGGAACTGCCTTGCAGCACTGTCTTCATCATGAAAATCACTTGTACACATTTTCTCCCAATCCATTACAGACTAGTTTGGGAAATGGGTGGGCGATGCTTTGTGTGTTTCGCTCTGTACAGGGAAGCTTGTAAAACACAAAATTCTGATGTTCAGAAAAATCAGGTTATGGCAAGATTAGTTTTGCAGAAGAATCTTTCTAGTAGACATGACAGGAGCTGGAAGCCAAGAAATTGTGCGTGTTAGTAATTCTTCTATAAATAGCTTGAAAATGAATGTTATTTTGTAACTTTTTATTGACCATGGATTGCCTGGGTGAGGATCAGATCAGCTCAGCTTACGAACTATATGAATAGGAAGGAAAATAGTTTGAAAGGCCAAATGGTAATCCTGCCAGAAAACTATAGGATACTATAATCATTTTATCATTTCCAATTACCACAATAGGATATATATACAACAAAATAGCAAAATCAGAGTAGAAACAATTCTGGAAAAGAAAATTAATTATTAGATCTCTGCACAGAACATTATCACCTTTAAAAGAATTACATACATTTAATTGAAAACCTCCTCTAGGTTGACACTTAGATAATGTAATATGTTTGTCAGTGCGTATTAAACATGGCTTTCATTTTTTGTAGAATAAAAGTTAGTACTCACGTCTACTATATATTTTATCTGTGGAAACATTTAATAGGACATCAAATATCTTTGCTCAAGTCCAAAGAACTCTACACTTAGAATGGAATACCTTGCAGGTCTCGACTTGTCTAGCCTAAATACTTTTTCAGAAACTTGGCAGAGATAGGTTTCGGAATCCCCAGGATTACGGAGGCCTAAGACTTGCTTACTTACTAGAAAAGCCCCCGTTCATAACAGCCCTCAACAAACCACTGCTAAACAGCACACAGTACTTTACAACACACATAACAATATTTTATTTTCAATTTGAAAGGGATGGATGCTTTAACTCCCTCAATACCTTTAAACAACATTTTGGTGCAAAGTGTGATCAATCCTTTCTAGAAATAATTACAAATATTTCTTACTTTTTCTCCTTAGGTCAAAGGTATTTAATAGTGAATTATCCATAAAATAAACTGCCCTGTAATAATCTGAAATTGGGAATGTTAGATAGTATCCTAGCTAAACAAGAGTGCTTTAAAAAGAGACTAAGATATCCCCTAATGAAAGGTAAGGATGCAGGAAGAGAGAACAAGCCCTCCATTCTTCCTTACAAATGGTTGGAGGAAAAAACAAGACAAAACAGACGTGGCCCTTGTGTTCTCCCAAGACTCAATCTTCCTCCGTCTTCAGCTCTCACAGACAATCAACCAGCAAAGGACTAAATAAATATTGAAAATGTTCATTTTAAAGTTGTGGTTAAAATGTTGTAACCTTCTTCTATACAATCAATGCATTTTAATGGTAAGTTATATGGATTTAGAAAATGAGAGACAATCACTTCTATAAAGTAAATATAATGGTTCTTATAGTAATAAAGTGATTGGTTTCTACTGGGAAGTTGTCTCTTTTGCCCTACTCTATAATCCTGACGACTTAGGAAATCTGGGTCAGGTACCCTCCCCATCCATCCGCTTAACTAAAACTACACTTTCCCTTATCAAATAATTTATCATACTGTTCTGAAGTGACTTGATTACTTGTTAAGTCTGTCACACTTGACAGGCAGGCATTGTGCCTTGTTTACTGCGGAATGCCCAGAGCTTGTCATAGCATCTGGAATGCAACAGCTGCTCCAGGAATATTTGCTGAGTAAATGAGTAGTGACCATGGGAGAAAAGTCTATTTAAAATATACTTCATTTTGAATTAGGAGATTAGGAACAATTTGACCAAATACTTTTCTTGCAAATACCAAAGTTACACATACATGAGTGTATAAATACACACACACACACACACACATATATACACTCCTCAGTAATGAATGGGCACAGCACTGAGAAGAAGGAAGAGGGAAATATAAGCCTGGATTGTGGGGGTGGGAGCATTTATGTAAAAGATAATCAGGGTAATTCGCATAAAAGATTTACCAAAAAGACTCACTTGGAAAACAATCTTACCCAACACAGTTAAATCTACAATGAAATGATCATGACAAATCATTTCTTAAAATAAAATCTCACTGGAGAACTTAGTTATGATGTACGTATTTTGTGCATGTATGTATAATTTCAAACAATTCAATTTTTTCCCCAGGAAATTTGCTTTGTTCTTTCAAATAGAACTTTGTTATTTTAACTCAAGGCCAATGTTTTTTAAAATGGTTATACCTCCAAACATCAGTCTCTGAATCAAGATATATAATCTGTCACCATGCACTAAAGAGAAAAATTATGGATGAAATGGGATGTATAAGAAAGAAATGTTTTAACCATAAACACATTTTACTTTCATGTTGGGTCAAGTGACCAGTGTGAAAATGATGATTCCTTCAGTAAAGAGGACAGAACACGTGAAGAACTTTGGCACAGAAAGCTCACTAGAGGGTACCTCTACTATTCTATCTCCAGGTTTCAAGGTTCCATTTTTGCCAGCTGGACTATCTTCAAGAACATGTTTGATGAAAATGCCCCTCATCACTTCACCGTTGCTTAGACGACTCCCCATGCCTCTTCCACCAACAATGCTGATACCCAAGGATTTGCTTGGTTCTCTCCAAAGTTCAACCCTATAAAGATAAGTAAATAAATAAACAAACAAACAAACTCTTATAAGAAAGCTTATGAGGGAAAAGCATCACAATGCTGTGTTTTGCAATGATTTTTGGATAGGACACCAAAGGCATAGGCAACAACAGACAGACAAATAAGACTTCAACAAAATTAAAAACTTTTGTTAATCAAAAAAATACTATCAATAAAGTAAAAAGGCAACTCACAGAATGGGGGAAAATATGTGCAAATCACTTTCTAGATAAGGGATTAATATCCAGAATATAAAGAGAACACCAAAAGCTCAACAGTAAAAAAAATAACGTGTTTTTAAAAAAATGGGCAAAGGAATTAAACAGACATTTCTCCCAATAAGATAATCAAATGGTCCATAAGCACATGAAAAGATCTTCAACATCACTAATCATTAGGGAAATTCAAATCAAAAGCATAATGTGATATGCACCCCATACCTACTGGGATGGCCACTATCAAAAACAAAAACAAAACAAACAAAAAAAAGAAAAACAGAAAAAAAACAGAAACAAAAAAACAAAAAAAACTAAAAAACAAACAAACAAACAAAAAAACACCTGGGTGACTCAGTTGGTTAAGTGTCTGCCTTTGGCTCAGGTCAAGATCCTGGCCAGGGTCCTGGGATCCAGCCCTGCATCAGGTTCCTTGCTCAGCAGGGAGCCTGCTTCTTCCTGTCCCCCTCTCCCCTGCTCATGCTCTCATGCTCTCTCTGTCTCCCTCTCTCTGCCAAATAAAATCTTAAAAAAAAAAAAAAAAAAAAAAAGAAAAGAGGAACAAAAAAAAGGAAAATAAGTGTTGGCAAGGAGAAACTGCAGATATTGGAAACTTGCGCATTGTTGGTAGAATGTGAAATGTTGTAGCCACTATGGAAAACAGTATGGAAGTTCCTAAAAAAAAATTAAAAATAGAATTACCCTATGACCCGACAATTCCATTTTTGGGTAAATACCCTCTCAAAATTAAAGAAAGGTTTTGAAGAAATATTTATATAGTCATGTTCATAGAAAAATCATTCACAATAACCAGAAGGTAGAAGCAATCCAAGTATCCATCTAAAGATGAATGGATAAACAAAATGGTATATACATACCATGGAGTATTATTTAGCCTCAGAAAGGGAAAAAATTCTGATACATGTACAACACAGATGAACCTTGAAAACATTATGTTAAGTGAAATAAGCCAGCTAAGTGAAATAAAGGACAAATGTTATACAATTTCATTTATATGATGTATCTAGAATAGTCAAATCCATAGAGACAGAAAGGAGAATGGTAAAAAGTTTCATGAGACAAATGAAAATGGGAGACACAATATATTAGAACATATGAGATGAAAGAAAAGCAATTCTGAGAGGGAAACTGATAGCAATATACACCAACATTTAGAGACTAAAAAGATCCCAAATAAGCAATCTAACTCTACGTCCTAATGAACTAGAAAAAGAATAAACTGACTCCAAATTCGGCAGAAGGAAGGTGAGAATAAAGATGGCAACAGAAACAAATTAAATAGAGAACAAATAATAGGAAAGATTAACCAAACCAAGAGTTGGTTCTTTGAAAAGATAAACAAAATTGACAGACACTTAGCTACACTAACCAAGGAAAAGGACCCAAATCGACAAAATTATGAGTAAAAAATAAGACATTACAACTGTTAGCACAGAAATTCAAAGGATCGTAAGAGGCTATTATGAACAACTATACACCAACAAACTGGTAACCTAGAAGAAATGGAAAAATTCTTAGAAACATACAACTTACTAAGATCGAATCAGGAAGAAATAGAAAATCTGAATAGACCAATAACTAGCAAGGAGATTGAATCAGTAATCAATGGTCCCCCAACAAAGAAAAGTCCAGAACCAGATGGCTTCACTGGTAAATTTTACTAATCACTTAAGAAGAATAAACACCAATCTTTCTAAAATGCTTCCAAAAATCAAAAAGGAAGGAATGCTCCCAAACTCATTGTATAAGACCAGCATTATCCTGACACCAAAACCAGAAAAGGTTACTACTAGAAAAGAAAACTACAGTACACAATATTGCTGGTGAATATGTATGCAAAAATTCTCAATAAAATATTAGCAAACGGAATTCTGCAGCACATTAAAAGGACCACTCACCAAGATCAAGTAGGATGTATCCCTGGGATGCAGGGATGATAAAACCTAGGCAAATCAACCAATGTGATAATAGAACGAAATTAATAGGACGAAATAACAGAATCATATGAACATTTCAGTAGACAGAGAAAAAAAGCATTTGACAAAATCTGATATGTATTCATGATAAAAATTCAACAAATTAGGAATAAAAAGAACATATCTCAACATAATAAAGGCCATACAGAGCAAGGCTATAGTTAACATCATATTCGATAGTGAAAGGATGAAAGCTTTTCCTCTAAGATCAGGAATAAGACAAAGGTGCCCATTTACATGACACCTATTCAACACAGTACTGGAAAGCCTAGCTAGAGCAATCAGGCAAGAAAAATAAATAAAAAGTATCAGAATTGGAAAGGAAGAAGTAAAACTGTCTCTATTTGTAGATGACATAATTTTATATATTAAAAAATCCTACAAACTCAACCAAAAAATTGTCAGATCTAATCAATGAATTCAGTAAACTTGTGGGATAAAAAATTAAAATGCAAAAATAAGTAGCATTTCTATACACTAAAAACAAAGTTGCTGGAAAAAATTGATCTCATTTACAATAGCATCAAAAACAATAAAATAGTAATACACTTAAAGAGGTGAAATATCTCTACTCTGAAAACAAGACATTGATAAAATAAATCAAAGAATACAGAAATAAATGGAAAGATATCCTGTGTTCATGGGTTGGAAGAATATTGCTAAAACATAAAATATTATCAAAAGCCATCTACAGATTCAATGGAAAAAGAAAAAGAAAAAACACCACTAAAATTTATACAGAATCACAAAAGACTGAATAATTAAATAAATCCTGAGAAAAAAAAGAACAAAGCAGGAGGCATCAAACTTCCTGATTTAAAGCTATACTATAAAGTTTTAGTCATCAAAACAGTCTAGTACTGGCATAAAAACAGACGCATAGACCAATGGAATAGACTCAAGAGCACAGAAATAAACCAAGAATGTAAGGTCATCTAATATTTCATAAGGGAGATAAGAATACTCAATGGAGAAAAGGCAGTCTCTTTAGTAAATGGTGCTGGGATAATTGAATATTATACATAAAAGAATGAAGGTGACCCATTTTTTACACCACTGACAAAAATTAATTTGGATTAAGGACTTAAATGTAAGACCTGAAACCTACTGTGATGATCTTTCTACAATATATATAAAATCAAGCCAATATCTATACGCCTTAAACTTACACAGTGATGTATGTTTGATTACCTTTTTTTTAAAGATTTTATTTATTTATTTGAGAGAGAGAGATCACAAGTAGGCAGAGAGGCAGGCAGAGGGAGAGAGGAGGAAGCAGGCTCCCTGCTGAGCAGAGAGTCCGATGCGGGGCTCGATCCCAGGACTCTGGGATCATGACCTGAGCCTAAGGCAGAGGCTTTAACTCACTGAGCCACCCAGGCGCCCCTGTTCAATTACTTTTTGATAAAACTGGGGAAAAAAGAAAGTAGAATGGTGGTTGCCAGTGGGAGGGGTGCAGAACTGGGGAATTATTATTTAATATTTAATGGGTACAGATTTTCAGTTTGTAAGATGATGTAAGTGTTCTGGAGATGGTAGTGATGGTTACACAGCAATGTGAATGTTCTTAATGCCACCGATCTGCATACTTTAAAATGGTTCATGTAGTCAAAAACTACAACTAAATTTTTAAAAACTCAATGTAATAAAATGTAGTAAGTTAATTTTTGCCAGTTTTACCAATTTGTTAAGGTTTTACCAGTAGTAAAACAAAATCATTTTAAATAGTTTCCCAATTATGTGTTTTATAGGGTAGTGATAAACTACCCTATACATTAGGGTATAAACACTAATGTATAGTGATAAACACTAATGTATTTCTGAAACTGATTTGTTACAAGTAAATACTGGACTCACACTTCAGACTGGGACATCGACCGATATAAAAGTACCATTTTCCAGGAGCGCTAATATTGCAGACACTAAGTAATCAAGAAATTCAACGACTCCTGAACAGATGGTAACTTCTAAGCTTGGCAATCAAATCAAGGAAAAGAACATTCCTGCACACGCTATGTCAGAAGCTTATCCTTGTAGAAGTCTTCTTTGCCAAGGGAGAGCCGGTAATTAAGAGTCAGGGCATGGAAAGCAGTGGCTGACAGTATCCTACATGATTTGATCCTACCACCACCTCCCTAAACTCATCTCCCACAGCTCTGTGCCCTCTGCTCTCCACTCCAGCGACCACAGCATCTTCTTGCTCTTCCTGAAGTTCATCAGGCATGCTCTCCTGCTTTGAGGCATTGGTGCTTGCTACTTCCTCCACCATGAATGCACCTCCTCCATCCATGTAATACACACAGACACTCATATTTAATACCTGCACATAGCTGTAAGACCTATAAACGCATTAAGTTCCTGTCTTATGAAAAGACTGGCAATAAGAATAAGGTCATTTGCAGTGAGGTGCTGGGCTGAGAGGAAAAAAGCAGAGAAACCTAGCAGAGATCTCAGATAATGAGACTGTAATCTGCTCTGTGCTGCAGGAAGGGAGACAGTACTGGACATTAGATGGGAGAAGAAAGCATGGTCCAAACACAAGCCCTCAGTTTGAGGAGCTTTGAGGAGCTCCTAGAGGAAAGACTGGAGTAAAGACTCTTGTGTGGTGAGGGCGATCCAGTAAGAAAAGGCTGGAGATAAGAGCACCAGGGGTAGGGGGAGATGAGGCACCTGAGGTCAATGGGTGTTTTCCTTATTAGAAATCTATAATCCTAGAAACTCTATTTAGTTTGAAAGGATGTGACCACATTCCTGAATTTTAATGTTTGTGTGAATAGTTTAAACTAGTTAAAATCCTAGTCATCATTTTCTTTCACCCTGCGAATTCTGTGAAAGACAAGAACCAAAATCATTCCTTGTTTCTTAAAGCAGCTCCTAAGATAACATGGAAAAGTAAAGAAGTCAGTATATTTAGCCATTTGTAGTAAACATTTAAGAATTCAGGATACATACATAGGACTACTTAACCCTTCTCTTATAAAGAAAAAATAAATAAAAGAAAGAATGAAATAAAATGTCTCCTGGGTTCTTTGTAGTTAGTGTGAATTGGAAAGTGGTTCTTATAATTTCTTATGATAAAAGTAATAGCAGCAAACACTCAAGAGCTTATCATGTGCTCAGCATTATTCTCTAGGTGAATTCCACATACTTTCATTTAATTGTCACATCATCCCTATGGGATGGATACTCTTACTAGCCCCACGTTATTTTATTTTTTATTTTTTTATTTTTTTTACTAGTCCCACTTTATAAAGGGAGGAGGTGCAGAGAGGTTACACAATCTTTGGATAATAGCCCTGTCCACCTACATAGGGTCCAGCAGATAGCAAAGTGTTTTCAAATACAGTGTACTCTCTGAAAGAAAGGCTGTAACTCCTTAAAATCCTGGAGAAGATAACAAACACAGGGCTGCCAAAATGACCACAGTGCTGAGGAACCAGACTCCCTCACTGAACAGAACACGGTAAACATTCCTTGGACAGAAAAAGGAGAACTATAAAAGTAAAAGTTTTATAGAACACATTCATAGTTAGTTGTCGGGAAAAATGGCAGCCTTTCTTGAACCCTATACACAGGCTTACAAAGAATGAAATTCAGAAAAGCAAAGGTAAAAGGGCTCTGAGGCCAGAATGCCTGAGCTCTGAATTGAGTCCCTAAGTTCGAGTTCTGCCTTTTTGCTACTTAACAGTGGTGTAACCCTCTGCAACTTACTAGTCTCTCTCTTACCTTCTTCAGCTGTGAAATGGAGCCAGTAAGTCTCTCTATATCAGAGTTCGCTGTGAGGATTATATTAATGAATGTATGCCAAGTGCAAAACAAGCTTTGGCATACAGCAATCAATCATTTATTACTCTTATTATGATGACTGGGATTATGATTACTGAAGCAATGTAACCAAGATACAAAATTCAATCCACATGACAAGTAAGAAAATGTGCACCCCGCCACCTTAATCTTGTTTTGATCATACATTGTTTATTAAGACAAGATATCATTTTCTATCAGATTGACAAAAACGTGTTATTTCAATGGTCATATAATGGGGTAACAAGGATGTGGGGAAAAGGGAACTCTCATATATTAAAAATTGGAAGTAAAAATTGGTATAGCCACCTTAAAAAAGCAAGTTGACAACTTCTGATAAAGCAAATAATACATTTAAATCTATGAGCCAGGGGCGCCTGGGTGGCTCAGTCAGTTAAGTGTCTGCCTTTGGCTCAGGTCATGATCCCAGGGTCCTGGGATGAAGTCCAGTGTGGGGCTTCCTGCTCAGCAGGGAGTCTGCTTCTCCCTCTCCATCTGCCTCTGCCTCTCCCCCTGCTTGTGTGCTTTCTCTCTCTCTGTCAAATAAATAAAATCTTTTGAAAAAAATAAATAAATCTATGAGCCAGCAATTCCTCTTATGGATACATACCTAGGCAAATTCTCATAGTTATATATAAGGAAATAGAGGTATTTACTGCACAGAATTATTATAGTAGTGAGTAAGTACTAAGTAGTCAAATATTGACCTGAGAATAAACAGTGGTGTATTCATATGTTGAAATTTGCTGCAACAACTACACCGAATGAAGTATCAACATGATAGACATGCAAAACACTGGACTGAGCGAGAAGCAACAAACTAGAAAATGATACATAGAGTATGCTACCAATTCTGTAAATGGAAATCCCATGCAAAATAAGAGTAACAGCTTATTTAAAATTTTGAAATTTATTCTTTGCTAAAAAATATTCTCTATTTCTGCACAAAGTAAACTTGTTTTAACAGTATAAATGAATGTCCCATCACATTTCCTATGTTGTAAAGCACATCCTCATTTAATAAAAGCTCTGGTTATTTTGGTAAGCATCCTCTTACTATTCTGTGAACTTTTTCCAAAAAAGTACCTTTGTTAGTGAGTGCAGGGCATCTTCTTAAGATTTCTGGAAGCTCCACACATACTCTCTCTGTAAGGTAGTTACCACCTTAAGAGATATCTCAGGCTGATGGAAGACTAAAATTGAGGCTAAAAGCACAAAAACCTTCCAGTTCAGAAGCTACACCCAAATTTTTCTCATAATAAAATTCCAAAGTGATTCCTATGTCCAATATTTTCTATTTGCTTAGTTATTAGTGATGATGGTGATTATTGACCAGGCCAACCACCGAGACTGAGTGCTCACTCTGCACCAGGACTATGCTAAAAACTTTACATGCATTATTACACTGAATTCTCCAAATTTAAAAGATTTTATTATTAATCCCATTTTACAGATGAAGTAACTGAGAGCGAGCAGAGATTAAGAAATTTATCTTAAAAAGTGTCGATGTTAGAATTCTAACATGGCTCTTAGAGACTCCAAACATTTTACATGTTGCTTTCTAAAATCTACTTTTCCTCCAACAGCATTATTAAAATTGACAAATCTATCTTCTTCTTTGACTGTGATTACTGTCCTCCAACAAAATTCAAGTTTATCACTATGATCACCAGCTACAAAATAATTTCATCTAACTCACTTTTGCCTTTATCCTCATATAAATAAGAAACAATATAATCTATTTTCTGCCACAGATCTAGCATTTATATTCTGTTCTCAATGTGAGTAATGATGTAGAGAGACCTTGATTCCTTAAGTAGACTAAATAGCTTTTTAAAGCATTCCAATCAAAAAGTCACTTTAAATGGCTAGAAATGCTTACTGTTTTTTTTTTTGAAAGCAACATGTTTTCTATATTTTGAATAAGACTCAACATAAAAATGTTTAAACATAAGCAAGGAAAATCATCAAACTGTATTACATCTCTGAAGAGTAGAATTTTTTCTCTCTGAAGTATTTTATGTATTTATTGTAGAATAAATATTAAGTGTTTCCTAAGTGCAAGAAACCATTATGACGGTCACCTGTGGATCTGTTTAGCGGGAATAGCTGATGACGACTACTAATATTTTACACTTAATGTAAAATACCTTATATTTTTCTTTAATTATTTTGTGTGTCTCTACATCTTGCCTATCCCAGTACATTATACTTCCTTGAAGGCAGGATTTAGGCCTCATACTTCCCTGTTATTCACAAAATCATCTGCATCCATAATCAGGACTCAATAAATTCTTATGAAACTCAATTTGATTTTACTCAGCATGAACACAAAAATATGCCTTAGTGATACACAGTGATATATCTGAACATATTTAGGAAAGCTATCTTTTCTACTATATATGAAATTGGTTCCAGACAGAACATGGGTTAAAATAACTGCAGGCTGTGAAAACAAAATGCTTACACACACACACACACACACACACACACACACACACACCACGTTTTGAATATATGTGCTACAAATGCTAGAGAAAATTTAAATTACCATTTGGTGGTAAACCCAAGATCAAGCTCTACAGAAAATAGAATCCATTTCCAACTACCTATGCATAATATTCTCTAGTTATTTGTATTTAGCCCCTACTATGTGCCAAATCTTTGTATACATGTTAGTTTAGACCCTATGTAATAACATATTATTCTCTCCACTGCACACAGGAAGAAATGGAAGGTAAGGGATATTAAAAGGCCTTGCCCTATGTCACAGTAGCAAGTTGTAATCCAGCACTAGAAACCACACCTCCCTATCTTTAAACACTGAGTAGGCAGAAGACAGAAATCGTCCTTACCGCCTGGGCTGGTTCCAATTACTGTATGCTGCATTTTGAAGCTCACTTTCTTCTCCCTCTCCTTCTTCCCGCTCTGGTAGTTCTGGAATGTCTCTGTTAAAAATTTACACAGTGAATACTCAAAAATCCTAGTAAAACTGTGCAAGTTTGTCCTATATATACTTTATTATCTATTTGCTAAAAATCAGAACTACTTAATATTTTCATCTTACTTGGCCAATTTTACATTAAGGTGGAAAGAAAACCTGATCAAATGAAAATAAAAACCTGACATTAGAATCAATCTACCATAACTTAGTGTGGAGATAGAGCTAAACACTAAGATTCTTAGCTAGTCTATTTCTTTCCCAAGGAAATGTGGGAGAATAAAGAAAAGGAACAAGAAGGGGAAAATACCAGAATTTTAAAGAAAAATCTTCAACAACTATTTCTTAAACACAACATATAAAAGGTAGAAGCACCACGTGGGTTATAAGCTTAAACAGCCCTGATTGATCCCTGCCTTCAAAGTAAGGCAGAAATTTAGCATCTCTGTTTCCTAAGGATGGGCCAGAGTTTTCCCTTCGAGAAAGATAAAAAATGCTTAAAGTCCAACTTCGGTCCATCCAGAAGGACCACACACAGAATAATCCTTACAGGAAGCAGTTTACGGTATCCTTGTATTTAAGGTCACTTTTCAATTTCTGTAGGAATTCACATTTTGCCAAATGCCAGGCATGTAACAAAATGTGTCCAGTCTGTTAACTAATTGTAAATTAAATGATAAATAACTATATCAATAAATATTTTGTTTTTCCAAAGGTGTATTTTGTATCAATGAGTGACATTGTAAGGGCAATAGAGAATGGTTAAGTCAATTATGGTGAGTCCTTATGCTGTTAGTTAAACTTGGCTTTCTAAAGACGTATGTCCACATATTCCTTTGAAAGCAAAGAAGGCTATAAAAATTCTGATTTAATAAATGTTTGCAATTGATTTTTATAGAAATCGAATACTCTAAAGAAAATATACATTCAAATTATATCCATTCTCCAGCGACAGGAATACTGAACTCTGTCAAATCACATAACCTTTAGACTGAGATCAGAAGTCATACAACCCAATAATTGTTTGTGTTTGAATGTTTCACAACATCTTTGGAAAGCAACTAACTGCCCAGGTTCTCCCTGAACATGTCCTTCTGCCTTTGACCTAAATGTTAGATTTTTGCTTTCCAACTGTTAAGACAAAATCTATCTGCCTAGCTGTACTACCTACTGTTTTATGTTTGAATTCCTCTCCTGAGCAAGTTGAGGAACAAGGTTCTGAATGCGGCTGAGATCCAACAGCCTAAGCCTGACAGTGGGACGAGACTTTTGGGAATGGATCCAAAAAAGAGATTTTATTTTATTTTCCAAAA
The DNA here is from genome assembly GCA_028534135.1 of Potos flavus. Lineage (NCBI taxonomy): Eukaryota > Metazoa > Chordata > Mammalia > Carnivora > Procyonidae > Potos > Potos flavus. The sequence goes on along the minus strand of CM052892.1, from coordinate 48,295,474 downwards.
AGAGGGTTTTTAAAAAGGATGTTAAGAAGCAGACTGAGAAGGAGATAGACTGAGGGAAGCTGTATCTTGAAGATGCAGGGCAGAGAGGTGAACATGAGGCTAACCCTCGGAAACAGAGCTGGAGGGAATAGGACAGAGGAAGCAAGGTATGAAATACGTACAATAATAAGAAGTTAGAATAAGTTCCTAAAATATTCAGTGACAGCTGTGGGGAGGGGGGAGGATCTTAACCATCAAGTCCAAGCTCAGGGAGCTACTTGGACACACTCTCAGATATAGTGGATCACATGTTTCTGCCTTTTGAGCTATAAGAAGACTAATACCCCGAATCCTCTGATACAAAACCCCCATTTTCTTCAAAATGATTCTATAATCCTTGAATCCTTTCATCAACCCAGATAAGCTCCTATAAATGTGTTGGTCATCCCTCATTCATCTTAGAATGTGGTTTACAGGACTCAAGTGTTGTATGCTCCGAAGAGCAAAATGGACCAGTTCTCTTCTCCTGAACTCACCTAGCCAAGAATGAATTAGACTTCTTTGCACCTGTGTCTGACTGTTGACTACCAAGGACATTTCTATCAACTATAATAACTCTCTATACTCTTGCATCAAGATATCAGACATTGGCACAGTCACACAGTACAGTAACAGAGGTAAAGTATGAACTGAGGCCATCTAACTGCAAAACCTGAGCTTTTAACCTCCATGCCATGCTGCCCCATATTTTTATATGGGGCTTGTGCATTTCTTTCTTTGAATTCAATGGTTAAGGACCTGGAACCTAACTGCTTATATTCTAATATTAGCTCTGCCAATTATTAGCTATGGAATTTGGACAAGTTACCGAGCCTCTCTAATATAGATTCCTCTTCTATAAAATGCAGATTGTTTTGCTTTGAGGCCCCTTATACTAAAAGCAAATATACTTCCTCTACAATGAAGCAGGGGGTCACAGCATTGGACAATCCAGGTCATTCTCCTTTCTGTGCTGGGAGGGAGGCACTGTGCTGAAAGTGGCTGTTTCTCTCATGATTTTTGAGAGCTTGTAAGGCCTTAGAACTTAATAGGAATACAAAGTTACCTTGGCATAGTCTTTATGCTATTTGAAGTAATATCTTAGGGGACCCTGAAATTATTGCTTTTACTATTTTGCCAAGAAGATACAATCATTTCATACCATTAAGCCTGAGACAGAAATTCCAGAGAGGAACATGGCTGAACTCTGTACAGGATGAAGTGAATACTCCTCCTCCCATAAAATTCATGAGGCCCTAAGGCCTATGACATTGTTTCCCTTTACTAAACACATAACACCCCTTTCCCTCCCCTAACACTGTCTGTATACTGCAGTCACGAGGAAACAGAAGTCCCCTATCAAGATACCTGCGGAGTCATGGACACCAGGGTGTTCTGGGATGTTCTGACATCCTCTAAGACTCCAGGATGTTTGCAGAGCCGTCTCTGCTCTAGCCTGCTTAAAGAGCAATCCGGTACTCTGTTGCTAATACAACTGAAATAACAGGCCCAGGGCTGAGAATGTAAAGTGCTTCCTTCTTCATGGAAAAGCAGTTCGACAATATTTCTTTCCCTGTGCTGAACTCAGTCAGCAGCAGCATCAAAATTTAGTTCCTGCCTTTCTTAAGGGGGGGGAAAAAAACCTTTCCCTGCATTAACTGTTTTTAATATATTATGTATCAAAAGCATTTTAAAAAGACATACTCTGTTTCCTAACATGCATATATACAAAGATGTTCAGCTCAACACTCTCCAAAAAAGTAAGAAATAACCATTAAAAATGTTTCAGAATCTGTATGTATGTTAATAAAAATAAATAAATAAAATTTCTGAATGTGTTTGAAAACATTTATGAGAGTGGAAAAGGCATGATACAGTATCATACAAACTGTAGGCTCCAGCGAATTAATGAAATAGTATTGAAATCTAAGGTGAAATTCCCCAAACTCAGTATGTTAAGAATACTACACAGAGTGGTGCTGCTTAAGATGATTTTCATTTCTTGATTGGAGTTTTCATATATTTTCCACACTATATGATACTTTCTTAAGTAATGGGGAGAGGATGCAGTGAATATTTCTTTTTAAAATCTTGAAAGAGAGAAAAGGAAATCATTCTTTTTCATTGTTAGTCCCCCCGACTCTGGCTTCAGACTCTTCCTTAGAGCTTGCTGCATCGTTCACTCCCTGCAGCAAGCTTACTGCTTCACTCACCTGCCAGAGTATGAAGAAAAAATATCCAGAGCCATTATTCCTCCAGATTGTTGCCCCAAACTTATTTTGAACTCTTCCAAATGTTCTGCGGGCACATAAGTAATTCTGGAACAGAACACAATCCATGAAAAAAAAAAAAAAAAAAGGAAGGAAAGCAAAGTTTTGCCTAATGGGAAAAGATTCCAAAACACAGAAATAAAATGATCTTGTCCCTGCATTCCTACTTTTTCACACAACTCATTTAATCAGCTTACTTAGCAGAAACTCCAAACTTGGAAAGGATAAAGCATGCTATAGGCAAAAATAACTGATTAAAGTTTAAATTTTTTACTTTAAATTTTAAAAAACAATTAAACTTTAAAATGCTTATAAACTATATGTTTACTAATAATCATATAGGGAAGAAAAGCAGCATTATTTCAATTTCTATATGGGAAGACTAACAGCAATTTTTAGAAAGATCTATTAATCCTGGGGCACCTGAGTGGCTCAGTTGGTTAAGCATCTGCCAGGGCCCGGGATCCAGCCCGTTGTGGGGCTCCTGCTCAGCAAGGGGAAGTCTTCTTCTCCCTCCCGCCCCAACCTCCACTTGTGTTCTCTCTCTCTTTCTCAAATAAATAAATAAATAAATTCTTGAAAAAAAGAAGATCTGCTAATCCTTATAAATGTTAAGTGTCAGTAATAACATTAATTTCATCCAAAGACTTTTGGGTTCCTTAGTGGGAACAAATTACACATACTCTACTAAAATACTGGCTACCCCAAATTACTTTACATTCTTCCATAATACATAATTAATTATGGGCATTAACAAGTATATAATAATATGTTAGCTCTATGAAGTTATGAACCCAAAAATCTGAAGTTAAAACTAGCATAAGTTTATGGGAAGACTCTCTTACTAATTTGTAGCAACTCCATAATAAGTTATTTGGTTTTAGAGAAAAGTCTGATGTTTACACTTGAATGGTCATTTAGTAATTAAACAAGCACTGGCTGAATGCCTGTAATGTGGAAGGCACTGAACAAGATGTTGACTATGTTTAGAAACTGATATTTGAAAATTCAAGTTTACTGCTGTGCTACATAACCGATATACCTCCCTAGATCTTCAACTTAATAGGTAAGAGAAACACTGAATTACAAGTTGGTTCAGCACATTGTGCAACTAAAAAAGAAGTACGTATCAAAATTACCCAATATAAAAATCATGAAGACTATTAAACCAGCTATCCATGAAGCTGGATATACCCATGAAGAGAATAAATACATAAAACCTAAATAGGGGAGGGCACAGACAAAAGGACTATTTTTTATGTCATAATAAAAACCGAATTATGCCACTGGCATAATTTACTGCATGAGGAAGATATGTAATTTCAGACATATTGGTTATTCCATAAACAGCATTCATTCTGTGAGGTCCCTTAAATTTGGAGTCAGAAGACACAGCTCTGTTTGCTCATCAGAGTGTAATGGGAGGGTAAATCACCACTACCAAATCTCCATATCCTCAATCACAAGAAAGATGTCACTTTTCATGAGGCTATTGTAAGCTGAGGAGCATAAAACAAATATAAGGCAGTGCTTTACCAGGGGATCGGCTAGCCTGGTCACACCTGATCACTTTGGCAGACTCTGGGGACCCTTGGGGAGTCTCTCTTCATGACACTTTTACCTCCAGGACCAAAAAATAAAGCAGAAAACACAGTTCAGAGGATTTAGGAGCACACTGGGAGACAGAGTAGCGTTCTAAGTCTGGCCCTACTTAATTTATTCATCAACAAAAACACCTTCTCTATGGTGTTAAAAATATATTGAATAGTAAATTTGAATTTATCCCTTCCCAATAATAAGTAAAAAATGTATAACACATCATGTCAGGAAGAGTGATTCTATTTTATACCAAGACAAATAAAGATAAACCTAACACTAAAAACCCTATTCAAGAAAACTGGTACTGGGGTGCCTGCATGGCTCAGTTGGTTAAGTGTCTGCCTAAGCCACAGATCATGATCTTAGGGGTCCTAGGATGGAGTCCCAAGTCGTCAGCCTCCCTGCTCAGCAGAGAGTCTGCTCGTCCCTCTCCTGCTTCCTCTTCCCCTGCTTGTGCTCTCTCTTGCTCTCTCTCCCTCTCAAATAAATGAAAAATAAAATCTTTAAAAAAAAAAGAAAACATATTATTTCTGATGAATCAATGAAGGTAAAACATACAAAGTCAGGGAGAGGTGAAAGAGGGAAAGCTAGAACACACTAGCAAAGATAATAATCAGTTCAAAGTATTATGTTTTTAAAATGTTTTGAGAAGGAAAAAATGCTTCTATCCCAAACAATGCCAAAAATGAATTTTCCTCTATATTTGTCCCAAACTGTTTTTCCTTTTACCAAGGGTAGAGGACAGGGAGTTTTACAAATATTTTTCTGATATTTTAGACAGCAGTGAGAAAAAGGAAGGAAGCAGTTTTCACAAATATGTACCCCAATACAGACAGTGAGAACACCAGAACAAGATTTCCACAATGCAACAGCACACGCGAAGCAATTCTAATACACGCCTGGTGTTAAGGCACACGAAACCTCCAAATCCCAGGAAGGGCACCAAAAATGAAAAATGAACTGAATAAACACACTGAAACAGCTTCTTTCAGAGCTGTGTTAAAGATTCTTACAGGTAAACTAACCTTTGGTTACAAATGGAGTGGAAGGAGAAAGAATAGCATTAGTGATGCCACAATGTGATCCGGCTATTAATCCAGAGACCGCGCCTAGAGGCGCAGACGGGGTAATTCCCCACAAAGGAGCTGGAAAGCTCAGTAGTTGGAAAATGTTTTTCAAATGAGTTCACAATCATCAGTGCAATGTGATCATGTAACAATCTCATAATTCTGTTGGTATTTACACTCTCATGTAAATGAAGAAAAGAAAGCCAAAATGTATACACTGAGTCTGTATCTGGATCTATCCCTGCAATGGGAAGTTACGAAAGCATGAAATGGTTTTCACAGACAAGTTGTAACACGCAGCCATAATGAGCTTTTGAATCACTGATACTCACACATAAAAGGGGGCTCGATCATCAGCAGGTGCTGTAGAAAATCTAGAATGTGAAGCATACGCCGCAGCATCTTTTTACAATGGTGTTAACAAATGTCAATGTCTTGTGTGGAATGTGAGATGCATACATATGTAGTTAAAAGTGGGTGCTCCTGGTTGTTTTTTTTTCCCCTTTCCACCTCCCTCCCCATGTACACCTCCCCCAGAAAAGCATCTGTTCTTTACTGGTGTCTATAGCAGTGATTATTAACAAGCATAGAAAAATGTAACTGCAATCAATCTTTTATTCCTTGATCAGGAATTCATCCCACACTTTAGGTTAAGGTAGGTGAATTCTGATTCAGCTCGGTAATTATCCGGCAGATGTTAGAAGCAGCTGCTGCTAAGCACAAAACCCTGGCTATTATTACAGAAATATAAGAGCTCCTGGCAAGGTGGAGTGAGAAGTGAAACAGAATGCATTCTGGTGAAGCTTCACATCTGGTTTTCCATACAAAATAATGAAACCTGGAACTTAAACTGGCTGTTCTTGAACTCTTGAAACTCAAATTATCTACCCAGGCACGCATGAACGCACACACACAAAGTTCCTTGCTATCTATAGCAAATGGCAAAAAAGAAATTCAGTGCCTTGTCTTCAATAAGCAATGCTTTTCCTAAAACCAATCAGTTATGTAACTGAACCATTTAGAGTCTTTTTTTAAGTCCCCTCAATACACTCCTCCACTACTATCCCACATTAAGCTAGGTTCATAACAAGAGACAAAGGGGAAGAGATGGGAATGCAGCCTAGATCCAGGTAATGACTACAAAGCTTAATTGGCCAGAGGCAATGTCATGGTTCCACTCAGAGTAATGGAAAGACTAGGCTTTCCTTTTGGGAAGATTATTCACATAGCTCTTAAGGTAATTCTAAACCTTTTGCTTCATAAAAGCTAGTGATAAGAAAGGGACAGGGCCAAAACATTTCATGCAAAATGCGGCTCAGCTCCGGTTAATCTAAATGGCTATTCTTTTTTTTATCATTTAACACCGTTTTTCTAAAAAAGGATTATGTGATTCGAATTTCTACCATTTACCCCATGAGTCAAACTATAACCATCTGAATCTCAGCCTGAGTAGGACACTTGGGAAGAAATCAATATGTTTTGTGATTATGTTTATGAATATGTGTGTGTGTGCCCACACACAGGTGAGAATGTGAGAAGAGACTGATTGGCTAGTTGATTTCCAGAGGAAGGAAAGTTGCAGGATTTTTCTTATTCACTTTTTAAATTTAAGATATTACATTTTAGGGGCGCCTGGGTGGCTCAGTTGTTAAGCGTCTGCCTTCAGCTCAGGTCATGATCCCAGGGTCCTGGGATGGAGCCCCACATCAGGCTCGCAACTCTGCTCAGCAGGGAGCCTCCTTTTCCCTTTCCCACTCCCCTGGCTTATGTTCCTTCTCTTGGCTGTCTCTCTCTCTCTGTCAAGTAAATAAAATCTTTTAAAAATAATAATAAGATATTACATTTTGACTCCTGGGATCCTAAAACAATAATTTATGAAGTTACCTCTGAAATCTTAAAAGGTTCTACAAAAGCTGCTGTAAGCTTGAATGGGTCCATCCTGGTGCTGACTCAGGGTGGGAAAACAAACAAAGCAAATGACAAAAGCAACAGAAAGAAGTAAAGGAGAAAAAGGACTTTGGGAGCTTGAAAAACTACTTGACAACTCCTAGAGTTGACTAGATGCCTACAAATCAATGTCACAATGGTCTTATTTCTTGGCCGCTTTCTAAGTGTTGCAGTAGATTAGAACTGAGGGGGACAACTAGATAACTAAGCACCATTTCTGGTGCTCAGAGTGCCAAAAAGTGGGCAGGGAACCTGCACCAGTGTTCATAGCATAAGACATGCATTATCATACAATAAATCAAATGATCAATTACCAGGCCATGTGCGTTTTATACTACATTTACACTATGTAAGCTAAAAGCCTTGCAATAAAGGGTCCCCATGTGGGTCTATAGTCTTCATCTTTGAAGCTAGAGGAATGGACACTGGCCCACAAGTGGTAAATAAAGCTCTTAAAGTTTCTCTGTTTTCTTAGAGGCACTGAAATTTTTAATGTACTTGGACTCGCATTACTAAGGTAATCAAGGAATTGTCACAGGATGAAATGATCTATTTCATTACAAAAGTCAAAAGGAAATGAAAAATTATGAAAGCCCATTAAAGTAATTCTACCCCCAAATAATACTACTTTTATATAAGATGGTAGAATCCACTTCGAATAGTATAAATTTTTCTGCTTTTAATGATGGCAGAATGAAAAACAGAGTGGTAATATATTTTTTTCTTACCTAAGCTCTAGTAATATATACTTTGCAAAAGAATACAGAATGCAGTGAGTAAAATAACATTAATACAGCAAAGTTTCCCATAATGGTAATCATTACATAACTTAAGGTAAATAATCTTTTCCTGAGCTCTTATCTATTTTATCCCTTATACATTAAATAAAAATATTCAATCATTAATGCTAGAGAAAAAAAGCCAAGCTATTACACTGATGAGGTGTGACAGAGTCATGAACTGATTTTTATGTTGTTCAAGAAATGTTTAGTAACTTTAAAAACCAAGCCACATCTATAACATGCTTTTAGCACATTATGGGATTATGGGATAGTTTAAGCACTTCCTGACAAAATACCCTACGTGACCTACAATCAGACTATACCAATATACTAGTGAATTCTCTTGGAGCATGAGGTAGTTGACCAAACGGTAAATCATGGGGTCAGACTGATGCTGTTCTATATGGTCTTTTCCATGACTGGCCATTAAAGAACTAGCTTAGTCCTAGGATTCACATAGTTTAATTAGGCAGTACACAGTTCCTTACATTGAGGCCAACCCAAACTTCTTTGTAAGATCCTGAATAGACCCTCCTGCTCTGTGAGAGATGTCTCAGGATTTTGCAAAAGCATTGGAATAAAATTAAACACAGAAGGCAAATCATTTTCAAATATTTCAACACTGTATAGTCTTAAAGAAACTATATGTACAATCAAGAACTACTCTGGAATAGTCAAATTCCCAAGTGATTTATTTTTAATAAATATATGATAATTTTTGCATATTAAACAGAACTACATACTGAAAAAATTCTGATTCATGAATTAAAATTCTTGAATTTCCCAAGCCAAACTGGAGTCCACATGATACTTACTTTATGTCAGGCCCAATGAGAGAGTGTCTCCTCAACATTGCTCGTGCCTGGGCATTAGTTAAACTGATAGTAGATTCTTCATTAATAGATAAGATGCAGTCCCCAACAGCAATTCGGCCATCTCGACTAATGGAACCTCCGTGAATAATGCTTCGAACAATCGTCCCCAAGCCATCTTTATTAGCACTTACTGTCATCCCTATGGTAAAGGAGAAGCACAGATATGTATCAAATTTGTGACCCTCAAATTCATTTTAACTTGAATTTAATAATCCCTATGGACTCATAGGTAAAAGAATAGGAGTAACTTTTTTCCAATAAAAAAACAATCAAAAGGAAAGAAAGTTTCTAACACAAAATAAATTTTAAGTACATTTTGAAATGTTTCTCAACATGTATCCAGAAAAAGACATTCTATGTTGACTGCACTAGAAATTAAATAGGTCTACACTGTGGAGTGAATATAACTCAGGCTATTTGATGTGTTGCCCCTTAATAGAAAACTCTCCCAAGGCAGATATTTTGACACTAACAAATCAATTTTATAGCAGTTCATCTCTTATACATATAAGAGAATAAAGATCAAGACGACAAATGGAAAATGAGTTGTACAAATTAAGAAACACCAGGCTTTTACCTTATTTCTAGATCATTTATTCACTCACTATATATTTACCATATGTTGACCATGTGCCAAGTTCTAGGCTGATTTCTTGAGATGGAAAAAGCAAGAAGCTTGTACTTAAGTCTTACCCTCAGTGCCTGATGTATAGTGGTCTGTTTAACTGAAGGGATGTGGACTTAATTCTAATCTCTCCCCATTTCATCTCTAAATCTGAAATTTTAGGAGCTCCAGATCTGGATATTTCATTGCCCTTCTGACCTGTTCCCTAGATGGTTAATAAGAAACACAACCTTAGTATATATAAAATTGAATTTCCAAGTTTCCACTTCCCATATTTCACCAGGTTCCTTCCCTTCTTTGGTAATGGCATCATTATGCTACTCTCCATTTCTCAAAGCAGAAATGCTGGAGTTGTTCTTGATTCCTACCTCCGTCACTCACCTCTTATCTCTAATCCATCATCACATCCTGTCACTTCCAGCTGCAAAATTTATCTTGAATGCATTCGCCTTTCTCTGTTTCCACACTAACCCTACACCAAGCTGGCACTCCTTGCCTCACTTTTTGAAACAGCTTCCTAATTGGTCTTCTTAATTGGTCTCCTGACAACCACCAATGCATTCTTCTCACAGCAGACACGGCGACCATTCAAAATAGACAGACCACATCGCTGCCTCGCTAACAATCCTTTATCGGTGTCCTGTTGTGCTAATACACAGCACACCTAATTGGCACAGTCTGTCAGGCACTGATGGCCTGGCCCTCCCGACGTGCACCCTTCTTGAGCACCATGCCCTTGGCTCCCTGTCCTCCAGCCACATGGACTGCTTTCAGAAACACATCCAGTCTCTCCTCATTTCACAGGGGAGTCTCTCCCCAACACCTTCCTGCAGCTCTCCCACAGCTAATTCCTTCTCACTCTTCAATACCACTTCCTCAGAAAGGGTTTCTCAATAAACGCCCTCTGAATTTATGTTTCCTTCTCACCCTACCCTCACTCTACTTCTTCAAATATATAAAACCTTTTGAAATTATGTTTAAAACTTTATATAAAATTAACGTTAAGTAGGGGCGCCTACTTACATTACATTACATTACATTACATTACATTACATTACATTACAGTCTGTTAAGCAACTGCCTTCAGCCACAGGTCATGATCCCAGGGTCCTGGGATCGAGTCTCATGTCTGGCTCCCAGCTCAGCAAGGAGACTGCTTTTCCTTCTGCCTGCTGCTCCCCCTACTTGTACTCTCTCCCTCTGTCAAATAAATAAATAAAATCTTTAAAAGTTTTTTTTTTTAATTAATGTAAGTAAATTCACTTAAAACTAAGTGCTAAAGTCCCTTCCAAACAAGATTATGTAATTAAATAATGTAAGGAGAGCTATAAAGCTATAAGGGGTACTTTATAAAAACTTGCTTTTAGAGACATCACAAATTCATTTTTAGGTTTGTATTTTGTATATAAAAATAAGGAAATTCTTCTAAATATTAATTTTAATAATACCAAATTAGACATGATATTTCAAATACATTTTTCTTAATTTTTAAAAAAGACTTTATTTATTTGAGAGAGAGAGTGAGTGAGACAGAGAGCATGAGCAGGGGGAGGGACAGAGGGAGAGGGAGAAGTAAGCTCCCTGCTGAGCAGGGAGCCCTATACCAGGCTCAATCCCAGGACCCTGAGATCATGACCTGAGCCAAAGACAGATGCTTAACTGACTGAGCCACCCAGGTGTCCCTGTATTTCAAGTATCTTTTTAAGAACAATCCTGACTATAGTATGTTTCCAACTTGATATTTCATACCTGGATATGGGACATTCAAGCTTTAGTTATTTAGCTATAGTTCTCTCATAGAAATGAACCATCATCAAATGTATTTAAAATATTCTGTTAAGACTTATACTAATGATTTTTATTTTATTTATTTAATTTTTTTAGCATCCACAAATGAAGTTCTATTGGAACCTGACCGTGGCTGTTCACTGACGGATCTCCCACGGCTGCGTTCATGCCGCACCAGCAGAGCTGAGCGGGCGCAACAGAGGTTGTATGACCTACAAAATCGAATGTATTTACTGTCTGGTCCTTTACAGAAAAAGTCTGCTGACCCATTTTATATCATCATGGGAAATTTGCTAGTCCTTGGCTGTACCTCAATTTCTGCGGCCATGGAAATTCTTTTTTTCCAACAGCTTGATCAAGGTATAACTGACAAAGAAACTGTACATATTTCAAGCATATAATGGGATGATTTGATAGACGTATACCTTGTGAAATGGTCACCACCACAGTTCAGTTACTTAACACATCCATCATCTCACACAGTATTTTGTTGATTTTAATGTTCCTAAAAACTGTTTTCTGGAAATTTTTCTTTTTTTTTTCCACCAAGTTTTTATTTAAATTCAGTTAGTTAACATATAGTGTAGCTTGGTTTTAGGAGGAGAATTCAGTGATTCATCACTTACATACAATACCCAGTGCTCATCACAAGTGCGGTCCTTAATGCCCATCACCCATTTCAGCCCATCCCCCCCAGCTACTGCCCCTCCAGCAACTCTCACTTTGTTCTTTATACTTAAGAATCTCTTACGGTTTGCCTCTTTCTGTTTTTATCTTATTTTTCTTTTGCTTCCCCTATGTTCATCTGTTTTGTTTCTTAAATTCCATATACGAGTGAAATTATAGCAGCATTATCAACAATAACCAAACTATGGAAAGAGCCCAAATGTTCCATCAACTGATGAATGGATAAAGATGGGTGTGTTTGTGTGTGTGTGTGTAATGAAATATTACTCAGCCATCAAAGAGAATGAAATCTTGCCATATGCAATGACATGGATGTAACACAGTGAAATAAGTCAGTCAGAGAAAGACAAATACTAATTACTTTTAAATGTATTGTTGTCAAGGACACATCTCTGCTTACCATAAACCAACAAACAAGGTTAAATACTGTTTCATCCAAGGTAGTTCTGAAATGTTTCAATGGGTATTCTAGTTTGCTCTGATTCTGCCACCCTTCCCATCAAGACCCACCAAATAACTGTACTATAGTAAATTGAAATGCTGACTATGAAACAAAATTTAATTTGGTGGTCTATACCAGGACTCTGACCCATCATCTTGTTCTCACTAGCACCATGCGCTCTACAATAAAGTCACGGATGTGGGACAAGTCATTGTGAACTATCGTAAACATGACCTCTAAATTCACTTTTAATAGTATATTTAACTCACGATTCTATCAGCTGTACTGATAAGGCCACCAGGTCGCATCAACTGCATGAACAAGTTGGCACCCGTCTGCTCAGCTTATACTTCCCTATCACCAAATGATAATTTTGCAGCTCAACAAATGCAACATAACAGCCACATTTTAGATTTTGGTTGTAACTTCTAAGATCTCTTGAATTTTTCCTGGAAGAAGTATAACAGAATAGCCCAAAGCATGTACTGGAGAACAAGAGAAATGGTTCCAAATCTGAGTTCCACCACTTCTAATCAGTGTGGCCTTGGGTTCACTTAATGTCACCCTTGGCCTCATTTTACTCGTCTGTAAAATGGAAATAATGCCCCTTTTAAGGATTGCTTAAAGAATTATCTGAGAAAAATATGCAGAGTTCCTTTCAAAGTGCCTGGCACAAAGTGCTCAATAAAGTACAAAATAAAAACAAAAGAAAATTCACAAAATGTATTTTCAGTGCATCTCTGTCCCAATCCAAAGCTACATTGCTCTCTAAGGGCTAAATGCAAATCTTAATTCAGCTTCAAAATGAAGCTTTCTTTCAATTTCGATGTAGCCTTGGGTAACTCAAGCACTGAAAGGTATCATATGGTACGAGAAAATCAGAGACAGACTAAGATTTGAGTACCAGTTCTGCTCTCTAACAGCTGAGAGTACTTAACAGAGAAATTCCTGAGTCCGTTTCTGTTCCTAATCGGTGAAAAGACGATAATACCTTTCTTTCCTTCTTACCTTTTTATCTTTTCTTTTTACCCTCCTAAAGTCCTAATACAACGTAATTATCCAATGGACCACAAATCTTATCAAAAATCATCAAGATTATTTTTTTTAAAAATCACTACATGCATGTGTAGTATACTTGCATAAAACATTCCTCCCTTAAATTTAACAAAATAAAAAAAAAGTGATTAATGACATCAAAGCAAACAGAATGTGGCTGCTTTTATGGAAACCTGTCATTCATTAATAATTTCTCTAGTTAACCCTTGAGAAAGAAACAAATAATCCAGAAGGCTAAAACTGCAAACAACCTTACACAGTTGATTAAAGGGAGTCTCTGAGTCTAAGAAAAATGTGTTCAGTGATAGACCCTATCATAACATACTCTTCTACCAGCACAAAGCCAGCCTCTAGTTAGGTTTTCTAAAACATAAACATGCTTTTTATTATTTTAAGTTGTAAAGACAACACCTTTTTCCATTAAAAGCTTAAATGAATGCTTTATTTTAATGCTTTACACAGATTTTTTAAATAGTCCTTTTTTTGAGATTCCTTTCACATGTAGTTGTTCAAAGTGCTATAAAAATCTGAATATTGAACATCTGTCATTTGAGATCACAGAGAAATGTTCTCTCTTTGGCATACTGAATACGAACCCCAAAATGCTAGAGGAACCTCACTGGGTTCCAGAAAGTCTAACATCCAGGGACAAAGACCTGTATATATTTTGCATACATAAATTATTTCAAATCATGTCAGTGAATCAGAGAAATAACACTAAAAGTTACTTATACTTTTGATATTACAATTTAGTTGGTAAACTAATGATGATATAATTTCACACTTACAAGTAAGTGGGTTAGTCTCACAAAGCAAATGAAAGGGCTTCCTTAGGGCTTTACTTTAATTTTAAGAAAAAGCCCCAAATCAATACAGCTTTTATTGTATCTTTAAGATTTCATAAATAAGGCTGAAAAATCATCTCGCATCTTGCTGTTTTTGTAGCTGGGTGACTTAGATCTCATTCATCAGCCTGCTGAACTCCTCCTTTTTTAAAAACATAGATACCATCCAAAATTTTTCTGATATCTTTGCTTTTAACTGTTGTGGCTTGCTGAAGCAGAGCAGCTGAGTTTGATACAAGTTCAATATCATTTCCGTCAAGAATTAACTCAGATTTCTGGGCTTGAGATACTGAACAAGCAACACGTTGCCTCACCTGAACCCTGCTCTACATGGATGTGACTGATGTCCCTTTGCAGGGTTCCTCTGGGGCCTTCACGCTAACAGTGCATCCCTTCAGAGTGAGGTCGACATCTTCTGCAATGTCGACAGTCTGAGTTCTGACAATGGTCTTCCTTCTTACAGTAGACGCGACAAAGAGCTCTTATGTTTTAATTTTAAAATCAGAGGCGCCTGGGTGGCTCACCCGGTTAAGCATCTGACTCTTGATTTCAGCTCAGTTCATGATCTCAGGGTCATGAGATCGAGCCCCATGTTGGGCTCTGCACTGCACATGGAGCTTACTTTAAGATTCTCTCTCTCCCTCCCCCTCCATCCCTCCCCTGCTCATGTTCTCTTTAAATAAATAAATAATTTTTAAAAATAAATAAAATAAAATTGAGGCTTGAATGAATTTCCTGATATAATAGAAAGCAAGGACACTTCACCTTTCACTGTTTTTTTTTTTCCCAAGAACTTAATCATCTTAGTATTTTTTTAATGTCAAAACTTAGAAGTTAAGGTAAAAGCAACCCAAGTGTCCAAAAATAAATGAAGGAATAAACAAAAGGAATACTCAGCCTTAAAAAGGAAGGAAATTCTGAAAATTATTTTTTTAAAAAGGAAGGGAATTCTGACACATGCTATGAATGGATGAACTTTGAAGACACTCTGCTAAGTGAATAAGCTAGTCAAAGGGACAAATACCGTATGAATCCACTTACACGAGGTACTTAGCATAGTCAAGATTTATAGAGACAGAGAATAGAATGGTTGCCAGGAACTAAGGGACAGGGAGAATATTTATTATTTAATGAGTACAGAGTTTCAACAGGAGAAGATGAAAAAGTACTAGAGATGATTGGTGGTGACAGGTGCACAACAATGTGAATGGACTATCACAGAAATGTATACCCAAAATATTTTAAATGGTCAATTTTATGTATCTTGAACTACACTAAAAAATGATGTAGCCTGACATACTAATAGAACAAACATAAACCCATCTGGCTGTCTCAATAGACAAAGAAAAATATTTGACAAAAAGCAAGTATGCGCAAACCATGACTCTTACATTAGTCTCCCAACTGCTTCCAAAATACTTTACCAACCTATGCCAGAATGATCTTAAAACCCAATCTGACCCTGTCACTGTTCTGCCCTCAGCAACCACTGCCTATAGGAACCTCTGGCAGGAGGGAGGATGTTAGGACAGAAGTCCTGTGTCCTGCACAGGACTCCCTCCAGCAACCGTATCACCTATCATTCTGTTAGCATCAAGTCTCACTCTGCCCACTGCCACATCTCACTTCATCCACGTCACACAAAGTTCAGTAATGCTCCACATGTCTCTGCCTCAGCTCTAGCAGCTTCCAATTTTTCCCAATTATATGATAAAAATCTCCCTGAAATCTTTCTAAACTCCTCCACACTCAGAGTAGGGATCAGCTATTCTCTCCTTTAAGCCTTCCATGTGCTTTCTGTGAATGCATTTAGGATTTGATATGTCGATTTGCTTACTCTCTTAACCTCATGTTCTTTGAGGAAAGTGGTTAAATTGTTGTGTCTATGCGTAGTGACTAGAATATAGAAAACAATAAATGTTCAATAGTTGAATAAATAAATACACGGGAATTTTCACATGGGCTTTGCAAAATCTCTGCCTTATAAGAAGGTAAAAAAAAAAGGGGGGGTTCCATGGCCAATTAAATGTAAGAAATGGTGCATTCTATAACTTTAACTTAGAGATCTACAATGCATATTTGAATACCAAAGATACTGAGAAGTAATGCAAACAAAAACCTGTCTCCTTAAGTGTAACATCCCCAACTTCTAAACTTGTAGCCCATTTATAACTTCTATTAACATCTTATAGAACTAGTATTCAAAGTAACGGGCTTTCAGAATCACTTCATTAACAGATGAAATATTTCTGACACATTTAGGTATCTATAATATGTCTCATAATTAACAAATTTAGAAAGTTCTATAGCTTAAGTTTTATATTACTCTATTAAATGTAATATATAAGAAATAGTAAAGCTAAGTAAAAATTCTCTGCTATAATTCTCTATTTAGCTGCTCTTAGTAGCACCCAGCTGCCACCAAATGGAACAAAATTTAGAAGGAGACAGAGACTGGAATTCCACTCACCAAGTAAGTGCTGTTAGACTCCACTGCCAAGTCTCAAATTTAACAAGGAAACAAGACTCTGCCATAAGATATCAATGCAAAGGGCATTGCTTGGTTACATGATAGAAGGAACAAGATCCCTGATGTAGAGCTAAACAGTGTCTTAGGCTGCTACTGGACATCCAGAGCAACTAATTTATGATCCTATTTACCAGCACCAAGCACCAGGGATGGAGCTGAGTCAAGAACGTGAAAGAACAAATGTGCTCTGCCTCCATATAGTTTTAGCTATTGTAACTAGGATTTTATTTCTAAAGAAAATCTTCTTTGCCCAATTCAGTAGGTTTTGTGATTATTAAACAGCCTCAACCCCTTTAACGGTAAAAGACACAAAACTCTCACCACCTGGGAAGAAATATTGCATAACTTGCGTTTATAGTTTGGCAGTGGCACACCTGGCTGTCTTTTTCGTCTTTATTTCAGTGAATGAGAGAAATTAAATACAAACTGACTTATGCATAACTGGTAACATTCAAAGAAACTAATAATTTACTTTTTCAAAGAATTCAAAATTCCAAATTGCTGACTTTTCATTTCCTAAGAATTCCTTTTCTGATTTGCTGTTTCATACACAAACAATTCATATATCTTTTACTTGAATGTGAATGAGGCTCATGAATACTTTTAAATAATTAAGAGAGTGAGGATTTAAGCTAGTCAGAAGTAAACAAACCTGTTAACCATTTCAGGAAAAATAAGGAGCACATAAAATGAGAAACCAGAAAAACCACAGGAACACTTATAACATCTATTTTATTGCCTACAGTCAACAATTCTGAAACCATGTTCGATATTTCATCTCTGGCAAAGGGGTTGAGAGGGAAGGAAGTGGAAAGGAAGGAACTTACCTAGGCTAGAATTGTGTGGAAAGGAAGGAACTTACCTAGGCTAGAATTGCCTTTTGCTATAGTAATAGTCCTCTCAAACGATTCTTTGGACAGGTTTTGGAGCATGACACACTCCGCAGTCGAGGTCAGGGAGCTCTGTTGAATTAAGAACTCGGAGCCCTGACAGAAAATAAATAAATAAATAAATAAATAAATAAGTCCCATAGAAAGGAAAATAAGACTTTGGAGTATGATTTCAACATCACCCATGTTCTCTAATTGGTTGTGCCTTCTTCAGCAGGAAGCTATAACCAAAATAAGTTCATAGGTTAGATTCTGAAAATCTCAACTTCAAGAGGGCACTTGCTCCAAATGCAGAGATCAGCCAGAATACTCCAAAGTGCCATTGTTTCTAATCTCACCATAATATACAATTCATATATTTAAAATGTTACCTTTCCAGATGAATCAGGTAGCACAGGAGAAGGACGTTCTGCACTTGATATCATTTCATTTGGCGGGTGAGATTCAGCCCATGTTCTTGTGTTTTCACATTTGTATTGCTGTTCAATAGCATTTGCAGGTGTATAATCATTTACAGTAAAGCCAGAAACAGGACCCATGCTCAAGTCTAGTGAAGACGGACTCTCATCCTGTCTTCGCAAGAGATTCTGGTCATACAGTTCGTCCAAGGACATGTGCAGATCAAGTACTGGATCTGAAGAATTTTCAGTAACATCCTGATGATTAAATAACAAAAAATAAAAATCACAGAGTTACATCAATGTATTTTGCAAGACCATTTCTTAATGAATAACTAGTGGAAAACAAAACACAATTATTCATTACTCAAGAAGCATTAGCAAACATACAAATTCTTCTCTTAGCTGACATTCTGTATATCTTTATTTTTATAAAAGCTTTTGAATACATTTCCTATAGATCATGTATGCCATGTTCAACTGAGTTATACTTGTAGTATATGGTGTACATGATATAATTTAGATACAATATTATATTCTAGTCACAAATAAAATTATAGTTCAATCCACACAGGAAAGCAAGTAACCTATATTTTCAAATCTTAAAGAGTAGTTCATTTTCAATTAGTACGAAGTTCCTACGTAAGATCAAGAACATAAAGAGAATATTAATTCTGATTTACAAGAATCTCCAAGGAAAAATTATTTTGATAGGCATTTCTAGGTATTTATGGAAAACAGAAAGCTATGTAATTCAAATTATTACGGGGAAAACTTTCATAAATATTCTGCAAGATAAACAAAGGGAATACCAAGAAGGTATATAATAAGACGTAGGCTCTAATCTAGGCTCTCTTATTAACAATCTATACACAACAACCTCTCCTGACTTTGTATTTAGTTTCTAAAATTCCCTGAAACTCTAAAATTCTAGTTCAACATATACGTATGCATTTATTTACAACAGATACATTCTATCGCTTATGTGCTTTGGGCAAGCAGCTGCTCCATGAACTGCTATTGAATGAACATATCCATTTTCCCTATAATTCTCTTATTAATATTTTTAAAATATAAAAGTAGCATATGAACACATTATCATCAGAAAAGATTCAAGCCATGCAGGTGTGTGTGTGTATAGAGTATAATATGAAAGTTTTCCCTATGGCTTCTACTTCCATTTTTCCCCCCGTAGAAATAGCTGGAATCAGCTGAACGTCTGTCAGAACTTTTTATTCATTTGCATACTAAATATGTATGAGTACGCATGCACACTCACACGTACATGCAGTTATACATTTTTAAAACTAACCTAAACCATTAAAAGTAGAATGCTTTACTTTCTTTTTTGAAGTATCTTTGTATCTAGACATGAGAGATTTCCATGTCGGTAAATAAATGTCAACTTCAATCTTCTTATGACCACAGAACCACCCCTAAGTATGAAAGACCCGAAGTGCAAAGTCTGGAGTGCATATTCAGACACTCATTCCACCACTAGCCATCCTCTGTGCCTTGGTCCCCTCATTTATTAATTGGTGAAAATAAAAGGACCTAGTTCAGGACTATTGGGAGGACAGAGAGAGTTAATACCACAAAGTACTAATAACATGTCTGATTTGATAGAAAATGCCCAATAACTGTTAGCCATTACCGTTATTTTCATTACACATCTTTGTGCGTGTGAGAAAATTTATTTAGTATAAACTCCTAGAATTACGGGCCAAATAACATGCACACTTAAAATGTTGGTACATATTGCCAAACAGTCTTCCAATTTTCTCTCTCAAAAATATAGGACTACCTGTGAACTAATCTTGCCAACCCTATACAAGTTTGGTAATTCAATCTGAAAGAAATACATTCTAGTAAACATAAAATTTATTATTTACTATGCATGTCCCTGACAATTAATGAGGACATGCAATTTATATATCTCCTGTCAACACTCTCTTCATATATTATATCCAACTTCTCATCAGGGGGTATCCACTTGTTTCTATCATTGATATACTCTGCAAGTAAAGTCTGTAATATATACCACAAGTATTTCCCCAGCCTGTTATTTATCTTTTCAGTTTGTACATGTTATATAGATATATATGCAGAAATTAAATTAAATTCTTTATGTAACTATGAAATTCTTTACATAATCAAATTTATCAACATTTTTTGTACTACAGAGTTTCAAAAGTTGCTTAATAAGTTCTTCCACACAAAGAAAAGGAAATGCTTTCTAGTCTTTTCTGTTTTATAAATGCTTTTTTTTCAGACTCAGTTTTAATCCTTCTAGAATTTATTTCAGGGTGTGGTGTGAGATATGGATCTCTTTCAATTTTTTCTAAAAGAGTAATCAATTTTTCCAACAGAGTTAATTACATTCCTCTTATCAGCATAAGTTATCATCTTTCTGGAATTATCAAATATTCCTGGTACAAAGAACTGAGTCAAGTGGGAATATCATACAAGCAAGTAACATCCTTAGACTCTTCCAAAACAACGATAGGAAACCATCATCCTCCACACTGCTAGAACCTAGACAATAACTTGTTGGCCCATTCACCCAATTTGATGATTCTGTTCTAATGAAAAATAACAATGCACTTACTACAGAATTAGCTTCTGTATTACTAAATTAATTACAAGACTTAGCAGTATATCATCTTCCCCAGGCCTCAAGTAAAGATAACAATTAAAATTGCTTTTCATCACAAAAGGAGGCCAAGCCGCCCTTATTAGCTAGGGTTTACTATAAATCGTGTGACAGAAATTCCATCCATTATTCATAAAGGAGTTAACACAGACACATAGAAAAGAAAGAGCTAATCAACACAGCAGACAACATACGCCTACTTCAGAAACGTTTCTGGTTGCTGAACAACCAACTGAGTTTTATTTTTAAAAGTCTTATGGATCTCAAAGAAAAGCAGTTCTTCCCCTAGAAGATGTTCAAAAATAACTCTATAATTTCCCAGTGCAACTTGGTACCCAAACTGAAGTCTTGCAAAAATCCACATTAACACGTGCCTCTACTTGATACATTCTTGTTCTCCAGAGGGGGAAAAATGAGAGACAGGTTAAATAAAAATATCAAGTACACCTGAAGAGAGCTGTTGGAAGGGTGACGAGTAAGTTAGGATGATACCTGGGCAGCCATTTCCCCAGATGATTTATTTATACAGACTAGCTAAGTCCTAAAACATTCACTGGACACAAGCTGGTTTTCCTCATAAGCGGTCCACCACAGAAGTCCTTCCACACTCAGAAAACATACTAAACATACTAAAAGCACAGCCACTCCAGCTCACTGTCCTTCTCCCACCTTTTCTGACACAAGGTAGTCCTCTAGTGTTTGTGCAACGACCCTACTGAGCCAAAAAGGGACTTCTTTTATACTTTGAGAGCTTGCAGTTTTGTCACTAAGACTTCCACAATCACTCCCATCATCTTGACTAGAGTGATTTCCTTAGTTTTTGATACTGTTTCTCCAAAGAAAGAAAGAAACGTTTTGAGCATGGGTGTGAAGGCAGCAATAGTGAGGCTACAGAATGACAGTAACTGGAGGAATCGGTAGATTTTTTTTTAAATCATGGAATCCATTAGCTGTGTTTTGTGTGCAAGGTACAAGGAGGGGTTTCTCTCTTGACAAAAACGGAGTTCAACTTGCACTAGAATCAATAGCATTTCCTAGTGGGACCAATATGAGGAATGAAGAACATGCACGAAGCTGGTGATCATTTCATCCCTGGAGCGAAAGTGAGTGTGGATTTACAACGGTGGGTGGGGCTTGGAAGTGTGGATAAGGAGTAGAAAGGGAGACTTATTACATCAATATTTAATCTTTATTGGATGTATTTAAAAATCCAAAACAGGAAAAAATAAATGAAAGCATCTTCTCCTCAAAACTCTGTTGAGCTTTTATTTATTTATTTATTTTTAAAGATTTTATTTATTTGATAGAGAACAAGAGAAGGAATACAAGCAGGGGGAGTGGGAGAGGGAGAAGCAGGCTTCCAGCCAAGCAGGGAGCCTGATGATGAGGGGCTCGATCCCAGGACCCTGGGATTATAACCTGAGCCAAAGGCAGATGCTTAACAACTGAGCCACCCAGGTGCCCCATGTTGAGCTTTTAAATAGAAGCCTACAAGTGTTTAAGTTTGGAAAACAATTATTTCTGCATTTTGTTGTCTTTAAAGGTGACAAGGAGAGGGGATAAAAGGGGATAAAAAGAAGAAAATTTAAACCTACAACAAGAGATCCCACTGGGTTTCTGCCTTTAAAATTCACATCTCAATGACTTGCCTCTATTATTCCAAAAGCTCTACAGTATTTTTCAATTTCTTGAGAAACGGTTGTTTTCCCTAAATGATAATTAATCAAATTAAGTGAACACCACTCCTTAAAAAAATCAGAATGGGCTCCCAGATGGGAGAATTTTGGACAAAGGAGTTTCAACATATGCCTTTGGTATCTAAGCTGCTGTCAGGCTCATGCTCTGCTTTTAGGAGTCCGGCTTCCCTCCTATGGTGAGTCTCTGCCCTGGGTGATTAGTTCTTACAACTTCTGGTAGCGTACCTGACCGAGGTGTAATTATGTGTGCATTTCCAACCATCAAGATTATTACATGTCTAGCAAAGTCAAAAACCTGAGGAATCATTGAGAATCCTCACACTCTATTTTACACTTCTTTAAATCAGTATGGAGGCTTCTCTGTCTTAAATATCATATATTTTAAGGTTTTATGTTATCAATTAAAGGGTCCCAAAGTGAGCTAACTCTTAAGAAAAATTGCCAGGAAAAAAAAAATGGCCAGTTCTAAATTTCATAACAAATTGCCATTCTGTCTTTTTAAAATAAATTTAGTGCAAAAAAACAGGAAGATGACTATATCATCTAATTTTTTATTTACATACAATTTTCTGGTAAATATCTTGGTGCTATAAAGACACCACAAAACAAAAACAAAAATAAAAAACAATGTTTCAGAGATTTACCACGATGCAGAAACAGTCCTACTTTCTAAGAAAACTGAAAGCACACAGGAGTTTCACAACGTGTTTTAAAACATCCTCATTAATGTCTTCTTTGTTGTTTTGTAGTTTAAATATTTCAGTTGATAGGCCAGCTTGCCAAAATCTGCTTCAACAAAAGAGTAAACTGCTTAGAAAAAAAAAAAAAAAAAGAGGCAAATAGACTTCAGTAAGCCAATATGTTGTGCTGCATACAGCCAGCATTTGCCCTGTAAAATATATGCTTCTCAGTATGCAGATTGTGTAATCCCTTTAAGTAACAATTACTAAGTTAAACAATGCAATCTGTCCCACTGGCAAGAGGCAGTACGCTATGCTGTGGATTAGGAGAGTCCATTAGGAGATGAACTCAGCTTCCAGCCCCGAGGCCAGTAAAGACTGAACACGTTCCAGACAGGACGCAGGCACATAGACAGTCTCAGGTGTGGTGAGAGAGGAGCAGCTGCTCCATTCAAGATTATACCTTGCAAACCAATTCAAGGAGCTTTCCCAGCATCATTTGCAAGGATAACAGGTGCACCTTGAACATAAAAGAAAACGCTTTGAAAATGTTCTGGCCAAAAAATTACTTGTTAATCAGGAAAGGAGGAAAACTGTGTTAGACTTGTGGAAATTCTATTTTCCATCTTATTCAAAAATACAGATTTCCTTCCTGCTGAATTTAATTTATATGGAAAATATATATTTCACGTATTTAAGAAAGTTACTGTCTAGTCTTTTTATCTTGATTTTTAATATTTATGGTATATTTTTAACATGAAAGAATAAAGAAATTATATCCATGCATGAACTCTTTGCCCAGATTAGATGCTAACATTTTGCCATATTCTCTTCAATCTCTCTTTCCTCTTAAAAGGATATAATGTATTACATATACAGCTGAATTCCCATGCTTCCTTTTTTCTCAAAGAATAACTTCTTTCTCGAAGTTGAAAAAAGTCATTCCCACACATTTTTAGGGTTTTTTTTTTTTTTTAGATTTTATTTATTTATTTGACAGAGAGAGAGATCACAAGTAGGCAGAGGCAGGCAGAGAAAGAGGAGAAGCAGGCTCCCTGCTGAGCAGAGAGCCCGGGGGGGCTCGATCCCAGGACCCTGGCTGGGATCATGACCTAAGCTGAACAGAGGCTTTAATCCACTGAGTCACCCAGGCGCCCCACATTTTTAGTTTTTAATACACATACTCACACACATACTCATAAAATACACAACTTTTTTGTGTATTTGTATTTCTTTTTCTAGAAAATATAAAAAAACTCCAACAAATCAATAGGAAGACAGGCAACACAATACAAAAATTGTCAAAAGATATGATGAGGCCACTCACACAAGTGAAAACCGAAGGACCAATATATGAAAGTGTTCAACCCACTAAAAAGCAGAACTCTAAATGCAAATTTCATGCCCAAAAGATTGGGCAGGTTTTAAAATACTACTATTAAACATTATAAAGTACATCACCAAGAAAATGAAGAAGAGTTGGGGCATTTATGCCAATAATCTATTTTTAAAATATACATGGCACAGATATGTCAAATAGTAACTAAATTCTTCATTCATATCCAGAGACTTAACCATACTTTGCCATTCACTGTGCCTTCTATGTCAAGTATTTATTGGCATCATTTTATATAAAAACATATGACAGTATTAAATTTAAGTTGCTAGTAAATATTAAATTAATGCAAGAAATGTTTTACTATCCAACTCTACATGACAATCAAAACCATTAAGAAAATAAAGTTATCCTTATGATTTTTCTAAAGCAGACAGAGCTAAATACACGATTTGAGAAATACATTTCATTAAAATTTTTCTATCATATAAATCCTACTCAAAGTTTTGAACCCTAGTCTCTATCATGCTGTACAATAGAACCTAGATTCAAATAGTACCTAGTGGTCTAAGAGATGCTCAATCAACACTACCTAAATGAAACTGCATTTAATCTGATAATGAATCCACCACGACTGGAAAAAGATAATGCTTCTAACATACCACTCCCACCATTCCCCATAAACAACTCCTTTGTACCTTGAGAGGAGAAGATGGAAGGGAGGGACCATAGTTCAGGCCATCGCTACAAGCACTGCCGTGAAGAGATAAAATAGAGGCTTGAGCGGAGTAGATACTGTCATTATCAGGAGAGTACTGAGACTCAAATGTAGATTCATCTGCTAAGTCAGCCTCGTTTGTGTCCACCTAGGAACCAAAACGATAATATCAGTTGGGAATTCTGATTACATATATGACATGTCTCCACTTGAGACTAAAAAGCATACTGGCATTCATCCTGTTTTCTACATGACCTCTTCGCCCTCTTCAACACATCAGAGACTGACTAAGCAACAAAACAAGGACAAACTGGTGCTGGCATCAGTTACTCATTCCACAAGTAAGAGGACAATGATAACGATTAACAAAAGGCCTGGACTGATTTGAAGTTTTAAGTGGTTCCATAAATTAAGGAAAATATTTACTTTGTCCAGTTCACATTATTTTTTAAAACCACCTGCCCAACTTCTAGAATTTTACAATAAAATGAAAGAGGTCAACACTTTTCCTATTCAACTAAAATAAACTATTATTCAAGAAGGCAGCTAGGCAATTATCTATTTATAAAGCTCACTAAAACAATATATTTTAAGGATTTTTTGTTTTGTTTTGTTTTTTGTTTTTAGGTAGGCTCCACACCCAGTATGGAGCCCAATGAGGGGCTTCAACTCATGACCCTGAGATCAAGACCTAAGTTGAGATCCAGGTTCAGATGCTTAACTGACTGAGCCACCCGGGCACCCCTATTTTAAGTTATTTTAAACTAGATTTTAAAACCATCCAAGTTGCCGATTCAGAACTTGCTATGGTGATCATCAGAAACCAAAAAGAATATCTGTGATTTTATACTGAAATTATACTAACAAACAAGGGGCCCAATTATGGTGATGGGGAAGCTATAAAGTTGTAAACTCCTATTGTTGGAAAACTCATATAAAGTAGAACATTTCACTATGTATTATCTAAAGTTCCTATTAACTATCTTCCATGGCAGAACCAAGTGAAAGAATCAACTCATGAGGAGCTTAAAGCTCTATTTACAATTCACTCACAGTTACACCTTAGAATAGATAGAACTAAGATAAATACTACCCTTCTCTGACATTATCAGCATTTTCTGTCTTGATGGCAAAATCCCAAACGTTCTACCTCTTTGTGATTTCAACTTGTTTTGCCAGGAGAAGAACTATAACATTATACCAGGTCACATTCTTGCAAAAACATGCTAAGAACATAGGTACACCACTTTCAAGTGACCCTCCCTCTAATAATATGTTCAAATTCACTAGTGAACTACTTTGTGGAGGTTTACCCTTCACAAACGTTTATCATGTACAGTAATCTGGACAGTAAATACTTCACATCATTATCTACATAGATGGCATTAACTAAGCTTTGTGTCATGGATTATTGATTATATTGTAATACGATATTATTGTATTTATTATAATATACACCAAAACTTTCCAAAAGGCAATTTTAGGAGCTGGTTAATTGAAAAACATTAACAAGAAGAACTGTCTCCCAAAAATTAGGATTATCAAAATCAAAGAAATAATTCATACTCGATTCTAAAGCAAGATGTGCACAAATGGTTAGAAATACATAATAGTGAATGCCATGGGTTTTAAACCTCACTCTAATCTGGTACACTAAAACAAGGATTTCAAAAGCTGGGCACATCCTTTCTAGTCATACTGGACATTATTTGCCCAAAAGGAAAGTTAGGCCAGGAAGCTGGTTTTAATAGGAGAATGGAATAGGACATACGATTTTCATATTTATGTTGTAAAAATGTCAACGTGTTTATTTATATCTGGTATTTAGCTTTGTATCTTAATAATTGCTATAATATTGTCTCTTCCACTAGAAAGTAAGGTTCTTAGAAGCAAGATTCATACATTTATTCAACAGAGTGGCTTCCAGTGGTCCAGAAATACATTTATTCTAATGAATGATTTTATATAGATCAAGTAAAAATAATATTTCAGTTTAAAATATTGTAGTCAATCAGTGATGATTATTACATTTTGTAATTACAGTAAACATGGGTTTTGACTATTTTGGAGACTTCTGTGTTCTTAATCACAGAACCAATTTACGTGGTTTTCACATTATTTGTATCGAATGGAAAAAATATACTTTTTACCTCATTAAAAGGTAGCCAAAACAACTGATTAATTGAAAACAGCTAAATAACACCTAGAAATGGCCCAAGTATGAAATCAGAGCAAATGAGTGCTTCAACAACTTTTGGTATGAAAATTCTACTAGCTGTCAGAATGCATTGCTAACTGAATGTCTTCTCTAAATCAACAAATAGCTTTCACACATGTTATGGTTTTCCTTCTTATTTTGAACTATAAGAACCACTAGAATTGAAATGAAAATGTCTGGTTTTCAAAACATTATGAACAAATAGTATACAGTAAGATTTTAGAATATTTTGAAAGACAAAAAATAAGACATAAGATTTCTGAAAGAAGACTTGATATGTTGTGGCCACTAACCAGAGCCAAGTTAGCCCTGAAGAGGGCTCTGTCAGCCAGCCCCTCCTCCTCGCTGGAGTGTGGTGGGTGGAGAAAGGAATCCTCCTTAGCAGAAACATACCCTTCTTCTGGTGAAAGCTGCAGGGAGAAGGAGGCTCAGTGTTTGAGGATGAGTTTGAGGGAGAACAGCAAAGAGGGAAGGAAGGAGAAAGGTGGGGGGGATAGAAAAAACGTAAGGAGAAGAGAGGGAAAAAATGGGAACGTTTTGAAATGATAACATATGACTTAGACGTAGAACGATGAACATGAAATATGATAAATATTCATATTTAATGTTATTTGTTAAGATACAACAAGGACATTCTTCTAATACTAATACATCATCTGTTAGATGAAAATCCCTTCTAATTTTTTCATTCTCCTTATAAAAGATCAAAATCAATAATTTTTTGAGTTATATAATAATCTTCTGGTCAGTTTTATCTGCCAAATATTCTGGCTAAACAATGACTTCTTAATATTAAAACAAGTAAGGGGCCTTTTAGGTGTTAAGACATAAAAGAAGTTGCAGGGGAAAAAAACGTTAAAAAGGAAGGATCATCTTCTCTCTGTCATCCCTTACTAGAATATTATTTTAAAGAATGTGATTTATTTGACAAGGAATTACAGAGAACCCTACAGTGAAGTCTCTCAATCGAACATAGCTTAAAAAAAAAAAACTCTACATGTACAGATTCTACTTAAATTACATTCCTAATCTATTATATTGCAACCTTGATCACACTGACAGAAAACCTAACATATTTATTCCAATCCCAAATAAAATGGCCTAAAATAGATTGTCTTGCCTACATCACCCTGTATCAGCAACACATGCAGAAGGTCCCTTCTTTCCTCTGTTGTCAGAGATATAATTTCATAGGTTACCAAAGTTCTTTGTGGAATACAAAATGAGGCATGAAAAATCTAATTAACATTGCAAATGTATTAAAAAGCTTACTATTTAAACAAATTCTTTCATAAAGTCAACAAATTGTTAATTGATGTTTATGCAAATGTACCCATGTGTTTGTGTTTTCTTAAGAAAAGGTGTATTTGCCCTTTGACTTAAAAATATATTTATACATTAAAAAAGTCCCACGAATACTGAGAATGTCTCTAATACTTACTTGCAATTCAGTGGTAAGTGCTATGTTGTAATAACTATACCTAATAAACATACTGACATTATGTAGCATGAACTGATTAGTTGTTTTTAATACCACACTAATTAATGACAGGAGAGCGACTGCCTCCCAGGAGAAGAGCCACAAGCTGATGAACCCACTGTGAAAAGTTCAATTTCTTGCTCTGCAGTAATTAGACAAGAAATGTGTTGAAATCAACAGAATGCAGGACCCTAAACCACACTGACAGAGATTCTACTTTATTCCACTATAATTAAAGATCACACTACTAGTTGTGAATGCTATTAATTTCTTTAACACTCCACCACATTGGTATAGACATTTTAAGGCATATTTGTTTTAAAATATTCGATTCTGTATTCCTCATGACCTTATTATCGAATAAAAAAGATCAAAAGAGTACTACAAAACCAAAGTTATAAATTTATTTCTGAATCTCGTTTTCTCTCCTTCATTCTTTTAAAAAATATTAGTCAAAATTAAATCT
The DNA here is from genome assembly GCA_028534135.1 of Potos flavus. Classification (NCBI taxonomy): domain Eukaryota; kingdom Metazoa; phylum Chordata; class Mammalia; order Carnivora; family Procyonidae; genus Potos; species Potos flavus. Next base: position 48,266,407 of record CM052892.1, on the reverse strand, counting down.
TTATACTCACAGATGGTAACCATACTGATGAAGAGTACCAAAAGTCATGACTCACTCATGAGAACACCTTCTGAAGCTAAAAGTAAGCCTAAAACCCATTTTGTTTACAAAATGAAAAAAGAAATCGATAAAATCTGAATTCTTACAGGTAACGGCTTAGCAACTCCGATTCTCACAGTTCCCGCTGGCGCACCCTTCAAAGCCTGTACCGCCTCCTCAAGACTGCTGTTTTCCAAGTTAACGTCATTGACAAACATGAGTCTATCTCCAGGAAGAAGTCGACCATCCTTTTCGGCAATGCCGCCAGGCACCAAAGAACGAATTACAATCACAGTGCTTGCTGGATCAATGGGATCCTGACAGAATGGGGAAGGAAAAAAAAAATTTTAAAAAGAAGGTAGCTCCTTTCTATTGAAAACGTGTTTTCATAGATTGGCTACTGAATTATAATGAATGGGTAATTGTTTCAAGTGCCTCAAAAAAGAATTTTCATGCAACACTTCTAAACAAAGTATCTAGGTAAAGGCTATCTCCATTTTGAAGAGTTCAGGAAGAGTTCCCCTAAAGGATGGCATCCTTAAGTGCCAAGCTGTTCCTGAGTAGACCACATCTGTATAGATCACTATAAAATTATAATTTTAACTTTTGATAAATTGTCCCATCTTATAGCTGTCTTCTGAGGCTGGACGTCAGATACAGGAATTACTGACAACAGCATTTGTTTGTTTCTTTTTTAAAGATTTATTTATTTGACAGAGAGAGAGCACAAGCAGGAGGAGCAGCAAGCAGAGGGAGAAGCAGGCTCCCTGCTGAGCAAGGAGCCCAATGCAGGACTCAATTCCAGGACCCGGGATCATGACCTGAGCCGAGGCAGATGTTTAACCAACTGAGCCACCCAGGCGGCGCCCCTACAACAGCATTTGTTTAACAGGATGTTACTATTGTGAGACGTCAGTAGATGTGAGTGTACTAGAAGGTCAGGCCTATCTTTCTGAAACGAAGAAATACAGAAAGAGTCCATATAGTATGTGATGATGCAGTGTTTTCAGATACACAGCAACCTTAGTATCAGAACAAGGCTCCACAATCAAGCCCTATAAGAACACAACTCCTGGGAGTCATTGGAGATAGCGCTCTAGTTCGGTATTAATTAATGAGGAGCAACAGCTGTGCTCTCTCACACACGCATAAGCATTTCCTCAGTTACTCAGCACAGAACACAATGCAGGGTAAGGATGCTACACTTGACCAATTTCAGCTTCTTCATAAACGCAATCATTTAGTCAATGACAAGAATCATATTCAATTAGAACTCTGTAATTCACTTCAGACAAAAGAAGTAAGTATTTAATACTTTGAATCTTACCACTGAAATATGAACTATCAATTATGAGCATGGAAATAAAAATAATTTAGACATATTCCCCAAATAACAAAAAAAACTATATTTCTATGATACTCCTAAAATGTATTTTGTACGTTCTTCAAATGTGAAGATTCAATGAAATCTAGAAAAGTTCAATGAACTCAATGTTAAAAGAAAACTTTCATGATAAAAATGAATCATATAAATTATTATTTTGGAAGATTTGCTGGAAACAAGGAAATGTCTTTGATAATTCTAAAATATTAACTGCTTTTTCTCTTATCTACAATATACCTTGAGTATGTATAATCTTTTTTTTATTTTTTTTAAAGATTTTATTTATTTATTTGACAGAGACACAGAGAGGGAGAGAACACAAGCAGGAGGAGTGGGAGAGGGAGAAGCAGGCTCCCTGCTGAGCAGGGAGCCTGTTGCAGGGTCTATCTCAGGACCCTGGGATCATGACCTGAGCCAAAGGCAGACGCTTAACAACCGAGCCACCCAGGCGCCCCATGAATCATCTTTAAAAAAAAAGTTAAAAATAGGATATATTTACCTGATAATCTAAAATGCTAAAACCAAGTCCTTTGTTCCCTTTCTCCAGCTCGATATGCTGCACATCAACCTCCCACATGGCCAAAGGTCCTTGAACCTCCTCCGCATTTTGACCCACGTCGGTCATCGCCAGCACAGGATCCTCAGTCTCCGAGGACCCAGTGAACTCACCTAGATCTACATGAGGCTGGGTAACAGACCAGATAGCTCTTATTTCGGGGCACTAGATTAGCAGACACGTACCAACACTACAAGGAAAAGGGAGAGTCCCAGCATCTGTCCAGAGCAAGCCACTCACAAATAAAAGTGGAAACAGCTTATCATGAAACTTTTACAAATTAAGGTAATTACTAAAGGTTATTAAAGTGGCAGAAATACCTAACATGCAACACACATTAAAAATGTATAGTTCAAAGGTCTCCTATAAAAATACACAATGGTTATATCTCAGCAGCATGAGTGTGGGTGGTTTTCACTTTTTTCCATCAGTGTGTAAGTCACCTCCGTAGTCAGGAAAAAATGTAAATCTACTTTGATATTAAAGAAAAAATTTTTATGAATAAAAATTCAAGAGGAAATGGTTATATGTAAAAGTCTGTACTCCCTGCAAACAAAGGTTCTAAAATGTTGTGACTTGAGCACATGATTATTTCATTAATAAATTAGCACACACAGTAGCAAGACAAGATTTGAAGTCAGAGTGGCATGGGCTTAAAGACCGTTCTACGATTTTTTAACTGTGTTGCCTTGAGCAATATTCTTAACTGAACTTCACAGTTACCCATTTGATAGAATTGTTAAGAGTTAAATGAGATAACATTTATAAAGCACTTGGCACAGAAATAGGAATACAAAATGTTAGTTTCTTTCAGCAAAAATAAAATGAATCTAAGTTAATTCAGTCTTCTTCATCATATGAACATATTAAATTTCAGGAAGACATGTTTTTGATGATGAAATTCTAGTTTATATACTATCTTTGCTGTTAATTGTTACACATAGGACCATGGATACAAATCTGTCCACCTGCTTTATTGTAATAATCCTATGTATAACACATAAAAATATATATGAACATGTATGGTGCTAGAGTGAGTTCTATGCAATTTGGAATTATGTCTCTTATTTATCCTACTCCACTCATATGAATATTACATTCTTCAAAGCTTTCAAAATTATTCTACTGTACTGATTCCTGCAGTATAATGTAAGTAAAGTTCTAAGATCATGTCTCATTATACCTTAAATGAGATTTGACTGGAACTCAAATTATGTAAAGTCCAAATCTTAACTTTGGATATCCATTATGAGTCCTCAGAAAAGCTGATGAGCTCTATTTCTTGATATTTTGATGTGAATGAAAAAGAATAAGCAAGTATTATGGCCTCACATTTTCCACATTTAAAAAGTATAAAAATATGCAAATGAGATCTAAAATTAGAGAGGATGTGTCCATCCATATGTTAGCTATTCACAGAGCAGTAACTCTGTGCCAAGCATTAAGTACTTTTGTTTACCTTTTGTACTATATACTATTTACATCAATTTTCTCTTCTATAACTGGGCACATTATGAGTATATTTTTCATAGGAATACTGTGAATAAATTATACAAGCATAAAGGGCATAATAATACCTAATATCATTATGTTACCTTTTTTTTTTTTTTTTTTTTTTTTTTTTATGTTACCTTATTTAAACAATAGAACAACCCTCTGAAGACATGCACTATGATGTAGATTTTACAGAGGAGAAAAACAGAGATTCAGAAAGATGAAGTGACTTGCCCAAGGTCACAGAGCTAGTAAGTGCCAAGCCTGACTCAAACTCATGTTTGTCTGACTCCAAGGTCTTTCCTACAACCCACTGATTTTGAGGAAATAAAATGCCAAATGACAAAAAAATTTTTAGATGCCATTTAGACTTTCCATTACTTAATCCAATTAGTATCAAACCCGATACCTTTTCTGTCAGTTCAATATCACATAAGTCCAGGCTATCCAACCCTGACTGGCCAGTGTGTGGCACGGTTCGTCGACAGCACACCATTGTCACTTCTATTGGCAGTTCTTTTAAAATATTCACCACATCTTGGTGATTTTCCCCAAGCAAAGTTATGCCATTCACCTGTGCAAAAACAGAAGTTGCCCAAGAGAGAACATTTCATAATATGAGTACTCTTTTGAAAGCAATCTTTTATTAAATAAATATTAATTTTAGGATGATTACCTTGGTTCTGCTGTGCTGAGAACCAGTTACCTACAGTAGTATGATCTAAAACAACATTAGAATTGTGTTGAAAATGGGACTTGTAAAGCACTCAGAGAAATCACTATCGTTCACCCATTTCATGTGCCAGAGTAGTAGTTTGGAAAGAGACGTAAATAAAAAAAAATACCCGGGGATGAAGAGAAAAGGAACTACAAATTGACATTTTATATCACTAAGTGAAAAAAATCAAAATGGAAAATGGTACATATTGTATGCCAGTATGCTTGTATAAGTAGGGGGAAAGAATATATCCAAATTTTCTTAGTTCTTCATTAAACATATCTGGAAGACTGTACAGTACCAAGTATGACAGTAGTTACCTAATGAAGGGTGATGAGAACTGGCTGGATTAGCACAAGAAAGAAAGATTCACGGTCTATGTTCTTTGTGATTCTGAAACACGTGAAAGTAATACCTAATCTAAAAATTGAATAACTCTTTCAAATTTTGTTAAAACAATGTTTTAATAGTTCTCTGGACTAAAACAAAGAAAAAATACCCAGCATGGAATTAGGTCAGAAGATCAATGTACAGACAGATTTGAAATTTCTACTTTTGGTGGATTTTTACTTGCATATTTCTCTCAAGTACCCTTTGGAGGGGAAATTTAAAATAAGAACTTACTTATTATGCTTATTATTATTACACATTAAGCCTCCTGCAGTCTTTTCAGAATTTTATTTAAGGGGATGGAGGAATGGCATAGCTCCTTACTTCCAACAGCTCGTCTCCACTGAAAAGCTTCCCACTGTGTCCAACAGGACCTTCTGGTAGAACAGAGCGGATAAAATGATGTCCCACTGTTGCTTCCAGACTTATCCCCAACCCACTGTTCTCACTGAACTTGCTCACGTGGGCCACCTGGAAGGAAAAAATCATCATGAATCTAGTATTTCTTCATTTGTTTTTGTTTTTTTTCTCACGTATATATTTTATATTCACCCCCAAAAAAGTCAACTTTCTCACAAAAGCTTCAAAAATCTTCTTGTGGAGCTGCAAAGCTTTGGAGCTTTGCCTCTGAAAGATTACTGCTTATCCATCAGTTTCATGAACCAACACAAATGCAAAGGATGGAGCCAGGTGCCAGCACCCCAGATCCTGTGCAGGGCGGTACCTACAGACACTAGTAACAAAGGGAGGGTAATCTCAATGACCACGGATGAAATTAAATGCCTGCACTCGAACGACAGTACAGAAAAGACAAATACTTAGCACTTCAATTATGTGCCAGGGAATGGGCTAACTCCATTACATAGTGTATCTCGTGCTTCTCATAAATCATTCCTATGTCTATCCTTGTTTCCCAAATTAGGAAAATGAAGTTCAAAGAGAGTATCTTACCCAGGGTCACATAGCTATACAAGAACTTTGAACCTTACGCCGTCTGAATCTAGGGCCCACTCTCCTGATCCTATGCTGGTAGCAACAGACAACACTGGTCATTAAAAGTGAACCAAAGCTTCAAATAAGAGAATGAACTTATTTCCTACTGTTACATTAAATAATGAAGAATGTTAGGAAATCACCCATTTTCACAGAGAATCCAATAACTATATTAAAATCAGAAGGTATACTAAAGATGATCTACTTCATTCCCTGTATTTTATAGTTCAGGAAACTAAGGGGTAGAAGGACTGAGAAAAACAGTGTTTGATTAAAAAAAGATATCTTTCGAATCTTGCTAATATGTGCAGGGTTATTATGAGAAGCTACATCATCCAATTTTGAAATCAACTGGGATGAAATCCTTCTCACTCCTTAAAACCCATGTAAATATCACTTCATCTGAGCAGCCCTCCAACTCCAAGTCCCTCCCTGATAATGTCCATTAATCCTTTCTTCTACTATACCAATCCTCTTATGACTATATTTATGCTGTATCACTACACAGCAAACAATTTAAAGTCAGATCTAACTCACTTTAGTTTGATGAAGGCCAATAAACAGCTTGGTTCTTACCTATAGCACACTTCACCCTTGAGAGATTACTGGAGTACCACCATGAGACAATGTGCACAAAGGACAGCCAAAGTTCATGGTCCTGGGTCTCACCTCCATGACAAAGTGGTTTGTTAAATGGTTCCCTTCACTATTCAATTACCACCACAGAAGTGCAGCATCAATGATATGTCCCAGCAAGTTAACCCTACCTCATACGAGGAATGCCCCAACCTTCTTTTCATGCTAAATTAACTACAGTTACGCTGGACCTTATTGTAGTCTTCCCTGACTTGATTAAAATGGTAATAACAGCTGTTCTTACTTCTTATTTGACTGTTAACCATCTTGAGTGTTCAAAAAAAAAAAAAAGATCCTCATCATGAAGATTAAATGAAACACTAAGACTACTTCTTGGCACAAAGTGCTCAAAAAAGGCTGGTTATTATTATCATATGATATCCATTCTTCGATCTCTCCTGATGTAGAGTCATTTGAATATTATAAGCAATATGAAAAATTCTACTTATTTTTTCTTTTTATTTTTCCTTTTGAAATCCCTAAAATTTGCTGGTATACATCTAAAGATTGATAATTCACATTACCTTTGTTAAGTCTCTTTTTAGGATAGCAGGTCATGATTGCTATATAAGGCATGCAAACTATTAATAAACATAAACATTCACCATGGCATAAATGGTACGAAAAGAGGATGCAGAATTAAACCCCTTAAGCAAAATAAGTATGTAAGGATAGAGTGGGAAAAATCCTCTTAGAATTTTATATATAAAAAATAAATAAATAAATAAAAATTTAAAAAAAATTAAAAAAAGAATTTTATATATAAGATCATAATGCTTTTTATTTTAAGTATATTCTGTCTCTCTGTTCCGGTTCTTTCTATAAATTCCAGACTCAAGAATAGAAAAAAAAAATTCCTTTTGTCTAAATAATACAGACCACTGCTCAAAATATTAAAATATTGATGAATTATGAGTCCTAAAATTTTCATCCCATTTATTTCAGTTCCTTTGTTACTATCCAACTTTCTCCAACCTGAATTTTTAAATATCTGAGTCATTTAGGTTTTCAATAAAGGTCCTGGGCATTTGCTACTTCTCTAGCCCTCTTTAAAAAGATCATCTTTATTTCTGTCATGAACTTCCTGCTCAAACACAGTTACAAGTTAGGAAGTTAAGGAGGCTGAGCTAACCTACCACTATTTCATAATTAACCCCCATAATCCTTTGCCACTTTGTCAGCAGGGCAGCTTCCTGTTGTCGTACATCTTCTGTGTCTTCTATCTCTGCCGACAATAACGGATATCCTGAAATAGTCAACACAATTAAGTCAGTGACAAACTACAAAAACTTCCATATTTTTACATTCTATTCCAGAGACACTGTGATCAGAACCTGTCTGTTGTAGCAAGTCTGACTCTTCACCCAGTATATGAGTTACTCTTATTTCTCTACTCGTTTTTTATTAGAGTATAATTGACAAGCAATATCCTATTAGTTTTAGGTATATTATCATAGTGGTTAGATATTTCCCTAACGCTATGAAATGATCCCCACAAAAACTCTAGTTACCATCTGTCACTATACAAAGTTATTATAATATTATTGACTATATCATCCCCTATGTATACAATGAATCTCATTACTTATTTATTTTATAACTGAAGTTTGTACATCTTAACCCCTGTCATCTACTTTGCCTGTTCCCAAACCTCCCCACTCTGGTAACCAACAGTTGTTTCCTGTATCTATGAGTCTGTTTAATTTCTTTTGTTTGTTTGCTGTCTGAAGACAAGCACTAACGTAGATGCATTAGAATCATTTAGAAGCTTTTCCTTAGTTTGTTTAAAAAAGAATTGGGATTTCTGATTCTTAGAGTGTCTCCCACCCACTCTCTCATATGCACATTCACAAAGCAAAGACACGATCTGGGCTTTCGAAGTGATTCCCCCACACCCATTCCTACTTACTATATCAAGTTTCATGCTCTAAAACCTTTTTATTCTTTCCCACTACTCTTGATACTCACTTTAGTCTAAATGATTTCTTCACCTATTAGTGTAAAATGGCAGAAAGCAATTAACACATATGAATCTTATATATCACACTCCCAGGATATTACTGCAAACACAAATAGTCCTTTAAAATAATAAAAGTAAATCAAAAACTTTAACAGAAAAAAAGTTAATAATGAAGTAGATATTTTAAAGAACCACAAAGCTTCAATATAACTGTTTATTGAAGGGCAGCATACACATGAAGGAAGGTCAGTCTTGGACTCTGTTCAGTGGATTTAAGTTACCAAAGCACCTAACGCAATATGACAGGTAAGGAAAGCACACAGCTCCCAGCCTAAAGATGGCAGTAATATTCTGGCATAATTATATATTAAAACAATACTGCTGTAAAAAATGTTTAAACAGCTTGATGGAGTCTAGTTTTATACTGAAAGAAATCTCAGAAAGGTTTAATAATTTCTCCCTACAATTCCTTCCCAAACCAACTTCCCAATATTAAGATTTCAAATTTTTGAAAAACTGACAAGAAAAAGCCTCCCAAAACTGGACAGTTTCATTCCTAAGAGCTCATGCTTTAAAAAAAGATTCTCGTGTTTATTTTAAAAACACTTGATCATTTTATTATTGCTTGCTCAATAAGATACGGACATGTCAGCTGAAGGAAACGGATTGACATAAAACCTTGTACATAACTGATTGATTCCTAAAGGTTCTGGTTTTAAAAATTTGTAAGAAAGAAAAATGTACAGCCAGAAAATATGCCAGGTGTAAATGAACTATTTTACTCTACTAGAGAAATTAATCCCATCTATAAATAAGGACTGAAAAGTATCTCTTTTTCTTTTTTGATAGATTTTTTTAATAATTTTCCATCCGTAGAGGCTTAATCAATTTACAAAAATAATTTCTCTAAAAAACAAACAAACAACAAAAAACGTAATAACATTGCTCCAGGTGTTTACCTTCTTCTTCGATTGGTATTATGCTGGTGTTTCTACTCAAAGATGAAGAATCTTCATCTTTTTCATAATTTTCTTAAAGATAAGAATATTTTAGTAGTTACATTTATAATATAATCAAGCACATGAAATTTTTCAAATCCCACGGATTTATCTGAACCCCAAGACGAGTGTTCTTTGTAGGTAAACTTTTCAATAACCACTTGTACTTAAAAGGGAAGTTCTGTTAACATGACAAGGAATAAATTTCTCGGGGCCCCTGACTGGCTCAGTCAGTTAAATGTCCGACTCTTGATTTCAGCTCAGGTCACGATCTCAGGGTCGTGAGACTGAACCCCACATCGGGCTCCATGCTGAGTGTGAAGACAGCTTGAGATTCTGTCTGTCTCCCTCTACCCCTCCCCCACTCACTCTGTCTCCCACTCTCTCTCTCCAAAAAAAAGAATAAATTTCTCGTGTGATTTGCCTCCCTGTCTCCTACTGCTAAAATAAACAGAATATGGCATAAATACCAGAATGGTTAATAGTTTGAGAAATGAAGCTGCATTTTCAAACCAAAAGCCTGACTTCTATCAACAAACTCTTACATCAGTCAGCTACTGGGGGGTTTCACTGGTTTTCAAAGATATTCATGTACCAATAGCTTATGAATGACATTTCTAAATGTGCTGTTAAAGTAGATTCCTTCAAGGAAGACTGGACATTTAGGAACATGAGGCTTGCAGACCTAGCCCGGGCAGAACAGGTTCCCCCTGAAGGGAAAACACGGCAATGGCACCTAAAAGTAAGGCAGGGATGGAAAGGTAAACGCATGTTTCTGACTCTGAAATGGTGCCTGAATCAACAGGAAAGAAAGAAACCTGCTTTATTCGGAAGCGCATTCTGCACTGAATGGGCACTAGATAGTTCTGGTTAGTCCCAACTTCACCAAATTTCCTTTTTATTTGGCTCATAATGAATAGTGAGGACTAAATACTATTCTTGAGGTATTTTCAGAATTAGAAAAAAATCTAAATGATGTAAGGGTCTAACTGAAAACCAGTTTAACCTGGCATTACCTCTGCTTCCGCTGGCATTCACAGGAGACAAAACTGCATCCTTTGTGACATCCTCCCCTGACATGAGCTCAGCCTCCTGCTTTGCTCCTCTTCTCATTAGTGTCAGGTGCACAGTTGGTCCTGTGTGTCGCAACACCTCTACTGCTTGTTGATTGGTAAAACCCTGAAGGTTTGTGCCATCTACCTGGGATCAGAGCAAGACATGTTAAAAAATAAATGAATATTTATATTACCAATTCACCAAATGCATGTTTACGGCTTGTTAGTGGGAAATCAACAGGACTGAGTACCTCCTTAATTGGAGAATGAACTAACACCTAGTTTGGGGACCAGTAATAACTTAGATGCACTAGAATTACCCAGGTGAGTTTTGTTTTATTTATTACAGATGATGGTATCTCATTTCTAGATATCATGAACCAACAGTTCCAGGGTGGGAATATTCTTTTATGTTCCTCAGGTGATCCTGATACACAGTCAAGTTTGGAAGCCAGTACTATGCAGCGTATAAAAGTGTAGAAGACAGTGACAAAAGTGGTCTCTCAGAGTGCTGATGTGTTCCATATCATACTCACCCTCGCTTTAAAAAAAGAAAGATGACAAAACTACCTTCCTTTTTATTTCTTTGCCTCTTCAGAAAACACATGTGACTTTCCCTTTTCCTAGTTCGCAAAGGATAAAACATTTAAAGATGCCCTTGTGATCTTTCCAAACTACAGATATGATCATATCGTCCCAAGACTGCCTTCCATAGGACACTCCTTAGGCTAACTTTCTGTATCGTGAATATAGTTTAGAAAGACCTGTGTCAGCCGTCCCCAGATCCACCACCAATCTCATCAGGCATGGTGCTGCCTATCCTCTGGGCCCTCCTGCCCCCAAGGGCTCATTTCCACTCCTGCCCTGAAATGTTCCCCTCAGCCAGGAGGCCTCTGCTCCCCTAGTCTAGACTCTCTAAACTCCCTTCAGCCAATGCTCTTTCTCATCTGCCCACCTAGAAAACACCTGTACTTGCTTTAGATCTCAGTGCAATACTTTCCATAACTGAACTATCCTAATGTCTCTGACTATAGTCAATGCCCCCTTTACCATTTCTCCTTCCCAGCATTTACCATAATTTTAATTTTATATTTTCTGTCATTATTAGGTTTGTGACTGCATGCTCCAAGAGGACAGGCTCTGATGTCGCCAAAATATACTGCCGTTTGCACAACAGATATTCATCCCAAATGGGAATATAGAGCCTTCGGTCCATACGTCAAGGATTTATTTGTAAAGCAAATTACCTCTTGGGATAAATAAACTCGGATTATAGCATCTTATTTTAAATTTAAACCTCAAAGACAAAAATTAATCTAAAATAAATAAACGTGTTATTTACTATCAGATAGTAAAGAAAATAAGAAAAAACTCATGAAAATCTCAACTTTAAGGTTCCATAAACATTCTTAAAATTCATAGAACTTATTACAAGTTTTTATCTACAATAGACATTTATTGTTCAACTCTTTACAAATTCAATTTAATTTTAAAAACTTAAATGCATATGATTTTGTCAATGTAATAGCAATAAAGCTCAGATACATTTTTAAAAAACTGCATTCTTCCTATAGTTTCAAAATTTGATGGCCTGAATTTAAAAACATATTCCTTACCCAAATGTCAGAGATGGTACCAGCACAGAAGAAACTGGTATAATGGAATAACCACGGACTTTTAAAACTAGATTTCAATTCAAATTTCTCAGTATCTTCATCTGTAATATGGGAATAATGGTACCTATTTTCCCAAAATTACGGTGCCCAGGACTTTACACTAGGAAGAAACTCAGAAGCTGGTATTATTAACAGACAGAAGAAGATTAAAAAACATGAAAATTTCAAGCCTTCTTGAGAGAAGTTTCTGTTCAAATATCATTACATTATCATAGGTGAGATAAGGTCAACAAAGCCCAAATCAGGGCCCCGGGCAGGTCTGGTCTGTTATGATCACAGGCACAGTTAAGACGTGGCTTCAGACACAATAATACCACAGACAAGAATGCTCTGGAACTAGATGCAAGGGCAGGAGACTGCCTGTGTGCTCTCTCAAGGAAAGCTCCAGTAACCTCGTAATGCACAGGGCAGACACCACGATTAGCAGCAACAATAATAGAGAATTACTAGTTGAAACAACTAGAAAACCCTAGCTCCTGAGTATACTCAATCTAGCACCCAAACCCTCCCACAGCGCAGCTTACAGAGATACATATTAAGAGAGAACTAGAGCCTATTAACAAAGTCAGAATATCAAAGGCAGCATTTGACGCCTTTCCTTACTTACAAGCTTGTTTAATAATTTTTTTATTTTTTTATTTTATTTATTTTGTTTTTAAAGATTTTGTTTATTTATTTGACAGAGAGAGAGAGATCACAAGTAGGCAGAGAGGCAGGCAGAGAGAGAGGGGGAAGCAGGCTCCCTGCCGAGCAGAGAGCCGGATGCAGGGCTCGATCCCAGGACCCTGAGATCATGACCTGAGCCGAAGACAGAGGCCCCAACCCACTGAGCCACCCAGGCGCCCCTTGTTTAATAATTTTTTAAAGATTCTATTATGTATTTATTTGAGAGAGAGAGAGCACACCAGGTGAGCAGGGGGAGGGGCAAAGGGAGAGAGAGAGAGAGACTCTGAAGCAGACTCTACTGAGTGAGGGGGGCGGGGCACAGGGCTGGGTCTCATGACCCTCAGATCATGACCTGAGCTGAAATCAAGAGTCAGATGTTTAACCAACTGAGCCACCCAACTCCCAAATATTTTTTTTTTAATCAATCATAATTCCATACTGCTTTTAGCAAGGATTTCTATACATCAGTCTAAGAAGAATGAATATATGATTTTGTCTGACGAGCAGTTTGGTCAACTTTTTAAAATACAATAGAATCCCTTGATCAAATAATTCTTATATGGAATACCAATATACAAAGCGGAATAAAATAGAATCATTCGCTCTATTCCCTCCCCTGTAATGTCTACAGTGAAACCCTAGGGGTCAACAGAGCACAACTTGTAAAACAGGAATCTTACAACAAAGTAAGTTTAATGTTATAAAACAATACCTCCTCAAAATAGCAAGAAATAGTTTCTCAATCTTCTCACTAGCTGGACAACTACAAAATAAAAACAGAGTATAGCTCCAAACAGCTGCTACCAAAACAAAACCAGGAAAAACAAAGACTGCAGTTGTGAAAATGCAACCAGTGCGAAGAACTTTACCACCAGTATCTCAAAAGTCCACAAGATGGTGATATTTCACAAAAATTAATGCATGGCCAAAAGCATTGCATGGTGTTTCCTTAGAGTCTGAGAGGCTCCTAACTTTGAAGTAAGAGAATATTGCTAAAAGTTAAAACTCAGAACACTGATAACAGTGAAGACAAGTGACTTTATTAAAAACAAGAAAACACTTCAGAAGAAGGGGGCTTCTCCTTTCGAGTCAATAATCCCCTTTATTACTGATCTTACCTAAGCAAAACCCTATTTGAGGTTCCACTTAATGAAAATAATGACAAATTTGGAGGGAAGTTATTGTGCTTTTAAACGTGCAATTATTTCAGGCCTTCAGTAAGGATCTGCTTCGTTAATTAAACTGCATTTACATGCGAAGTGTTATACCAAGTATTTTAATTATTCATTTGGTCTTCCCAAAAATTATACAAGGGAAAGTTTCCTTTTCCCAATTTTGTAGGTGAAAGAAGCTTACTAAGCAGTTATCATAGGATCCAGCAATTCTATTCCTAAGTATATACCCAAGATAAATGAAAACATACATCCACACAAAAACTGGTACATAAATGTTCATGGCAACATTATCCATAACAGCCAAAAAATGGAAACAACCCAAATGTCCGTCAATTAATGAATGGGTAAATAAAATGTGGTATATTCATACAATGAAGTATCATTCAGTTATAAAAAGAAATAAAGAATGGATATATGCTACAACATGGATGAACCTTGAAAACAGGCCAGGTGAAATAAACCAGTTACAAAGGACCACATAGTGCATAATTCTCATTTACATGAAATATACAGAGTAGGCAAATCTATAGAGACAGAAAAAAGAGTGGTGGTTTTCTAGTGCTGGGAGGATGGTAGAATTAGGGACAGACTGCCACTGGGTATGGTATGTCCTTTTAAGGTAATGAAAAGTTTCTAAAATTGACTGTGATAATGGATGCACAATGGTGAATATACTAAATCAAGCTACTAAACTATACCCTTTAAATGAGTAAATTGTAGGTTATGTGAATTATATCTCAATAAAGCTGATTTTTTTAAAAAGTTTTCTAATGGATTAAAATACATATCTTAGGGAAAAAAGTACACTAGCTATGTTTTCAATTTTTAATTCAGTATTAGATACGGATTTAGAGTCTGTATCTATGCACTCTCTCTCCACTGCTTTTCTCCAGAATTAAAAAAAAAAGTAGTTAATTTTCCTTGTATGACAAATGAAGATACAGTGGTTAAAACTCATTCCCAGGTTATAGCCAACTTAAGTGGCAAGCACAACTTGATCTTCATAATAGGTTACGAGGGGCGAACAAGTGTACTTAGTTTTACAGAACTAAGCCCAAGAAGACTCAGGAAGTTATAATGTAGAAGCAAAGGCAGAGATAAGGGCACCTCTTTTTTTTTTTTTTTAATTGTAGCAGAAAACACATAACAAAAAATTAAGCATCTTAACCATTTTTACCTGTAAAGTTCAGTAGTGCTAAAGTTTATTCAGTGTCATGAATAGATCACCAGACTGTTTCTACCTTGCAAAACTGAAACTCTGTACCCATTAAACAACAGCTCCCCATGTGCCCCTCCACTCATTCTTGAAAGGACCATTCTTTTTATTTAAGTTTGACTACTCTAGGTACCTCATGTGAGTGGAAACATACAGTACTCGTCTTTGCGTGACTCACTTATTTCACCTTGAATAATGTCCTTAAGGTTCAACCATGCTGCAGGATGTGACAGCATTTCCTTCTTTATAAGACTAAATGATATTCCAATATATATATATTTATCACAGTTCGTTTATCCATTCATCCATCGATGGACATTTGGGTTACTTCCTCATCTCAGCTATTACAAATAAAGCCACTATGAACAAGGAATCTTATGTTAACATTCTACATTCTTATCATAATAAGATCCAAAGGAAACAACAGAGAATTAGTTAAACATAAATAAATACATATTAAGATAAATCAGTATTCTCCAAAATGTCTTCCAAAGATATTAGTATATGTTTGAGGAAAAAAGAGCCCGCGATTACAAAAGTTTAGGAAAACCCAAAGTAAAATAGCTGACTGCAGAACTTCCCAGAGTCTTAGATTTTTCAATGAGCATTATGAATCCCTAAGAGACCTTATAAGTTTTTCCTAAACTTATCTGACCAGGAAGCCACTGGTGTAGGGTCTCTTGGATATGTGTTTCAAGGGATAGTTAGGGTAGCCCAGTTTGCACAGAACACTGAACTGAAGTTGTATTCTTCTGTACACTGCCTTGAATAGCAATACGCTCAAAACATACTGAGGTTACTAGAATAACGATGATGGGCTTGATCTGATTAAGAGGGAGTTAAGATCTATTTCTTTATTCCGGTATATTCTTAGAGCTAAAAGAATCCCTGGACATGGAGCAAACAACAACAGTGTTATTCTGCTGATATAAAAAAAAAAAAAAAATGCACACATCCCAAAATTCAGACTCAAGTACACTAAAGATTATGATATCTGGTCTTTATCTTTAGATTGTTTGCAACTAAAGTACAAGTATATTAATGTAACAAATTCATTACAACCAGAAATCAGATATATCAGAAATTATTCTATTATTTAGAATTGAGATCAGTGAAGCTTCCATCCAATGCTCTTCCACAAAACAACAAAACGGGTAATTGTAATGACAGCCTAAAATCACCAAAAAGCTTAAATTAGTATGGAGCTACTGTAGTTCTCAAAACTGAGTAAACTAGGAGAATGCATTTCTCAACCATGAAAATTAACAAAGCTCTAAAAAAAAAAAAGAAAAGAAAATTAACAAAGCTCTTATTAAATGTGTTACTTACTGCTATAATTTGGTCTCCAATTTGGATTCTTCCATCATGCTCAACAGCACTGCTCTTTGTAATGCTCTTTACAAAGATTCCTGAAGGCTCTAAGATTAGAAATAGGGTTTTTGGATTTTTTTTTTACTATTTGCAAAGCACACTCAAAAACTATCCATCCTTTATTCTCCAAATATAAAATCCTAATTTTGAATAAATATAAATCAACAAGCCACAGGAACAAAACCAACAGAAACTTAGTCTAGAGAATAAGACAATGCTTTTGTCTGTCAAGTACAGTATCAGAGTTTTCTAGATTGAATTATTCTTAGGGAAGTTTCTAATCAGTTTATCCAACAATCTGAAAATACAGAATATTAATTCACTATTTCACAAGACAAAGATATTAGAAGCAATTCCCAAATTTTAAAAAAAGTGTTTAAAACTACCTAATTTTTTATCTCCAATGTAACCAGCAATGGTAATTCCTAATCCTTGGACATTTTTAGTGAGTTCTACATCAAATGTCTCACTTTCTTCACTTTTCTGAGTAGAAGCATCAACCTAAAATAAAATCAATCAATAAATATGCAGAACAATAAACCTGTAAACAAACAAGATAAACTCAAATGGCAACAACTTGTATTTAGGAATAATATGGTATCATTAGGTGGCAAAGAACTCTGCTAGAGAAGGACTACTCCTTCAATTCTGACAACATGAACTGAGCATTACATTGTTACTCAAAAGTAATGTCAGCAGTAAGGATGAACACTCCCTTATCAGAGAAATGCATTATTATTTGTGTATACAAAATTTTAAAAATCAAATAGTCTATTAATAAATTCTATTTTCAGGATGGCTTATCTTTGTTTCTACAACTGAAAGAACTTAAGTTTGGAATTCAGGTCAACACGTTCAAATTTGAATTTTTCTAATCACTGCTTTGCTCAACTGTCTACCAGGAATAAGAATAATAAGTCCAGCTAACATTTATTGAACAGTTTCTAAGTAACAGACACTGACATGTCTTAATTTACTCCTTAAAACAAGCCTATGAGGGAAGTAAAATTCCTATCAGTTTTTCTCTGGGGAAAGTGAGGAACATAAACTACTTTCAAGCGCAAACAGTAAGCAATCTATTAGAGGCAGAATTCACATACAGTAAGTGGGTTGCAAAACCCCCGCTCTTAAAATGCTCTGCAGTGTGTAAAATGCTTAGTAGAATATAGGAGCCATAGTGTCCACTCAGGAGAGTGTCCACTAACTTGCTGCTACTGCTATCTTAAGTGGATAGTTGATTCTAACACCATGAGTAGGAGTTAACCTATCTTCCAGATATTTTATTAATATACCGGTGATGATTTTGAAAACCTGTGAAATGCAACAAAGAGCTATTTAAAATTGTTACTGTATTTGTTTTATAAATTCAGACTTTAACTTGAAAAGCTCTTCATAAGGAAAGCGTGCCTTTCTGCATTGATCTTCATTCCTGAAAAGACAGCTGACAGCAGGTTTCTCTAACATGTAAAACTGTTATTAATTATACATTGGGCTGAAGGGCAAGGTTCTCTGAATTCAGCATTAGTGGACTAGCACAGTAAGTCATCAGCAAGCTTTTGGCATCATGTGCTTGTGTTGACCAACAGATTCTCCAGGGAACCCTACAAAGATCACAACAGAATGAAGGTTCAAATGGACATATAGGTTGGGGCTAGCTGGTAATTTTGTTTTTGTTTTGTTTTGTTTTTGTTTTTTTTTTAATTTTCTTTAAGCAAACTGTATCTCACTGATAGTCCATCTATAAAACTATAAAATTACATAGTAAAGTTTGATTTATTTTTTCATTGCACATAATTATCTGTGCAAACTTAGCAAAAGTTTAAAGTTTAGATAATTACAAGAAAATGACAGGATGAAATCTGCTTCAATTGAAACAAATGTGTTTTCTATTTTTAATAAGACTTATGCGAGTGCTATTTTAGAGGGTGGCAATTTGACTATCGAATGGTTTTAAAAGGGGCACAAGCTTCAGAAATGATGATATGCACAGAATAGATATTTTTCTAAGCTTTCAATTACATCAAGTGGTTTTCGGTATTGCATTCATTTATATATTGCTGAATAAAATGTTTTGTTTACCACAAAAGAATGTGATTTAAATACTTTCATACACAAGCTTTCTTTACTTCTTTTTTCTCTGCAAAAAATAGCAACTAACTCAATCCTAAAAACAACAGAATCATGGAAATTTCAAGTGTTCTAATAAAGTTTTAAAGGGCTTGTGGAGGAGGTTAGGCTATTAAAAAAGAATCTGTAGCAACTAATTAGAAAAACTTTAACAGAAAAAAAATGATAGATGTTTTTAGATCTATGAGAAAGGAATATAGGACTTGCATTTGCTATAGAGCTTATCTAGAAATTGGATGTAATTCTGTTCTTAAATATTTAAGAGATTTTTGGATAAAATTATTTTGTTGATACTCCCACCCCTATTCCTCCCCCCGAAACAGATACTAAAAGGAAAGTTATTGAAGGGGAATGATTGGAACTCACAGCCCACCTAACTGAGAACCTTCTAAATAAAAGAAACGTAAAATTAAACATTTTAGCTTTTAGTAGCAAATAATCCTTTAAAATTTTATCATCTTTCAAAAGATTATCCTCATAAATGTGCTTAGAGAAAAATATAAAAGAGTAACCTAGAATTTTTTTTAAAAAACCTATTTTTCATGTTACACATGATTCCTAATTAATAAGATATTATTAGTGCTGAAACACATCTACACTTGAATTTTCATTCGTTAGCACTAATATATGTATATCATTAAGTCTAGTTTCTAAACATCACTATCATCTAAATGCTATTGTCTATGAGGCTCTGAGTAACTGTTTCTACCCACTTACCCGCATTTCCGTTGTAGAAGATGGGGATGAGGAAAGGGTGATGCCCAACGAGTTGGGTGCTGCTGGTTCTTCAATGGCACTTCTTGCGATCATCAATTTAACTCTGTTTCCACATTGCCTGAGCACTTGTGCTACTTGCTCACTGCTCATTCCTGCTAGATCCGTGTCACCAATCTTTAGAATGTGGTCTCCACTGCACAGTCGCCCATGCTGAATAAAGAGATCAGTTAATCAGGCTACTAATATTTTAATTTCATCACAGAAAACCTAAATGAGGGTAAGAGAATAATTTTAAATTTTTTTTTTTAAAGATTTTATTTATTTATTTGACAGAGAGAGAGAGATCACAAGTAGGCAGAGAGGCAAGCAGAGAGAGGAGGAAGCGGGCTCCCTGCTAGCAGAGAGCCCAATGCGGGGCTCAATCCCAGGACCCTGAGATCATGACCTGAGCTGAAGGCAGAGGCTTTAACCCACTGAGCCACCCAGGCGCCCCGAGAATAATTTTAAAACAGCAGTAATGTGAATTACCGATCACGGAACATTAAACATGTGGCTATTATTTTAACTGTCTTTTGATACATTGTAACATTATTCAATGTGATATAAGTAACTGAAATTCACAAACATTCCTTATATCAATAGTTGATAAGAGCTTCTCAATTTGATTTCTACCCACTATATACAGGAAAATATTAAGCCTTTTAGAAGTTTTTTAAGAAATAGAAAAAAAAAATGCCACTAAGCAAAGATGAAGCATATGCAAATATACATTAGTCAAAAAATATAGAAAAACCACAGAAAAGCAGTGAGCTATACCACATTTCTGTCTTATACTTTCAATTAAAAATATCCCTAAAAGAATAATTTTCAGATGAAAGAGATAAAAATTTAGATGGATGAGTCTTATTATCCTACATACAAACACTTTTCACTAGAACTTTCTGCTGTGACAGAAATGTTCTGGATCATCCAAAATGGCAGCTACTAGTGACATGTGGTAACAGAGCACCTGAAATGTACCCAGTCCAACCAAGGAACTGAATTTGTCATTTTACTTAATTTTTTAAATTTCCTTTATTTATTTTAGAGCAAGAGAGAGAGCTCGAGCAGGGGTGTGGTGGGGGAGTGGGACAGAGGGAAAGGGAGAGAGAATCTTAAGCAGACTCTGTGCTGAGCGTGGAGCCTGATTCAGAACTTGATCTAATGACCCAGGAAATCATGACCTGAGCTGAAACCAAGAGTCGGACACTTAACTATGTCACCCAGGCACCCCAGGCATTCATTTTATTTAATTTTAATTAATTTAAATTTGAATTTTAGAAGTAGCCAGTAGCTACAAGTAGCTATAGTATTGGATAGTGCAGTTCTATACTGAAGACAAAGCTCAATTTACTGCAAACCAGTCAACTAGGGTAATTTAATTAAATACTGTTAGAGGCTGGCTAATATTCATATTATTGTGCTACTGTCATTACCTCTACTAATAAAGCTACCATTAAACAGGCCTTTCATTTATGAATAGGAGAAATATTTGATGAACTGACTTCCTAGGTTAAGTTTAAACACACAATGCAAAAACAAACAACTTTGCAACAAAATGTTATAACCAAAGAAAAAGTTACTTAACACTAGAACTTCTCAAATTAAAATATAAGTCATAACTAGTAACTTTACAATAATTTTTCTCACATATATTCCAGCAGTGTCACAGAGCATATATGGAAACGCTTTAACAAACTACTCTGAGTGATAAAAATAGGCTGTGCTTCATTTACAAAGATGACACAAGTGACCCATCACTAAAGGGACTTGTTTTTTCTCTCAATAATAAAGTATTCTTCTTTCCATAATACCTGTGGCTATAAAGCAGCTGACTAGGTTTACAAATACAACTTATGATCATAAAATAAAGGGTAGCTACCTCTATAATGATCAAAACCATAACCTGGGCTTTAGTCTGTGGTTCCAAAAGAGTCTTAAGACCACTGCCTAAAACTGCAACTTAAAGGGCACCTGGCTGGCTCAGCTGGTTAAGCAGTCTGACTCAATTTCGACTCAGATCATGATCTCAGGGTCCTGGGATCAAGCCCCACGTCGGGCACTGCACTCAGCGGGGAGTCTACTTGAGATTCTTTCACTCCCTCTCCCTCTACCCCTCCCCCTTGCTCTCTCTCTCTCTCTCTCTCTCAAATAAATCTTTAAAAAAATAAATAAATAGAACTGTAACTTAAGATCAATGTCCCTCTTTAAAGATCTTTCTCCCAGGCTTAAGAAAACACTTTCAGAAAAGCCCAGCAAAACAGAAGCTTCTAACTCAGCTTCTTTGACATTACATAAGGCCAAAGTTTCTTCTTCCTAACAGAAAATATAAAAGATGAAGGCATATAATTTGACAAAACAGCATAAAACACCTGTTGGAGTAGCTTACCTGGTCAGCTACTCCTCCAGGCAGAATGGTTTTTACTATCACTCCAGTTGCTTTTCCTCCAACGATGCCAAATCCTAGTCCAGATCCATCGTTCACCAGTTCAATAGTCTCTACATGCTGCCAGTGAACCTGAAAACAAAACTCCTATATGAATTTGAAAAAATTTGGGAAAACTAAAATTTTATTATAATTAAGATTTTTGTGAATATTATTTCGTGGTTGGTATCAAATAATGGAGTTCAGATATAATAATAAGCCTTAACGATGCCCCTTTGATTTAGTATACTTTCCTTTCAACAGATTGTTACTGCTATTGATATAATCATTCTTGAAATTATCAATACATCTTTATAGTGACCGCATTTAACCAGTTGAAGATAGGCACTGATTTGCAAGATCCTTTGTAGAACTTCTAAAAAAAGAAAAAGATCAAGGAGAAATCATCACCTGTTAAAATTATCTTCTATAAAATCTTGCTTCCAGGATTTCAAATTAGAGGACTCCTTAAGGTCACTGACTGCTAACTCAAACAATATAATTCTGTAATTTATAAAGCAAAATCAAGACTATTATCTGTCTACAGATAGAATCAGGCTTGTTGAAAAACTGATTTTTTTTTTTTGAGGAATGTGGTCAACTAGAAGAATACATAAAGAAAGGTAAAAGTTGATTTAGAAGGTAGTAACTTAATTACAGTTAAATAACTAATATTCCAGCAATAGAGAGATAAAAGAATAAAATAGGAAAAACTCAAAAAACACAAGGACCTACAAGAAACGGAAATCTGTAGACAACCAAAAAGAACTAGAAAAATAATATCTGTCCCTTTTACAAATATTATGTACTCACCGGGTTAGAGTGAGCTGAAATTGTGCTGGCTGCAGATGGAGAACGGGAAACCATGGGGCTGATGAGTTGAGGCAATGAGCCTCTGGCAATAACTAGCTGGACATTATCTTTGGCTTTCTGCAGGATACTGATAGCCTGCTGATGTGTAATTGTCTGATCAAGTGCCTGTCCATTGATAGCAAGGATCTGATCAGTTTCCTTCAGTCTTCCATCTCTATCAGGAATGAAAAAAGGGGTAAAAGACATCTGACAGCTCTCAAGAAAATGACAGCTTCTTTGGCATCTATTTTCGGGTTATTTTTAAGCCAGTTTTCTAATGTCCATACGTTTTAAGCTTTTCCCTGCAATTTTACTTTTAAAAATGTAAGTTTGGGCTCGTTATCCACCCCTAATCAATCCCTCCCATTTAAAAGCCACCATCTTTACAGCTACACACTCAACCTATATGTTTTGTCTGAGATGTTCCTATTTACCACAAATAAAAGCAAAGGTGGATACATTTAGTTGTTGTTTTGAAAATATTAATAAAATACAGCTCAAGTTATCATGGGTCACTTGTATACTCTTCTATACTGAAACGTTTAAATCTAATTGAAAAGAGCCCATTTAATAATAATGAGACTAACGTCCTACTCGAATTTTCCTTTCCTTCCTAAAAAGTGATTATGACTACATTTAAAAGATATTCTCCTTTCCAAGGACTTGCTTTTTATCACAGTAATGTTATTCTCCCTTCCAAGGACTTGCTTTTTATCACAGTAATGTTAAAGATTTCTAAAAACTGATTAATAACGGATTACATTGTTTCTGTTTTTATTCATTTTCTCTCTCTAAATTCTCCCAAGGTCATCAACATCTTCTGAATATAGTATCAAAAACAGAGAAGATGCCATGAGTCTTACTTGTGGGCCACACTGCCCTCTTGGATCTCCTGCACGAATATTCCCAGTTCTCCCCGGTTTTCACTCCTGAGTCCCACAACACTAAACCCAAGGCCTCCACATGGAGGTTTGAGGAGCTCAAAAACTTCTATGTGGCGACCCTGTTCAAGAAACAAAGCAAAAAATAAAATTAAAAGTCAATCACTCCATTCAGTTATTTTATTAGTGGTATTACTAAGTTTAAAAAAATTAGAAGAATTTTCTCCGATAACCTTTATCACTCATCACCTAGAATGATGTATTTTATTATTGATCCTGAAGAATAATAAAAAAAAAAATGAAACAGCAAAGTTTCTGAACCATCCAAACTCACACAAAATCCACTTCTTTTCCATTTCAATTTTTTCAGATGTTAAAAATGTCCTCATAAATATATTTAACAATATATGTTACATATCTATATAATGTAATATAAACATATACATATTCTTCCAATTATTCAGGACTTGCTTACACTGTTCTATTGTAACTAACAAGAAGAAATGTTCTTACCTGGGCCATATTTTTGATTAGTTGATCAAATTCATCACAAGCAGGTTTCCCACTGATGTGTGCGGTACTAGGTCCTGAAAATGCTTCCAGATTCCCATTATTTGAGGATGATAAGAACAATTCATTTTGCAGAGTAGGAATTACAGCTGAGCTGAGGTGTGGAACATGAGCATATTCAACATTTGAAATTGCCGATGTTGTAGTGTTTACCTGAGAGCAATATGAAGATTATTAACAATTTTGACATTCCATAAACTACTTCATAGAAAACATCCCAAGGGGTAATAATAAGCTACATATGAAATTTCAAAATTTCCATACCCTTTGATTGAGCAACTGAATTTTAAGAAATTAATTTCAAAGAGAAAAATGAGAATAATACATGAAGATGTGTGTATAAGGATGCTCGATGCAGCATTGTTTATTAGATGGGAAAAACTTCAAAACCCACCTCCAGTGTTCAACTTTAAGGTACTCATTAAAATACACGCAAACATACATACTCACATACACACTGAAGTGAAAAAGGCTAGTTATCGACCAATGTGTACAGTATGACACAATGCACATTCAAAAAAGATGTTTATATTTGTATTAAACGTGTGGAAAAATATACACCAACCAACCAATATAACGTTAGCTGTCCCTGAGAGACAGAGGGCCATTTAATCTTTTATATTCTTGAATTTTTAGAACAACATACATACTAAAGAATTTGGTCTTTTCTGAAGAGAGGTCTGACCTTTATCCCCAGCTCCTAGGAAGGAACCTAGGACCTTCTAAACCCTTGGACCTTCCAGATATTCATGGTGGAGTCCAAGTCCACAAGATATCAGCCCAAACTGACACTAAGTTAAATCACATAGGCAGTCAATCATGCCTATGAAATGATACCCTAATAAAGTTTCTGAACACCAAACTCAGGTGAGCTTCCTGGGTTGGCAATACTCCGTGCATACTGTCACACATCAATTCTGAAAAGGAAACACTTTGTGAGGAAAACGGAAGCTTCGTATTTGAAATCCTCAGGCTGCAATATGCGTCTCTTCCTTTGGCTGATTTTTTACCTCTATCCTTTCTTTATAATGAACCATAAGCATGAGTAGAAAAGCTTCCAGTAAGTTCTGTTCGTCCTTATACTGAATTATTGAACCTGAGGGTGGTTTGAGGAACATCCAGAACTTGCAGTTCATCTCAGAAGTGAAGGTGATCTTTTGTGGATTCTTCCCTCTAACATCATAGTTAGAACTGAATTCTTTGCTTTTGGTATCAAAAGTCTCCAACGGACTTGGAAGTCCAGAGCATTGTGCCCTCAAGCTTTGCAGTTTGGCTAACTCCAGATAAAATGACATAAGTAATAACAATGACAAAAAAGATCATTCCATTCTGCAAAGACATTCTATGATTACTTGTATGTGCCTGTTACACAGAGCATCAAGTTAAAGCTAAATAATTTCCCACTTCTGTAAGGTGTCTGTACTGCAATTTTTTACCCACAATTATTTATCAGAAAAATTACATCAATGATGCTTTTGGAGCACTCTCTGAACTCATCTCCTGCACTGTGTCCCTCACCCAGCAGGATCCAGCTATACCGACCCCTTCACAGTTCCTCAAACCAAACTGCTCACTCTACCAGCCACATACATCCTTCCCCAACCTCTACATGCTTATTGCTTGATTTCATACAGGTGTGCTCAACTTCATCCCAGAGAAGCCCTCGCTGACAACGCTACCCAAGACAGCACCCCCTCCACGAGCTTACCCTGTTCTGTTTTTCTTCCTGGCACATGCCATGGACCCTGTTGTAAAAGAGCCTCCATCTCAATCTGTGTGGACAGACTAGAACGTAGAATTCCCCAGTAGAAGAATATGACTATTTTATTCTGTCTTATATCCTTCATTCTGTAGAAGAGTGCCTTGCACAGAACTGGCATTCTATATATATTTGCAGAATAAATGTTTACTTTTTTAGGGACCTACTCTGATTTCATCTCTCCAACAACTCTCCAACTATCATTTCCGTTTTTCAGATGACAAAATTACACAAATCCACACACCTAATAAGTAGATTATGACCTGGATTTTTTCATCATGGTGTTCCTATGTTTGTACTATACACATAACAAACAGTCATTTGAGGTATCATTTATGGAAAAAAGACATTAGGTAAAATTTACATTGACAGAGCAATCAAAATATTTTACAACATATCACCAATCCATGCCTAAGGGTTTGTTACCTGTCCTTAAAATTAAATAGAAGACTCAGTAAGTTAACAAAGTTACCAACAACCCAATTTATATTGGCTTATATTATATTGGCTATCTACAATCACAGATGAAAGAGAGATCACTGTGTTGAGAAAAGGGTTTTGGGAATCCTTTCAAATGGTTATTTTAAAATCTACAGCAGGCATGATCAATTATTATTTTTTCAAAAGCAAGCTCCTTATGCCAAATTTGATTTTTTTTTTTTATCCTGAGCCATGGCAACTTCAGTAAAGTCTGCCAGCAGAAGATACACTGCTCAGGTTGAAGCAGATGGCATAATGAAATCTGTGACAGGCTGAGGATCCCACACACCAAGACCTCATGCCTATAGTATGTTTGCATAGGAGAAAAATATTTGGACTTCTGCTATGGTAAGACAGAATGAACAAATCACATTCCAAGAATAGAGAGTTTATCTATATGAAGTTAACTGGTGAAACAGAAGCTCTGATTTTATGGAAGACTAGGTGCGAAGGCACTCTAAAAGTCAAGTTACAGGACCAGAACAAGTACAGTCCTATGAGAATCATATAAAAGTACTAAATATCAATGTTTTTTTTTTCCAAATTTGTTAAGGCTTTAACCAATGTCGATGACTCCTCCTGGCTCCTCCAGGACCTTGAAGACTGTAAATTTAAGAGCAGAGCTTAAAGAGGTCACATATTTAAAAACTACAATTTAATTATATCATAAAAGGGTTGTTTTTAAATGTGCAGATTTACACTCATAAAAAAAGCACAAAGTCACCTTCTGACTCTGCTGTAACTGTTTAATAAAATGGCTCCCTGAACTACAATCTCCTTGAGACACAGGAATGGATCTTATTTGTCTTGATAGACCTGTTCATAGCAGACACAACATAATTGTTTAATAAAAAAGCTTGACTCCCATCTTGGTTTATAAAGATAAAATAAACAGAAGAAAACACAACTATCTGGTGATTTTTATATACAGATAAACAATCTGTATGATTTATGGAAGTTGCTAGTAAATGAGCAAGAGTCACCAAATAATTATCTGTTCTCTGTTTAAGTTCTGGCTGAGTATTTCAATCTAAAAAGGACTTTTATGTTCTTAGTAAATAAACATATTAACTTAATTTATAGATTTGAATTAGTGCTAATACCTAAAACAATTTAAAGTGAAGATTATGTAAATTACTCAACTGAAAAGTCAAATTCTCTGTAAAAAGGCAGGACGAAACACCCTTCAGTATTTAGAAGTATAGATCAAGTCCCCTTTAAAATGCAGTTGGGGGGCGGGGGGCTGGGTGGTTCAGTTGTTTAAGTGTCTGACTTCCACTCAGGTCATGATCTCAGGGTCCTGGGATCCTCCCCGGTCAGGGTCCACACTCAGCAGAGAGTCTGCTTGTCCCTCCACCCCTCTGCCCACTTGTGTTTTCTCTCTCTCCCTCTCTTAAATAAATAAACAAACAAAATCTTTAATAAAAAAAAAATAGAATGCAGTCAGAACAGAAATTAGTTGTTATTTCAAAAGGCTAGATAAGGTAGAAATCGTAATACAGGACAGATACATAACCTAAGTACTTTATTTTAACTTAAAGCATGGATGTATTCATTCACAAATATCTTGATGCATGGGAGCCCCTCATTTCTTTCTTACATGAACTGCACTCATTTAATATGGTATATTTTCAATTCCAGTGTCTTTAAGATGATGCAAGAATGTGGACACTTGAGAAATAATTTCATTAAAGAAACCTGGATTTTTATGAGATCTTTCTTCAGTGTTTTAGTTTGATTACACACAACCAATTTACCAGCAATTGTTTTATCAATTCGTTTATGTAGTCTTTCAAAAGAATTTAAGTAAGTTTTCATGGAAAAAAATCCTTTGCTGTAAACTTTTATATTATATAACAAAGTCATGTAATTATAAAAATAATTATGATGGCAAAACAGCTCTAAAAATGACTCTAATAAATGCACATTTACCTGGCGACAGCTGCAGAACTACACACAAGAAAATGTCTGAAAATAAGTGTTTTGTGCTCTGAGCATCAGTCATACATATGCCTTGCAGGACAGTATCCTTTCACCTAGCAAGTCACTTATTTGGAGGTATGCTAAGAGAGCTGCTTCAATAACAGCAGCCCAAGAAAACAAAAAATTCTCTTTAGTTCTACACACAATTAAGCTCACCCTGTGGGAATAGCTACATCAGAGTTAACCCTTCCACTGAGATAAATCAGAAAATTTATATAAAGTGCTGTGAAAAAATCTTTAAAGGTATCAAGAAGAAACAATCACTTCTGCCATATTCTAGTCATCAGAAGCAAATCAATAAACCGACCCCACACTCAAGGAGAAGAGATCACACAAGAGCATGAACACCAGAAGGCAGGGATCATCTGTGTCCATCCCAGAGGCTGACTACCATAGCACATCATAGTAAAACTGCTGAAAGCCAAGACAGAAGGAAGATCTAAAGCCAACAGAACAAAAAGGCACCTTATCTTCAAAGAAGAATAAAACTGACAGCTAAACTTTCAAGTTAATCAATTGAAAACAGAAGACAATAGAATTAAAAAAACTAAAAATGAAAACAAAAAAAAGTCAACTTAGCATTTTCAGAATACCTTCCCTACACACACACACACAGACACTATTGCTTCAGAATTCTACTGAAGAAATACACAAGTAAATTCTTAGAAATATAAAAGATTCCTCAAAGAATTTCCCTAATGCAGAAAAGACTGAAGAGCACAAAAAAGGGTTTAAATATTTGAGTAAATTGGGGCACACCTGGGTGGCCCAGTCTATTAAGCCTCTGATTTGGTTTCAGCTCGGGTGTTATCTTGGTGTCATGAGATGAGACCTGCATCAGGCTCTGCACTCAGCAGAGAGTCTGCTTGAGATTCTCTCTCTTCCTCTGCCCTCCCCACCACTCACTCTTGAACTCTCTCTCTAAAATAAATAAATAAATAAATAAATCTTTTTTTTTTTTTTTTAAAGGGAGTAAATCAATGGTAATGTCTTAAAACAATAAATAGGGGGGTCTGGGTGGCTCAGTGGGTTAAACCTCTTCCTTCGGCTCAGGTCATGATCTCAGGGTCCAGGGATCAAGCCCCGAATCCAGCTCTCTGCTCAGCGTTGAGCCTGCTTCCCCCTCTCTCTCTGCCTGCCTCTCTGCCTGCCTCTCTGCCTACTTGTGGTCTCTCTCCTCTCTGCCAAATAAATAAATTAAATCTTTAAAAATAAATAAATAAAATTTGTGGAGTTTTAAATATAGGTAAGAATGAAATGAAATATAGGTAGGCACATAACAATTACACAAAAGACACAAGCAGGGTACAGGAGGTTGAACTGTACTAAGTTCCTTCCATTTTCCAAGAAATAGCAAAAGTTCCAATTAAAGTAAAATCAAAATAAGTTAAGGGTAATATATGTCACAAAAGACTCATGTCTGGCCTAAAGGAAAAAAACTCAAATCTCCATGTTAAAGAAGATCCAATTAGAAAAGGAACAAAGACATTTCACCAAAGAGGATATGTGGATGGCAAAGTAAGAACATAGAAGATGTTCAGCATCATTATACATTAAAGAAATGCAAATTAAAAGCACAAAGAATATCACTATATACCTATCAGAATGACTAAATAAAAAAAAGTGAGAATACCAAATGCTGGTGAGAATGTGGAGAAAATGGCCTGCTTGTGCACTGCTGGCAGGAATGTAAAATGGTAGAACCCCTCTGACAAAGAGTTTGGCAGTTTCTAAAAAAAACTAAACATGCATTTATGATACAACATGGCAATTACACTCTTAGGCATTTATTATACAGAAATAAAATTATGTACACACAAAACCACACAGCAGCTTTATCTACAAGAGTGAAAAACTGGAAAGAAACAAAGGTTCTCTCAAGAGGTGCATGCATACCATGGAATAATACTAACCAATAAAAAGGAACAAAATATAAATACATACAACTTGAATGGTTCACAACAGCATTATGTGGAATGAAATAAAGATCAAAAGGTCATATATATTATGACTATATGTTTATAAAATTCTTGAAATGATTTAATTATAGACAGAAAAGTTGCCAGGGGACAGGGATGGTGGCAGGGAGGGAACAGGGTATAGCGATTAATGAGTAGCACAGAGAGATCATTGTGGTGATGGAACAGTATCTAGATTGTGATGGGGATTACACAAATCTATGCAAGAGAAAGAATGGCACAGACTGAAAAAAATCGATAAGACATTGAATCATTATCAGTTTCCTTGGTTTTGATTATTTTACTTTAATTATCATGATGTTACCACTGCAGGTAACTTGGTGAAGTACATAGAGGACCTCTCTATACAATATTGAAAAATTATTGAGAATCTGTAATTATTACAAAGTAAGTTGTTTTTTTTTTTAAAGTTGACTCAAATAGGCCAAGGATACTTACTATAATCTTTAGGGTAACCACTAAAAGAATAATAAAATTAAGTATGAGTAGCATGCTAATAGAAGAAGATGAAATAAAAAGGGAACTAACACAAAGAAAATGAATAAGCACGACAAAAAGAAAAAACAAAGTTTATTAATAATTACATTAAATAACTACAATGTTAAGATTGTATTGTAACACAACAAAACACAAATAGATGCTGTTTACCAAAGATACAAGTTAATAATAGAAAAGATAAAGATGAAAGTAGAAAGATCCATCATGCATACACTAAACAGAAGAAGCCTGGTCCACCTGCCCTAGTATCAGACAAGTAGACTTTAAGTCAAGAGGCATTACTGGAGATAAAGAAGGACAATTCATATAGATAGAGAGTCAATTCAGGAAAAGACAAGACAATCTAAGTCATCTAAAAATATAACCTCAGGGGCGCCTGGGTTGCTCCCCCAGTTAAGCATCTGCCTTGTGCTCTCTCTGTCAAATAAATAAATAAAATCTTTAAAAAAATGAAAACAAAAATATAATCTCAAAACTTGTAGGGCGAAAGGACTCAGACTCAAATGAGAAACAGACAAATTCGCAATCATAAGTAGAGATTATAACTTATCCCTTGCAGTAACTGATAGTATGGGGGGAGGGGAATCAAGGATACGAAAGTTCTGAACAACATTCTAAACAAAGTTGATAGAGTCAATATAAAAAAAGCAGGTCTATTTCCTAGAAAAAAAAAAACAGAAACTAAAACTTAAAAAAAAGATTGCATTTAAAATATGATAAAGTTATTTTAAAAAGCTGGAATATAACCTAAAGTTTAGAAACAGAGCCACATACATATGGCCACATGATTTAGTGTTCCAATGTAAGGCAGAAAAGAATGATCTTTTCGATAAATGGTTCTGGTTCAAATGGATAGTCAAATGGAAAATTAATTAACATACATACTTTACCTCACACACAGCCCAAATTTAGAAGCTAAAACAAGCTTCTGAGAGAAAATCTCTATATCCTTGGCATAATCAATGATTTCTTTTTTTTTTTTAAGATTTTATTTATTTATTTGACAGAGAGAGATCACAAATGGGTAGAAAGGTAGGCAGAGAGAGAAAGGGGGAAGCAGGCTCCCTGCTGAGCAGAGAGCCCGATGCGGGGCTCCATCCCAGGACCCTGAGATCATGACCTGAGATCATGACCTGAGCCGAACAGAGGCTTTAACCCACTGAGCCACCCAGGCGCCCCTCAATGATTTCTTAAGTAGGACAAAAAAGGCAATACACATAGAGGAAAAGTTACACAAATTAGACTTTATTAAAATAAAAAAGAACCTTCTGGTCATCAAAACATCTAACTAAGAGAGTCAAAAAAGCAAGACAAAGCAGAAAAAGACAGTTGCAATACAAATGTCCAACAAAGTTATATTCAGAAAATATAAAAAAACCTCTCATAAGTCCGTAAGACGGACAAATCAATAGAAAAATTGGCAAAAGACTTAAAATAGGAACTGCATGAAGGAGGATATCCAAATGATCAATAAGCATATGAAAAGTATCATTAATCATCATATGATACTACAACATACCCCTCAGAGTGGCTAGAATTAGAAAAAGAGAAATTTTTTTTAAAGATTTTATTTATTTATTTGATAGAGAGGGAGAGACCACAAGTAGGCAGAGAGGCAGGCAGAGAGAGAGGAGGAAGCAGGCTCCCTGCTGAGCAGAGAGTCCTATGTGGGGCTTGATCCCAGGACCCTGAGATCATGACCTGAGCCGAAGGCAGAGGCTTAACCCACTGAGCCACTCAGGCGCCTCAAAAAAGAGAAATTTAAAGCTGACAGTAGCAAGTGTAAGCAATGATGTGGAATGATGAGAATTTTCTTGCATTATAGTGAGAGCGCAGACCTACAATTCTTTGGAAAACAATTGGCAGAATCTACAAATGCTGAATATGTACCTTAAGACCCAGAAATTTCACTCGTAAGTAAACATCCAAGAAAAATCCACATGTAATGAACATCGAGGGACATGTAATAGAACGTTTATGGCAGCTTTGTTTATAATAGCCAAAAACTAGTAAAAAATTACTATCCACAAAGTACAGATATAGTCTAGTACATTCCTACAATGAAAAATGGAAAGAAATTACAGCTACATATAACAACATGAAGGAACATCACAGACACAAAGTGAAGACAAAGCCAGGAAAAAGGCATGTATACTCAGACTGCATTTATATAAAATTCAAATACTTATGGGTAACAGTCAAAACAGTGTATGATCTGACTTCTACAAGGAATCTAAAAAAGCCAATCTCATATAAACAGAGAGTAGACTGGGGGTTGCCAGGGGTTAGGGGAAGTGGGGAGATGTTGATCAAAGGGTACAAACTTCCAGTTACAAGAACTTTCTGGGGATCTAATGTACAGTGTGGTCACTATAGTTAACAATACTCTATGGCATATTTGAAAACTAAGTTAGTAGATCTTAAATGTTTAAACCACACACACAAACAAAAACATTATTATGGAGGTGACAGATATGTTAACTAACGTCACTGTGATAATAATTTCACTGTGTATGTGTATCAAATATCACTTTGTATATCTTAAACTTACACAGTTATATGTCAATTTTATCTCACATAGGCTGGAAAAAAATAGTGATTCTTTTGGGGAGAGGATGAGGACCAACTAAGGGGATACAGAATATTGTGGAGTGTTAATAATTTTCTATACTTTGATTTAGGTAAAGAGTTATATGTGTACGTTCAATTTATAAAAAATCCTTGAACTATTTAATTTTGCCCTTTACTGTATGTCAATTTTCATTTTTTTTTTAAGTTTGCAAGGTAAATGATAAAATCAGAGCACAGAACCTGGCACTCCAATGACTGATAAAACCTACACTTCTCTGAAAGAAAGAAGGTGCTTTGAATAGCTTCCATATTATCAAGCTTAATCTTCTGACAGAAACTCAGAATTTAAAGTTCAATTACCAGACATTCACCTTAAGTGAAAGAGAATATAGAAACTGGGTATCTGAAGATGAAGCCAAGTCGATTACTGTGATGTATGACTCTCTGCAGGCTTGGTATGGATTCAACTGGCTAATTCCCATCCACAGAATAAATCCTTCAACAAGTGCTCAAGTCAAAATGAATCCTCAGAAAGTGCACATGTATATTTTTCTTTCTCAAAGATTATGAGATTTTACAACTTGTAATCATTTAATTGCACACCAAATTAAAAGAAGAAAAAAAATAACCATTACGCTAATATTTTTATACTGAAGTATGTTGACCCATCCTGATACAAGGTTGATGCATTTGTGTGATTCCAAATTATAAATTTTTTCAATACTTATTATACAAAATTAATTTCATTCCAAAAATACTTAAAAATATCAATGTTTTAAATATTTTGATCATATAAATATGATCTATATACTTAAGTTTAACAAAATATAACATCTTCAAACATGCAGATTCACTTAACTAAATCTGCTAAAAATATTGAAATATTGACTTCCTATGTTTTATATATCCCTTCTGGATTGTTAACTGAAAAGGAAGTTAATATTATTAGCTCTATTTTAATGGCTAACATCAATCTTCCCAGAAGTACTTGTATAAGTCTAGAAAAATGATTGCTTAGGGTCAAAGTGAATTTCCTAAAGCATTTTTATATAGATTATCAAAACCTGTTTACTGGCCCTGTCATTTTGACCTATTCTGAATGCACAGAATAGCAATAAGAATAAAGTGACCCAAATGCTCATATAATTTGATGGATATTTCTATCATTTCAAAGCTAAAATATATATTATCTTGCATTAAGCAAGAAAAATGACCACTGCTTTTACAATCTTAGTTTTGGTAGACTTTAAATAAATTTATAAGCATATATTGCTAGTTCAATTTCCCATTTTTTTGTTTGTTTGTTACTCCTTAACATAATGAGAAATAAAAAATAAGGCACTCTCTGGGGAATTTGCCATAACAGGTGCACCTCATAGAAATTCAGACTGTTTTGTTTTGTTTTTTTTAATCTGCACCTTGTCTTTTCTTCTTGCAGAATAAGAAAAGTGCCTATTTTCTTGTGAATTTACAAAAATGCTGTAAAACACTCTCTGGAACTCATCCCAAATATGAAATGCAAAGATGGACAGGATACCAAAAGTATTCAATGAAATACAGCACCTAAAATGGTAGCAATCACAGGAAAAAAATTTTATACATAATAGAACTGTATTTCAAGTTTGGAAGCAAGGGAGGCCTCCTTTTCCATAAATCTTTCAGTGAAATACTGATTAGAGCACAACTCTGATGCATTATTGAACAGGCAAACCCTTGCACAGTAATTGATGGTGGCACTCTGATTTAATGATCCTTATTTTTAAAGCTAATTAAAGAAATTGAGTTGCATGTTCAAAGGGGATTAGCTTAATGTGACGAGATTATTTTGGACATAAAGTACCTCCACAGCTTCTGAACTAAACATGATACAAAATGGAGTAGCAAATTATAAGGTGGCGGGAAGGGGGCATTTTCTGATGGAATAAGAATAATTCCACATTTCCTATGTGAGTTTCTTTTCATTCATTCAGATACTTACTAAGCACTTCAAATGTCCAAGACACTGGGCTCTAGGGGATGGGGTAGTAATTAAAGAGATAAAATGCTTTACATAATCACTAATATGTTAGGTATCCTATAAAATTGCTCTACCAGGCATAGTTCACCCACCTACTGAGATAGAATACCTTTCTTTTGATACCTATGAATTGTTGAATAGCAAAGCAGACAGTGGACGAGAATTTGTAGATATTCTTAAAGTAGTCGTTGAAGATCACTGGCTGATAAATTTAAAATATGAGATTAAAAATAAATTAATTAATTAATTAAATAAAATATAAGCTTATTGAATTTAGAAAAAAATTCCTTAACCCAAAAACATTTTAAGCATTCTGAGTAATCAAAATGTAAATTTTCTGCATCTGCCTCTGTAAAGTTTCAGTGGCACATCTGTCCTAAAATTTCGATGTTCTAAATAAAAAGGATAAATGATCAACCAAGAAACTCAAGATGAAAGGCAAAGTAAAAAATGAATTAAAGAGTACCTAAGACTCTTCCTGCCTTCTCCCTTTTGATATTTAGAAAGGCGTATATAAATATCTATATCAATAATCTACCTAAAATGGGGCACCTGGGTGGCTCACTAGGTTAAAACCTCTGCCTTTGGGCAGGGTCCAAAATCTCAGGGTCCTGGGATCAAGCCCCGCATCGTGCTCTCTGCTCAGCAGGGAGCCTGCTTCCCCTTCTCTCTCTCTGCCTGCCTCTCTGCCTTTTTGTGATCTCTCTCTTCTCTGTCAAATAAATAAATAAAATCTTTAAAAAAAAATAACCTACCTAAAGCAATGCCTATTGTTATAGACTATTAAATGCCAAGATCAAGTACAAAACTGTAAAGTCTATACAACGTTAAGTGATGTCATCAAGTTAAATGAATGGCCACGTGGCAGGTTATGCTTTTTTATGCTATTTTAGAATGTTCTGGTCTTCACTCAGAGCTGCATCTATGAAAATTTTATTTATTCTGAAAATTACATCATAATTAGAATCAATACACAATGCACAAAAATGTCAGGCTCAGTCAGCATAATGAAGAGTATTCCGTGTGTATTTTATAAACTAATTTTTAAAGATCTAAATTTCACTAAAAGCTATAGGAATACTCATAGTTGAAAAGATTCAAATCCCCTCCAATTTCCTAAAATGCATATGAATACTTGAGTAAAGATTGCAAAATAACCTGAACTTAAAACAACCATAGTTTTGCTTTAAACTATTTTCATTATTATTATAAAATAAATTTTAAGTTTACCATTTAAAAAAAAAGTTCAGTTCTACAATGAAGTAAGATATAGGATTCTTTACCCTATCTCCTGAGTTCCTGAAATTCCAATTAAAGTCCACTAATTTCAAAAGGAATGGTTTCTTTTTCATACTTGTTTGATCTTTTTTGATAGTACTTTACTTTTTATTGTTATTAAGGGAGAGGTGTTTATGATAGGCTGAAAAAAAGATACTACACTTATCAACTCTTCTCATCAAGAGCAATAGTCTATTAGCCAACCCCCCTTAAATCGCTTTAAAAAGTTCTTGATGGAGGGGCACCTGGGTGTCTCAGTTGGTTAAGCAGCTGCCTTTGGCTCAGGTCATGATCCCCGGGGTCCTAGGATCAAGCCCCTCATTGGGCTACGTGCTTAGTGGGAAGTCTGCTTGCCCTTTTGCCTCTGCCCCTCAGCTCTACCCCTCCTTGTCCTCAAGCTCCACCTTGGCCTTGTCCCTCCTCCTGCCTTGTGCTATCTTGCTTGTGCTGTCTTTGCTCTGCTCTCTCTCACTCTCAAATAAAATCTTTAAAAATAACAAAAAGTTCTTGATGAAGTAGTTAAAATTAGTTTTATTCAATCTTGACTCTTGCATATACATCTTTTTAATATTCTGTGACTCAAAATGAAAAGTGAACATAACACAGTTCTGCTGTATAAAAAAATAAAACTCTGGTTGGAGTACCTGAGTGACTCACTTGGTTGAGTGTGTCTGCCTTCTGCTCTGGTCATGATCTTGGGGTCCAGGGATAGAGCCTTGTGCCTGGCTCCCTGCTCAGTGGGGGGCTTGCTTCTCCCTCTCTCTCTGCCTGTTGCTCCCCCTGCTTGTGCGCTCTCTCTCTGACAAATAAATAAATAGCATCTTTTAAAAAAGAAAAAAAAATACAACTCTCATCTAGAGGAAAAGCATTATTGTTTGAGTTGCAAGCTGAATGAGCTATTTGTCTCAATAGCACCACATTACTTGAAAAAAACAAATGAAAGTCAAAAAAATGTACAAACTTGGTATATATAGACAATTTCTCAAAACTAAAGTAAGTCTTTCAGTTCAAGGAAAACAACTGACAGTAATTATTGCCAATAGTAAAATTTGAGGTTTCAAGTGAAAATTAGAAATTTGGAAAATTTGTTATCTGCCACCCTGAGCTTGACACCTTTCCATAATTTAAAGACTATTGATAATACCAGAAGCAACATTAGCAAGTATAAATTTTTGATATTATATAATGCAATGTGAAATGTAATTTTCCTGTTTTTCATATTTTCCAGATGACAAATTTCTTATAAAATTATGTATTGGAAAAAAATAAATAAAATAAAATAAAATTATGTATTGAAAAAATATTAAAAGCACAAGATAGATTTTACCGTAATAGAGTACAAAATGTTCACTGATTTGGTTTCTAATTCCACCTTGTAACTAAACTTTAAGAAACCACCAATAGGGGCGCCTGGGTGGCTCAGTCAGCTGAGCATCTGACTTGGTATAGACTCAAGTCATGATCTCAGGGCCATGGGATCGAGCCCTACATGGAGCTCCATGTTGGGCTCCATCCTCAGTGGAGACCCTGCTTGAGCTTCTCTCTCTGCCCCTACCCCTGCCCCCTACTTGCCTGCTTATACACATGTGCTCACTCTCTTAACACTCTCTTAAATAAATAAATAAATCTTTAAAAAAAAAAAAAAAAAGAAAGAAAATACCAACAGTTTTGGTGCACTATCAAAGAAGGATAGCCACAAAATATCTTCCTCCCTTTGCCAGCTAAATATCTGCATGAGGCCAGATGTTCTCCATATACACCAGCTAAAACAGCAAACCCAAACAAATCAAATGCAGAAGCAGATATGAGAATCCAGTCTTCTATTAAACATTAAAGAGCTGGGAAAAAAGGTAAAACAATGCCGCTCTTCTAATTTTTAAAGCAATGGATTTATTACTGCTATTTTCAAGTCAATTAACAAATATTTAAAATACTCAATTTTAATGTCTAACTTGATAAATATCAACGTATAAAACCACATAAATTAAAGCTCTTTGAGGTCATTAGTAAGTTTTAAGAGTGTAATGGGATCTTGAAACCAAAATATTTGAGATCTGTTGCCTTAGAATATTAAATTTCAGTAGGAGGAGGAAGCACCAAGAAGAGAATCAATGTTTATTGAATGCTTGGTAAGCACCCAGCTTATGCCTTTGAGTTTTTAGATCCATGTTATTTAGTTCCCATATTACAATTAATGGAGGGGCAAAAAAGAGGTTCAGTGAAGATAAATATATACATGTATATATTCATTTTAAGAAATAAACTCTTGTTTAAAGTCATCTACTGATAAATATCAATGCCACAATACAAATCTGGGCTGTGTCTGTCTCCAAATCCTATTATACCACACTGCCAGCATCTGAGATCAAACATAACGAAGGCCTCAAATCACCGGGGTATCTTTAAATCATATACATTATGCTATTTACAAGGACAGTGAAACAAAAAAGACAGAGCCCTATGATTAAGACCTGGGGTCTGAAGTCAGCCAACCTACATTTAAATACTAGCTCCAACATATAACCTCCCGGTACCTCCATTTCCCTATCCATAAAATAAGAAAAATACCATTATCTAGTACATCTATCTACTACTATCTATCACTTTAGAGTATTGTTGCAATGATGAAACAGGGACTTAAAATAGTTCCTGGCACACAGTAAGAATTTCATACATGGTAATCACTATGATGATGATGATGGTGAGTAGTGCCTCCTTTCAATACGGTTACCAGGAAAAACACAAGGTCTTCAAAGTAACTTCAGTTATTTGGCTAATTTATTTATACTAAAAAATATTTCTCTAGCAAGAAAAGATAATTACTGATGCACAACAGTTCTGGATTTTCATGAATACTTACATATCTCTTAATTAAGCAATCATTTATCAAACAAGTAAAATATCGTATTAGGTACAAAGTAGTCAAAGATGAATACGGCATGATTTTATCCCAAAATTAGCAAATGGCTTTCTAACAAATATGAAATGCACTTAATTCTAAAACTCCTTTTTGTGCTTGGTAAGAACAAATGGCAAGTGGAACGCCCCATATACACCATGGTCTAGGCATGTGTGTTGATGTGTATTTGCAGAACATCTTTTCTTTATTTAAATCTCAACACTTCTGTGCTTTCTTAGCAAAACTTCCAAGGGAAAAAAATTAAAGAACATAGATTGACCGAAAGTAATATTGTTATCAAAGTATGCTGAAACTTTTTACATCAAAAGGGTACAAGTATTCAAATCAAATAAATCGATATACCTTAAATGCCAAAACAAAAAAATTTAGAAACTGAAAACCTAGCGGACGCCTGGGGTGGTTCAGATGGTTAGGCATCTGACTTTGGCTCAAGTCAGGGTCTCCAGGTCCTGGGATTGAACAGTGCATGGGTGGGGGAGGGAATCTGAACTCAGCAGGGAATCTGCTTGTACCTCTCCCTCTGCACTCCCCTCCCTCCCCCCGCTTGGGCGTGCACTCTCTCTCCTTCAAATAAATAAACGAAATCTTTAAAAAAAAGAGAGAAATTGGAAACTTAGATGAACAACATGTTAGAATGTCTGTAGTGTTTTTCCTATCAGTCCCACATTTCCAGGAGACAAATAAAACTGATTCACAGTTCACAGTCTGCTTAGAGAAAAATAAAACCAAACCTTACAGACAAGTTTAAATATACAGAAACGGGCACATAAAGACTGATGGTACTTTGTCACACTGTCTCTCCTTCCACTATTATCCTACTCAGTTCACATCTACTGTAAAAGCCAGCATAATTATTTAAAAAGCAGAATGAAAGTTCTGGTTTATATTGAAAAGGTCCTCTGATTAAAATTTGGGGGAGAATTTAAGGGAAATGGCAAATCTTAATGATTCTGAATTTACTAAACACTAAGTGCATTTCTCTTTAGTAACGCTAATAACTGTTTTCCCAACCTATCTGTTCCTTTACAGAGGAGAACTAAGGATTTAGAAACAGTGTATAACAGACATACATTCTTCTAAATCTACCAATAAATAATTGTG
The DNA here is from genome assembly GCA_028534135.1 of Potos flavus. Classification (NCBI taxonomy): domain Eukaryota; kingdom Metazoa; phylum Chordata; class Mammalia; order Carnivora; family Procyonidae; genus Potos; species Potos flavus. The sequence continues at coordinate 48,225,883 of CM052892.1, read as the reverse complement.
CAGTCCAGATTAAGTTACACAACGTCTCTCAGCCTCAATTTCTTCATGGACAAAATTGGGGATCATGCACACTTCATATAGCTGATGGACTAGTTAAATGAGAACAACGCCCACAGCACATGAGAGCTCTCTATAGGCGATGGTGGTTATTCTTATTATAGAGCTTCAGATGTAAATCAACCTCTATTGTTCTTAAATTCTCAGGTTAAAAAACTCATTTAGGTTATACCCAGTAAACTTCACATTTTTTCCCTCTTCTCCAAAGACCATTTAACTTTGTCACAAAAACACCATACAATTAGCACCATTTGCTGTTTTAGACACACATGCATACCCAATAGCAAGATGGTGTTGCATTTTAATCCAGCACTGTATAAAAAGCTTGAACAGTGCCTTCTTGCCCAAGATAAAACAAGAATTTTAGTCCCTCAAAGGCTCTATATTTACAAACTTTTGGTTAAAGGAACAAACATTTAAAAGCTGTTATTGTACCAAAAATAAAGTATTTGAAATTCCTACAGTAAATAAACTCTATGGTAAATGTAAAAACATAAGAATCACTCCTTCTCTTTTAACTTCTTCTAGATAATGTATGTTAAAGTCTCAAGAAACAGATACTTTCTTGTTAGGCAGTTGCAATGCTCTATCATAAAAGTAAAACCATTTTAAGGGTAAGATTCATTTTCACAATCAACATCGACTTGGAAGAATTCCATTCCCTTTTTAGATAATTCCTGTTAATGGGATCAAGGCATGTTTTCTTTCTCTCTGGACTTCTTACCCCCACACCAAGTCATAATTTAACCCAGGCATTCTTAGGAGACAGCAGTTATTCCCCCTTTACTGATAGCATGGCTACAGATGAATCTTCTCCATTTTAGTCTCAAATTAGAAACCATAGAGAGAAGGGTGATTTTTTGCCATTTATATAAGTAATAAAGCTGAAGAAACAGGCATTTCTGCTCCCTACTATGAATCCTACAAAACTGTATCTTTCTGATTACCAAAGTCAGAACAGAGCAACAAAATGCCCAGTTATCAAAATTCTCAACTTTCCATCAATCTAAAAAGTATAACTGTAAAAATTACCAGTGCTGCTGATGCCACTGCTTAAAAGCAACAAACCTCAACAGTTTGGTCATGAACCTGATTAGCAGTTTTATAAGTGAGTACCCACAGAATAGTAACTCTCCAGGCATGCCCCTGGATAAGCAGTGCTCCAGCCAACACCCCCTGCTTACATCAGATATTTGAAAGTAACCCTGTGAAATATACAAGTGACTACTGATTTCTCCAAGCTCTCTGGAAGTTGTTCCTCTTTTAAGACAGAGCATCAGAAAAACATACGTGGTGTACAGTACACTTTAGCAGAAAAGCCATCACTAAATTAGGATGTGATGCTGTATTCTTAGTATGTACTCAGTATACCTCATTCTTAGAAAGATGGAAGAAGCATTTCTTTGAAGAACAATTCATGTATTTCATAATTATAATTAAAGATCTCATCTATCAAAATGTCAGCAAAATCTTCACCTTAATTGTGTTAGGCAGTTTTACTATAATTTTTAAAATGTGGAGAAACAAAATAAATGATTGTTAAATATTATATTTAATAGAAGTGTTAGAAGATGGTACAATTTTCAACTTGAAACAATAAAGTTTGATACAGAATGCTGAATGCAAAAGAGGAATGATGAAAAACATACACACAACCTCCCCCCCAAAAACCCCAAAAAACTCTACCTTAATAAATCCTTCATAATCTGGCTCCCATGTTTCCTCCCTTGCCAAGAATCCACACATAGGTTGTTGCCCTGATAACACGAATCTGTTAGGGGACTCTGTATCAGGGTTTCTCAACCTCAGCACCATACACATTATAAACCCAATAATTCTTTGTTTTAGGAGGCTGAGCTATGCACTGAGGATGTTTAGCAATATCCTTGATATCTACTCATTTACATGCCAGTAGCATGGCCCCTACCACCCCAAGTTACAATAGTCAAAAATGTCTCCACATATTGCTATATGCCCCAATCACCTTCACTTGAGAACAACTTCTCCCTACCCTTGCAGGAAACCACTGTTTCCTCCACCTGAAATAATTTCCCCATTCACTGCAGAGAAGTCCTACTCATTTTTCAAGACCCATCTTATATGTTACCTCCAATGTAAAGTTTTCCTGTAGTCAAAGTTAATAATTCCTTATCCCGCTCACTATCTTATCCCATTCACTTTCTTATTTAGTTTCATAAAACAAATGTATGTTCTCTTTCCTCCTCTAGATATGAGAACCTCTGTCTTATTTATTCATAGTATTTTTATTGACTTTATTAATAAATGATTATAAGCCTTCTAAAAAAGCACCCATGAGAAAACCCTCCCATTGCCAAGGAAAATTTGGCTCACTGAATGATGTCTCATACTGAGCAATATATAACCCTCCAGTGCGCTCTCACTCTCTCTCTGTGTATGTGTGTGTGTGTGTGTGTGTGTGTGTGTATATATATATATTTATATTTATATATATGTACTTATATTTATATAATTAATGTTGCCTTTGCTCCCGAGAAACAGAAATTAAAAGAAAATACTCAATTTTAGTAATCCAAGGTCCTTGGAATATCCAGTTCTCTGATATTTTTATTTGGTCTTTGTTTAGCTCTACCTTTGAGTCACCCATTAGTCCATACATTTTGCCATCAGAAGTTGTTCCAAATTCTTTTGGGAATGTGAACAGGTAAAACTTAAAAGCATAGGAATATAAGACAAAAATTTTATACCATGAACACTGTATTTCAAAATAAAAAAGAAGAATCCACTTAATCTAATCAACACTGAACAATAATTTCCAACCTGATTCTACGTTAAGTCAACATCTCTCCAATTATTTCAAGAAATGTCATAAAATTTCCAAAGAAAAACTTAGAAAAAAATCTGGCTTAAATTTGTGTGTGTACATATATATATATGATATGATTTGATAGATTTGATAGGAATATATATACATATTATATATATGTACACACACACACATTATGCATTTGGATAACATGCATATAAGCCAACACTTTTCTGGGAAAAAAGTGAATGAACAAGGAGCATGGAAATATCAAACAACAAGAACAACAACAAAATAATAGAATAGCATACTCCAAAAAGGCCAGAAATCACAGACACAGAGAAACCTCCAGAATATGCTGAGCCCTGAGGCTCATTTCCCATATCAGCAGCATTTGTAACCTGAATTATATACATTATTTCCTCAATCTTAGAATTGGTCTCGGTCGCCATAGTTTCAAAAAAAATTCTCAGCGATGTCAATTTCTAAGTATTAGTCCTAAATTTCTACCAAAATTAATAATTTTAACGCACAGTTTTCCTACAGATAACTCATGGTAAAAAAGACATTTAATTTCATGTCTATGGCCAATTCATAAGGCAAGGCAATTAATTAATCAGGAAAGTCATATCCACCTCTACTGGACTAGAGAAACATCACAGAATAAATATGCAAATCCAATATCCTCGTGGCTGACAAGTTTCTATTATTAAACTGCTAACGTGTTTATTTCCCCCACAATAGCTGGATTTCTGTCATGAATACGCATTGAGCCCTGCAGTTATTAGCTGTGATGACTAGGTGACAGTGAGGACACTACTTGAGAATTTGCATCTGACAGATCATTGACACACAGTCACAGTTCTTTTTTTTTTCTCCTCTTCACTTAAACAGGAATCATGCAATAGGAAAGGAACTGGAGCCATTAGAGATTATTCAGGTTTAATAGCACACATCCTTTTAGCTGGCGGTTAGAACAATACACAATGTGGCAGAGTTAAACAGAGGCATCAATTATGCTCTCAGACCTGTTAATATTTTTGACAATATTTAAATAGCACATCCCTTCAGGGCATGGCTTTTTTGCCCTCTCAGTTACACACCTGTCAAATGTTTAATTTGCCAAAGGGAAACAGTTTGATTTCTAAGGGCAGTCTTAATACTGAAGAAGCAAATTGGAAAAATTACGCATTATTGAATGGAAGTAATGAGAAGGATCTGAGGGGGAAAAATAGTCAGCTTAATTCAACATGGCATGTCAGCATCTGTCATTAATGCAACAATATGATCACGTTCTCCAATATGCTGTATTTACCTCAGGCTTTTCAATTATTCACTCTTTTCACTTTTTAAAACGTAGAAGGATAAAGATGGAGTAAAGTTGGAGTCGTCAAATTTTTTGGTAATACCAAAAATAATGAAGACACTAACTTGTACCCCTGTGCATATAAAATTACACATCTGAAAACATAACTCAGGTAAAAGATAAGAAATAGAAGCTAGCCACTGGTCAGCTGGTGTACCTACTGGTTTAAAAGCACAAAAGAAATTTCATGCCTAGGTTCACTAATTAAATATTAAATTCTAAATATTAACAAATTAGCAGGTAGTAAACTACATAGAAAATCTAATTCTAACATTGTAAGTCTGTAATATTTATGTTTAAACTTTAAAACAGGAAATAATACAAGGTTTTGAAATGTAGTCTAGTCATACAAGAAAAACACAGTTCAACAAACAAAGGAAATTGGGTCAGTAGAATGAAGATTAAAGTGAAGAGTCACAGAAACTATGAGAGATATGGATGGTTTTCACCAGAATTGAACTCCTGGCCAAGTTTCTACCCTCAAAAAAAAAGGGGGGGGGGCCAAGTTTCTACCCTCAAAAAAAAAAAAAAAAAAAAAAAAAAGAAGATGTGAGACAGGCTGCAGAATCACAAAAGGGGAAAGACTGTGCCTTGGGAGGCAAGAAAACCACGTTCCAGTTCTGGCTCTGCCCTTATTACAAACAAATCACTCAAACTCACTAAGTATTTGTAATAAGCAGAGTGTGAGTCAGCTGGTTTTCTTGGTCCCTTTCAGTATTTGAATAAGTGACCCAACTAGCCAAAAGTCCAAAGACATTTGAGACATGCCTATAGAATGCCCAAACCTCACAAGGTACCGAGTCTTGAAATACATCAGCATCTATGGTTAATACAGACTACCTGGCTTGAAACATTATGCTCAAGGGTTTCCAGGGAGATTTCAGCTGAATCACGTGGGATCCAAAGTTTTAGAGCCCATATCCTACTTCTATTTGGAAATGATAAAAAACAAGGTCAACAATCAATAAACCCTACATCTCCCCTGCTTTCAGGGCTAGAAGGGATACTTCTAGTTCTCTTTTTAGTCGTATTTCCTAACACACCGGTACTTTTTGTTTCAACTTCTCTCATTCTAATCGTATTTTCACATAATATAATAAGGGGAGAAGACATCTCTTTGACTTCTTCACTCTCTCTGAAAAACCAGATAATCATCCACATCATAATTACACTTATATTCAGAACATTGATCTCTCCAAACTCTTGACAATTCATTCTGAAAAGGAGTACCTAAAACCAATCTTTTCAATAACTTGAAAAAAAAAAAAAACCACAACTACATATAACAAAAACAACTCTTTTCTTAATTCATGATCACAATTTTTAAAATCATTAACTGGAAATTCACTAGAGAAAAATATTTAAAACTTCTTTATTTTTTGCTACCAAAATATCTAGATTAAGAAGTTACGTGACATTAAACAAATTCCTTCTCTATTGCTACTATTTGTTCTTTTTGCATTTGGCACATTTTTTAATTGGAGCTATTCTTTCCCTGAATTATGAAACTAGTCTTCAAGTTTCATTCTTAACCTTTTAAGCAGAATATTTGTTAGCAAGTCATCCATAGTGATTAAATTAATGCTAAAAACATTAGAATGAGAACTAACTTAGATTGAAGGCACAAATGAGATTGGCTTCAAGCCTTGTAAGGATAACAACCATTTTTAAAACATTTTTTTAAAAACCTGAGAAATGTGATTACATTAAGAAAGTTCAAAGAACATCTAACTTGAGTGTTTGTTCTGTCATTGCGATGTTTTAATTTTTATATAAATGCTAGGAAATTTTATTGCTCTTTATTTTTTACAGGAAAAAAATAGTGTTTCATTTAGAAGTTCTAATGTTTATCACCATCTGATGCTGTCATTGGAAGCAATTGCTACTTACACTCTTTTAAGAAGTGAGAATTGCAATTTCTCTAACTGATGACAATGTAATTATTTCTTTTACTGTCAAAATAGAGGTGATTTCCCTTCCTCAGACACATGATTACACATGCAAACCCAGGCTTATCTGAAATCTTATAAGCGTGCTGAGTGTCTGACTCCGAATGCACAAGATCACATGAACAATGAGCCTTAGTGGGATAGAAACCAAGTCCAAGGCATCTACCCTAAACTTATTTTTATCAGCCCCTTCCCCTGTAGGGACTCATACTTCAGCCACACAGCTTTCAACACAATGTCATAGCATCTACAATACACAGCAACAACCATTACAAAAATAACTGGGGGTGGGGAGTCACAGTGAATCTGAATGTCACATTTGGAGGTTTAAATGACTTCATTAACTATTCATTAACACATACAAAAATCAGCCTTTCAGAAAAACACAAGACTGTCACAAGATCTATGCCATGCCGTGAACATGGCTTTGGGAGAATCGTGTCCTACCTGGTCTTTCAGCTGCTGTACAGAAGTCTGAAGGTTCAGAATCTGACTGAAGAGCGGGCTCTGCAAGACTGACTTGAGAAGGTTTAATTTGTCTTCATTGGCCACATCTCCACGTTCTCGCAGCTTGGCTTGCAAGCGTTCTGCTGCCTGCAGGGCTCGATTTTTGTCTAAACCAAAGAGCAGCACTGGTCATTAACAGGATTCAAAAGACACACATCAAACCCCCACTTACTAGAAATTCTGAAACTACTTCTTTCCAGAGCATAAAATTGACTCAGAGAAAAAAGGACTGTAACACGTCCCTAGAAATATGTCCCTCAGACCTTGAAGTCTCTGGTAAGAGAGTCTGGCTAAAAGCAGAGACCTGGTTATAGTGTACGCCACATGCAACTATTTGTTGCTCCAATTCAGATGGAGTTAATTTGAATTCCAACGCCAGCTGTCAACTCTTTTATATAAACTATTGAAAACCAAACACTTCGTGATCTTGCAAATGCTGATATTTTCACTTTTTCAAAAATTTTATTTACATTTAAGAAAAATTAGAAATATAACTCACTAACAATCGGATGTAGACGATGTCACTGATGAGTCATAACATCCAAAAGACAACAATTTGATATATTAAGGAAAAAATATTTTATACTTGACAATTCACTTGAAAATATATTACAATATATAACCCTTCAAAAACGATACTTTGTCTCTCCCAAAAATTAAATAGCGTATCTATATATGCGTCAAACTAAAATAATTCAAATATTTATTGACCATCTTATGTATCAGGCATTAAAGTTGTAAAAGTAAGTATTTTGAATAAGTGTATCCCTAATAATCCTACCATCTTACAAGCATGTTTCCACCAGATGGTGATTTTCTGTGACAAATCACAGTTAAAAACATTTCCCTAAAACTCTCTCTCACTTTCTCACAAGTGAACCCAAATTTGTTTTAAAGGAATGAAGACCATTCAAATATATGTTCTAACAGATTCACATGGTAACAAGGGTATCTATTATTCATTTGCCATATTACAGTAATCAAAGAGTGGGAATTATCACCACAGACACTTTCTATAGAACCAAATGTGGGATGACACAGAAATGGGTAAATTAAGGCATAAATTAATGCTGACCACAAGTTCACACACATGTGCAAACTTAAACAGTATTTATTCATCTGTGCAATTTTTATGTATTTTTTTTTTTTTTTTTTTTGAGAGAGAGAGAGCACGAATGGGAGGGAGAGGGAGACAGAGTATTTTAAGTAGGCTCCAAGCCCAGCACGGAGCCCAATGCAGGGCTCCATCTCACTACCCTGAGGATCATAACCTGAGCCGAAATCAAGAGTTGGGTGCTTAACTAACTGACCTATCGAGGCTCCCGATCGTAAGTACAATTTTAAAAGTAAATAATGATAAGGACATGAGAATTTTATTCTGGGCCTTATTTGTATCTAGATTTGTATCTCAGAATACAAATCTAGTATTAATTCCCATGTCAATTCTTGGAAGGTGTACATGTCAGTAATAACTTACAAAATAAAGACTGGAAAGTGACAGCATTAATAATTCTCTATTTCCCCTTCGCTGTCCACTTTCTTATGAGGAACTCTGCTTTGTGGACTAGTAGAGTATTTGTAGCATATGACTTTAGTATGAAATGGGGGATTAAGGTTAACACACACCCATGTACTTTCATCACTCGCATAATACTAGGAGCAAAAGTCAGAGTAATGATCCCCACTATCACAAAAACAGCTCCTTCTTCTTTTCCTTCCACTTACTCTCATCCTACTCGCCAAAGCATGCAGGTATCAAGGCACCAGCCACAATCATCAAGGCATCAAGGTGAAATCCAGATACCTTCCAATAGCCATACCCAAAAACTTCCCTGGAAAACACGAGGCATTAGGCCACCAGGAGAGAGATGGGTGAACCTGATATGCCTGAAACTAGTCCTATAAACCAGCTTCTCTAAAACTAAAGAGAAGTAAAAGAAAGATTAACATGTGAATTTGGGTATTTCAACCTACATTATCTCATGTAGAAATTAAACTGCCTTAAATCATCACTGAAGTTTGTCAGCCTAAATGCTTATTACTGTTATAGCTCATCATCAACTTAAAAGCAAAGCTCGATAGGATTTCAACTGCCACAAATAAAGAAGGCAATGAGCTTCTTTCCGTATTAAAAATACTGTTAAGCTTTCTGGTGCTGTCCACAAACACCCATTAGCCAGAAGTGGGTCCATTAACCAGAAGTGGGTCCATAAATCAGAAAAAGGTTTACATTAAATTTCATTAAAACTCATAATTGGTAGAACATTTCATATGCCTTTATCTTTTGCTTACAAATGATTTGTTTTTATAGCACTTCAGATTAAATCATCCAAATATAGAAACACATTTCCCTGCTATAATGCTAGTGGATAAAAACTTCTAAAATCTAAGTTACTGGACGAAATCCTGCTAGAAAAACCATTTCAAAGATCCCAATGGAAAAAGTTCTGATTCTTAGAAAAATAAGAGAGAATAGGTCTTACCTATAGTTTCTAACATTTTTTTCCAAAGGTCAGTGTTCTTCTCTACAATGATTTTAAACAGCAACTAAAACAGAACTCTGGGGAGAAAAGAAATAAAATGGAACGGTTATGTTTTATCATAACATTAAAACTATGCACTCTAAAAAGTACTTGATACTACCACAATTCCTTTGACCATTAAAATCTTGTTGATTTAACTTAAAATAGTTTCATAGGTAAAAAAAAGTAATCATTTTAGGACTTATTCAAAATTATCTTATATTTGCAAGTAATACTTGTATAATAAGGTAAAAGGCATACAGTCTGTTTTAAATAAGATGGCAGACATATCCAAAATATTTAAGAACTTCCCAAAACAGATCACTATAATCTTAGATTCACTTACAGATTCTCACCCACAGAGTAAGGAACTTACTTAATTCTGCATGAGAAATTCGGTGGGCAAAAATATTAAAACATAAAAAGCAGAAGCTGTAATCCTGCCCTTGATTGCTCGCAGTCCTAACTGGGGACACCATACACACATACCAATTAGAAATAAACTATAACCCTCATGCAGTATGTGAACCATGGGGAACTAATACATTAAATCATGAATGAAAAACTGAATAAAAGAGAGCATAATATTAAACGGAGGAAGAGTTTTCAAAGGTTTTCAAAATACCCTCCTGACTATAATATTCTCTTCTCCCTCATTCAGAATAAACTTTCTCAACTCCATCAACTCACAGACTCCTCTTTCTCTGACAATACTTATCCAGACTCTTTAAAAGTACCGCTACAGATTTCCAATGGCAATATCCAAATCGCTAACCATACCTAATCTTTGCTGTCCAACGATTTATATATCCTCTCCCTAGTCACACACATCCTCTGCCTTGCAGAAAAATCTCATTCCTTCAACGGAGAAAAAAGGTCTATAACCCAATTTCCTTACTTTTGGGAGACTGAAATAGGATTTGTCTCAGAAGCAACAAGTTGCCCTTGTTGTCTCTTTAATAGAAAATGCATCTGGGACAAAAGGAAGTCCGTGATGTATATGAGCAGATGCACAGACCATTCATCAATGCCTGTGATTAGCTCTGTGTAATAACAGAGAGCAGTTCTTACTGACTTTCCTTATCCCTATTTAGAATACACTATTTAAAACATCAACTCCACTGGAAATAGTCAAACAGCTCTACTACTGGCACTTGCTTTATAAAATGCCCTGGTGTCAAGAGAAGAGAGCACTAGCTCTAACTTGGAAGTGAAACCTAAATAACAGTGTAGGTATGGGCAAGGGGCCTACCATCTGAACCTTAGTTTCCTAGGAAACTTAATCATTGGGTATACTGCAATAAATGAGATAAAGTATAAGAATTTCTAGCTCATAGTATAACTCACACTATAAAATATATATTCAGGATTAACGGTGAGCCCAGAGATGAGCATTTCATGGTGAAAAATACAGGGAGATCTTTAAAATAAACTAGTCATATTTTTATTCTTATTGACATGGACACTTCATAAGATAGCATACTCTTAGGTGCCCCCCTCAAAAAATTACTAACTTCTGACAGTTAACAAATCAAAGTAAAGATACCTCAATAAAAGGAAGGTCAATAACTGATACATGCCCAGGAGGAAGAATGCTAGTAACGGAAGACCATGACCTAGGGAGTCTGACCACCTCAAGGAACATTTCAGCTGGACCCCTTACTAGCTGCAATGCCCTGTGAAGTCACTGTCTCTCTCTCCTGAACTAGAAAACTCTAATCACAAATGAGTGATACTCAAAGTTTTAGAAGGGTAAAACTTTACACATCAGTACTTGCTAGGCACAATAAAGTCAGCCCTATCTTCCTCTCCCTTTGAAAAATTAACTTGGAAAGACAAGCAGTATTCATGACCTGGAGGGGAGGTAGCCTATGGATTTAGAGACCCACTGATTTATGAGGAGTCTGCAGAGAAAGTACAGAGTAAGCAGTTCCCCACTGAGAAAAACACTGCCATCCCAAAGTTCACCTACAAGTAGGTTATGTGGAAAGAGAATTAGTTTTCTTTTCCCCAGAGAAAACTTTTATCATAGAGGTTTTGGTCTTTTTTTTTTTTTTTTTTTTTTAAGCTCCATTCAACTGCAAGTCAGACCACTAGCTCCCAGATGAGAGCTCCATTGCTCTGGATTTCAGAAATTAAAAAAAAAAAAAATGAGTTTCAGTTTCTCGTTTCTCCTCTGATGTCTGTAAAATAAATATATGTGGATTTTTGAGGTTTTCCAGATTTTACAATTAGTAGCCATGACAAAGAGACAAGAGGTAAAAAAACAAAAACAAAACAAACAAACAAACAAACAAAAACCTGTTCTTTTCCATGCCCTATACCCCATCCCAAGGATTCAGCTCTAACTATAAAGAAACTCATTTGTAACCACAGACATTTTGATGTGGAGAGATAGAGTCCACACGCATCGAACTGCATGAATTCTCCTTCTCACCCCACCATCAACCTTCCCTCTTCACCCCCCAAAACCGTGTGGAAACAGAAGGGTACCTGGGTGATAACTGTGGGTCATAGCCAATGGATAAGATGTAAAAACATGTCTAAAAAACGCCAAGCTCTCAAGGCTGTTTCGGACAATTCAGGCTAGCTAGTGAAGATGATGAGTCAGAGGGGCAGTAAAGAGAGGAAATGAGATGTAGACAAGTAGCAACACTAATGCTGGGGTAGAAGCAAGGGTGATATCAGCAAACACACAACAGCCACCACATCCTGGGCACTGCTTGTAACAGACTTTATCCAACTAAGGCCTTTAATCTTCACACAGTCCACTCTATAAACAAGGAAACAAAGGCACTGAAAGAGGAAGCAACTTGCCCAAGGTCATACCACCAGTACAAGATGGAACCAGATGTGGACCCAGGCAGTTTGGCTCCAAAGCCAATTAACAATTTAACTTCTACAGTATGCTGCCTCTCAACAGGAGGAAGATTCACTTTACCATTTTCCTTCCTCTTTCCAAGTTCAAAACTGTGTTGAGCTACATAAGGAGAAACCAGAGAAAGAAATAGACCCAAAGTGCACGACATCTGAAATGGACTGATGTAGACAAATTAACACAACCAACAATCCATACAAAGCTATCAACAACTCAGAACTAAGTATCTTAGAAACTATGGGTAGGTACATCAAAGAAAGATCAGTAATAGTCACCATTTATATAATGTTCATATGTTTAAATAAATCACCTCTAATCCCAAGATTTGAAGAAAAATAAGCCTCCTTATATGAATATTCAAAGTACATTGAAAAACATGGCTGCTATATTTCAAGGTGCTAAATCCCTCAATACAATGGAAATAGGCATATTCAAATAGTATCAAAAATATAGCTTCTGTACACTAGACCCATGTGGTTACTGCCCATGTAATTCTGCCTGTAGATACATCACTATGTGGGTATAACTGAAGCTGTTACAGCAGCCATGACACTCAGAAGTACAAGACGTACACTCTAAGTGGCTCAGGGACCTCAGCGCCTATGAAGCACCACAGTGCTGGACAAGGGCAGGCTGCGCACATGACACCCTGGAGCAGGGACCCTGACTTGCACACTTACCACGTTACCCTCCACTGCCTTGAATATTATTCTCTCCACCTTCCTGAGAAGACAACAGAGGAAGGGAGAGACTCAGCTCTTACTCAAGCTCACACAGCTAGTAAGCAGAGAGCATAGAGTTGAATCCAACTCTGCCTGAATTCAAAGCCCACACTCACTCTGTCACACACCATGTTTTCCATATTGTACTGCAAAAATCATATGGTGGACATACATTGTCGAATGAAAAAGAAGGACTGTGTAAAACAATCTGTTAAGTTGCTAGTATCTGTATAAAAGGGAAGGGAAATGTTTGTGTAAATAAAATTAATATGTACATATTTATAAAAGACTATCTCTGTAAGCTTTCCAAAGACAATAATAGTGGGATGTGGGGGGCTATGGGACACTAAGAGAAACTTATTTTGCACTGCATTTCTTGTTGTTTTTTTTACTTTCTTAAGATTTTACTTTTTTATTTGACAGCGAGCAAGAGCACCAAGTAGGAGGAACAGCAAACAGAGAGAGAGAGAGGGAGAAGCAGGCTCCTCATGCGGGGCTCGATCACAGGACCCTGGAATCATGACATGAGCGGCTGGAATCATGACATGAGCGGAAGGCTGACGCTTAACTGAGCTACGCAGATGCCCCGTCTTTTGGGTTTTTTAAATTTTATATCAATATAACATTGCCATATTTAGCAAATAAAAATAGAGGATACAGGAAAATTCAAATAAATTTGAATTTTGGATAAATGAATTTTTTAGTGTAAGCATATCCTGTGCAATACTTGGGACATACTTATAACTAAACACTAATTTATCTGAATTTATTATTTATTTATTATCTGAATTTCAAATTTAACCAGGCATCTGTTATTTTATATGACAGCCCTACTTATGTATATATATTGCCTTAGGGAAAAAAATCAAAGTTTAATAATCATTTAAAATTTAAGGCCTTTATGCTTCTTGCAGAACATTAACAACATTAATGTCATTAATAATGACAGAGTTGCCAAGTCCTTTGCAAAGCTCTAAAGATTTTAGCTGTGACCCAATGACTGTCCAACAACTAGGTGATAATTGCAGTTTCAGGAGGGGATAAAAATCAAGTCAAATTTGGTTTTATTTAGAAACAGGAACTGATTAATTGGCTAATCATTGTACTTTTCAACAAGTTGTACTGGTAATGTGTGGGCACAGATTGTAAGTAGTAAAGAATCAGTGCTTCAAACACAAAACAGATCATTCTGTCCAATGCAGATTATATAGCAACTAGCAAGTGAAAATATGTTTTCTGCTAAAAATAACCCAGAAAGAGAAACTGTCCCAAATGCATAAAATTTTCTAGTTATCTTGAACACTTTTAACTGTAAAAGAGGTACAACTTTATTTTTTGTGTTTTTTTAAAGTTTTTTATTTTAATTCCAGTTAGTTTACAGTGTTATATTAGTTTCAGGTGTACAATATAGTGATTCCACAATTCCACACATCACCCAGTGTTCATTAGGACAAGGGTACTCCTTAATTGCCATTATCTATTTAACCCATCCCTCACCTCTACCTCTCTGTGAACCATTAGTTCATTCTCTATAATTAAGAATGTATCCTTTGATTTGTCTCTTTTCCCTTTGTTCATTTGTTCTGTTTCTTAAATTCCACATATGAGTGAAATCATATGGTATTTATTTTTCTCTGACTTATCTCACTTAGCATTATACTCTCTAGCTCCATCCATGTCATTGCAAATGGCAAGATTTCATTCTGTTTTACAGCTGAAAAATAATCCATTGTACAAAGATAGCACATCATCTTTATCCATTCATCAATCCATGGACACTTGGGCTACTTCCGTACCTTGGCAACTATAAATAATGCTGCTAGAAACAGCCGGGTGGATGTATCCCTTTAGAATTAGTGTTGTTTTGTTTTTGTTTTGTTTTTAGTCTTTGGGTAAATACCCAGTACTGCCATTGTTGGATCATAAAGTTGTTCTATTTTTAACTTTTTGAGGAGCCTCCATACTGTTTTCCACAAACAGTGGCTGCACCAGTTTGCATTCCCACCAACCACGCACAAGTGTTTTTCTCCACATCATCGCCAACACCTGTTATTTCTTGTGTTGTTGATCTGAGCCATTCTGACAGGTGTGAGATGATATCTCATTGTAGTTTTGATTTGCATTTCCCTGATGGTAAGTGATGATGAATATCTTTTCATGTGTCTGTTGGGCATCTGGATGTTTTCTTCAGAGAAATGTCTGCTCATGTGTTCTGCCGATTTTTAATTGGATTATTTGTTTTTTGGGTATGAGTTTTAGAAGTTATGTATTTTGGATACTAACCCTTTACCAGATGTCATTTGCAAATGTGTTCTCCCATTCCATAGGTTGTCTTTTTGTTTGTTGACTGTTTCCTTCATTGTGCAGAAGCTTTTTATTTTGTTGAAGTCCCAATAGTTTTCTTTTGCTTTTGTTTTCCTTGCCTCAAAAGAGATCCAGAAAAAAGTTGCTATGGCCAAAAAGGGGTATACCTTTAAGTGAGTTTGCTGCAATGCTTTGTGGCTGGTCATCACTCAGCATCCATTTACTGCATTTATTTTTTTTTTTAAGATTTTATTTATTTGACAGAGAGAGAGAGAGCAAGAGCAGGCAGAGCAGCAAGCAGAAGGAGAGGGAGAAGCAGGCTCCCTGTTGAGCAGAGAGCCCAATGTAGGGCTAGATCTCAGGACCCCAGGATCATGACCTGAGCCAAAGACAAACACTTAACCAACTGAGCCACCCAGGCGCCCCTATCTATTGCATTTATTTTATTTTTTTTATTATTTATTGCATTTAAATTTAGCATCTGTCTCATTCACAGCTGCCGCAACACTACCTGAAGTTAGACAAATGCAAGGTTATAGTCATTTGCAGGTAGTTTGTCATAACGTCAATTGGCCATGAGAGTAAAACTTACACTTCTAATCATAAGTCACATTCTAGGGAAATGTTACTGAACTAGTACTCCAAAAGAAACATGACACTACCCACCAATGTTAGTGCACTCATCCAACAGAAACCACTCCACCTCTTAGTATCTGTTCTTCTGAACTTCTTCATTTCTATAGGCTTGATCAAAAAGTATTCGAGAACAAAACTTTTATTTTCAAGTTCATATTTATGAATCTTTCAGAATCCCTTCAATAATAATAGAATTTATTAATTCTTTTCTGTTCCCCAGAATGAAAGAAAATGAAGTATCAAATAACCTTACCTTTCCAACATACTTGAAATAGCAACTGAAAATCTTGTCATTCCTTTATAAAACAGAAAGATAAATTACCTGTCCAAAGTAAAAAATGCTAAGGGGGTCAGAGAGTGAGAAAAGAACTCAAATTTTGTTAGTTACGGATTCAACAATACATGGGGCACCTACATGACTGGCGGTGGAATTAGAAAAATGAAGAAACAGTCAGGAACTCATGGGCCAAAGAAATAGAAGAAAAAAGCAAGTAAGCGGACACTTAAAAATACAAATGACAGAAGCAGGGCACCAAACTCAAACTGAAGAGAAAGGGAAAGCTTCCTGGAGGCAAAGACCCCTGCACAGAGTCCTAAAGAACAGGTCAGAGTTACAGCAAGAATGATGAGAGCTCCCCACGTGGAGGCAAAAGCACACAGCTTCTGAGCCCTGCAGGTAGCTTTTTTTTTTTTTATGAATAGTTTTTTTTTTTTAATTTTATTTATTTATTTGTCAGAGAGAGAGAGAACACAAGCAGGCAGAGTGGCAGGCAGAGGCAGAGGGAGAGGGAGAGGGAGAGGGAGAAGCAGGATGTGGGACTTGATCCCAGGACCCTGGGATCATGACCTGAGCTGAAGGCAGCTGCTTAACCAACTGAGCCACCCAGGCATCCCCCTGTAGGTAGCTTCTTATTCCTGGACTGGGACAGGAGAAAAGGAAAGTCGGAAGTGATAAGACTAGAGATGTGGTTACAGGCTAAATTACTGAGGGCCCCGCCTACCGTTCTTAAGGGGTTTGGACATTTAATTTTGAAGTTTATTTTGGTGTAGTGTGACATGGTCAAATTTTGTTTTAGAAATATTGCTCAGGTAATGGTGTGGAAGACCTATATAAACAAGAGAAACTGGAAATAAGAAGGCCAGGTAAGAGGCATCTTCAAAAACAGATTGTATTTGGAGATAGGGCTTTTAAAATGTACTTAAGGTTGAATGAGGTCATAAAGGAATCCTCATCCAGTAGGACTGATGGCCTTATAAGGAGAAGAAAAGCTATCTATCCCTTCCTCCCTCCCTCCTTCCACATGCGAGTACCAAAGAAAAGCTACGTAAGGGCAGAGTGAGAAAGTGACTATTGACAAGCCAGGAAGAGAGTTTTCATCAGAAACCAAACCCTGTTAGACCATGATGTTGGACCTTTGAGCCTCCAGAACTATGAGGAATTAAATTTCTGTTGCTTAAGACACCCAATCTGTGGTATTTGTTATGGTAGCCCAACCAGACTAATACAGATTTCAACCTTCCCACTTCTCTGCTCCAAGGAATACCCTATTACACACTATGCTGTGTCCTTCTTTTCCAACCATCACCAGGAGAACAAGGGTTGGGCTCCTTACTCAAAGGAAGACATCTAAGTGCTGACCGGGAAGATAGAACTAGGCTAGACTCTGTCTCTTGGGAACTGAAGAAGAGAAACACTGCAAGAATAAACCAAAGATAAGAGGAAGATAAGTAGAGGATGAAAGGCTAAGATAAGGCACAAGCCTGATTTATGAGAGAGCAAAACAAATCAGATGAGAGAGACAGAACACAGGTGACATTACAAGAGCGGCAGGTCTTCCTCTTGGGGAGATCCAACACAGCCAGTGAGAGGTAAATAGAATAACTGGTCCCTAAGACGCATAGTCACTGACATCCATTCTTATGGTGAACTCCATTTTGACAGAGATAATTTGTAGGAAGCTCTTTATGCCATTCAAACACACCTAACAAAACAAAACAAAACAAAACAAAAACCACACCTAACAATTACAGCCTGCATGGGTATAGCATCACACTACCACATCCCACACAAACCAATCCCTTCAAGCATCCTGCTATAGAAGTACCCTTGCTCCTTTAACTACTTCATTTGGATGCTCTACCTCCAATAAAGATCTGAAGCAGCTTATAGGCAAAGGTAAGTTTAATAAGACCACTGAAATAATTAAGAACCTCACAGGAAGGATAGTTACATCAGAAAAACAAGGCACAGGGGAGCAGCTCCTATGGCAGGTGAATAAAATACTATGAAGTATTAGTTTTAATCAAAACCTAAGAAAAGCCACTAGGTTCCAAACAAACAAAACAAATCCGCTATTGAAAAAGCATGTGAGATCTAACTGACAAGGTTTCATTCTATCAATGAAACCATAGTAACTGTGAAAAACATTTACAAATAATTAAAATAGTTCTGGCTAACAAATTACAGACACAGGAGAATATAAATACTTTCATTTCGAACTCCACTAGAAAAAGCCAAATACACACATTAAAAATTTAAAGTAACACTAAAAAAAAAAATAACAACCAGAAATGGAACCTATAATTTATAAACCAGAAAAAAGATGCAACGGAGAATATTCAAGCAATCTAAAAGAGGCTGGGAACAGAGAAAAAAAGAAAAAAGGAAAAAATAAATCCAAACATCTGTATTCACAATAAATATGAATGGGTTAGACTCACTTATTAAGAATAAATTCGCAATCCAGATTTCAAAAATGCAATTGAGAGTGGCAGAATAGTTTGATATTGTTTACCCGTATTTTAAAATATGTATAAAATAACATAAATGCTTATATATAAATATATATATATACACGTACTTTCATCATATCCCACAATGAATTAAAAAGACACATTCTTAAAATAGATTACAGTAGTAGTTACTTTCAGATGGATGAAAATGGTAGTCTTAGAGAGGGATCTAAAAGGAGCTTAAGCTTTCTCCATTTTTTTCTTAAGAAAACTGTAACTTTTAGAATGTTTTTAAAGTACATATGCAAAAAGTAAATGGGTTGAAATATTTATGGATAAAATGGTGAAATGTTTAAGATTCAAATCTTAAATGTTTAAGATTTAAGATTCTAAAAAATGGAAGAGGACAGAAGCAACAGGACTGGCCATGAACAAAAGGCTGTTAAAACTGAATGATGGATACATGAGGATTCTCTATAATAATAATTTATTATAATATGTACATTGTAAAATGTACATTTGAAATTTTTTCTAATAAAAATTAGAAAAATAACAGATGGCAGTAAACATGTGAAAATGTTAATATCTAATTATGGAGGACAGAACTAGAGATGATTATTTCCTTCTTTATAATTCACAATGTTTTTGAAATCCTATCATTCTTCCTGGGGGAGGGGGGGAGATTTCACCTCAAACTACAAAGTTACTTGGGAAAAAAAAAAATTGCCATTGATAAATGCAGCCAGAAAAATAATTGGTTCAGGCTAGACTATTTAACTGCAGCAAAAGGAAATGATATATTATGAAAAGATTTCTTTAAAAATTAGTATCTTATAAGGAATTTTCACTTTTAATATTTTCATTTTAAAAACAAAGCTTTATTCTGATTTCCTGATGGCTACTTAGCTGCTAGTTTTACCAAGCAGTTTTAGGTAAGAGCCTTAGAAGCAGAAGTTTATGGCTCTGGATTAGACAACTCTGTGTGAGAGAGAGAACAGCAGGGCAGGAAATGATAGATGACCATAGCTGCTCTACTTCTGAAAGTATATACAGTACAGACCAAAGTCCCCACCTTTGGAAATGATGAGTGAACCCAAGAAAGTACACATAAATATAAATGTTTCAGTTAAGAGAAAACATATTTATCTTTCATGTATATTCAATTCAATATAATGAATAGTCACATAATATATCTAAACTAATACTATAAATGGAGAAATGGCAAATTAATCCATAATTATGTAGACATACATAAATCAAAATCATTACTTTGACCAAGAATCCACATACTCTAAACAAGTTTTGGTGAAAATAATATCTCATTCCCTTGCATAGTAATTTCCTAATCGGGGGAAAAAAAAACCTGCTGAAAAGAAAAATACATATAATACAGAAGCTGGAATATTTTATTATTGGTATACTTACACAACAATATATTCCTACTAACAAACCTGTTCATTAAACTTGTTTTTGTATTAAAAGCTGCTCCCTTTTATTTTTAAGTTTGTCAGCCAGAGGTAAAGGATTCATTGTCCTTTCAAAAAGTAGGCATGTTCTATCCCTAACTGCAGATTCCCTAAAGCACAGAGACACTTACTTTATAAAGACACTTAATAGATTCATAACCACTTCCAGAATTACACACTTAAATTATATTTTGTGATACTTTTAAGTTAATCTCCGCTATTCACTGCTCACACTCAGGTATGAAGTCAATGTTAGTGTTAAAAAGAACAACAAAAAACACGCAACTCACAGACATGCAACTCACAGACATGCTAAAGCTCATGGAAGTGTGGTTACATAACAAATCAACGATGTGCCTGGGATGAGAACCTTAGGCTGCTACCTATTACTCAACTGATTATCTGAAAGGCTGATCTTTCTTTTTTTAAATATATTAGACAAATCAATTCTGTTTATAGTCCACTGTATTAAATTTATTTCCTTTCTCCTTATCCTCCCTCATAATTTTTTTAAAAAACCAAAACACTCATACACACACACACACACACACACACACACATACACAAACACACACAAACTATGGACTCCACAATACCTTTTCTCTGGGCACCTTTTTTTTTTTTACATATTTTCCATCCATAATGTTCTCTCTTAGTACATCTCTATAAGGACAGGGGCCCTCCTCCCAAATTGTTAACTCACACCAAACACGGTGACTCAGGAAAAAGATTCAGATGCTTCTGAGAATGTACATTTAGCCTCTTCTGTTCTCTCACTCCCTAGCTAAACTCAGAGGAATTTAGATTGTTGGGCAGTTTGCCACTGTTTGCTACCACATTTTCAGTGTTGAGGACCAAGATGCAACAGGCCAGCATATTTCTTGGACAGAGCCAGGCAGGGGGATTCCTCCAAGGGCTGCCCTTGCAGGAGAACAACAATGGGTTGGCATCAGACTCCAGAGGCAGCTGCTGCTCATAAAGCACTCACTCCAGTCATGTAATTTTCTTGAGGGAAACCAAAAATGCACAGAAGGATTAACTTTGTGCCACAGAATTCTCAGGTGCAACTCCTACACTGGCAACAAATTCTCCAGAGAAATTACCTCAGGCTCCTGCCTCTTGCCCTTTTGCCTGCCTGGAATGAGGCAACTCTCCAGTGGGCCTGGGGCAAACTGTATCCTCAGTGCTTAGAAAACGTGTGGATACTCAAAGCATCCCCATGGGACCCTGAAACATGGCCAGCAGCTGCTGTTAGGACTTATCAACTGCAGGAGGAGGTGACAGTACATAAGATATCTGTCATTTCTCAGCTGCCCTCTCGGAGACAGGACTTTCACTGAGTTTGTGAGATCTCAATGATGATACTGAGGCAGGACAATACGTGGCTTTGTCAACTGTGACGGAACAATTCCTCAGAGTAAAGCCCTAAAGGACAGTATACAGACAACCTTTTCAATACAGACCAAATGGTGGAAGTGGGGAGGGGGGGACGGACACAACAGGACACACAGAATATTATAACCTTGCTGCTGTTTCAACCTATCTCCCCAGCCAACTACCTCAAGTTCATGCTCTTCACCCAAGATCTATTTTCTAGGGCTTTTCCCCACAACTTTTCAAATAACTCTACTTCTGCCATTTCCCCATTATTGTTCCTAATTGTTTCTTCTCTTTTGGAATCTTTTCTACAAAAATTATGAGGACTGTCATCTATCATATTGCTTACTTGGCTGTTACAAAGCTTTAAGTAATATACATAATTAAATATTTTTATCCCTCCCCATCAATCAGTGCCTCCTAAATTCGGTTTGTGGCTCTCTTGAATTCCCTTTACTGAATTTGGATAGGAATAGAGATAAAGATTACAAACTTCACTCAGAAAAGAGCAGGCTCAAGTTTCTGATAGGAAATCCTCTGGGAAGAGAATAGTACATTGGAGTGATACTTAATGTGGCTCGGGTGACTAGTGGTCTGCACCCCCTGTTGGTTTGCTTGCCAGCTCTTTGCACAAAGAAGTATCATGCATGTACTGAGAAGGCCTGGTGAAAGCTCATGCTTTCTCTGAGCCCATTTATGCAATTCTTTTCATGGAGCAATTCAGAACCCTAATATTTAGCTGGAAGAAGAAATCAATCCATTTTTTGCAACTATTAATGCTTTATAATTTCAAATATCTCATTTGAAGATGTAAGAAAATTTCGTGAGCTTTTACTCTTCCCATAACTTGCTAACACCACATTTTACGGATGTGGAAATAGAAGGCAAAAGAGATAACTAACTTCCTCAAGGTCACATAACTCAGACTTTTATTAAGCAATCATATTTCTATAGCCATTATTATGTGGGGGTACTGAAAAGTCTGTGTAATAAAACATCAACAATTATCTGAAAGTATCAGCCATAAGTAATCTAATTCAGCTACAAGAGGATTTGGGGACAGAGAAGGAAGAAATAATAGGCTTAAAAGCCTTATTCAATCAGATTGGATGTCTGTTACTAGATTCCCTGAGTAACAAACTATTTAATTTTCCATGTCATTTTGCTGATTAAAAAAAAAAAACAACTTTATTCCTCAGATATAAATTGACCATCAAATATTCCCTCCAAGAGACAAAGTTTCCAAATATATATTCACCATTGATGTCTAAAATCTAAGCTTGGTTGTAATCTACAAATTAAAGCAATAATTTGTTATCTGGGGCTTTAAAAAATGCTATTCAGTAAAAATTATAATAAAACTGCATATAAGAATTGATTGCTATTGCATCGACTGTAACAGTAATTCTTCCATGGACTTAAATAGTCTCCATGAGTGACTTCTTTAGGCAATGAACTAGCATTATTTTCACTGTATGAAACTAAACCATTTATGAAATAGCTTCCCTATATCCCTGTCTTCTTAAACAGAGCATATATGCTTCACACACATGCCTTTCCTTTAATCCTACCAAGAGCTTCATATTAGATACACACATTTTTAAATAAGAAAATTTAGGATCAGAAAGATAAAGTGTTTTCCCCCCACATTACAAAGCTTGTCAGCAACAGAACTATTACTTAAAGTCAACTCAATTCTGACTGATAGCAAAACCAAGACCTTTCCACTACATAGCTCTGAGCTCTAATAGTACTATTACAGGTAAGAAAATAGTTATTTACCTTCAGATTACATAGCCTCAGGAACCTATGCTTTCGGAGTTTCCAGACTGCCTTATAAAGCTCACTTAAAAAAAACTACCATTTTACTAATTGTGAGATCCAGAGCTGCTATTGTAAAGTGGACATTAACAATAACATGCAAAGCACCTGGAAATAATAAGCATACCAAAAACTATTGCTATTATTATTTTGTCTTCTATTAGCGTCTGGACACTAATCTCTCCATTTTGCTATTTCCAATTTGCTATCAGATTAATCAGGCTTATTAAATCAGGAAATCCTCAACACAAATCAAAATTGATCATTTCTGAATTGGGACTTGCAAAGTGCAGTAAAGAAAGTACGTAGCTTTTAGGACATTTATGTTCCCATTGCTGAAAACTATATGCACTTTTTGTGTTACTGAATACCCAAAATCACCCCCTACAACACTTCAAAGGAGTAGAAATGAATCCAAACATTGCAAAGTCTTAGAAGTCAGCTTAGTCAAAGAACTGACACTTAAGAGTATTATGTTATCTACCAGAAAAGACAGAGAGAACAGATTTGATGTATTGCAAGACACAGATAAACACACAGGGCAGGAAAGGAAGAAAAAATAATGAGGTGAGGAAGCTGAAATGGAAGAGATAGAAAAGATGGAGGAGCAGCAAGATCATTTACAAAACTCTCAGAAAAGTGCTGAACATTCACCAGCCTAACAAGAGGTAGAGCAGGTTGTTAACTGAGGTTACAGAAGCACAGGAAGAACTGAATCATTTCCCCCACCAAAGTGAAATCTGATCTCAAAGGAAGAATTTCAACTCTATCTTTGTCACCCATCAAGCAGCCAAACACTGTAAAGATCATTAAGTCTGAGTCACTTTCCTTGTGACTCAGTTGTCAAAATTCCGTAAGATAAAGTATGTGTAAGTATGTAGAAAATGGTAGTGCTGTGGGAGCACTGGGCAGTATTAACAGCAGTACTAGCATCAGAATGGCTAACCCATAATGCTTCCTAATTTTAAGAAATCAACAGTAAAAAAAAAGACTATATAAATACACAGCATTATTTCAGCAAGTTTTAACTACACACTTATATTCCCCTAAGCAGATTTAGCATGAAATACTTGCACAGGATCCTTATATTCTCATTCAAATCAATAGGAACTTTCACATCTAATTTTGTATTTAGTTTTGTTATTTTTTTTTTTTTACTTAAGAGGGCCATACCAAATTCTACAACTTTTAGGCCCCCCAAAATCTGTATCTGCCTTCATCACTGAAGCATATGGTAGAGCAGAATATGGACAGATAACTAACTTTTGAGCTCTCAGTTTAGTGGAAAACAGTTAAATAATTATATTGCAACGTAATATTCTCAATTCTGTGAGAGTACAGAGAAATCCAATGCTGTTGGCATGCATCAGAAAGAACTGGGAGGTGTGACATGCGAATTGTCCCAAAGGACGCACAACCTAGGAGAGTATGGGAGACAGCCAGGAGAGGGAAAGGCATATCTTGCTCAGGGAAGGACACCTGCTTAGGCAATGCCATCATAAAGAAACCAGAGAATTTAAATGACCGGGATTCTATAGCACTGGGCTACCAAACTAAACAGGAGCTACGAAAGCCTTGGCTCATGGCCTCCTCAGGCCCTTGTACTGCTCGCATAGCAGTGCCTGCAGAATGGGTGGGGGGAGGACTGGGGGACAGGAGGTAACTTAAATTCCTTTTCTGGAAAAACGATCTTGGTAATAGAGTAAGTGACTCATGGAAAAGAGAAAGAACTATGATAGTATAATCAGATGTTAGGCTGTTAAAGCAAGGCAATCGAAAAATAATATAGGCCAAGATTAAGGCAGATACCAGGAAAACAAGGAAATATACACACATTCATTAGAGGGAATCAAAAAAATTCAATGACTGCTGGGTATGTGCTGGGGGCAGGCAAAATGAGTAACAGCAATGGAAGCTGACTTTCAATGTTTCTAATTTGGGAAACTAAGAAATATTGGGACATTGTTAGCTTAAACAGGAGAAAGAGAAATGTCTTCTGTTTTTAGAAGAACGGGTAGAAATTCATTCCTTGTGAACATATCCAGTTTGAAATGTTTCTACAAAATAGGAAATATTAAAATTTAAGCTCCATGGGGGTAGGAATTTTTGTTGTTTTGTTTGGTGATAGTGACAGTCCCTTTTTCTCCGAGGGCTAAATCCCCAGAACCAGAAACAGCGACTGGGTCAGATAAGGCGCTCACCAAATACCTGCTGAAAGAAGGAATCAACTACACCTGTGCATCTATGGCGACAAGAACTCAGAGGACCTAAGAGTAGGCCTCTAGATGTGCTGAAGATAAAGAAAGGAGATTAATCAGAAAGAAGGTACAGATTGCCAAGAAGGGAGAAATGAAGTTGGAACCTTGGGGAGCATGAGCATTTTAAAATATAATGTAATATATAAGAATTATTTTAGGGATAAAAATCAATTAGAAATAAAGCCCTTCCACGAGGACGCAAAAACAAGGGTGGGTGGAAGAAAGGAAGGAAGGGAGGGAGGGAGGGAGGAAGGGAAGACTGACCCTTGATGCTTGATCATTCTAAGTACCGTATCCATAAAGCACCCACTACAGCCAACACTCTATAGACCAGGTTATTTATGATACTGATACTAAATAAAGTTTATTTGACATCACTTTGGTTCCTAGACCAATGTGAAAACAAATTACTTATGGAAGATAATCTTAATAAGGTCAACTTAAAAATAGGGAGAAATCAAAAATATTTTTTTTTTAAATAAACTCTACACACAATGTGGGCTCAAACTCACAACCCTGAGATCAAGAGTTGCATTCTCTAACACTAAGCCAGCCAGGCGCCCTAAGATCAAAATATCTTAGCGAGACAACAATCATCTGTGAAGTAAATTAAAAATCCCAGCAGAATCAAAACCAAGTGAAATAAAGTCTACACATAGGGAGAAGAATATATCTAAAAAAATATAAAATCAGCCTCTCTTATTCATCTCCATACTAACCCAAAACAAATTCACCTTTGGATCTTCTGTTAATTGAATATGTATACGCTCAAGAAGAAAATAAAATTTGTTCACAATTATAAAAGCAATGTTTTACATAATCTGTACTAAAGAACTGCTAGAGAGAACCTTGTACTCCTGTGACGGCCAAGAGATGTCATTGTCTAAATCATCTGATAAGCTTGTCAGTCAGTGATAGTCTACATTCCTGAGAATACACTGAGGAAAGTCAGCAAAACAGATGACAATTTACATCTTGCTGGCAAGAATCCAAGTAGTATAGACAAGGGGAAATTATATAAAGAAATCCAAATTCATATGAACCTATCCAAACATGAACCTTAGCCATATAAGATAAATAAGCATGGA
Source organism: Potos flavus (assembly GCA_028534135.1). NCBI lineage: Eukaryota > Metazoa > Chordata > Mammalia > Carnivora > Procyonidae > Potos > Potos flavus. The sequence goes on along the minus strand of CM052892.1, from coordinate 48,199,414 downwards.
CCAATTCAATCCCCTAATTATTAATTCACAGATAATTGTAATAGGCTACACTATTTAGTTACCACATATAATTCCATAGGACTCACTAAGGCCATCTCTGACAACTGGCATTTTCTCTCTGAAAACATTTTAAGAGGTCTTATTTTCTTTCAATAAACATGACTATTTGCTTCTTAATTAACTCATCTATAATTTAACTACATTCATTAACTGTATTTTACTATGGTACTCACAGGACTGTTAATATTAAGATTATAAACCAACTTTTACTTTTGTAATAATCCAGAGACCACATCTGCCTTAACTGATGTTGTTTGGGTTGGTTGGTGGTTTTTGATTTTGCCACTTAATTTCAATTAAGTCATTGGAAAGTTGAGACAAACATCTAAGTGTTAAAGATGGCCCAAAATATCTGAGTGAAACCAACAAAAACGTGTTTTCACAGTATGATGATCATCTTCTCTCCAATTCCTGATGTGCCTGACCATCTTAAGTGTAACAGATACTGAATGGCAATTATTTGGATAACTAAGGCATCAAATTACAACTTAATTATCATATTTACTATATGATTGTCACATAAATTTGTCACAAGAAGTGACAGATAAATCTATCGAAAACTACAAAAAATATGCAAGTAAGAGAATTAGCCAAGCAGTCTTAAAGCTTTGAGCTCAATACTGAAACTGACTTCATGAGGTAGGATACAAAAGTTTACAGAAAGCCTCAACACTCACATGACCATTTTTGTTTGTTTGTTTGGTTTGGTTTTTACATAATCATCTGACATCTTTAAAGATTAGGAAACTTTAAATCTCTATTTCACATTTGTTAGTTTTTTTAAAAAATTATATATGACTTACACATTTTGAAACTTCAAGTGACCCTTATATAAGGTTGAACACTGAAGTCGAAACCAAGCTGAAACCGAGAACAAATACAAGACAATGGGCAAAATGCAAGAGAATTCTAAAGTACTGGAAAAAAAAAAACCTCTGAATAGTATACCTATTCAGTACAATGAACTAGCACTCAGCAGTAAACAGTATTAAACTATGAATAGAAGCAACATAGATGAGTCCCAAAATAGAGTGAAAGAAGTCAGATAAAATGAGAGAATATCCTGTATGATTCCATTTATTTAAAAGTCTAGAGAACGCAAACTAGTTTGTCCTGACAGAAAGATCAGTGATTCCTTGGAGACAGGAGATGGGTAGGTAGAGGAGACAGGAAAGTATGACAAACGGTCATTAGGAAACTTTTAAGGATGATGAATATGTTTACTATCTTGATTATGGGTATGGTTACAAGTAAGTCAAAATTCAACAAACTGTGCACTTTGAATATGTGCAGTTTATCATATGTCAATTATAAATTACACATCAATAAAAATGATTCCTCTCCCCTTCCTGAGAAAAGGGTGGGGTCTGAAAGTCCTTAGTTTAATACCTAAAAGATGTTCACTGAACTTCACAGAGCAGGCCAGGGATCAATAATCGGTGGCCTCAGCCATAAAACATCTAAAAATACCTTGCGATTTAGCCTGATACAATACATACATTTAGCAGGTTATATCAGAACAAAGAGGCATTCCCACGTTGTGCTTTTCTAAAAGGTAATAGAGTGACTATGTTTACTACTTCTAGGAAAAACATGAATGTGGTGGGAATGGGGAGGGGCACACAAAAACTCCACTGAATCCTATAGCTGAGGCTCCTCCAGCCCTACAGTAAGAAGGAAATAAATGTTGCCCAGAGGCAGACTTCGTGCCTTATTAAAATGAAATATCCTTGGAGGAATGGGGATAGTGAAGAAGGGGAACACCTAACCTAGAGCTTTACAAACTTTACACAGCAACAACAAACTTAGACAAACAGGACCAGTGAAGGGGGCCTAGCAAAGTTAAAGGGAAGCTGGGCATACCTTGTAAAGATCAGAGAGGATCCTTTTAAACTACAGAATAACCTTTAATCTTTAGGATTCTATCATCACTGTTTTGTTAGGTCTGTGATGTCTTAAGAGCACAGAATGAGAGATTCCCATGACCATTTTCTACAGCCAGTTCCCCAAAGCAAGGTATGATATGGGCCACCCAATTACATAATGTAAAGTTATTCCAAAATTAACTGTAGGACTATGTAACATTAACTTTCAAGCAGAGATCAAGATTAAATAATTGATTCTACACTGGTGTCCTGTGTGCCACATTGTAGTTAGCCATATTATATCTCCTCAAAAGAGTCAAAAGACATTGGTTCACAGAGATGGTATCAGTTTCAATTCTACGTATGGATGTTTAATAATCTCAGATCATATTATCTTCACTGAGAAAAAGAGCAATCAGTGAAATCTACTGATCCACAGTGCTATTTATTCATGTGTATTACGGGGGGACTGATACATGAGTAAGAGAATCACAGGCAAGTTTTTTGCTTCTTTGCACTTGTCTACCTCTTCCATATTTAAAAAAAATGTGTTATTTTTATTATTAGATAAGTTACTACGGAAATAGCTATCTTAAGTATTTTACTATGTAGCTTTAAAATATAAATAATAAAGTAAATGGTAAAGTATCCCAAAACATATTCAAATTATCAACACTAAATTATCAACACACCTAAATAGGTTTTTCCTAATTTTTTGTAGCTAATGTCTCCGTTTTTCTTCTAAGAGTTTCCTTTTTCACTTTCCCCTCATGCATTTATTTATAGCACCTTAGATCTGAAGGTAGAATTCTTTACAAGAAAATAACAATGGATATTGTTTTCTAAGATATAAATAAAACTAAAAGAAGAATAAAGATCAGAATTCCCTACACTAAACAAATTTAACCACCACAAACAAAAAGAAAATAAGCAAAAATTTAAGTCTCAATTTACTTTTTTTTTTTTTTTAACTCGGCAGGCCAAATTTGGAAAAACTGCTTAAACGTTTCTAACTCATCTTATCTCAACACCTAAAAAAGTTTCTGCTATAAGATACAATATAAATTGGGGCGCCTGGGTGGCTTAGTGGGTTAAAGCCTCTGCCTTTGGCTCAGGTCATGATCTCAGGGTCCTGGGATCAAGCCCCGTGTTGGGCTTTCTGCTCAGCGGGGAGCCTGCTTCCCCCTCTCTCTGCCTGCTTCTCTGCCTACTTGTGATCTCTCTCTCTGTCAAATAAATAAATAAAATCTTTAAAAAAAAAGATACAATATAAATTACTTATTTAACCTCATTTTTTCCCAAAAAGAAGAAATTTCTGGGGAAAAAAATGATTACACGAACTACTTGACCACAAAACATGCATAGTATATACAGTTTTCCGGTCAATGTAATTTAAAGAAAAAGCTTTGCTGTTTTAATCAGATTCCAGAGTCATCACGAAATGTTTACAAACATTAACATTTCATCTTCACAAAATTTAATGTTTTACTGATTTTTTAAATAGAGGAAATATCTTTAAAAATTAATGCTTTTATGAAACACTTAAGAAGGAAACTAACACAATGCTCTGTCCATAAAAAGCAAGTGCCCGTTTCTCAGTGAAAACCAGGAAAAAGAAAACAAGTGGCTTCAAGCCAAAGATAAAGAATCTTTTTCCTCAAATAGCAGTTTCTCTTTCTTCCCAAACATCAAATTTCCACAATAATGCTTGGACTAACACAAGAGCATCCTATATGACCTCCATCCCTTACCCCACACCAGTCCATTCTTCAAGGTCTCCACCAGTTTATAACCTAAGTCTCTTTAAGAACTTCGTTATGGGCTGAAATGTGTCCTCCTCCCTACCTCCCAAAAATACGTACGTTAAGGTCCTAACCCCTGTACCTGTATTTGGAGACAAGGTCTTTAAAGAGATAATTAGGGTTAAATGAGGTCACTGGGGCTCCCCTACTCCAATAGGACTGGGAGACACAGGGAGAAGATGGCCATCTACAAACTGCCAGCAAGCAATCCTATGTTGATCTCTAATTTCTTTGAAATGGTGTAACTTTTACTATGTGTAAAACTTTCTTAGTCTTTCCTTTGTGTGATTATTTTTTTCAACCAAGACAGTAAGCTTCTAGAGCAATATCTTATGTTCTCCCCAGTGCTTAACCCAATGCAACATACCTCCTAATCCATCTATTATTATCTACTAAATAAACAACTACCTCAGATCTTCTCAGAAAATATTTCACAGGAAGGCAACAGATTATTTAAGTAGAAGTAGTTCTTCATATCCTTATTCTTATTCGCCCACACGGAACCCCATTATAATTATTTAATCATAGTATATCAACTTTACCATGCTAACCATCACTTCCCAACTGTGTTTATATACATGCTCTCTTACGCATGACACTATTTCACAAGAAAATAATACCTTTCTTGTTATAAATATGGGGTTGATAATGTACATAACAATGTAACTATATCAAACGAATTCCTACTTTAGGCCAAATGTATTTTAAAATCACATACAACTGCTTGGGAAATATAATAATGATAAAATATATCATCATCCATATGTACCATCAAGCAGTCCTGAATTCCATAGGAAGTTTTCTGCTTCTTTACTTTCAAGTATAGGATCTTTCTCTGGCAGATAGGTTGTTTGCTCCAGCATATGGAGACATTTCCAGTTCAATATATCAACTTTTCTTCAAGACATTTTATGAAATTTACAAAGTACTTTGTACATATCACAAATATACAAAATGGAGCCAACCTGCAACTCAACCTAAGGGAGTCAAGTTTATGATGTCAGACTTGGGAAGTAATCTGAAGAAAAGCATCTGCCTTTAACTCAGGGCAGTTATCTTTCAGGCAATTCATTGCTGCATGCCAGCTTCTAAGTCCCTTAATCTTCACTCTAGGCACTGGGTCCACTTCGTTTGTAAAGCAGAGAGCCTCCACACCAGAGCAGCTAAAGACTAAAAGCCTGCATCAAAGCAAAACTACATTTCAAGGATTTCCACAAATCTGAGCACCCCCACCTTGCAGAGATATAGTTAACTCTGGGAACAGCCTTCACTCCTTCATGATATATGTGCATTTAAAACGTATCTGAAATGCAAAGAAGTCTTTAAGGGTCAAGCAGGACAATGTCTATGTGATAGGAATTTGGAGCACACAAAAACTGTAACTGACATCTTGCTCTGCCTAAGTCATAAGCAACGGGCTTAGCCGATAAAAGAAGTATAGTAAAGTGAGAAAGAAAACTAGAAATGAGAGGGGAAATGAACAGAAGAAATACCAATGGGAGCTAAAGAAAGAAAGGAACACATCTTAGAGGCATGCACACATATGATCAGTCTCAGTAATATGTTGACAATAAACTTCATCATTTTTTGTTTTAGCAAAGGTTTCGGGAAGAGGAACGGTTAAGAGTCAAGCTGCCCCCACAAACTAGCTTTAAAAAAGAATCCATGACATTCCCTAACCCCAGCTTCTCTCTACCTAAATAAATAAAACTATAATTCTCAAACCTACTCAGGTAGCAGGGCAGCAAGAAGTCACTAGAACTCGCTGCAGAACACCCTGAAATTTGGCTATCTATATTAAATTTAATTAAACATGTAATTTCTGCCAATCAGAAAACCCACTTTATCCTAGATTCTGACAAAGAAAAATACCAAAAGGTTAAGAAATCTTTTTGAGAGTGAAACTTGGAAATGAGAAAGTCTAATACATTAACTTAATTTGTCTACCTATTGGGAAAAAGTCAGCCAGTTCAGAGGACACCAGAAAAAAGAGCGTGAAAGGCAATGAAATTCAACAAAGCACCCATCACAAGAGGGGGCATTTAAGCAATACTTTTTTAAAAAAGATTTTATTTATTTGACAGGGAGAAAAAAAGGGGAGGAAGAGAGAGAGCGCACACAAGTAGGAGGAGCGGCAGGCAGAGGGGAAGGAGAAGCAAGCTCCCCCTGAGCAGAGGGCCGGACCCCAGGCTGGATTCCAGGACCCTGGGATCCTGATCAGAGCAGAAAGTAGACACTTAACTGACTGAACCACCCAGGCACCCTAAGCAATAGTTTTAAAGCCTGCTCTAGGTTGGTGAGTTTTTCTGTAAAGAATAAGAGAGTAAGCATTCCATACTTTGAGGACTATACATCCATGTCTCAACTATGCAACCACTCAACTCTCCCACTGCTATTGTGGAAGCAACCAAAAACAGTAAGAATCCACCATACACAATAGGAATGAGTGTGGCTGTGTGCCAATACAACTTTACTTATGCACACTGAGATGTGATTTTCATATAATTTTCACATGCCATGATACATTCTTTTGATTATTTTTATAAAGAAGCACAAATCACTTCTAACTCCTACACTTGAAGGGAAAAACAGGCTGCTGCTGGCCAATCTGGCCCATGGCCCTGAAGTTTAGAGACCCCCACTTTCAAAGACCTTAAAATGAACTGAGCAAGGATAGAGTCCCATCTAGATAGGCCCGCCCATTTGTAAACTAGCTCATTAGCTAGCAAGAAATCTGGGCATCCCAGACAAGATTATCTCCACCACCCTCTAAACCCTCTCAGCCCCTCCTTCAGGCAAGGGCACAGGTGCATCCATCCAGAGCTTTGCATTGTATAAGAAGCTCAGACCTAGGAACCTGAAGTTGTTTTTTTTTTTTTTTTCTTTCATTCTTTCTTTCTTTTTACCTAAATTCTACCAGGCGCTAAAGCGTATATTAAATACAGTTGATTCAACCCTTTAAAAAAGTTCATTGTAGTCACGTATACCCAAACTCAGCATGTAAAAACTCCCAAGCCCCAAACCATCACCTCGTTAGTTTTTCAGATCGTGTTGTTTTTTTAATTCTGTTAAAGGTAATCTAAATGAGGAATGTCTACGGAAACACAAAAGGGATGTTTACACTACAGCTGTCCACACAAAAGCTGGCTGACAGCTTCTAGACACTTTTCAGATTCTTCCCCTCTGGACATCAAACGAACATGGAGAGTATTCTTTCTGGGCTGAAGTCACGGTCCTCTTATCTAATGCTACCGAAGAAACACCAGCTGCCACCCGCACCCTCCCCATACAAGGCACGCAGCGCCCACGCTCGGGTTCTTCGCCAGCTGAGCAAGCTCTGCAAGCCCCACCCGCGGAGACGGATGGAGACGTCCCGCCGCCCCCGACTCGCCGCCGGCCACTGCGCAGCGGCGGCCACCCGGCCCCCCTCCCCCACCACCCCTGGCTGTCGCCTGGCCCCTCCTACGTTAGGCAGTCCCGGCTTGAATTTCCATGTGATCTGCGGGAAAGAATAGCCTGGCCTTTGTGCCTCTGCAAAGAACGCAAGCAAAAATTTACACCATCACCACCCCACGACACACACACAACTCCCAAGACACAAAGCGTCTCCCCAACAGCGCTTCCCGAGGAACATCCGGCATCCCCCGGCTGCGAATCGCAGACAAAGGCGCCCGATCGGCGCGGGGTAGCTGAAGAGGGTGGCGAGAGCTAACTGCTCCCACCACGGGGGACAGTGGATGAAAGGGCACAGGCGCCGCGGGGGACGGGGGGCGGGTACCAATTAGCGGCGCGCTGGGGGTCCGGCAGACAATGCTAAAGAGGCCAGTCTGGGGGGGCTTTCTCCCCCCGATCTATGCGCCCCGCACAGCGTAACGGTAGAGGGGGCGTCCGGCCCGGGGCGCGGCCACACCAGCGGCGAGCAACAGGCTCCTGCGTCTCGGAGTGCCTGCCCGCACGCCAGGCCCGCGGTTCCCCTCCCCAGCACCATCCCTGTGCCCCTCCCGGCGAAGAGAAAGAAAAAAAAACTTTTAAACCATTTAGAGTAAGCAAGGGCAAAGGGGCGGGGGTGGTGTGAGGGCTGAAAGGACTGGGACTAGCGCTCGGGGGCCATCCAAGTAGAAGGAAACTTCCAGATCCCATCCTTTCAAAGAGCCGGAGGACCAGCGGCTTCCCTGTACCGCCCGGCCGCGCGGGGTGGGGCGAACGCACCCCGCCCGCCCGCCTGCCCCGCGCGCCGAGCCCCCAGCGCCCGCGCACCTTCCCGGCCGGCGCGCGCTCAGAGCGCGGGGGCGCGCTCCGGCCTCCAGGGCCCGGGCCCCGGCGCCGCTTACCCGGCTAGCGGCGGCTGCCCCGGGCGGGAGCGCAGAGGGGGAGGAGGGCTGGGGAGCCGGGGTCGCCGGGGACTCGGGAGCCTCGCCTCGCTCCCGCTCGCCCTCTTCTCTGCTGAAGTAACGGCCCGGCGAGAAGCTTCGGGATAAACGCGCACAGACACTCACGCGCGACCGAGAAACTTAATCCTGCCCGGCCGGCTGCGGCCCGACGCCAGCCTCGCGCTCCGCCGCGCCCCCTCCCCCCGCGCGCGCCGCACTTGCGCCAACCCGGGCTGCCGAGGAGGAGGCGGCGGCGGCGGCGGCGGCGGCGGGGCCGGGGCTGCCTGGGCTGCGTGACGCCTGCGGCCGGCGGGGCGGCGGGCGCGCCTCGGCCAATCAGGGGGCGCGGCCCACCCCGCGGGTCCTGGGTTTTAAACTAGCTCGCAGTCGGTCGGCCTGGGGTGCAGGGCGTGGGATCTGAGAGGTTGCCTGGGGGAATACAGGGCGCCCCGTTAAGTGGGAACGTCTAATAACAAGGAATAATTATTTTGGCCAACTATGGCACGTACAGTTTGGGACATACTTATGCTGAAAAATTGTTCATTGTTTATCTGAAATTCGAATTTAATCTGGGCGGGGTGCATTTTTCCTTTCTAAATCTGGCAACCTGTGGGAACTAACTGGTAGCCTCTATTTCTAGTTTTGAGGACTTCATTTTTTTTTTCCCATTATGTGGACTGCCTTGTAGATGCCTTCTGTACTGGTAGCTTATTTAAGTGGTATGGGATGGTGATGAGAAGCACTTTAATGAGAAGGCATGGGGAGTGGGGGTTTAGTAATCTTACATTCTAAGTAACTTTTACAACATCAGTGTGCTTTTTAGACATATCCAATTAGAAGACGGAAACAAACATGAAAGAAGGATTATGAATTGCATGGTGCGAGAGAAACATATTCATTTCTATTTTCTGCCATTTAAGGTTGTGTTTCTGATACCCTCAATTCCTGAGTCCCAAGAATCTTTTCTGTGGAAGAAAACATCTTCCTCTCACAATACATACATCTAATATCAGACTATATACATCAAAGGATACTAGAAAGTCCAAATTAAAATATTTAAAAGAATTTCTTTTACTATCCTGAATTAAAAGTTCTGATTTCTGGGGGTGCCTAGGTGGCTCAGTGGGGTAAGCCTCCACCTTTGGCTCAGGTCATGATCTCAGGGTCCTGGTTCCAGCCCTGCATCTGGCTCTCTGCTAAGCAGGGAGCCTGCTTCCTCCTCTCTCTGCCTTCCTCTCTGCCTACTTGTGATCTCTCTCTGTCAAATAAATAAATAAAATCTTTTTTAAAAAAAGTTCTGATTTCTTTGGCAGACTTGTAAAATTTTTTGTCTATTAAAAAAAGTGTAAAAAAAATAAAAATAAAAATAAATAAAAAAAGTGTATTTCTCCAATATTCACCAAATAAAGGAAAATACAGTTTTTAAAACATACAAGGCTCCAGAGGGAAGCTGATTTGAGCTGTTAAATGGATATTTTCAGAAAGTTTCAAAATAGATCAGTTGCCTGCAAATGACTGGGAGTAAAATGAGCTAAAATGCCCTGGGTGGAGAGAGAGTGTCCTCAGTCCAAGACCCATTGTGCTTTCTCAAACACAGGCATCAGTGTAGTTTTGCCTACTGGGAACATAAAAGCACAGACTATCTTTTCTTCAGCATCTGTGGATATTCATCTCCTCTGGGTCTTTTGAAAATGAAAGTGAAGTTAAGATGAAGGGAAAATTCATCCCTTGCATCTTCAACATATCTCTGTCTTGTGTAACCTTCCAATCAGCACTCTAAGCTCTCCCCATTGAGAGAGAGACAGAGGAAGGAAGGCAGGCAGGCAATAACATTACTCCCCAGTCCATCTCTCCCCAGTTACATTTTCTCCTCTTTTTTTCGTAGTTAAATTTCTTGACATCAACCACCTGCATCATGGCTTCCTGCCCCATCACTGCACTGAAAGGGCTTTTGCTAGGCACCAATAATCTCCCCCTTAACTAAATCCAATGGATATGTTTCTCTCCTTATATTCTCTGTCCTCTCCAGATGCATTCATAGCTATTGAACACACTCTCTTGAAAGTGGTGCCCCCCACGCCATAATTCCATACAATCACACTCAGTTTTTGCTCCTTCCTCTTAGGGAGCAGCCAGCGTGTGGGACTTGAAGCTTACACGATTTGGGGCTCTGCTTTAAGAAAAGAAAAACAGAGATCTCTCTTTTGAAAACTTTACATAAATATGTGACCATGTAAACACATTGCTAGGGCTTTTCCCAGGAAAGAGAAAGACCCAGAATCTTTTTTTTTTTTTCCAAGTTTTGTTTATTTCAGCAATCTCTACACCCCACATGGGGCTCAAACTCACAACCCTGGGATCAAGAGCCACATGCTTTTCCAACTGAGCCAGCCCCAAATACCCAGAATCTTTTTTTTTTTTTTAAGATCTTATTTATTTATTTGACAGAGAAAGACAAAGTGAGAGAGCGAACACAAGCAGGAGAAAGGGAGAGGGAGAAGCAGGCTTCCTGCTGAACAGGGAGCCCGATGCAGGGCTTGATCCCAGGACCCCATGATCATGACCTGAGCCGAAGGCAGACGCTTAACGACTGAGCCACCCAGGCGCCCAATACCCAGAATCTTAAGGTTCACTAGCTTCAAGGCGGATCTGCCTCTGACATCAGGCCACTTTTCAATCTCCTTTGCCAACTGGCCTCCTCTCTCCCCTCTTTAAATGCTGGAGTTCCTCAAGTAATGTCCATGGTAGGGCCATTCACCGAAATACAGAACTGTGAAAGATGATCACGCTTGAGCAGAAATATCATGGTTCCATTTGGGATAATTTAGGTTTGAGTCAGGCAAACAAGGAAGTCAAATAAACACTCAGATATATAGAGAAATCTAGATTGAAGATAGAATTGATGTGGTTTGAGAACATAGGTGAAGTTCGATTGGGTGAGGTTCGGAGCAGACAACCAAGAATTCTTGAGACGTCTTTGGTGCAAAATGGTCGCTTATTAAAGCACGGGGTCAAGACCTATGGGCAGAAAGAGCTGCTGCACTGGGGTTGTGAGGGGTGGCTGATTATATACCATGGGGTTGGGGGAGTAAGGAAAAGGGAGGTTTCAAAAGAACTTTTATATGCTAAAGAAGACCTACATGATACTGGAGGCCTTGCCATTGTCAAGGTAAGGTTGTCTTTCCCCTCTAGAAGGCATTAACATTAAGATGATAGGGAGATTCCTGGAAGAATGTCACACTTGTCCCACCCAGGAGTGGAGGTGGGGGAGGTTGCAGGGTGTCAGCTTATGCTTTGTCTTCAGCCAGCCTTCTACTCCCTCATCAGAATTTTAGGAACCTTTGCCCAATCCGTGATTAACTGGAAGGGAAAATCAACTTACTTAAGGAGGGCCAATAACTAAGATTACTCCGTGACTCTCGCAAATTAGTAAAAAAGCATTGTGCTACATTCTCATTGTACCCTATGCTATTGCTTCAAGGTATTTACCCTCCTTGTAATTATATATTTAGTTTTATAATGACTTATGCGTGGCTCTCTGTCCCCTTAGACCAAAAACTCCAGGAGAGCAGGGGCCAAGTCACAGTCTCATCCTCAGAGCCGAGTAAAAGGTTTCATAACTAGTTAGTCTTCAAATGGAATGGGACAAATACATGACTGCAAGAATGAACAGTTCATCAATAGAACTTTTGTGTTCTTGCCATAGACTCATCTCAAAGGATCCCATTTTGAGAGGATTCTCTTGTTGCTTAGAAATTCCAAAGGATTCCTCTTTGAATAGCAAAGCATTTCCTTTTGTCATTTTCCAAATCTGGTCATTCTCAATTGCAAAGGAAGTAAGTGCATGAAATCCTAGCTGCTAGGAAAGCACAGGAGAACAATTCCATAACTACCTACTGCAGGTGTTCTGAGTGTCTTAAAAGGTAAAATGGCATCTGTTCCATTGAATTACATGGGAAAAGCCCATAACATGGAATGAGAGGAAAGTTTAAGGAATTTAATTCTCTGATTTAATGCAAGTATATAAATGAGATTAAAACAAAGGATTCTACCTTGTTTAAAAAGACACTATTGCTCTGATCCCATTTAGCAAAGCAAATCCTACATGCCCACTTTATTTTTTTTTTAAGATTTTATTTATTTATTTGACAGAGAGAGAGAGAGAGCAAAAGCAAGCGGAGCAGCAGGCAGAGGAGGGAGAAGAAGGCTCCCCGCTGAGCAGGGAGCCCAGGGCTCTGCTCCATGTGGGGCTCCATGCAGGGCTTGATGTGGGGCTTATCCCAGGACCCTGGGATCATGACCTGAGCCAAGGCAGAGGCTTAACTGACTGAGCCACCCAGGTGCCCCCTGTATGCCCACTTTAAACAGTGTGTATCACAGGACAAAAAGGCATCTTGTTTAGGTTAGTTCTTTCACAAACTTATCTAGCACTTGGAGATGATTTCATCTGGGAGCTTCCCCTTTTGAAGTTAACCCTTATAGTTTATTGCTCTATTCTCTTCTGCTTATTCTAGAGCCAGAGGGTCCAAGCTTTCCTAGAAGTAACAAGACAGTGTGGTGGATTCCTCTGGTTTAAAAAAAAAATTCAAGAGGTTTAAGTAAAATCTTACAGAGAAAGGTAAAATGGAAAGAATACAATAAAGCTGATCTTCTCTATGGGGTGGGTTGAAACTCACCCCAAGCCCACAGATTAAGAATTCTTTCTATTTCGTGTTGGTCACGGCCTCTGAGATCTGAAGATGAAGGAATTAGGAACATTGTGTGTATCCCAGCTATATCCTCAGTGAGGCATTCTCTACAGAAATTTGTTTTTCTCAATTTTGCGTAACGTTCAGATCATGTTTGTAAGGAAAAAGATCTGGGGCACTTCCAGAATTGGTTAAACTATTTTGTATTATAATTCAACAAGTACAAACATAAATGCATAATATTATTTTCCATTTGTTGTTCCTCTGTAACTCTAAAACTGGTGAAAGGCCCAAGTTGCTCAAAATCTTTAATGTCTGCTAGAAAGATAGACCGTGGAAATTCAATTTTTGATCCATGAGGATACAGAGGTAGGACTCTTTTAGTTGCCTATTAAGCACACAATCTCTGTTCTGCCTTCCTAACACTGGATAGCCTAGGTATGGAAGAGGGGCAGTCCCTTACTGGTAGGAGCACCCGCAAGGCTCCAGCGTCAAAGCTTCATATAAACTGAATTCTTTCCCAAGGACTAAGTGACGCTGGGGGAATTCTAATTATGGTACAATGGACTATTTCCGGACCTTAAGTAGCTCTGATTCTTATTAATGTTTCTTTTAAGTGCAAATTAGTAGGTGGTATGTTTGCATCTTCCTCTGCCTAAAGGCTATCAGCTGTATAACAAATACCCATTTCTAATTTATTACAGTTTGCAGAATGATTTTTACCCTCTGTCTACTGGCTGACTGATTTTATAGTTTCAACTGGCCTCTAGTTTCTCAGATAAAAGAGAATACTTTTTTTTTTCCCAGTCTGTTGAATGTTAGAAAAAATAGACCATTTTAAACAACCTTTAACTTTTTTTCAGCATTGAAAACAGACAAGATTAAAAGAAGAGAATATGAAGAAGAAAGTAAAGAATGTTAGAATAATGAATATATATGTGTCTAGGAGAGAAAGCCATTAGGAGGAGGGAATGGCTAAGAAAGAATCCCAGGCATGAGAAAAACGCAAAATTATGTCTGTTTTGAGAACATGTAGAATAATCTGTCTCTCTTCATGTAACAACTGTTTATAGAAGAATAGAGGCAGTGAAACCTACAATGTGTCGGATTGGGTCTCATCTCTCTAAGGAAGAAAGAAAGGGCACTGGGAGGTCATGACCATCTGACCTTGAGTTAATTTGCTTTTATACCCACAGAATTCTAGTGCAGTGAGGAAATCCTGGGCAAAAACTTTGGGACTAGGTTATTTTTTGGGTGGAATCCATCCAGACACTGTTCCAGAATCTCTGACTCAAGTTCATGTAAGCTAGAATGACATTTTGAAATCTCTCTCCTACAAAATATGTCCAAATAAAGGTCAAGAAAAATAAGCAATTAACAAACAATGAACAATAATGAGAAAATCTGTTCATGTTGTCTTTTAGGTAACACCCCTCTGTGTTCCATAAGACTAGAGAAAAGAAACTGAGTTTTTGAGATGACCATTGTGTCACTGGATCACATTTTACCTGCAGCCCATCCCATCACTTGAATTTCCATTTAGATGAGCCAATAAATCACCTTTAGTTCTTAAAGTAATTTGAATTAGGTTTTCTGTTATTTGCAACTAAAATCATTTAAACTGATGAAATATACATATTCAGCCATTTGCAGTGAGCTAGACAGGTACTTTCAAGTGTCAAGGAACACAATGAAATTACCTCAGTTGGAGGGAGTTTGTTAAAGAATAGCTAGGATTATTAGGAAGACGAGAGTCTCCATAGGTGAGACAAATGGAGAAGTGTGACATCTCTCTGGTCCTACCACAAGCACACAGAGAGAAATGGAAGGTCAGGTCAGAGGATGCAGATCTCAAGACCAAGATCAAATCAAGAAGATTTTGCACTTCTACCGTAATGATGATTCAGCAAAGCCCTGTCTCTATTTACCTTGTTTTCCTTCTGTCTCTAACAATAATTGTTTAAATTTGTTCCTTGAGAATCTGGTGATCCTATATTCTGGTTTGTTTAACAATGAGGCAGTGAACAGCTCTGTGTTCTATACACAGAGGAAGGCTTGTTGATTTACGGGCTTCACTTTTAAGGGAGCAGCATTATATTCAGGAGCCCCCAAGTTCCAGAAAAAGAAGTCTTTGCTCAAAACCATTGAATGTATTTAAAGAGGGTATTTTTAGGGTGTTTGAGAAATAGACTCCTAGTCGCCAGGAGTTCTGTATGGAAATTGCCTGCGTCTATGCATGTGTGTGTGTGTGTGTGTGTGTGTGTGTGTGTGTGTGTGTGTATTTGTGTGTGTGCCTGTCTATATGTGTGTATATGGTAGTTGATGATGGTGATGTCAGGTTGTTTTAATCCCCATGTTTTGTACCTGAAATTTTGTTTTAACTCTTCCTTATACCTGATATTTCAAGTTCCCAGCTTCTCTTCAGTTTTAGTAAATGGTTTAGTCCCCTCCATTGCTGTAATATTTTAGGTCCTAAGGCATTGCTTCTTGGACTCTCTGTGAAGAGCCAGGTTTTTTGGTTTTTGCTTTTAATTTCCAAAGTATCATTGATCAAGGCACTTAAAATTAATTGCGAATGATTATATGCCTGAATGTCGGGTCAGTGTTATTGTAATAAAGATTTTTAAAGAAGCATTTAATTTCTTTGTGGACCAGGCTGTCCACAAAGCAATTCTCTAGGACCTTGTTAGTCCAATTATGGTCAATAAACCAGAAACATCTTCATCACTTTGGAGCTGGTGAGAAATGCAGAGTCTCAGGCATCACCCCAAACTACTAAATCAGAATCTTCATTTTAACTAAATCTTAACTTGATGTTGAGGTGATTTATATACACATTAAAGATCTTAGGGAATTTCTAGTCTTTCATCTGTTTTTTGTCTTCCAGGAATGTTCTGCTATATCTACCTACAAAGCCTTTTTTTCTTCTTCTTTTTTTAGCACTTCAGGCTGCCAGCACCTTTTCCTCATTCCTGTCACTGATCAAATGTCCACCTCTGCTGGAGAAGTCTTTTCTGGCTCTGCAATAAAATTAGTAGCCTCGTCCACATCACACTATCTTGTATTATTTTCCTTATAGTATTTACTGTTATCTAAAACGATTGTTGACCCCTTCCTGCCCCCCCCCACTCAGCTCAGCTAGAATGTAAGCTCGATGAGAGCAGAGATGATATCTGTCTCATACCCTGTCCTTTATCCAGTGCTAGCTCAGTGCCTATTTGGGGGTACGAACAAGCGCTGTCTACACTCTGCTTCCATTCACTTCATGACTCTGCTTACTCCTGGCTCCTATGACCTCACCGCTTGTGTTTATCACTTTCTCTGTATGTTCCTCTGAATTTGTAGCAGAGAGCCCAACCCAAACAGGCTTATAAAATAAAAAGGATGCTGGCTTATATAACTAGAAAGGTCCAGAGTAAATGCAGTGGTCAGGCGCAGTTCCCTTACAGCTGTGGCCCTCTTACTCTCTGATTCTTTCAGCTCAGTGCATCTCCATGCATCAGCTTCCTGTTCAGGCTGGCAGCTGGATGACCACCACAGTCCTAACTCTTGTGTTCCCATGGAGTGCTCCCCAGAGACCATGCACTGCAGCTGCTCTCTTTCACAGTAAGAAAACTTCTGTCCTCCAAACCTCCGGCAACATTCCTCCAACATTCCTTAGACTGAATTGTATCACATGCCCCTTCTAAATATGTATACACATATAGAGTGGTGTAATTACAAACCATAAAATGGATAGATCTTAAGGGCACCTTTCATTAAGTTTTGACAATTATATACATCCACATAGACACTAACCACATCAAGATGTGGACTATTTCCATTGCCCTTGAAAGTTGCTTTGCATCCTTTCCAGTCAATCAGATGAGTAACAGTGCCCTGCTGAGCCATCTTGAAGCTGGAAGCCCAAAGAACAATCAGGAATACTGAACCGATCTTTCTGTAAAATACTGACGTTTTATTCATCATGTACATTAACTTTTAAGAAAAATATCACTTTCAAATATGATTTATGCTATTTACTAGTTGTTGTTGTTTGATGTACTCCATCTTAAAAACCACGTGCCACACTCACCTTACTTGCATCTCCCTAGATGCTGCTCTGCAGTCAAAGGGCCTCTGCTTCTGTCTCCTTGTCTCACTCTCTTCCTTAATACAATTTCTGCATGTGATCTCTCCACATGATGGCTTCAGTATGGCTGAGCTTTTCATATGGTAGCTAAAGGCTCCAGAGTAGGTGCCCAAGAGAAGCCAGCAGGCCAGCTGGATTTCTTACCTGATTTAGCCTTGGAAGTCACCCAGGGCAACTTCTGCCATATTTCATTCACTGTAGCAGTCACAAGGAGAGAGGACATAGTCTCTGTCTCTTGATAGAAGTGTCAAAGAATTTGCAGAAGGATAGCGTGGGTGGTTCCCATTTGGTTGAGTGGCTGGCTCTTGATTTTGACTCGGGTCATGATCTCAGGGTCATAGGATCGAGCCCCACGTGGGGCTCTGCACTTAATGGGGAGTTTGCTTGAGGATTCTCTGTCTCCTCTCCCTTTGCCCCTCCCCAGCTTATGCTCTCTCTCTCTCCTAATAAATAAATCTTAAAAAAAAAATGTGCAGATGTATTTTTAAGCCACCATGGATCCCACTGCTTTTATAGCCATTTTTGGACAATAGCGAATAGCCCTTATTTTTGAATATTAAAAATTCCTATCCCAATTAAATTTTTAAAAATTCATCTTCCTTTCAATTTCAAGTGTCTCTCTTTGCCCCCAAGTTTAATTGGATATTGTTGGTTTCATTCACTCTCTCCTCTCCATTCACTCACTCACTGCTATTTTTAGCCCATCGAAGTTAAGAGTAAGAAGCTGGGGATAAGATGAAAAGGAACAAAAACATCCTTTTACTTGGCTGAATGTTGAAAAGAGTCTTCAAGGGCAGATAACCAAAGCCAACTCCCTCTTTTGGGGGGTGATTTATTGAATTATTTGGTGACCCCCCTCTACTCTGGCTCCTTGGCCCTGTGTCCATTATGTGGATGATGTACATTCTTGTGACCTTGTAACATTCTCCTTCAGCTCCTGCTTTCCTGACACACCCTCACACAACCTCTTCCTGCTAGGGTCCACTTATCCAGGCAGGCAGTTCTTTTGGGAATTTTTTTCAAAATGGCACCAGTCTAGACTTACTACATCCAAGTTGTCTTTATGGGCTTCAGAGAAACTCAGCAACTCAGCTGCTCCAAATCTGCATATTGGTCTTGGCCTTGCCATCAAGGCAATTCTAGACAGCCTTTCATATCCAGACTTTTCTAAGGAAGAGTCAAACAGTGTTCTCTATGCTCCCAAACTCTAGATGACCCAGAACAAGTTTCCCTTATGACATTATTACCACGCTGTATTTTAATAGCTGCACCAGGTAAAACCTAAGTTTTATAGCTCAGCAAGCAGCCAGGCTGGGTGATGAAATGCTTCTCTCTATCAGTCAAATCAGACTTGGTGAGCGATTCTCTTGAAGTTCCCCTCACGTTTATGGGGAGATGGTGAAGAAGCAAGATTCTGCCACTATGAGGAGTGGTAGAAAAACATAGTATGTTCTCCCAACTGTGCAGTTTTCTCCAAAGGAAGCCTCACTCTGAAGACAATGTTTGAAATCCTACTCTATTTTAATGTAGCCTGAAAGGGTGCCAGGATCCATGTTGTGTTTCTTAGTAAGCTCGTGGGCATGTGTTTATTTCTCTGTTTAGAATATGTGGAGCAAATATCCCTTGGGTCCTGAGATTTAGGACTTCATCAAAGCTTCACGAGAACAAAAAATGCCCCAATTGATATCACTAACACTTCCGTTAATTTTTTTAACATTTTTTTAAGTTGGCTCTGCATCCAATGCGGGGCTTAAACTCGCCACTCTGAGATCAAGAGTCACATGCTGTACCAACTGAGGACTGAGCCAGCCAGGCGCCCCAACACTTCTGTATTGTATATTAAAGTCACATATAATAGTGCCTGTTCCTGGATCATGTCCCATCTGTCTCATTTCTTGCATTAATATCACATCGTTTTAATTATTATTGCTTTGTAATAGGTCGTAATAACTGGTGGCCTCTTACTACTTTTTTTCTCAAAGTTCTCATAGCTTTTCTTAACTAGTAGAAAAATTACTTAATTATATACTTCAATTTATGGAAATTAAGAATATTAGAAAATCCAAAGTTAATCCAAATGGAATTTGTAGTGTATTTTTTCTTTTAATAGAATCTAAAGTTATTTGTATTTTTTTTACAGGTAGCAACATTTGCAGATTTTATGGAATCTGTATTTTAGAGGCAAATACATAAGAGTAATAACAGCGGTGGCTTTGAGATGTGTTTCTTTCTGTGACATTCCCTTTAAAAATGCAGTCAGTTAGCCAGAGGCCACCTATCAACCTACTTTATGATGAAGAGTTAAGTGAGTGATCAAGTTATACAAATTTTAGGATTCAAATTATCCATGGGCTAAATAATTCACCTTTGAAAGGTCTTATCTTGTTGCAAGAGAGTTACATATTTAATGAACATAGAGATTATATTTTCTAAAAAAAAAAATGCATGAAATTAACAAACATGGTGTATTCTTAGTTACTTACTTAGTTGAGTAACCTGATCGCAAAATTGAAAAGGGGAACGTGAGGGGATTCTAGGTGGCTCAGTTGATTAAGTATTTACCTTAAGCTCAGGTCATGATACCAGAGTCCCATAATCAAGCCTGGCTTTGGGCACCCTGCTCAGGGGGGAATATGCTTCTCCCTCTGCCCCACCCCCAACTTGTACACGCCCGTGCTCTCTCTCTCTCTCTTCCTCCACCCCCCCAAATAAATAAATAAAATCTTAAAAAAAGAAAAAGGAGAAAGTGAAAATTTTGATAAGAGCACACTAACACATCAGTAATATAATTTCAGGGGAATATTTGAGTTTCTACTTTGGAGGGCTCTGCCTCATCATAATAGTGTCCGAATTTTGGCTTTTTATCTCAGTGATACATGTCATAGTCTTTATGAAATAGTTCAATTATTGAGAAGCTTGCTCTAGTATACTCAAAAAGTATTGTTTTTTTTATATTTGACAGCAGTTCAATTTTGAGGCTTTTCTCTTTTATCTTATGTTGCAATTATATTCCATATCACATAAATGATAATATGTGAAAACTGAGCTTACATGAATAATATTTAGTATAATATTTATTATACTTAGTGTAAGATAAAATTTATCCAAACTTAGAGTTCTGAGCCAAGGAGGGGAAGCAATGAGCCCACCACAGAGAGTTCGCTATAAACACGGGGGGTGATATGTGCATCAAAACTGCTCAGGAACCCCATTCACATATCTCCTTATACCTACACAAGCTATTCACAAGGACTCTCCTGTCAACACTTTCCTACACGACCACTGCCACAACTGACACCAAAATCAGAGCAGCCTCACAATCACCTCCACTACCCCACATCACCAACATCAACCCTAGCACCACCCCCACAACCACAAGCATCCTGCATGACCTCCTGGTGTGGAGACTGACAGAAGCTGGACAGAAGCTGAATGGCATTCTGTGCACACACACGCACAATGTGAACTGGGCTTATGCACCTCAAAAATCAAATCCTGGAACATTTTTTTCCCCTCTGTGAAAACAGAGAAACTAGTGAAACTGGCTATGGTTTTTTTTTGCTGAGCTTCTCCAACCTGATTTACTTTTTTACTTTCTTTTCTAGATACCTTCTTGTTTTTTGACCCATTTTGATGTAGTGTTTCTCTTCCAGGTCCAACATCTCTGCAGAGTGATACGTGATCATAGAAAACCCCTAGCTCTGACCCGCCCACCAAAATTACACTTTTGGAATTATTGTACTGCCATTTTTATCCAACTGACTTCTGTACTACATGGCCTGACTTGACCTCTTTCTGATCCAACAAAAATTCACAGAAAATGTCTTCTTCCCCGAAGTTTTCTCTTCTCATGGATTTCATGTAATTCTTCTTTCCTGATCATTTCAATCTTTTTTCTATTAAAACAATGTTGAAAAATTTTAATTATTCTCCATCAGTATTGTTTTTCTTTCTAGAGAAGGTGTCTCCAAAACCTTTAGATCAAAACAAGCCATTTCCATATCAAAGTGACTGTACTTTGAAATTTTTACTTTTTTGCTGTAGCTCCTTATCAAAATAAAATTTAAATTTATACGTTTTGTCATCACTTGGATTCCCTGGGAAGTGAGAAGTTATTGGGGAATGCCCTAGGGAACAAGACTTAGGTGAGGGGATCATGAAAATAGTAAGACTAGGAAAAGGGAGGTGTTGAATGTTACAGCATCACAACAAAGCCCTCGGCAGATCCTACAGGTGTTCTGGAACTAAGATTTCCCTTTAGAGTTGTTCCACCTTGAAGAAAATGGTCTGGGCTTTTATAAGTAATTTGCCTAACTTATTGAACATTATTCCCAAGGACTGTTTCAACAACATCATCCTTACCTATATCTTTGTGGGCTTTGCTTAAACAATTTGCTTTACCAGATATTTTTCTAATTCTATAGTTGTTTTTCATATAAAATCTAATTATGTTGAGGGAGTTTTGCCCACCTCTCCTTCTCTCCACATATAAGGCTGCAGTACAAAAAAATGCGGTGCTGATTACATCAAGTTTAGGGTGCAGTCAGCACATCGACGTATTCTCAAGTGGAAGGAGACAAAGGCATGACTGACTCAAGCCTGGGAAAGCAAGTACAAAGGTCAAGTCTAAAGGCAGAAACAGGGTAACTAACCAACAGAAAAGGTAGTTGGGTATCTGGATCAGGACAGAAACTGGGGCAGGGAAGAAACTGGAGCAGTGCAAGACTAGGTCAAAAACAAAGCAATTGCTACAAATAGCACCCAATGACCACAGATTGCATTTGTTGGTCATTTAGTCCTGAGAATGTAGTGAATGAAGTTGTCAGTATGGCTTAAAACGACACAAAGAAAAGAGACATCTTAATATTTGGGCTTATTTCAAGAGAAATGAATCATGAAGAAATAGAAAATCTGGACAGGACTGATTACTAGTAACAAGATTACACTGGTAATTAAAAATCTCCCAATAAACAAAAGTCCAGGACCAGATAGCTTCACTGGTGAATTCTACCAAACACTTAAAGAATTAATACCAGTCCTTCTCAAATTTTTCCAAAAAATATAAGATGGAACACTTCCAAACATTTTAGGAGGCCAGCTCAAAACCAGACAAGGACACTACAAGAAAAGTAAATAACAAGCCAATATCCCTGATGCACACAGATGCAAAAATCCTCACAAAATGCAAATGAAAATTATCAAACCGAATTCAACAATACATTAAAAGGATCACATACCTTGACCAAGTGGGATTTATTCCAAGGATGCAAGGATGGTTCGACACATGCAAATCAGTCAATGTGATATACCACATTAACAAAATAAAGGATAAAAATCATATAGTCATCTCAGTAGATACAGAAAAAGCATTTGACAAAATTCAACATCTATTTATGATAAAAACTCTCCTGAAAGTGGGTATAGAGGGAATGTACCTCAACAGAATAAAGGCCATAACAAGCCTAGAGCTAACATCATAATCAATGGTGAAAAGCTGAACTGAAATTAGATATAAGACGAGGATGTCCACTTCTGTTTTTATTCAATGTAGTCTAGCCAGGTCAATTAGGCAAGAAAAAGAAATTAAAGCCATCCAAATAAAAAAGGAAGAAGTAAAACTGTCACTATTTGCAAGTGACATGATATTACATGTAGAAAACCCTAAAAACTCCTGCAATAAAACAAAACTGTAAGAACTAATAAGTCAATTCAGGAAAGTTGCAGGATACAAAATTCATGTATAAAAATCAGTTGTATTTTTATACATCAATAAAGTATAGAAAAGGAAATTAAGAAAATAATCCTATTTGCAATTGCATAAAAAGAATAAAATACTTAGTAATAAGTTTAACCAAGGAGATGAAAGACTGAAAACTATAAAACATTGGTGAAAAAGGAGAAGACAAATAAATGGAAAGATATTCCATGCCCACGAATTAGAAGAATTAATATTGTTTAAATGTCCATACTACCCAAAGCAATCTACATACTCAGTGCAATTTCTATCAAAATTCCAATGATGTTTTTCACAGAAATAGAATACACAATCTTAAAATTTGTATGGAACCACAAAAGATGCATTTCTTACCTGTCTTGGAAAACAACATTTTTCAGGCTCCCTGGCCAACTGGCTTCCAGCTCAATTCCTCAAAAGGACAGCAAAAAGGAGAAATCTGTTTTTAACCTCCTTCTCTTTGCTTTGGGCAATCCCTAGCAATGCCTTGTTCCTTGGAGATTTCTGCTCCCTCTGGATTGATGCATAAGCCTCCATTCACCCTGCTCTTGAGTTCTGGTAAATCTGCATTATCCCTTTGTTCCTTAATTCCTTACTGAGGGTACTATGAGCTTCCTACTGTAACTAATATCTGGGAAGTCTCACCATCCCCTCTTTGTTTTTTCTGTCTTTCCAATGCATTTGTAGGTCATTTCTCATGCTAAATTCCATTTATTAAACTAGCTGGCATAGGTAATGTTTTTTTGCCTGAACCTTATTATACCCACTAA
>CM052892.1:48128666-48175493 GCA_028534135.1 Potos flavus | reverse complement strand
AAAAAAAAAAAAAAATTAAAGTCTTGATATCATAGAGCTTGCATCCTACTGTGGGATAGGAGAAGAAACTGTCCCTTTTTGATGAGGACTGAGAGGGTTCTCCAGATGTAGGATTTTAGCCCCAAAACTGGAAAAAATCCAGGCATTTTGAGGCATGACCATCATTCTGTGAGGATATAGATAAAGAAACATATATGTATTTTTAAAAATCTCAGGTAGTAATAAATGCAATGAAGAAAAATAAAGCAGGATAGGAAGAAAGGAATGACAGGCGTGTATGAGTTCTCTGTTTTGATAGTGTGGTCTGGAAGACATTTGGGATGAAATAACATTGAGCAGAGACCTGAATAACTTAAGGAAACAAATATTGCAGATACCCAGGTTGAGAGACCAGCCAAAGGAAAGGCCCTAAAACTGAAATATGTTTGATAAATGCATCAGTCATGGTTCCACTAGGAAACAGATGGCATAGATAAATAAACAATAGTTAGTCAGTAAGGATAATTTGAAAGTTAGAGAAACTAAGCCGATTAGTGAGCCTGGGTACGTGAAAAGATGCCATTCCAATTTCTCCATGATGCTCGGCTCTGCTCTGCTCACCTCAAAGACATCTTCACAACAATCCCCTCCCACAAAATAAATGAAAAATAAATTTCACAAAAAACTTCTTATCCCAAATCAAAGAATTCATGAATCAAAGGATTTTTTGGGAAGGAGTATCTTCTACATATTTACCCTAAGTATCCAAATTCCATTTGAAACCTAGTCAGAACACTAGATTAGAATAAAATACCTTCTTTTAAAACCTTAGAATATGCTGGGTTATTTAAAGCTTCATTAAAATAAAATTTACATATATAATAGAAATCTCACAAAATACAGTAAGATTATGTGACAGAGACTACTCATTTTATGTACAATTTTATTCTTCTCTCTTTTCTTAGTGAAAGAATCTTGAACTTTTTCAGGATGGTAATGTATGTTGGGAGAGGCATGGACCCTGAGCATGCCTACATTTTCTTATTGGGTATGTCAAGGATGCAAGGTCCTGACTGCTCTTGACCCAGACTATTTTCCAAGGTTGTTTTTGCAGCAAGCAAGACCAAGAGCAGGTTTGCTTACTACTTGCTATAAAAATGTTGTGTTTCCCCAAACTCAGTGCTCTTCTTCTGCAATGAAAATCATTGCACGTGCAGGCTGTCATCCAAGCCCATAGCATCATTCCCATGGGACCGAGGGGCCAAGGTCATCTATACAAATATGCTGTGTAATGATTAATAAAGACCCAAGAGTCTCTTGTCTTCTGTCAGCATCCATGAAATAGTGACAGGATAATGTAATAGTTTGTAAGTTAGATAAAATCAAATTCCGAATTTTACTTGAGGAAAAGTATTTTGCAGGTGGATACAACCAGGTATTTGAATTCTGGCAAAGGATCTATAAGTGAAAATTACTGGGAAGAATTTGTGCAAAGTTTTCCTAAAGAGAGATAGATAGCAAGAGTGTTCTTTTGTTGTTGTTGTTCTTTATCTCCTCTTCCTTTCTATTGTTGAAATAAAGTAAGTTGGGTGGATATCTAGCAGCCATCTTGGGACATGCAGTGACCTTGAGCATAGAAGCCTTTACCAAGGATGGCAGAGTAGAAAGATAGATGAATCTCAGTTCGCTGTTGACCTTTGTGGAATTTTCATACTGATTTTTGCCTACTTGTCTAGATGGTTATATTTGGTGAGAGAATAAACTGTTATGTCTCTGTTACAGTACTTGGGAGTCCCCTACTTCCAAAATTATTAAAGGAATTTTTATATATTATGAACACCTAATAAATGAGATACCAGTGGTTTTAAATGTCTCAAAAGCATAAGTAATTTCTGAGAAGTGCCTCGTAAACCTGTCTGAAAAAAACAATCAGTAGAATTGGGAGTCAGAGAGTCTGTTGGGCAGCTCTAGGTCCCTCCTCCATCACTTTAACTAGAGAAGACTTATTTTCAATCTGTTTTGTATCATTTGGTCTTCTGGATAAGTTTTTATTCGAAGAAAGACTCCACCTCAGTAAAAAAGTTTAGAAACTACTGTGGTAGCGAAAGTTTATAAAACACCATCCATGTAATTATGTGAACTTGAAATTAGAAAACTTTATCTCAAGTTTACTATTTGGAATTCATTTGATATTTTATAATTGTATTTGCAAGAATAGAAAATTGGTTTTAGTTGTGATGGAATGTGTTTTGGCAATCCTAGTGCATGAATTTCCATTTGTAAGTAATTTTAAAAGGTTATATTCTTCCCTGAGTACACATTTTCAAGTACCTATTATTACTATTCTACTTTATGCATTAGTATCTTGGGATGAATATGGCCCTTAATGTAGAACCTGGGATTACAATGTTATCATTTTTGAATTTTTTTAACAACTGCTAAGACGACTCTGCAATTACAACAAATTAAAATACTTCTACTATTGCTCAAAATAATCTTATAACAACTGCTTCAGCTTTTACCATAGGAAACACAGCAAAACTTGGATAAAATACGTAGCAGCCTAAACAAACACAAAAGATTTTTTCAGATGCTAACTAAATGAAACAGAATACGATTTCGTTCTATTTTATTTAAAATAGTCATATACCTATTTACTTTGAATTTAGATCTAATATGAGTAATGAGAAATGGAAGCAATTACACAACATACTTGTTAGTCTTGCATTGAAAGCACCAAGATGTCTTTTGAGTAGTAAATGTTTCTTTTTTTAGAATATTTATTTATTTATTTATTTATTTATTTATTTATTGAGTAGTAAATGTTTTTCAAAATTACAACAATGTTTTTACAAGTTGATCTAATAAAATCCTTCCACAATAATGCTATTTCTTAGCTAAAGAGCTATCAGAAAAGATGCTTTCATGAACCACTCACAATGGCCTCATTTCCTTCCAGTAAAGGAAGACTATGTACCATGATGATCCAGAATCAGCAACTGATTAAGGCTGAATAGGAGACTAAGCAGAGGTCTGTTCAAAATGTTTAACAACTGGTATGGCCTGGGCCCTGGGAGACAAGGGGAAGAGACTCCCCCTCTTTATTGGAGAAGTTTGAAAGTCACATGACATAAGTCATGTGATACGGGGTGATGTTTGTGACAATCTTCAAAACAATTGACTGCAATTTTCTTCTTATCTCTGGTTGGCTTATATCAGAGAGTTAGAAGGCTTTCACAGGTAGGCTAGGAGAAAGAAGCAAAAAATTTTTTTTCCTTTGTGGAAATATTAGGTACTCCTAAGTTTCCACTTAAGTTATAGTAAGCTTCCCTGGAAAGATCTAAGTACTCCCCAGATATAGCCCCTGGACTCAGTAAAAATCAATGGACCACAGTGGAATTTGTGACTGAATTCTAGTATCTTAGATTAGGTGTTAGAAATGGAGGCATGTAGGAGCCCTTCCCATGTGACCCCTGTGACTCATCTGCCATCTTTCAGATGTCAGCTACAGGAGGTTCTGCTATCCTTCTAATGAAAACACTTCAGTTACAGAACAAATCATCATTGATAAGACTTCTAACTACAAAATTAATCTAATCAGTTCAATCTTTTCCTTATTTGTAAACGAATATAGTTAGTAAATATTATGGAAGAAAAGATTCCATTTATAAAATCAATAGAATAAAAAAACTAAGAATAAACTTCTCAAAACATAAAACACACATTAAAAAGACTATGTTACTCAATGTTCACAAAAAAAAGACTCAAATAAATGGAGAAATATGCTTTGTTTTTAAAGAAGACTGAGCAGAATGTCAGTTCTCTTACATTAATCCAGAATTTAAATGTAATTCTAATAAAGATCTGCATAGAAGTTTTTAGGGGGGGAAATGATCCAATAATTCAAATGCATATGTAGAAGGACAAATACATGGACCTTCTAATTAAAAATGGTTGAAAAAAACATACTTATTTCCCTCTGCTACTGAGCCCTGCTTACATGAGAATAAATGGATATGACCATATAAAACGGAGTCATAGATAAACAAGGGTAAAATATTGGGAAAGGAATCCATGTAACAAATTCATAATGGAGAAAGAGATGGAAAGCTGCAAAACCACTTGATTTGCATTGCAGAGTTGAGAATTGATGCTGCCAGGTATTTCTGAAAATGAGAGTAAAAGAAGTGTGAAAATAGGCGATTGGCTGAAAGTATCTTTAAGCATAAGTAGGCTCCAAGATTCCCTAACCCATTCCTCACATCTGGATTGTTGCATATTTTCCATCATGACAAAAGACTGGGGATTTATTCTTTGTGATGAGTAACACCATAGGTCTCTGGCCTGGGGAATATTGAGCACAGATGAGGACCAATGTACTGCTGAAAAACAGGGATGTTGAATATGAAGGGTGAGAAGGTAATTGATAATGCCCAATAGTCTCCTCTTCAATTCAACTTACAGGGCAATAGCTACCTGACCACACTCTTAAGCATGGCATTGAATCCAATCAAGCGAAGATGAAATTGCTAAAGATACTGATATTAGATGCTCCCTAAATTTATTTTTTTAAATAATAAAAGTTAAAAAAAAAAAAAAAGATCGCAGGTTAGATGCTCCAGAAACTAGACTCTGAAATGGAGATTAGCTTACAGGAAGTTAACTAGGGAATGCTCACAGGAACCACACCTGTAAAAAGAAGACAAGAGAAGAAGGAGGATTGGAGGGAGGGAATTGAGTTATGACCACATTTCAAGCTGATGCCATGGGAGATCTGAAGCCAGGTTGGCCGTTCAGAGTTGTCCTGCATTATGGACTTCTATGCCTTCATGTGGACCAATTATTGGATGCAGTTTGCCCCTAAGAAGGAAGCATGATGTCATAAGGAAACTTTTTTCAACTGGGAGCAATTTCCAAAGAAAGGAACTTCCAGATGATGACTGTCAACTTACTCCTGGCAGCTAAGGAAGTTAAACCTTCAGTTCTGAAGGAGCTGGGAACATCTGCTAGATTGCCTACAGTGACACTGCCCACATTTGTCATATGCACACATTTCCCACTGGCTATTTAGTGTCTGCATCAGGCAAGAAATACTAAGTTATGCTGGAGTAACAGATGATCTCCAAATTGCAATGGTTTATAACCATGCACGCTATGCTCGAAGTCAACTTTGATTTGATACATAGGGCAGCTGGGGATGACCTCTAACTGAAATTTTGCTGACTTTTGCAGATTGAGAAAAGCATGCCAAAGAGCACTGAATCTTAAAGCTTAGATGTGACAAACATCACTTCTGCTAATATTTCCTTGGTTAAAGCTTACCACATGGCTATGCCTAATGCCATTAAGTAGAGACATATAACATCCTTTACTTCACTTATCTATTACCTCAGAGCTTAGTGACCCAATACAATATACTTAATGTATTAGTTTTCATGATTCTAAAGGTTGGCTGGGCTCATTTGGGCGATTCTTCTCTATAGTGTAAACCAGATTCACTGAGGGAGCTGACTGCAACCAGGAACTTAGCAGAGGCTAAAAGCCAGGATATGATCTCCTTCCCATGTTTAACGTTTGGTATCAGCTGTTGATTGGAAAGCATCTTGGTTTTCCTTCATGAAGTCTCTCATTATATGGTGGACTAGGCTGGATTTATTTTTATGGTGGTCAGAACATCAAGAGAGTCAAAATGGAAATTGGTAGGCCACTTATGGCTATGCCTAGAATAGACATGACTTTTGATGGACTTTGTTGGTCAATCCATAGTCAAGGGAGGAGAAACAGGCAAGGATGGAAGAAATTGTTGGCAGCTGTCACTGGAAGCCATTTACACTAGAAGGGAGGGGAAAAAGGAGTTTTGGTTAATGGTTATACCATCCAGTGAAGGAGAGTCTGCTAATATAAACATCTGGAACATCAGGTGTTTAAGATTTATTTATTTAATTTAAAAAAATTTTTTTAAAGATTTTATTTGTTTATTTGACAGAAAGAGAGAGAGATCACAAGTAGGCAGAGAGGCAGGCAGAGAGAGACGGGGAAGCAGGCTCCCTGCTGAGCAGAGAGTCCCATGTGGGGCTCGATCCTAGGACCCTGAGATCATGACCTGAGCCGAAGGCAGAGGCTTTAACCCACTGAGCAACCCAGGAGCCCCAGATTTATTTATTTTAAAGAGAGAGAGGGAGAGTGCCCGCTCATGAGTGAGGGAAAGGGCAAAAGGAGAGGGAGAGAATCTTCAAGAAGACTCCCTGCTGGGCACAGAGCCTGACCTGGGGCTTTATCTCACAACCCATGAGATCAAACCAAGAGTGAGACGCTTAATCAACTGAACCACCCATGTGCCCCTGGAATATCAGGTGTTTAATGAAAGACTTGAACAGGAAAGAGAACCCTAAAAATATAGAATAAGAAGCAACTTGGAAGAAATATACAAGGAGAGGGAAAAAAATGATAAAACCAAAAAACCACTTAAAGGTAGAGGAAAAAAGAAAAGATTTCATTCAGAAAAAAAATAACATGATATAAAGAAGAAAAAATTTTAAAAGTTTTGGAATTTAAAAACAATGGTAGAAATGAAAAACTGCATTAGAAATTTTGGATTATTAAGTTGAGATCTGCCAGAAGATAAGGCACAAGACATAAAATGAAAAATAATAGGTAAAAGAGGAGAAAATTAGAGGCTGGGAATTCCAAATTTATAGTAATCAGAAATGCAAAAACAAAGAACAAAAGAAACAGATGGAGGAAAATCACCAAATAAATAATTCAAGAAAACTTCCCAGAACTAAAGGTCATGAGTTTTTAGACTATGAAGTGTTCTGACAGCAAAACGGACCAAAATACATTTAAACTAAGGCACACAATTATGAAGTTTCAGACATTGGGAGAAAATACAAAAGCCCACAAGCTTCTTAAGAGAAAAACATATTTCATATAAAAGATCAAGGAGCAAAATGGCACTGAACTTAAACAATAATGATACTGGGAGCCAGGAGACAAAGGGGATTTGTTTTAGAATTCCAAGAGAATAAGATTTCCAATTTAAAAATCTAAACTCGACTCTCTATTACAACTAAGGATATCTAACAATATTTTTTCAAGTGTGCAGTGTCTCAAAATATCATCTTCCATTACCAGAATAAAGGAATAAATCAAGAAAGAGCAAGACATATGAGCCAGAAAGCTAGAGATTGGTTAAGAGAGGCAAAGGGAGACCTGGGGATGACACCTGTCTTAGAGGATGTATAAAAGTCCTCTAAAAGTCCATATTATGGGAAGGGATGTGGTGGCTGGGAGATGGACATTGAGGAGGGTATGTGCTATGGTGAGTGCTGTGAATTATGTAGGACTGACGATTCACAGACCTGTACCCCTGAAACAAATAATACATTATATGTTAATAAAAAAAGATGAAAAAAAGTCCATATTAAAAAAAAAAGCAACCTTCATTGAAGACAACATATGGAAACAGAGAAGATTAACACTTCTATGAGCAAGTTTGTGTGTGAATTAAAAATGAGTGTTCACATAGCTTACATGTGAATGGCAGTTGCATAGCTATACAAATATAATCCTGAATATTAAAGTATATTGGAAAGTATGAGAGAGGGAACATGGGTGGAGAAGGACAGAGATTGGTAAATAAGCTAAATTCTCATCTTCCAAAGTGGGAAGTCAATAGATCAGTCCTACAACCAAAATATTGAGAACTGAAACTGTGTTATTTAGAAGTAGAAAGTACACCCCTGTAGAAACATGTAAAAGAGTA
The DNA here is from genome assembly GCA_028534135.1 of Potos flavus. Classification (NCBI taxonomy): domain Eukaryota; kingdom Metazoa; phylum Chordata; class Mammalia; order Carnivora; family Procyonidae; genus Potos; species Potos flavus. Next base: position 48,167,749 of record CM052892.1, on the reverse strand, counting down.
GACCCATGGTATGTAAATTAATAAACCCCTTGTTTCTTGCTTCAGTCAGGTTGAGTTTTTCTTCTTCTTTTTTTCAAATTTTGTTTTGTTCTTGGTTTTGTTTTATACTGACAGAGTCTTGTCCAAACATACACACATATCCTCAGATGCCACATCTGACGCTTTGGAAAAAAGTGTTTTGAAAAACTTCCTAGGTGATTCTGATACATAGTCTGGTTTGGGAATCACTACTCTGAAGAACAGTGACCTTAGCAATGAACTGTGTTCTTTGATAAGGATTCTAATGAGCTCATCTTTCAAATTCAGATAGAGATAATAGCTGGTGTTCTAGGACAGCTCTTCACTTCTTACCCTCAGCATAGGAGGCAAGATATTATCTCACATAAGCAAATATGAAATAGTGATGATGGCGGGAGGAAGAAACACATTGCTTACTTAGGAAAAAATCACAAAAAACAAAGGACTTGAAGAAATCAGGAATTTTGTTATCTGATATATACGTAAATTGCCTAATGTGCTTTGAACTTTTCTGCCTCCCTAATGCTGCTTCACGTCCCCTGCCCTAATCCTGGAAAAATGTATCAGGGCATTTATTTAATCTTTATAAATAAACCTGAACAAGGGCAGCACCTTCATGCTTCATTCTATGAAGAATCAGTTTCTTCCGCGAGGAGATGTTTTTCCAGTTGAACTGAATCTGTAGATTCACGTAATAAAATGGTCAACTGGATGTTGTTAAATCTTATTTCACCTGATTAACAAATGTTTCTGCATCCCAATTCATTCTGTAGAGAGCAAAATTTTCATGATCTCTACCATATTAGTGTTGCCGACATGAAAACAGATGGGAAATACTTAAAGAATAAAATGACCAAACTTCCACAATCAGGAATGAAAGTTCTAGTTATCAATTACTGCATAACAAACTACCCCAGAACTTAGTGATTTGAACAATAACCACTTTCTAATATTTTATGATTTTGCCGGGAGGAGTTTGGGCTAATGTGGGTGATTATTCTGTTCCGTGTAGCATAAATGGCAGTCACTTGGTAATATTCAGCCAGTGAGAAGACTGGGCTGGAGGATCTCAGGTAGCATCATTTGCATATCCATTCCCTTGGCAGATATGACTGGAAGGCTGAGCTCAGCTAGGACAGTTGACTGGAGCATCTATAAGTGGCATCTCCAGAATGATGACCTCAGGGTAGTTAGGCTAGTTACCTGACTGGACAGTGCTTCCAGAGAAAATGTTCCAAGAGATCTGGTTGAAGGTGCAAATGGTAGCCACCTTTAATCTACCACGGAATGTATGACGTTCATATTTCTAAGCATTGGGAAATCCTTTATGATACAGAATCGATCTAGAAGTTATTCTTCCAACTAAAAAAAAGAAGAAGAATATGCCACTCAGATCCTTCGAAAAAGGGATGACCCAGAAGACAAGCAAGATACATGAACACCCATAGTAGAGACAACTACATCAATTAAAAATGAAAACTTTATTGGTAACAGGAATCTAATACAGTCATTTAGCATAGCATATGGGAAGAAGCAAAACCTCTATATCAATGTCATTGAAAAATACTTTACATTTAAAATAAGTAATTGCAGATATGGTGAATAAGGACCTTCTGCAGATAGTAGTAAGGTCTTTACATATGAAAAAATTTCTAGTTCAGATCATGAAAGACAAGAGCCATGGAGAAACCCACAAAAGCAGACCATAGGCAATGAAAAGGGAAGAAAAATATGTTTAGGGCAAGAAATAAGTCAGTTTTTTAGTCACAGATGACTAAGCCATTTGAGTAGTTTCTTAACATAGAGATTTTACTATAATTATCCTATTATATTGTCTTCATGTTTGTTATCTACAGATTTTGTTTGTATTAACCATCTAGAACTGAATACGTATTTCTCTTCTCCAGGCATTATTTCTAACTCTGCATATTTGCTGATTGAATAATTGAATGCATGATGAAAGCACAAACAAAAGAGTAATAATAAATAATAAATAATCAAGATTCCTTATATTTGAATTAAATTCTCAAAAACTTCATAATGTATGGTACAGAATTCTAAATTAGACTAGAAAAAGCTAAAATCTATTCTTTGCATACCTAATACACAAGTTTCATCTTCCCCATTGTTTCAAGGAAATAAACTTGGACCTGAAGTTCTCTCTCTCTCTCTAAGAGAGAGAAAGCATGCAAGAGAGCACAAGCAAAGTAAGAGGAGAGAGAATCTTAAGCAGGATCCCACACCTAGCACAAAGCCAACACACAGGGCTAGATTTCATGACCCTGAGATCATGACTTGAGCCGAAATTAAGCACTTAGTTGACTGAGTCACCCAGGCGCCCCGACCTAAAGTTCTCTTAAGTGATTACAAATTTATTTAAAATGTCTGCTTGTGTTTTGCTTTTAACTTAGAGATAATTATTCCAACTATGTTGCCAGAATGTATGTAGAAGTATACAGGAAAAATATAGATGACATTTTTCTCTTATCAAATAAAGAATAATAGTTAGGGGCGCCTGGGTGGCTCAGTGGGTTAAAGCCTCTGCCTTCGGCTCAGGTCATGATCTCAGGGTCCTAGGATCGAGCCCCGCATCGGGCTCTCTGCTCAGCGGGGAGCCTGCTTCCTCCTCTCTCTGCCTGCCTCTCTGCCTACTTGTGATCTCTCTCTCTCTCTCTGTCAAATAAATAAATAAAATCTTTAAAAAAAAAGAATAATAGTTATGCTGTTGGCACTGAACTTCCTGGGGATAAGAATATCAGGCAAGTTAGGAGATTGATTCTCTTAGACTGGCAAGCATCCCATGAAGACATTGTATCTGAGGAATAAAATGGGGAAAATGTCACATATTGCAATATAGTTAATAGAAAGTAGAGAGCAAGTCGTCAAATATGATATAAAGAATTCAGGATAAGTAGGTTTTTAAAAATCTTCCCTGAGAGATCAGGAAGGAGACAAACCATAAGAGACTCCTAAACTCATGAAACAAACCGAGGGTGGCTGAGGAGTAGGGGTGGGTAGGGATGGGGTGGCTGGGTTATGGACATTGGGGAGGGTATGTGCTATGGTGAGTGCTGTGAAATGTGTAAGCCTGAGGATCCACAGACATGTACCCTGGGGCAAATAATACATTGTGTGTTAATAAAAAATAAATAAATAAATAAAATAAAATAAAAAATCCTCCCTGAGAAACAATGAATAGCTTTACATAATATAAAATTGGGAAATAATGTTTATAGTTTAGCTTCCTGAAACTTATTATAAATTTGCTCTGCACTGTTAATAATATTAGCTGTATAGTCTGGGGAATGATACCCACTGGAGCCAGGCCAGGCATAACCATAATGAATGTTTTTTATTTGAATGGGATTGTAATTATGCAAATTAAACTTTAGCTATAGTTACTCTTGCCTCCATGCTGAATGGGTTGTAAGCACAGATCTTATGGAAATTTGGAATTATGTTTTCAGTGATGCATATTGCACCTGCACATCAGGAAAGGGGGTGAAGTAAAGGCTGTAGAAATGGAGAGTGGCTTTGGATGCCAGAAGACTTTCAGAGTCTGCACCTTTTTGTATTGGTAGCGTGGCTACATGTAAAGACTGAAATATTTTTGGTTCAGAGAGAATTCCTCAGATTTTGTTTCTTAGCTCAAGTGTGCATATGTTTCTGATTATAAAATTAATATTTGCATGTTAAAGGAACTTTGGAGATTGTACAATAGCAAAATAAGACATCTGTCATTTTCACCACTTCAAGATAGCCACCATATTCATGTACTATATTTTCCTTCCAATATGTTTTTATGTATTTGTGTGTATATACTCAAGATTTTAGAAGTTAGTATAACAATGATTGTAAACACATGCATTGGAGCCAAAGTGCATGGATTAAATTCTGATTTCATCAGTTCTTATCTAGATGATCTTATACAATGCCTCCATTTCCTCATTGGTAACGTAGGGGTAATAATCTATTGCTGAGATTTTTAATGGGCCTTAAATGACCTAATTAGAGCACTCAGGGAAGAATTTCCAGCCAGCTGCTAGAGAAACCGGGGAGAAAGTAAAAGCCTTTCCTCCTGCAATGTCTCTCTGGCACCCTCTACTGACAAAGCCTAACATTGTGCCCAGGGCAAAGGAAAAATATTTAAAGGGCCTGGTTTCATTTTTCACATAGCAGGCAAAAAGGGTAAATATGGAGCTGAAAGGCAATCAGTTGATAACTGGTAGACCTTGTAAAACACTTTGAACAGTTGTCTGGAATACAGGAAGTGCTCAAGAACTATTAGCTCCAATTTTTTCAGTCACGTATGCAACGCACACATGCAAAACTGGGATCGTCTCTGCTGTATACACATTTTGTACCCTGAATTTTAACTTAGCTTCATATTATGGCTGTTGTCATTAAAATTCCTTGGAATCCCAATTTTATGTTATATAATTATCCAACATGTGGACACATCATAATTTATTTAGCCATTACGCTATTATACATACTGTATGTAATTTTCAGTCTGGTGAGTAAGGCTGGGTGAATATCTATATTTTTAATGCACTTAAAATAATTTCTTAAAGGAGCGCCTGGGTGGCTCAGTGGGTTAAGGCTCTGCCTTCGGCTCAGGTCATGATCTCAGGGTCCTGGAATCGAGCCCCGCATCGGGCTCTCTGCTCAGCAGGGAGCCTGCTTCTCCCTCTCTCTCTGCCTGCCTCTCTGCCTACTTGTGATCTCTCTCTCTCTGTCGAATAAAGAAATTAAATCTTTAAAATAATTTCTTATGGTTAATTCCCCAACATGGAATTTGAAGGATGAACATTCTTAAAATTTTTATATATGTTGCCAAATGGCTTTGTGGAAATATAGTTCAAGTTTATACTTTCCTTGAAATTAGGCAACCACAATAGATTTAATATCATATATTTTTTAATCTTGACTATTTGATAAAAGAACAATAGTGTTTGTTGTCTTAATTCTGTCTTGTAAGAAGTCTAATTTCCCTGCCTTTGTTAATTTAGGATGCTACAGAACCCTTTGGGTTTTTTTTAACCCTGTTCCTCAGCTTGAGTGAGTCATCTATTTCCCTCCTGAACCTTGACTGAGAGCAAGCAGCACATAGGGATAGCACATACCTTTGCCATTTTTCTCATATTATTGAGACTGCCCCTTGGTTTTCATCATAATTATGATTTTGGCAATTGGTGTGAGATAGGTGTTCTACATTATGTTCAGAAAGTATCCTTCTCTTTGTGATTTTCTGAGTTGTATCAGAAAGTGTTGCTGAATTTTAGCCTCTGCATTTGGAAACATATTGAGATTATTTTTAAGTTGAACTCAGTGATGTATTATTTCATATTCTGAAGTTTTCTATCAATAAAACATCCTTCCATCCCTAGAATAATCCAAATTAAATTTATTTTGATAATATCTTATTTCCAGTTTTTTTAAAAATCTCTCTCACTTGGCTACCTTGAGCCATCTAAAACAATATATTTAGGTGGGAACTCATATTTTGCTTAAGTATGAATCACCTTGAATAACTGGAAATCTTAGTTGCCCTTTATCATCTAAAGTGTTTTGTTGTTGTTGTTGTTGTTGTTGTTGTTTTCCACAGTTTGGAGTTCAGAAGCAAGTGGCTTCTTTACCTTTTAAGATGCCATGTTTGGTCTGGCAAGAGTGGATATTGGGGGAAAAGAGCAAGAAGCAAAGGATAAAGCAGACAATGTGGTGTCTAGCAATTATGTCTGAGCCAGAGTGAAGAGAGTATAAAATGATTGGAGTGTCTTTCTACCTTTTTTATTTATTGAAAAAAATTACTTTGTTCCTTCAACTGTGTTTCTTATTCTAACTCTACCAATCTTGGATTTTGAATCTGGCAATAGCTTGAAACAGAAATTTTACCTAGGTGATTACAATGTGTATTAGGTCAAAACCTAAAACTATCAATTTGTAGCAATTGGTAATTCCAATTTTTTACACCTGTTCTATATCATATTATATCAAGCATGGATTTCCATTTTGGTTCCCATAAATCAATTCCATCACAGTACGATTCTGATCACAATATCCCCTAGGGAAAAGAATAATTTTATTTATAATTTTTATAAATAATTATATATTTGGTGCCAAGCGCTTGAAAAATTAGAATCATTACCAATGTAATTGTTGAGTCATTGACATAAGAGAACAAACACTGTTTAGTTCTAACCTGAAGAGTCTGGCATTGAAAACAGAAGACTATAAAAGTTGTTTCTGAATTTTTAAATGAAAGTTGATTTGATTTGATCTGATTTAATCTAAGAATAGAATCTGCAAATATTAAACTTTACATTTTTATTTAAAATTTTGTCAGGCAAATTCCTAGTAAAGACAAATGTCATGATTTATAATCAAAGGTAGTTACAACTATCAAAGAAGATTTAGCATTTGTCTGAGAAGAGGCAAGTTGTTTAATTCCATAGTGAAGAGTTTACTTTTTGAAGTGTTTTCTTATTTATCATCCCTCCTTACTTCCCACTCCGCCTGGCACGTGAAAATTCCATTCCCACAGTAAACTTGCTTTAGTCTTGGGGTTTAGAGCTAGAAACCAAGCGTGAGAACATACAGTATCTAGTAAAAGCCAATATTACTGAATGAACTCATTAAAGCCAAGTGGGAATTGCAACTCCGAAAATTAAAACATCTGAACATCTGTTAAAACTCAATCTGTGTTTCTTTGAGAAAAATAATAAATCTGATCGCCTTTCGGTGTAGCATCTCAAAAGAATAAACAAAGGAGCTTGATAAGTAAAATTAATTTGGCAGATGGTTCAATAAGTTAGAATCTGGGACAATTCTTGGAAAGTTTCCCTAATTCCTTTTGAAAAGTAAATATAAATCAAGAAAATTCCCAAGCAACAGTTAAGTAGAACTGGAGAATGGCATTTACCAATAAGAGAAGAAGAAATGGAGAATGACTAACAACAACTCTATTACTTGGAAAGAAAAGAAAGAAAAGTCAACTGGCATGTTCTTTATCAGCAAATACTTTAAGTTTTCAAGTTAAAATTTTGTTTTTTTTTAAACTTTGTTTAATGTTGTTTATTTGCTTAAGCTTTATTTTTTACACCCCAGAGATAAGAACAGGCCTTATTAAGTTCCTCTTCATTCTTCTTTCTTCTGTCTCTCTTTTTGTATTTGCAATCAGCTTTTTCTCACAATGGAAAAATGAATTGTTTATAGGCTTGGTCAAAAAGTCAGGTTTCTGTAGAATATATATCACACGCATGCAGAAAGTATTGCATATTCTAGCATTGCCGTAAGGAGCACATTTAACTCTTACTGTCTAGGAACAGCTAAACTAACTCTCTCATTTATTATTTATCATTGCTTTCTCTATAGCTTCCAAATTAAGGTGTGATTTATTTGTCCTCTGCTCAAGAAATTCTTATTTTTTTTTATGTAGTGGCAAATTTAAAAACAATAAGAAAAAAAATCACAATCACTTTTGCATGCTGAAACCATGTTTCCTTAAGCCATGTCAGCATCGGTGTCAGGTGGCATCAAGGATGCCTGCATGGCTGGCTCCCCCAATCTGGGGTCCTGAAACATCAGCTCCACATCCACCCCACCCCATCACTGTACCTTCTCTTCAAGTGGAACAGTCAAGGAAAAAAGAGATGCTCATAGAATTATCCATGCCCTTGGTTTTTCCTTCATGATATCGGATGTTACAAATAAGGCTGTTTGGTGTCCAGTCAAGCCATCTAGTTTCTGAGCTCCCAGCTGTAGATTTATCAAGTATGTCTGGTATTTTTGTCAAAACCATCTAGAAACATAAATATGAAGACCTGCTTCAAGGTAGGAAAGTTAGCTCTCTGTGAGGACATTATAACTCTACTCACTTCTCCCTAGATGCTGCTTCCATATATCTCTGTTCCTCCCTTTGCAAGTTTCAATGTTGTCATCCATCCTGCTATTTTTGAGGCATCAATATTCTGGACTAGGGTTGAGATCGAATTCTGGGAGATCTCCCTTCTTTACCTTCCCACCATCCATATCTTTTCCTGCCCAGGTAGAGCCATTTTCCCTTTTGCTCCTCCCTTCCCTGTTATTCCAGTTCCTTCCCTCAAGCTCCTTCTAGACAGATTCAATTCCTTACCATGGTTTTCCCAGTCTGTATCTTACCTCCAGAAAGGACATAGTAGAGGAATGCTGACTTTAGATACAAAATATTTCCATGTAGCATAATTGCTTGTGTGGTGGTTTTTGGGGCTTGCTTTTTGTTTTGTTTTGTTTGTTTTTAGTTTGTTATGTTTCTACCAAATTCATCCATGCACATAGTAAAAATTGAAAGTGGTAAGAAGGGTAGAATTAAAAATGCATTTTCCTCCCACTCTTGATTCCTGTTCATGTGGTTCATCACCTCAGTTCATCACCAAACTCAATTCTTAGTTACCTATGTATATTTTTAGTGATAGTGAAAGGATATGTGTATCTAAGCATACATATTTATGATTGTTTTTACAGAAATGTTATACATTTCTGTAATACAGAATTTACAGAAATTACAGTAATTTAATTTAATACAGTACAGAAATTACAGAAAATTTACAGAAATTACATTTCTGTAATACATACAGAAACATAGCATGCTATGTATTCTTTTTTCATCTTTGTTTTTCAAGTTAGCAAAATATAATAGAGATAATTCCATATCAATATCACAGGCTGGTCTTACATTGTCATTTGTGTTGCCCTTTGCAGGCCTTTTTAATGGGCACAGAATATTTCACTGTATGAGTGTATCATATCTTAAGAACAACCCTTCACTGAAGATCATTGATGTTGGTTCCAGTCTTTTTCCTACTACAAAGATGCAGTGAGTATCTATGTGCATATGATTATATAAAAGCAAAAAATTAGAAGGAAAGTCATTGGGTTAAAAGCTTTGTAAATTTTACAGGGCGCCTGGGTGGCTCAGTGGGTTGAGGCCTCTGCCTTCGGCTCAGGTCATGATCTCAGAGTCCTGGGATCGAGCCCCAAATTGGGCTCTCTGCTCAGCAGGGAGCGTGCTTCCCCCTCTCTCTGCCTGCCTCTCTGCCTACTTGTGATCTCTCTCTCTCTGTCAAATAAATAAATAAAATCTTTAAAAAAAAAAAGCTTTGTAAATTTTAATTTTTGATAGAAACTGTTAAATGTCCCACTCATACCAATTTGTATTCCTTAAAAGTACTTAGCTTCTCCCAACCTCACCAACACTGTATATTTCTAAAGGAAATATTTGGAGCTTTATGAATCTAATAAATGAAAATATTATTTCATCTTGATGGATGAAGAGAGCAACAGATAAGCTGTAATCTTCCTAACAGTGGCTAAGCATAGCTACTGAGTGAGTCCTCCTCATCCCTCCTCACTCCAGTCTTCACTATCTCTATATCTGTAGGCTAGCTATTTTAAGCTTTAGGCTACCTTTCTAAGCTTTACTTTTCAAATCAATAATATCAGCTTACTCTATGAAAGTACCATTATCTACATCAACTAAACCTTCACAACAAATCGATAACCTAGCTATTGGTATCTTTATTTCATAGATGTGAAAAACAGTTTCCTCATCTTTTAGACTGACATGAAAGTGCCTTTTTATAGGGTGTTATGAGAATTGAATGATAAACTGTATGAAAGTATTGAGCACACTTGGCCACGACTCAGTACACATTGTTTCACTTTCAAGGACACAGGAAAAAGCATTATCACTGTAGATGTAAATGAATAGATCCCCAAAATATGTTTAGAATATTTAACTTTGTGCCAAACTTTCAAAACCTAGAGTAAAATGTTTAATGTTAATTTCCAAGCTGATGAATTTCGGCCTTTATTTTTATCTTTAAGGTTAACCACTAAATCTCAGTGAAATTAATTTAGAGGCACCTGAATGGCTCAGTTGGTTGAGTACCCAACTCTTTTTTTTTTTTTTTTTTTTTTTTTTGAGTATCCAACTCTTGATTTCAGCCCAGGCATTGATCTCAGGGTCTTAGGGTCGTGAGTTCAAGCTCTGTGTTGGGCTCCACACCAGCATGAAACCTACTTTAAAAAAAAATAAATTTACTGCCTTTAAAAACAAAATGCTGAAATCACTCATCAGGAGTAGCAGTGCCTATTGCAAAATAAAATAAAAATTAAAAATTTGAAACTCAGAAAAAGATATCAATTTTCTCCTCTTTTTTTTTTTAATTTTCTCCTTTTTAAAGGGTATAGTCTAGTACTCCTGTACCCATACTCAGAATTAACAAATGATGATTTGTCATTTTTGCTGTAGTTACTCTTGGTATGCCTAAGTGATTCAAAATTACAAAGATGAAATCTTTTGTTCTTCTATCTATGGAGAAAAATTTCTGTACCACCCCAAAGGTAAACCCGGTCATTGATTCAGAGCATATCCAGGCTCTGTTTTCTTGTATTCACTTATATTTTTTTCTGCAACTTGTTTTTTATTAAACAGCTATATTTTGAGATCTATGTGGAATTTATTCCTTTTAATTGAGATTAAATTTATTTATCCTGGCTTGTAATAATGGAGATTTGAGTAGTTCCAAAGTTTACTTTTCAGAACAGTGCTATAATAAACATTCTTGGAAAAATTTCTTTATTTCTGGAGTGTATTTTTCTAGAAGTCAAATTGCTAGGTCAGAGGGAATTTGTTTCTTTTCTTATGAGACATTGATAACTTTACTTTTTATATAAAATCAATTAATTAACAAACATTATTAACTTCAGAGGCAGAGTTTAATGAGTCCTCAGTTGCATATAACACCCAGTGCTCATTACATCACGTGCCCTCCTTAATGCCCATCACCCAGTTACCCCATCCCCCTACCGACCTCCCCTCCAGCAACTTTCAGTTTGTTTCTTATAGTTGAGTCTCTCATGGTTTGTCTCCCTCTCTGATTTTGTCTTATTTTACTTTTCCCTCCTTTTCCCTATGTTCATCTGTTTTGTTTCTTAAATTCCACATATGAGTGAAATCATATGATACTTATCTTTTTCTTATTGACTTATTTCACTTAGCATAATACCCTCTAGTTCCATCCATGCCTATGCAAATTATAAGATTTCATTTTTGATGTCTGAGTAATATTCCATTGTGTATATATATATATATATATATATATATATATATATATCACATCTTTTTTATCCATTCACCTGTTAATGGACATCTGGGCTCTTTCCATAGTTTAGCTATTGTGAACATTGCTGTTATAAACATTGGGGTGTAGGTGGCCCTTTGGATCACTACATTTGTATCTTCATATCTTTTGGGGTAAATACCAAGTAGTGCAATTGCTGGGTCATAGGGTAACTCTATTTTAACTTTAACAGAACCTCCATACTGTTTTCCAGAGTGGCTGCACCAATTTGCATTCCTATAAACAGGATTCCCCTTTCTCCACATACTCACCAACATCTGTTGTTTCCTGACTTGCTAACTTTAGACATTTTGACTCATGTGAGGTGGTATCTCACTGTGGTTTTGATTTGTATTTCCCTTATGATGAATGATGTTGAGCATTTTTCCATGTGTCTGTTGGCCATTTGGATGTCTTCTTTGCAGAAATGTCTGTTCCTAGACATTGATAACTTTAAATGGTTGAATCATTTATGCCTCTATTGAAATATATGGTAATTCCCTTTTCTCACATATTTGCCAACACTATTATTGACTTTGAATTTCTTTTCAGTCTGATGAATATGAAATGCATCATATTTAAATTTGTATTTCTCTGAGTACTAAGAAGACGAACATTTCTTTATATATTTATAGGTTCTTGGGTTTTCTTTTCTCTGAATTGACCATTTTCCTTTTTCTTTTTTACTTTTTTTGTTCTTTTTTTATTGTAGTCCTATACCAATCCTTTGAATGTTGATTATGGTGCAATATGTTTCATGTGCTACTTTTTTTGGGTTACCATTGTGTGTTGGGTGGTTTATGTACAAATATTTAATTTTTTTATGTATAATAATCTTCCCTTTATAGTTTTATCTTCTTGTATCTTGTTTAATAAATAATTTCTTTTTTTTAAGATTTTATTTATTTATTTGACAGAAAGAGAGATAGTGAGAGAGGGAATACAAGCAGGGGGAGTGGGAGAGGGAGAAGCTGGCTTCCCACTGAGCAAGGAGACCGATGCGAGGCTTGATCCCAGGACTCTGGGATCAGGACCTAAGCTGAAGGCAGACGCTTAATGACTGAGCCACCCAGGGGCCCCAGTAAATAATTTATTAATCCAAAATCCCAAGATATTTTTCTCTTACAGTTTTAAACATGTGTATTTGTGTTTACATGTAGTTATTTTTCCATTTGAAACTTTTTTGCGGTAAAGAGCTACCCTTATTTTTTAATCTGCATGGTGAACCTTGGTACCATATATTGATATATGTTGCATTTCCTGTGCTGATTTATAATGATATTTCTATTATATATTGTTTCCTTTATAATCCTAAGCTTGTCAATCTGTTTCATTACCTATTGTCTATCACTGTACAGGTATTACTATCTCTCAATTACTATGGATTTTCATGTCTCAACGTTACTGTTCTATCAGAAGGGTATTTGGCTACTCTTTGACTTTGCTTCCATAAGAATTTTTGTAAAAGTATGTTAAGTACCATGACAATTTTTATTAGAATTTGTATATATTTGTCCTGTTGATATACCAAGTATTTCTGTTCAACATTTCTTGCCATTAATTTCACTTTTTTTATTGTTCTTCAATAATATTTTGTCATTTCCACCCTACAGGTCATTTATATCTTTCGTTATATTCATTCCTAACATATTATGATTTTTGTTGACATATTTTTTCTATTAAATTCTCTTTTTTGTTAGTGATTGTGATTAGAAGCATAATTGATTGTGTATGATGATCTTGTGTTCAACAATGTTGCTGAACTCGCAAATTCTAATACTTTCTAAAGATTTCATGGATTGTCTAGTTAGACATTTATGTTGTTTGCAAATAATGAATTTTCTCATTATCTTTCCATTTCTTATCTCCTTTTTTTCTTATTTTGCTGCATTGGTTAAAAATTCCAGTATAATATTAAATAGCAACAAGGTCATCCTTGATTTATAGTGTCTGCTTCATCATTAAATGCGATGTTTACTATAGATTTTTGGTGGTATCCTCTATTAGATAGAAGAAATTTATCCTTGGTTTTCTAATAATTTTTATTGTGAATGGGTGTAATATTTTATCAAGTAAATTTTTTGCATCAGTAGAGATAATTATATAAGATTTTTTCTCCATTTCTCCATAAATATAGTTATATAGTAAATCACATTTCTTGATTTTCTAATGTTAAGCCATCTCTATATTGCTAAATAAATCCTACTTGCTTCTGATACATTATTATTTTTAATACACTGTTGGATCCTGTTTCCTATTGTATTAGCATTTTTATATCTATATTCATAGTGAGGTTTGCTTAAATTTTATTTTCTTTTACAATTGTCTGTTTTTTAAACTAGTTTCATAAAACAAATTATATAGCTTTTCTTTTCTCTCTCTCTTTTTGCACTTATCCTCCTTTTTAAAAATTCTGAAACAGTTTTCATAAAATAGCAACTATTTTGCCTGGGTACATGGTGGGGGTAGGAGGATTTGACTGTTAATTTTTTGGTTATTGATTATTCAATTTTGCTGGATTTCTTCTTTAAGTCAACATTAGTGATGATTTTATTTTTATTTTAAAATATATTTTATTTATTCATTTGAGAAAGAAAGACAAAGAGCATGAGCGAGGGGGTGGGGGGGAGGCAGAAGGAGAAGTATACTTCCTGGTGAGTAGGGAGCCTGATGTGGGGCTCGGTTCCAGGACCCTGAGATCATGACCTGAGCCAAAGGCAGATGCTTAATCGACTGAGCCACCGAAGGGCCCCCTTAGTGATTATTTTAAAGAACTCTTTCATTTCTTTTAAATTTACAGATGTAATTACATGAAATTTCCCATTGTACTGTTATCTGTGTGTTTCTTTTTTTTTTTAACTACTAAAACTTTTTATTTGTGTAAACTTTTTTCATTGATGTGCTAAAATTTTTTTATTGCATTAGCTTTTCAAAATAAATTTCTCTAATATTTTCTAGTTTATTTTTGACTTTTTATTAGTTTATTATTATCTGTTTTTGATAGTGCCTTGCTTTTGTCTCCTATAGATTTCCTTTAAAGTTTTTAAAAATTTCACTTTTGCTATTTATTCTACATATTTTATAATTTCCACTTTAATGTATCAGTTATTTGTGGATATGAATTGTAGCTTCCAAACTATTTCCTCACTTTTTAAAAAAAAAATATTCTTAATTGCATTGCAGTAATGACCAAATGCTTTCCTTGTGGTCCTTTCTCTACCCAGCTTCCCTATTAATAATATTGCCCACTTTGTATTTTACTGCCTCCCTCCATGGTATTCTTATTTTATAGTCAATCATTATTTTTTCCATGCTTTTTCCTTATTATTTTAGAACTTTAATTTTGTGATTTAAAAAATCTGTTTCAAAATTCAAACTATACAAAAGGGGTCTTTGGTGAGTTTCTCTATTGTTTTCTTTCCTTCTTCTCTGAGGGACCCAATCTTATCAATTTCTTAAGGAGATGGAAGTAGTTAAACAGGAAGACATGTCCAATAAAATCCCCAAATACGTGTCATTATGAGCAGAGAAAAAGCCCCATGTGCAATAAATAATGCCCAATTTGAAGGTAGGTAATTAACTGAGACATTGTATACACATACAAAAGCACTTAAAATGATAATTGGGAAACAATACATGCTCAACCAATGGAAAATATACACATTGTGCTAATTATTTTTAATAAAAATGTATTATTACCATTGTGTTTTTAGGTGGATAGTTGCTAAGAATACAGGCTTATTGTCAGACACTCCTGGTTTAAAATGAGTACTTTAAAGATTTATTTATTTATTTTAGGGAGAGAGAGCGCACACAAGTGTGGTGGGTAGAGAGAGAGGGAGAAAGAATCTTAAGCAGACTCCATGTTGAGCGTGGAGCCCCACACAGGGCTCAGTCTCACGACCCTCAGATCATGACCTGAGCCAAAACCAAGAGTTGAATGCTCAACTGACTGTGTCACTCAGGTACCCCAGACATTCCTGGTTTAGATTTCCTGTTTTGACATGTTCTAATGGGGTGATCTTGGACAGGTAACTTTAATCTCTTGAATTCTCAGACTTGTCACCTGTGAAATGGGCATTATAATAATACCCATTAAAATTTTGACAGTTAAGTGAAATAATGGATGTTAAGTGTGTGTACGTCTAAATCATGGTATTGCCTGAAAGATAACAAACACTCAATATTATTATAACTATCATTTTTAGTGGTGGTAATTAATGATAATTATAATTTTAAAATCATAGTGTTTATTTGGAGGACTAGTAGTTGCTCTAGTTGAGACTGGATGATAGGTTGGATGTGGATCAGGAAATTTAAAGATTGACAGGAGTGTGGCTCTCCCAGCCTTATGTCGTAGGAATGATTATATTCAATCAGTTTCTCGGGTATTATTAAAATTTTAAATATAAAATATAAATACAAAATATATTTTTGTCCATTTTACAGAAAATGAAAACAGAGCTATCTAAATGACAGATGCTCCACCTGTGGATTGAGATCATGGAAATCACAGCCATGTTAACACATACTCCCTTGTTCAACTTTCTGTTTCCCCTCAACACCAGCTCCAGGCAAGACTACAGCTTTAAGTTATGCATATAGTGGGTGGGAGAAGACTGATCTGGGTAGGAGGTAGGCTGATTGCCATATTCCCCAGGGTGATAGAGAAAGCTTTTTATTATAATTTAATAGAAAGTGTTATGCCAAAAATGTTTCCATAAATAAATGCAAATGTTGGTTCTTGTTGAAAAATGCAAATCAGATGGTTTCAATGTTTTAAAGCTTACTTGAAATACCTTGAATAACAACCACAAACATTTATGTGTGTACATATATACATTTACATGTATACCAAATTAGGCACATAGAAAATGTTTTATAAAACAGCATAATAGGACCCCACCAGTATCCTGACATCAGACTGAAATTCAAACCAAATAATGCAACCCTGGAAACCCTGCTGGAACTTTCATCACCACAGCAAGTATTCATTAGACCTTTTTTGTAGGTTGTATTTAAACAATCACAGCCCCAAACAGACAGAATAAACATCTAGTCTGTCCGGCTGCATCATTCCTATTCCAAAATATTAATCTTCTACTTAGAGGGCATCAAAACAAATTGGGCAGATTAAAAATGCCAGTGCCTGATCCAAAGTCTGACTCCTCTATATCAAGTAGAGCTGACTTGATCTTTCCCTTCCACTGCTGAGGCCAAAATGACAAAACTTTCTGAGAATTAGGATGTTGGCATAAATTATGGAGGCCTGGTGGTTAAACTAAACTTAAAGATTGTCCATTCCTTATAAAAACCATCTGTAGAACATAATGGTGTTCTTTGGGTATTAGTTGATTGGCATAGATGATAAATATATACAATTTGCTTTATTAAAGCTTTCCTGACATAATCAAAATATTTGCTGAGCTATGCTGGCCAACTCACTTCTAAATAATGTATGCCTGAGAATGAAAGACTATATATTAAGACTGTTGGTCTAGCAAATTGCAAACTTTTCCAAATAAAATTTAGATTGATGACAGCATTCATATTTGAATTGTAGATTAAATCATCATTTAAAAATTTTTATGGAGAAGTAAAGATAATGACAATAGTAATAATAATAACAACCATGATTGTCATTATTGTTATGTGCCCTGTAACTAGCAAATAAATCTTATTACAACAAATACATAATAATAAACCCTACAAAGTAGTTGACATTAAGTAACTTTTCTTATTGGGGAGTAATTTGTCATTTATTCTCAAATTAACTGAAGTACTTAATAAAATGACATATTATGGCCCTCACATGCACCTTTTGGTTGCCTAGAATGAAGTGCTAAAGACACCAAATAGTTTATGTAACTAAATAATTTATGTACCTATGTCACAATTTGACCTTAGTCAAAAGGGTGTTCAAATGAAGCTTTGGAATACCTTAGTAGAAAATCTCATTGCCACAAATTAGAA
The DNA here is from genome assembly GCA_028534135.1 of Potos flavus. Taxonomy (NCBI): domain Eukaryota; kingdom Metazoa; phylum Chordata; class Mammalia; order Carnivora; family Procyonidae; genus Potos; species Potos flavus. The sequence goes on along the minus strand of CM052892.1, from coordinate 48,150,596 downwards.
AAAATAGCCCAAGTTCATAGTTTAATGATGACAGTAGGTAGTGTTCATTCTCTAAATGTATTTCAGAACTTCAGGAGGGAAAGTGAAAGACTAATTTATTCATTTATAGAATTCAAATATCAAGGTAGGTTTATCAGGCAGTGTACTATATGGTAGAGATTAAATAAGATGCGTCTTCTGCCCTCCAAGAGCTTGCAGTCCAGCAAAATGGATTGGAACTGAATATTCTCACGTGTGTACAGGAGCCAGATGTGTATATATATGAAGGATGAACTTAGAGGTCATGTGATGCCTTTAGTACTGAGGTCCATGAACATTTTCATGAACACTAAAGCTGGAGTTAACCTTGACCAGGTTACCAGTAGATGAAACAGCATACCCAGGGCTCCCACGGCCAAGGAAGAAACACTGGAGGAAATTCTTGATCTCTGGAACACATGTGGATACAGATTTGATGAAAGATAATGGTAAAACAGGAGATAAGAGCTGAAGGCATTCAGGGCTGAATCTGGGGCTGGGAATCAATCCTACCATGGAGCAGTTGGCAACTATAATCCAATTCTTAGTCTGGCACACACACAAAAAGTCAGATGTGAGGGGCTCTGGGGCAAAGACGAAGAAACAAGATGGGTGGAGATGGGGTGTTGTATGCTATGTTAACTGCCCATCTGCTTACTTCCCAGGAAGTATTAAGTATGTAATAATTACATATTCTAAATATAACAATATAATATAACACATACTATAATTCAAGGGAGACTGAAGCTGAGGTCACCATGGAAAGGACTCCAGAGTGTTGGTGTGTCAGGCAAACTGAGCAACCCTAGGGCCAGCGGGCACTCCGGATTCACAGGAGATAGCACGGCAGTGTTCAACCCTGGCCGCACCTGTGGAACCTTAGCTAGATACGAATACCAAGGTCTGACCCCCAGAGATTCTGAGTTAATTGCCTGGGGTGGGGTCAGGCAGTTTTTTTTCTAATTAATAAAAGGTATTTTTTGGAGCAGTTTTAGGTTCTCAACAAAACTGAGCAGAAAGTACAGATTTCTCATATACCACACCCTGCCCTCCACAGGCACAACCTCCCCCCCTCCCCAACTGCACAGGTACATTTGTTACAATCAATGAACCTCTACTGACACATCATTATCCCCCAAAGTCCATAGGGTACATTTGGGCTCACTCCTGGTGTGGTACATTCTATGGGTTTTGACAAACACGTGACAATATGTATCTGTCATTGTAGTGTCATATGGTTGGGCAGTTTTTGTTTTTGTTTTTTGTCTGTTTTTTTTCAAGTGTCTTTTGGTGGGTCATTGTTGTAGCAGTAAGGAGCCACAAGACAGACTTAATATCCAGAAACTGCCATGTGAGACTGTCAACAAAATCACAATAGGTTCATCACTCTCCAGGACCATTAACCTTTGGGCAAAATAAGGATATTTCTTTAACTCCACTTTCTCATTTTCTGAACAGTTGTCATTGTTGGTGCAAAAGGATGGTGGCAGCCTCTAACTGCCAGAGGATGGAATGATGCTAATGGCCCCTAAGGCTGGGGTGGGAATGGAAAGTACTTTCGGACAACAAACTTACATATTACAACGGGAGAAGAACTCAAGACAGATTGATTTAGAAACCTAACTTTGTCTAGATGTGTTATGTTGAACAAAGTGTCTGACTCCTCCGAGAATTAGTTTCTTTGAGAAATGGAGATGATAGTACCTAATCTGAAGGATTACCATGGGGACCTCTAGAAATGGATTCTATTATAATTATTATTGGTAATGTATAGAGATGAGCATGTAAATAATTTCTTAGTGGTGTCACAGAGACCAGAGAATAATGAGAGTTCAAAAGTAGGGAGAGCTCTGCTAAAAGACTAGTCAGGAAAGCTTTTTGGGATTTTATAATTTATATAGCTTGGTCTAGAGGAGCGAGGGAGGGAAAGGTATGGCTGACTGTTGTGATGGAAGACATGGCCAAATGTAGCTTGCTGGTGGGGAACGTGGGTCAGAAGGAAGGGCTGTTGTTGCATTTGGGAGGCCTCAGAGAGCTGAGGATGAACAAGAGGAGTTTACAGCTGTCGGGTGAGCCAGAACTCTGAGAAAAGATCACACTGTCAACATGGAATATATAGGTCTTATCCAGGGGCCTTCAGAGGTGATGGTAGTGAGACCATCCTTTTGCAATTCATGCAAAAACCTTCTTTCTCCTTCATTTTCTCCTCCATTTGCCAGAAACACTATCTCTCATGGGCATCCTAGCTAAGAAGAGACATCTGGTTTTGCATAAGCATAAACGAAATGATTTGTGACAATCTGTTACCAACAAAAAGGGCATTTCTTCATCATATTCAACAAAGATAACACAAACCACTGTCTGCCAAATCCTTACTCTGTAAAAGAAAATGTTATTTGTATATATTTTCTCTTACCAAAAAGCTACTGAAATGAGTTAGCTGAAGAAAAGAAGGAATTTGCAGTGGATGGCGAATTTGGGATCCGAGAATGAAAATGTGGACCTATGACATTATTTTCCGATCTTTAAGAATTAGGTGTACCTCAAGACCAGTAGGTGTCACTGCAACCATTAAACACAGTCTTTGTTTCTAAAGAACGTTGTCCCATAAATGTTGGTGTAATTTAATTGGTAGAACATAGTTATGATAGGCATAAAGGATATTTATTCTGAAAAGCAATATATTTTATCATGGTCATGAACTTGTAAAAACATTGGCTTAAGGAAGCTAAAGTGTATACTTTAAATGGGCTTACATAATACAATATACTGCAAAAGTAATAGAATCTTATGAGGTTTTAAATATATACAGTGGATTTTCCTGGATAAGATAAGGTTTGCTTTTCAGAGTTATTCTATGGAGTCTGATTTATAGAACTAATTTAATGAGAATTCACAGACCCAAATACTACCTTCTAAATCTTTGTGCAGTTGGCATTTTTTTCTTTATAACATTCTTGCAGGTTTTGTTAGAGAAGGAAAGGAAATTAAGAATTTTAACTTGAATTACATTAGTTATCCTCTTTTGGGTTTCCTTGGCCCTTTAAACATATAGTGTCTCATATTAGGAAGTTAAATTCCCTAAGCCCTTTTAGAGAAGCATACTTTAGTGGCTTCCAAGCATGTTACAGAGAAATATTGGCAATAACGAAACACTGATCTCTATTTCTACTGTGGTTTTAGAGTTGATTCATTAGTGTGATCCTGCTGGCATTGCTGAGTTGAACTTTTGAACGGAGTACTCTCAATAGAAATCTTTGCACTTTGAAATTAATCTGCCTGCTGAAGGTGTTGGTTGCTCTTATTTATGCATAATTTAAGGGCTAGGTGTGTGAATGTGCCCCTAGCGACAATTTCATTGGCTCCATTTTACAAATTGAAACTGATGGTGATGGTTGTGGTGCTTTTCAAGTGTGACTAGGGGGCAATCTAATTTACCTAAGCTGTTCAAAGGTGAACTCAATCTTTGCAATCATAAATTAAAAATCTATTCCAGTTTTCAAATCAAAAACTGCACAAATTACATATCTACAGACCATAAAGATTCTCTCGCCCTGGCCTTCCTCTGTTGATTTCATCAGGATAGACAAGACATTCCCAGACACCTTGTGTTTTAACATGTTCCTGTAACATCTGACATATTTTTGGAAGATCACATTGCCTTTTTTCCTGTAGAGGCTAACAGGAACTTTGTGATCCTCTTGTGTATGCCTATCGAGGAAAACCCCTCTATGATAATCTTTTTGACCTGTTAGATTACTGAACTATACTAACACAATACTAATAGGGTTTCTCTGAAAGACATAATATTATAGACTAAAAATCCAAACATTTAGAAAATACTTAGCAATACCAACTAGGTGTATATTCTTAACACAAAACAATGTGTCCATGTTAACTATAAGATGTAGACTCTGCTGTCTACGAAGCCTACATCTTAAACCTACACCATAGATCTTATAATGGAGACACAACAAATAGACAAAAATGTATTGAGCAACTCATGACCCACACATCACCGTATTTGTAGCGTTTGTAGTAAGTCCCACTCCTATGTGAAGTCTGACGCATAGTAGTTGTCAAAAAACAATCTTCCAGATATTCCAAAACTTATATTAAATTGGACTTCAGGGATCAATAAACTTTAATCACATCATTGTGACACATAGTGCCTTTCTTTTTACTTTAATTTATTCGGTTGGGATGCCTTTGGCTTTTATTGAGGGCTAGCATAGGAAATAGCTTTTTGGGAACTTGTGTTAAGAGTGAGGATGTGTTGAGAATGCTGACTGTTGTTTCATGGAGTTCCAACTTTCAGTCTTTGTATCAATAATGGCTTGCTTCCTCCAAGCTCTTCATGATTCTTTTTACTTAATTTTATTACACAGTCGATTGTTTCATAACCAGATTCCTCTCTCTCCTCCATCTTCAGCCTGTAGGAAAACAAAGAGCCAAAGTTATGATCCTACAGCGAGTGTGATGGTCTTTACATTTTTTTCCCAGTAACTTCATTCCTGAGCACTCTTGATTTTTCTTCATCTTTTTTACGTTCTTATACTCTCGTATTGGTATATGTTATATATCCTTGTAGGCTCTGGGACTTTGGGGGACAAAGTGAGGAAGGTTATAAATAAAATACAACGAAAAATGAATAGCCCAATATTAGACTTAAAATTCCAGAATAGACCTATATTAGACTTAAAATAGTTTCACATAGCTAACTACAGCCCAACCCATGGAGTTTACAAGAAAAGCACAAGACGATAACGCCCACAGTTAAAAGAAAAAATAAACAACACCAAGATCCTTCTACAATACCTACAATTTAATGCTGTATAACACTGTACTAAGAATTGAGTTTACAGGTCTGTAAGAAGGGTAAAACTCATGAGTAATTATTTTTCAGGTAGTTTGAAAGATGTACTATTAGGACTTCCTCCATTCGAAGCAAGAGCATCTGTTACACTGGAAAGGGAGCTCTTGAGATTTGATAGAGTAATCCATTGCTAGAGGTAAAGATATAGGCATAGATATTTTAAATTACCATACAACCAGTGAACAGAAATAATGAGCATAAGCCTGAAATTTGTGGCATCTTTGAATTATAAAAGCAAATAACTTTATTGAGCCAGAAAAGAGTTACCTTTCTTGGCTCAGAGTATGGCTTACTGGAAGACTGGGAGAACCATCTGAGTAGGGGAAATGAAGGCTCGTCTGGGTGGGGGAGAATGACTAGACGTTGGGCTAGGACAAGAGAAAGTGACTCATTGAGGTCCCTTTCAGCATTATGGTTTTGTTATTTGATTTTGGACTCTGGGTATTTTGGCAAAATTTGCTAAAGCTGAGACAGGAAATTAGTCTTCATTTCTAAAACGTTTGAATGGTCTTGGAAATAGGAAAGGGATTGTCAAAAATAGAAGTAAAAGACTTCTTTCATTTTAGAAATAGAATGAGTAGTAAGAATGATGGGTAGATAAGTGATATTAATAATGGAATCCCTATTAAATATTTATTCTTCCGTTGACAAATTGGAAAATTGATTGATAGAAATCTTTATCCCAGGAAAGGATTTATATAATTAAAGATCCTTTTCTCCTAATATTAATAATCTTATATGATAACTTTTTTATTCTTCCTGTCTTTATTTTGTAAATTTCCTGAAGTCTTTCAACCCAGGCTATAGAAATTTCTTTAGAATTGAAAGAGTAAAACTGCTTTAAAAAAATAGCTCTTTAAAAGCGTTTAAATAAAATTCTAAGAAAGTAAATAAAAAGAAGAGTATTCCATATGAAGATTTAAGAGTGTCTTCTGGATTAATATGTCCTTGCTTCTCTAACCTTGCAGAGGTAGTATGGTGGTTGAAATGGGCAAAAACACATATTTGTTATTTAGGCTTACATACCATGGAATGGACATGGGAGAAATATATTATTTTGAATTTGAGTTTTGGCTTGAAATATGTTTCTCCCTTTGGCATAAGGATAGGGTTAGTCATTACAATTTGTCATCTCAGAAGAGAGGAAAGCAATCATTTGATTTGGAAGCCATGCATTTTCCAAATGACCAACCTAAATTTTCTGTTTAGCTGCTTTTATAAATGAGAAAGAAGAGGCCACTCTATTTAAGTGCCCGAGACACAATTATTCACTGAATCAATGGCAAAGTTAAGCTTGTATTCATCTCATCTCTTTTTGTCCCACAATCTCATTTCAACCATGGGATAATTATGTTTTTAAGTACTCATGTGTCTACAACATGATACATGAAAATTTACTAGAAGTTAGCTGTAATGGAATCCTGGATCTGGAATTAAATCTGGATTTGAATTTTTACCCTCCATTTACTAGGCATGTAATTTTGGAAAATTACTTTATATTTCTGGATCTCAGTAATCTCTTCATAAGGCTATTATGAGAACCAAATGAAAAGATTTATGGGAAATGCCTGGCAATTTTAAATGCCAAACGAATGGTAATTCCTTTCCCCTTCCTTTCCTAACTCTAATTGCAAAATGAACCTTACCATTTTTAATTGAGACTCATCATTTAGACAAGATTACCCTGATTCGAGCACAACTGTCAGGAATCTACCCTGGGCAGCTATGTGGTCATTCCCATTCTGTGAGTAAATCATGTACATTCAGAAGTCTATGTTGAAAGAGACACACATACACTTGGAATCTAGAAATTTGCCGAAATGATTTTAATTTACTTCAAAATCTCAAGTTCTTTTGAGTTCAAAATGTGCAATTTAGAATTTGACTATTAGGCTCTTTATTACTGTGTATCATTTTTACCTGAATCTAGTTACTGTCTTGAGACTATAAAGTCAGAGAAAGAGAAAAGAAAATGCTTCAAAAAGAAGTCTGCATTCTTAGACTTACAGCTTTATCCTCAATAAACACCTGAAGACTGATTGTATGAAAAACTCCATTTAGGCTCTTAATATTGAAAGAATAACACTGAAGCTGATATTTTAGATATTTTATTTAGTATTTTTAGCAAAATAGACTCGAATTCCCTAGATTATCTGATTAAATTTTGGAATTTTACGGAACACCCGTATATATAACTTCTGTATACTGGGCATTACTAGTCCCTAAAGGTATTCACATTAACAGGATTAGGTATCATTTGATTTGGGTGGCACAGAGAAAAAGAAACATTCCTTAGCTTTTGTTGTCTTCATGGTCTTAAGAAATCACAAAAATAATTTGAAGGGGTGAGACACAGTAGATTCACAGCAATAGATTATACCTTAAAAGTATGAAGAGGCTGTAAAGATCATGCCAAGAGAAAGCAATGATATTTCTAGTCCCATTAATCTTAAAGCTCTCCTATTAATTTCAGCTCCAAGGGACTTAGCTAATACATTTTCCATTGAAAGGCACTCTAAATCGTTTTCATATGTATACTATAGGAAAGAACATTTGTCCTTGGAAAGTAGATGAGCTTTAGTGGTAAATGAAAAAGGTCTTTATTTCTTACCTTTTGAGGCAAACCGAGGGTGCTGGGCACCCAGGTCAGTGTCTTTTTGGCTTTTCCCGCACCCCCAAAACCTAGCTGATCAATTATTAAAAATTAAGAACATCATTACTATATCTACTTAATGACAAACACGACTCAAATTGACAAAATTCAATAAAAACTACTTTATCTCTTGGGGCCCTATTCATTGCCCCCCCTTCAACTTCATCTTTCCACTACTAGACAGTGCCATCTCCACTCGGTTGTCAGCTCTAAAATGTAACAACTAGATGACCGCTAGGTCTCAGATTCTCAGTGAGTTAGTTCACCTACACATAATTTTCCCAACATTTCAAGACAAGATGGTTGAATCAATGTAAAATGGATATGCAGATGTTTGGCACCATATGGTCAAACATCTGGATATTTGACTCAGTTTTTCAGTTTTTAAAGAGGTATAATCTTCTGAAGATACTTGTCTGCAGTTGAGCTTTCAGTTCAGTTCCAGAAAGGTAGAATGATAGTGTGCACTGCTATAGAAGGAAACCAGTTGACCTGAGCCACACAGAATTAACAAGTCAGACAACATTTCAGCCCCTCTTTATTATCTCTTACTAGCACCCATTGACGACTAGGACCACAGATAAGGTATCACTGTTTGGTGTTGCACTTTAGCATATCTGCTCCCTCCACACCTTACTCATCGTCTCTGAGCCGTAACTATCGAAATGGGAGTCTGGCTTTTATTAGCAAAATGAGAGAAAACTGTGCAGTAATAAGAAGGTAGCCCACCTCACACTTCACAGTCGTTGTAAGGCTCAAATACCTTCAAGGCTTTTTCCTTTATGTTGAAGTTCTCTCTCTGGTACACACAAACAGTCCTGCATACCAAAAACATATAGTCATTGACTACATTCACTAGATGAGAATTGGGCCTACAGCCATACCACCAACAGACTACAAACTTGCCAAGGCTCACAGAGAAGAGTCAGACCAGCTTCTCTCTGGATAAGTTAACTCCGAAATATCAGGTTGGGAAAGTAAAGGCTTGTCAGAATGAATAGATTCCAGAGAGCTGAGGTCTCAAAGATATAATCATATTCTAAGGTCACACTCTGAAGGGGTGCCACAAGTGGCTTTAGTCTTGACTAAATTGATTTTTTTCAGACTAAATCTAATTCATGTAACCTCTTTTAGCAGGGACATCTTTAATCTGGGTTTTGTTATTCTACATGCAGATTGCTTTTAAGAGTAATCTTAAAATGTAGTAATTTTTCTTAAATTTTAGAAATTGGCCATTGTTTTTGCTTCACCAGTCTACCGATACTTCATCTTCTCTTCCTTCCATATTTTACCTCCTACCCCGTACCATACCTCTTGCTCCCCAAAGCTCTCCTGATACCCCTTCCTGGAAAATCTTGACATCAATACATGTTCCAGCTATAGAACTCTACTTGAAGCTCTGTTTCTTACCTGTATGTGGTTGGAACTCATTTCTCCAGTCATTTGGCGCAGGACCCCCAGGAACTATGAACATGATACTTAGGAAAAAAAAAAGATTCTAGATTGTATCCTTATTAAAATGACATTAAAAATTACTTTCAGATGTTATTCGTCAGTACCGGTGCCCCAGAGATGGTCACCATCATGATGGTGAGTGTTGAGCTACATCAAACCTAAATGAAAGAAACACTCACCTCTATTAACATGTTAGCCATCCCATTCATGTCCTATTCCACTGCCATTATCTCATGTCCAAACCTCTTCCCCTGAAGGAGGCAATAATCTTTAGACTGTCTGTCTACCTGTGCTATCTCCCTCCTACTTCTCTCTGCATCTTGCTGCCAGATAATCCATTAGAAGTTGCAAATGCAGTTATTGTAACTAACTTTCAGTGACTCTCGATTATATTCGGATGCTGGTCCAGTCCTTAACCTGATATTCAGTCCCTCTTCCTATTTCTCCCAAAGACTCTTCTACCGCTGTACTGTGGTTGAACCAAATAAATTACTGTGTCCTAAATACCTCTGTGCTTTCTTACTCTTAGATCATACTGTTTCTTCTGTCTGCAACCCCCTCTGGACTATTTATCTGAAATTTGAATCCAGGTCTTCAAATTCCTACCAGTATCCTTTCAATAATTATATTGTGTTTATGTGAAGACAATTTGTGTCTTATGCACATAAATTAATGTATTGCTAGGAATCCTGCTGTGGTGGACAGAATAATGCCTCCCCCATGTCTCCCGTGGTGCCATGGTGTCCATGTCCTGATTCCCGGAATCTGTAAATACGTTACCTTACATGGCAAAAGAGACTTTGAGGATGTGATTAAGGCCTATGAGATGGAAAGATTATGCTGGATTATCTGGATGGGCCTAATCTAATTACATGCGTTCTTAAAAGTGAAAAATCTCTCCCAGCTGCAGTCAGAGAGCGATGAAGGCAGAAGAAGGGTCAGAGAAATGAGACATTGCTGGCTTTGAAGACAGAGGAAGGCTGCCACAAGGAATGTGATCTCTAAAAAAGCTGGAATAGCAAGAAAATGGATTCTTACCAGAGCCTCTAAAAAGAAACAAAGACCTACCCTAACCTTGATTTAGCCCAGTGAGATCTCCTTCAGAATTCTGATCGCCACAACTTTAAGAAAATAAATGTGTTGCCACTCAGATTTGGAAAATTGCTGCAGCAGCATTAGAAAATGAACACATCTGGGTTCAAATTCCAGAGTTTGCTAAAATGACTATAAACTGAGGAAAATGGAACATAAGATTTCCTAAGCTCCCTTCCAGTGGCAAAAGTCCAGTCCTAGACTAAGCTCTCTTGATCCTTCAGAGATCAAAATACTACCTAATTAATATAATTAATTAATTGTAATAATTAACATAACAAACAAATTAATTATTAATACAATTAATAATTATATAATTAATTATAACAAATATATACTAATGTCCTAGTCAATTTTATCCTATAAACTTAGAACATTTTTAAGTAATGAGAAAAACGAAACTCTTGAAAGACATGAAACTCCACACTGAATTAAATCCAATTAAATTGACATGGAGACATACTTGATCTCAATGACTAGGTACCTTGTACATCTGGATTGTCAAATGAAGATTTGTTGGTTAAACCCCCATTTAACATATTAAGGAAATAAAGCTCAGAGATATTAACCCACTTAGCAACAGTCACTGAGTTAAGTGACTTATTCATATATTCATTTATTCAATAGCTATTAAGAACCAATGTCAGCCAGTCTATTCATGGAAAATCCAGAACTGTAAACTGTGTCTGCTTCTGAAGAAAGGTAGACTTATATAAGGAAACACAGAATTATCATCCTTGGACAGCATGAAGTTTTGAGGAAGTCGGGCTGACCAGAAGTAAAAGGAGGCTTTTGGAAACAGAATGTTTTTATAAAAGGGAAGCCACAGAATGAAAATGAAGAAACCACTGAAGATAGCTGTACATACTTAATGGTTTTTATTTAGAGTTGGCTTTCAGAGATTCAAATAATATTATTGGAAATATTTATTCAACAAAAACTGTGAAATATTAAATGCCAGGCTTGTGTGATGAATTCAGTATATATGCTGTCCCTTATAGTCCCTGCTTTTTTGAAGCTCACAGTTGCACTGTATGTCAAGAAATACGGACATTTAAGAAATAACTGTAAATTACACGAGGGCTAAAAGAACAACTCTGCAAATAGGGTCCTAATTAAATATCACAGATTTTTGGAAGAAGTTCTGTTTATGCTGAGACCCAAAAGATGAAGCAAAGAAGGTAAGGTTCTCCTTAGAGAACATTCTTCTTGGAGAACATTTCTCCTAAGATATTTTTTTTCCTCTCTGAGGGCTTGTTTCCTCAATGAATTAACATGCCAATGGCATCACTTAAGAGGTTTTAAATGGACGTCACAGAATTGCCCTTATTCTCTTAAGAAGTTTAGAGGTCTGAAATCCTGGCTGATCACTTTAAAGTTTAACAACGTTGTCAAATCTAGAATTTTTTAACTTCTTCCTCAACTGTCTTCATTAGGTTGGCTTTTCTTTTCAGGTCTGTACACTCTTAAGATGGCTGCTCACCCTCCAGGATTCATGTTCTACCTCAAAGGCAGGACAGAAACCGAGAAGTAGAGTTTATTTAACATGTATCTCCCTTTTTATTAGGAAAAAAAATCATTCCCAGAAGCAAGTCATTCTCTACCTGCTCATAAGAACATTGCCCCTTCTGGAGAAGGCTATGGCCAGGTCTATTATAGGCCACACGATGCAGTTAAAAATAGAACCAGGAGGTATGAAACTATAGACCCTCTATAACCAATGTAGTCTCTCTCCCAGTCTAATCACATAAAGGGCTTGAGACTGCACTTTCTTGGCTCCTAAGAACTGGTGGTTGTCATTCTGTGTGGGTTTCACTGGGCACCACTCCTCAGACAGGCTTTAGGAAACTGCATGTACCCTTTCTTGTATACTTATCTTGTACGTGTGATTTGTACCACTTGTTCGCTAGTTCAGTTGTAAACCAAAATGATAGAGAGCAACCTTGAATCAAGTCCAAATCCTTCTTCTCATAATTTTTTTTTTAACCCGAATCAATCCTTTGTTGTCTGACCTAGCTTATTACCCAGAAAAGCATTTGGTTTCCCCTAGCTGCAAAGAAGATTTGGAAAAGAAGTGTCTGGCATTTTCAGACTCTACTGCGTGTTGTACAGAATGAAAGGGGAGAAGCTGACTATTGGTTAGGCAACCAACAGTGCCTGGGGCCCCATATGTATTTTTAGAAACCAATGAAGAAACATTATTTCTTCAAAATGAAAAACTACCACGATGATATGATGAGGGAGAAATAAAAACCCTTAATGTTTCTCAAGAAAGTGACTTAAGATGAGGTTTCCTTTCATTCTAGAAGTGTAAACTCTCTATACTATTTCATCTTTCTCAGGTAAATTCTAGAGAGCCCAAATTCTTTCTGCTGCTTGCCAAGGCTGCCACAGATAATTCAGGCTTGGAGAAATTTTTATTGTTCTTTTATATTAAAGACCATGATTCTCAGTTTAAGACAAGTGAAGTGAAGTGAAGCTAATTTTCAAATATCAACTGAAAAATTAGATAGCTGTGGTAGACACTAAGCCAAATCATTTGCATTCTGTGTGGTAAGTGTTAAAATTGCCCATGGAGCATCTTGTATGGTTCTAAGATTATTGTATGCTCAATATTAATGAAGCTAAAGGGATGGTTGCATTCCCAATTATGAATCAATTCCAGTGTCCCGGAGTTAGAAATGTGAATAGTCTTGTATGTAGTCATATCTGGCTTACACTAGAATTATCAGTAAGTGTATTTTAGCTTCTTGTTTAGATCGTTCCTTGAGGAAGGAATGCTGTCACATACAGGAATGCTGTAACTCTCACAAGGCCTGGATTCAAATCCTTGCTCCATTATTCAGGACCAGTGTGACCTTGGGCAAGTCACTTGATTTCAATTTATTCATTGGTCCAGGAAGGCTTATACTAATAACTGTCTTGTGGGTTGTGCATGTGTGTGTGTGTGTGTGTGTGTGTGTGTGTGTGTGTTGTCTGCATTTGCAAATAAAATGTGGGAATTTGCATAAAGAATTTAGCCCAGCGTCACTCAGAGAAAGTGTCCAATAAATGTTAGTTATTAAGAACCAACTTTATTTCTTAATTGGAAATTAAGGCCCATTTTACCACTAGCTAGCTGTATGTTTTTGGCTAAGACACTCAACTTTCTGGGCCTCATTTACCACATCTGCTACAGGAGAGAGGTGTGCTAGAATCTGGAGGCTCACTTGCATCTTTAAAAATCGGTGATTTCTGACATCGTTTATCACTTATCCTTGAGCATGCTGCAGGCACTTGAGGAAAGAAAAAAAAAGTCTAACACGCACCAAAGAAGACACCTAGTACGGTTAGGAGATGTGGAAAATTCATGATGTAGTTTCGTAGTAAAACTTGTCCCCTAGTCATTACTAACTAATCTGTTACCACAGGACAAAGTGTTGATAGTAGCGGGTACAATGTCCAATAAGCGGAAGGACCCTTTTAAGAAAGAGAACCTTTTCTTCTTTATGTCACTTGGCAAAAAGGATCCTTCCATGGTGTTTTGTAAGTGAGCTCTTGGCTATTGCTGGGCAGTGAGTTCCCAAGTTTAAGTTTTACCATTTATTGGCATCCAACAGAGAAACAGAGTACTTTTATTTGGAAATACATTTGGAAAGGATTCCAGAGAGCCCAGGCAGCATTAATTGTACTCTAGTTTGGGAGATTTTCACCTTTTCTGTGCTCTGTAACTACCTGGCACTCTTCCAACTGTAATTTAGACTTACCATGAACTATAGGGCTTTTTTTAATGTGTGCAGTGATTTCTAAAAACCGATAACTTCTTTTACTCGTTCTAAATTTTAATTTTGCATCTGCCTTCATTTTCAAGAAGAACTCTCTAGCCCCTGAATGTTTATTCTAAAAAAAAAAAAAAAAAAAGGTTTCAGTGGCTTCTAATAACATTTAAAAACTTTGGATATTTGGTGAATCTGGGTTCACTCAGGAAACTTTTATTAATCCCTTTCTAAGCTCTTGTCAGTAAAGTCTACTACTCTAAGACTGCTTTATTTAAATTACAATAGGAAATGCCTCTGAACCTCCAAGCATCCCAATTTATGCTCTTTTAATCAAACAAAGCAGGCCAGGGTGACTCTCTTAGTGAACTCATTAAGGGAACCACGTTTCATTTAGGCCGGACTTTTTATTTTCTAGAAGATTAAAAAGGTAGCAAAATTTTACATGCAACCTCATCTTATAGCTGTCTACATGTTATGACCAACTAATCCATGTTGTAATCAACCAGATATTAACATGAATGGTACTTGGATGAAAAAGTGAATAGCCAGAAGCACTTTGGGGTCTTTGGATTCAATTCATTAAGATGGACAATTATATTTTATTTTGTTGTAGGAAACTCATTCTCTGGGAACAAAGAGGAGAAAGATTGATATTGTCCTGGAGAATCAGATCAGTATTCAAATTCTTATTTTGTTTACATTTACCAGTGACAGTGATGATCAATGTCAGGTTGCATATTTTTCCTAAAATCTAAGTAAAGACTCTACCTCAGAAAAATGGAAGAAAAAATGTAGAAGCGTATCGAACACACCAAAGCTAAAAGAAAGGCTATGTTTTGGTGGGATTAGACATGCATCCAAATGTAGACCAAACAAAAGATTGAGTCAAGAACCAACATTTTTAATATGCTTTCTGTCTTTGTCAAGATTGGCTCAGGAACTGGGAAGTGAGAGACTTCAGAGCCTACAACATCTGCATCAGTCCTCTGGCTCATTGGTGTAGTGGGTGATGAGGGTGGGAGAGACAAGAGGAATAGCTCTTCCTTTGTCACAAGTCTTCAAGACACTGCTATGCTTTATTCCTATACCACACTTCTTTGTGAATTCTCTATTTCTTTTTCCTTAAATTTTGTGGTATATCTTTTCACTGTTAAATCTATAATTTATTCGAAATTTATACTTGGTGTCAGGTGCCCTGTATGTGTCCAACTTATGCTTTTCAGATGACTGACAAACTAGTTGCCTCAATATCATTTTTTATTTTTATTTATTTTTTTAAGATTTTATTTCTTTATTTGACAGAGAGAGAGAGATCACAAGTAGGCAGAGAGCCAGGCGGAGAGAGAGGGGGAAGCAGGCTCCCTGCTGAGCAGAGAGCCCAATGTGGGGCTTCATCCCAGAACCCTGAGAACATGACCTGAGCCGAAGGCAGAGGCTTTAACCCACTGAGCCACCCAGGTGCCCCTCAATATCATTTTTTAAGTAATATATATTTTCTCAACTGGATTAAGATGCCCCCCCACTTTTATATTTTAAATTTCTTTTTGTATTTGAATTTATTTCTGGATTCTCTATTGCATGTCATTACCCTGTCTTTTGAGTCATGCACCAGTACCATATTGCTTTAATCATTGAAAATGTAAATTAAAAAACAAACAAACCTGGTATTGGTAGTAACTGGCTCATTTCCACACCCCCGCTCTTAAGAGACAAGTTCTTTATTATTTGTTATCTTTTCCCTTAGGATCAACTGGATGCTATGATAGCCCGAAGACTAGATCCTCATCATCTCTTCACCCACATAAGCATATACCTAGAACATATTTACTATAAAAATTGAGAATTTCCACAGTGTGCTTTACCAAGTGACAGATAAAGCAAGAGGCAGATCTACTGTGGGGAAAAAGAAACAAAACTATTCTAGCATACGAGAAAAGTATTTCCAGAAATATAAGCTCTGGCTTATAGAAAGTTCCCTCTGTCAGAAGTGCCATATCATTCCTTAGTATTAACACCAGGAAGAGAAACAGCTTTCATGCTTTGGAATGTATTATTAATTAAGTTTAAATATGAAATATTTGAAGCTATTTCTTAAAGCAAACTATCCTGCCACTACAGAATATAAAATAGTTTTCATCTATTCATCTTTCCTACATAATTCTTCTCATGGTAGGATAAGTTTATCTGCCACCCTATGTATATAGAGTAGTTTTTGCACTGCTTCCAATTTTTAACACAATAGTTACATTTTTTAAAGCGTGTTTTTAATTTAAAAAAAATCCTTACTCAAAAATTTAAAAACATCAAGGGAGCTGACTATTTAAAAAAGACTTTGGTAAATCTATTTGTTAAATGACTACCGCTATGTTATATTTGATAAATCTAGATTTTTATTTTGCTAAAGGTAAGGTACCGTTATACAGCTATAACCTGTAGCAAATGCTATTTCCTATCTCTTGTGGACCTTTTTTGGCACCTCTGGAGAGAAAAGCAGCAAATGGATCAAGCGATAATGCAGGAGAGATCAAAGCAATTCCTCTGTCAACAGTAGAAATTCACACAAATCTCTGAACACTGAAGGCTTTTCTTAGCTAAAGTGAAGTCTGGGAGAGAGGCTTACTGTGGAAAACACATCATAGAAAGTGGTATCAGCTTCTGAATTTTATGTCATAAGTAGATTCTGCTTAAGGACAACCAATGTTGGTGTAGGAGGAGGGAAGGAAGGGAAGAGGAACTAGGATTTATTGAGTACTGACTATGGCATTGCACATGCATGGTAGAAAGACCTCCACAATGTGCTCCTCTGTGGTGTAGTGGTAATGAGTGAGCTCTTGAGCTAAGCTGCCTTGGACCTATACTCCGTCTTGGCCACATACCAGCCATGTAGTTTTATGCAGGTTATTTAAGGTTCTTTCGTTAACATTTTCATCATCATAAAGAGTAAAATCAGATTATTGAAAGTATAAAATAAGTGAATTTACATAATGCATTTACAACAGTGCCTGACGTACAGTACCAATGAAATATTATCACTTCCACTTTACTGATGAGGAAACAGAGGACACTCTCCTTAATTCATTTGCTTCTTAAGTGGTGGAGCTTGGTTTTGGTAGTGGTCTGACACCTGCTTAAGGATTGTTCTACAGCCTTGTTTCTCAAAGTGTGGCCCCTGATTCAGCAGGATCAGCCTCACCTGGGAGCTAGTGAGACATGGAGAATCTTGGGCCTGCTCCAGACTCATAGAGGTAAAGTTTACAGTTGAACAAGATCCCCAGGCGATTCCTGTGCAGATTAAGTTTGAGAAGGGCTGTGGAACACACCACGGCCCAGTCAGACCTCTACTAAGTGGAAGGACAGCAGAGATTTATTTGCATGCAAGCTACTGCTTTAGAGACCTTAAGTATCCCAAAGTGGGCTGGTCTTCATCACTTTAGACTTTGCCTTTCTTCTTTCAGGTCTACCACCTAGAAGCTAACTCTCAAGGCTGGTTCTTAGTTTTCTCTAGTATGAACCAATCCGTATGGTTCTTGATATCTCTCTCTCTCTCTCTCTCTCTCTTTCATTCTCTCTCTTTCCATCTCCCTCCCTCCTTCTCTCCCATTCTCCCTATTTTTTATTCCTAAATTTACATCTTGAAGGATTTACCTGGGGCTGCCCTATGGTTCTGAACAAAATCCCACTGAAGCATGCCTTGATAAAGGCAGTAGTTTATGGAAAAGGGCAGATTATGGAATTGGACAACACTGGGTCCAAAGGTTAATTCTTTCACTTCCATTTTTCTTGGAACAATTTTTTTAATCTCCCTGAAACTTTGTTTCCTTGTCTTTAACAACGGTGATATTAATAGCTGTATCTCAAAGTTGAGAAGATCAAATAAAATCAAGGTATGACAAAGCATCTTGAGCATAATAGGTGTTCAGTAAACTTCAGACAAACAAAGAACTAAATCTTGATTTATGACAAAATTAAAGAGACCCACTATATTTAAGGGGGGGGAGACACTGACTGCCCCTTATGGAATGCATGAATTCCAACTGCGTTTAAAGGAATATCTTCTATATTTAAAGACTGAGGCAATTGCTTTTATGTGAAATAAGCCCCAGGAGGGCTCTGTTCCTTAGAGAGAATCATCAGTTTCATTTTAGTCTGTACAGATGTTTTTTAGGAGGATTACCATTAGCGAATCGCAAGAAATCTTGTCCCTTTCATCATGTGATTAAAAAAAAAAAGTTGCTCTGAGCTTAAGAGGAATTTTTATCAGGGCTTAGATTCTTTATATAGGAATATAGTACTAATTTTACTAATGACAAATTGAGGGCAATGAGCCGAAATTTACTTTCTGGTCGTATTCAGAGTGTACACTCTTTCTATAAAGGAAGGTGCGCCCGCACAGCATAAAGGCAGGGAGTGGGGCGGGTAAGCGCCCTCAGTTCCGGTTCTCAGGACCACAGCGAGCAACTCACAATGGAAATGCCTTTCAAATTGTTGCAGCTGCTCTCTGCGGAGCACCCACTGAGTTAAAGGACAGACACTCCACATACATGTGAAATCCTCAGGCTCCAAAGCCTCATTAATGTCCTGAAATCTATCCAAAATGGTAGAATCATGTATCTAAAGTACATATGCATTCTGGAATAGGAAACTGTTTAAAAATAAATTGAAAAAAATGTAAATCACACACAACTTTATTCTGTCCTTCTTCTGTGTTCACATATTCCTTAAAGATTAAACTTAAAAACAACCTGAAGTTTTTTGCTTCACAGTTTGGCTTCAGTTATTTCAGTTTTGGGTAGCTTGGCACACTTGAAATTCGGTTTCTTTGTAATTTGTGGTTATGTGCGAATTGTGTAGGCACACTATTCCTGCACATTTTCTCCTGATTCCTTTTTCTCCTTTTAAAAGAGAGAACAATGCTCAATAAGACTAAAAAATAAAAAGCAAAGAATGCAGCACAGTTTGGGGACAACTTTTTGATTTCCCACTAAAATAGTTTTAAAGAGATTTGGCAGACAACATAAATATGAGATTAGATTACACTTTTTTAGTCTTTCTTCTCAATTGAAGTATCCAGATATGAAAATGCCTGGGCATGAACAGAAACTCTTGAATGTCTATAACATTTAGAATAATTTTTTTTTTTTCTGGTACACCTTTGGGAGATAATGCCCTCAGAATTTCCTTCCCTTGGGAAACCACATTTATCACTGGGAGTTAGAAGGGTCTAGTCAAGGAGGATGGGGCTGATTGCTTTCTGTCTCACTCTGTAGAAAAACAGGGCTAATCCATCTCCAAATATGCTAGCATTATGTAAGAAGGCTCTCAGATATTTGCATTGTATCTGTAAAATGCGTTCAGATAAACTCAGTTTGCTTCCTCTGTCACTCCTTGTTCACGTTCCTGTTTCCAGGACCATTTTTTTTTTCTTTTTACTGTTTTCAGTCTAGTCCTTGAACATTGGGACTAACTACCTTGACTTAACCCGAGAACCCTTTGGAACATGGCTTCTGATATTTGTCTCCATCTCCCGGTCCTGGTAGCTTACTCTGTCATAATGTGGCTTAATGAATTAAAATGAAGCTGGTGGGTCACCAGGATGGCTCAGTCTGTTAAGCATCCAACCGTTGATTTTGGCTCAGGTCATGATCTCAGGGTCATAAGATCAAGCCCCATGTGGGGTTCTTCATTCAGCACGGTGTCGGCTTGAGTTTCTCCCTCCCCGTCTTCCTCTACCACGCTCTCCTCCCTGCTCTCTCTTTTAAATAAATAAATAAATAAATAAATAAATAAATAAATAAATAAATAAAATCTTTAAAAAAAACATGGGGTGGCGGAGAGGGGAGGGAGGGACAAGCATCTAATTCTGTCTTACAATATGAGAGCTTACACATCATGGATTATTCGGAGACTTCAGCAATTCGCCATCCCCAGATCCTCCACTGCAATACCTTTATCAGCAATTTGTTGAAATGAGCATTAGAATTCTTCCTTGAACTTCTTTGTGCAAAACTGGCAAGGAACATTCAAATAGTTATCTTGCAAGCTGTGAATATTTCTTTCGCTCTGGAGTTTGTGTTGACAGGTGGGAGAGGGTGGTAGTGGAGATCCCCTGAATTTCTGGAGTACAGAATTAGGGATTTATTCTATTGTATAATTCCAAAGTATCCAGACTGATGTAGGAACTCCATTATGCACCTTAAAGTTATCAACTTCCCAGATTTTTCTCTGTAGCATAATATGTGGTCTTCTTTGAATGTCCCTGAGATGACATGGCTACATTTTATCATGAAAACTACCATATTTTATAAACTCTAAGTCGCCCATATTTTCACATTTTAGCTTCTCTGAAACTGGAATGCATCGTAAAATTGATGGTGCATCATAGCTTGATTGCCAGTATTTTTTTTTCCTGGGGTGTATAAGATCAATATTGCATTTTACAGTCAAAGTCATATTAAATTTAAGAGTTACAGTACACCTTTTTAAGTGTACCTTCGAAAAGGTCCTACCTTTTAAAATCTGGAATTGATATAGGAATAACAACCCTAGCCATCTCTGTATTCTATTCTGTATAGCAAGAACATTCAAAAGTGAAATTTAAAAGAAAAGAAATTAATGAAAAGCAAAACCAGAAGGTTAGAAAACATTTAACATTTGAATGTATTATCATTTACTATGAGCTATTGGACTAAGAGCTCTTTTCCTTTTACATCCACTTCAAGTGTCCATAATAAATGAGGTCTCCATTTGCAAATGGTAAGCCATTGTAGTCAAATAACTGCTGATGTATCATTAATCTTCACTTCCAACAAAAAAACACATCCTGAATTGGATCGATGTATTCGATCTGATCAATTACCGCAATAGTGCAAGTGTCTGAAATTCTGAATTAACTGTGTCATGACTGATCTGGTTATACTAGAGTCATGATAATAAACCTTAAAGTCATTGTTCCAAAGATAGCTTACACATTAGATTTTCCTCAAATATGCATGGAGATCTTAGTATAGTTCTCTAGTGACTTGCTAGGTTCTCTAAGTATTTAATCTTTGTTTGGATTTGTGCTTGGCTTTGAATAAAGTTAGGAGAGAAGAATATGAGACTTGAGACATTTATTGAACAAAACAACCCTGAATCCTTCGTGGCTATTGACCAAGCAGTAATGGAAAACGGGAACCAAGAAAAAAGTTATCTCATCAACACAGTGAAGTCTGTTCTTCTCTCTATATAGATCTCTATATATAAACCTCATGTGTTGGCTTGGCAGCAGTTTGAACTTTGTCATTCCAATAAAGTTCCTGAAATTCACTAGATATCACTTCTATTTACAGGAAAACATCTGCAAGTGTATTTATCTGGTTATAAACAAAATTGCATTTTACTTTTTCAAGTGACACATCAGAAATATTTATTTGTATTTGCAATATACATTATTAGCCCATCACAGAAATCTGTGAACACACACACATTATTAAAACATCATTTATAAGTTTAAAAATGTACTAACTAAAGAAGCATGCATAGTTTTCTACTTCAGAACATGTTCATTGTACTGTTGAAAGAATTTTACTTGGTTGAGTGGAGAATGCTTTTTAAACTTTGTTTAGAGAAACTTAGTTTAAATTTTCCACTCTTAAACTCGATGCAGTCTGCAGTTTAACTTTTTTTTTTAAGACTTTATTCATTTATTTGACAGAGAGAGAGATCACAAGTAGGCAGAGAGGCAGCAGAGAGAGAGGGGGAAGCAGGCTCCCTGCTGAGCAGAGAGCCTGATGCGGGGCTCCATCCCAGAACCCTGAGAACATGACCTGAGCTGAAGGCAGAGACTTTAACCCACTGAGCCACCCAGGTACCCCGGCAGTTTAACTCTTTGAACACACACACACACACACTGTACTTTATAAAGCTAAGATAAATTTTTTTCACATTCCTAGCATTACTCAAGTTTGATGCATCTTATAACTAATGGCAGGGCATAGTTGAATTGGCAGTTTTTTTCTTTCTTTATGGTAAAAAATAATGTGCTATCTAAGATAAAATATAGAATGAATCTGATGGTGCTGATGGTAGAATAACCACCA
>CM052892.1:48095649-48128166 GCA_028534135.1 Potos flavus | reverse complement strand
CTGCCAGGGGCACAGCTGCCTCTGTTAAGTTTCTAGAGCAGGGGTGCCCATAAGGAAAGCTGGAGGGACAATGTGGTTTTATAGTGTGTTATGGAGTGTTTGACACACTCTAGTTCCTTATTTATACAACTGTGGGGTGGGCTGAGGCGGAAGGAGGTGTCTATGATGATCACTGTTATTATTATAATTCTAACCACACACCCACCAACTAGAGTTTCCTGTTTTCATCACCTTGGACAGACACCTCTGCCTCCCCACCCTGAAGGTTCACTTTTCTCTCCATGTGTTCAATTGGCATTTATGATCCTCCTCAGGCTTTTGTTTTCATACTCTTCAGATTCATATATTTTTCAGGTTTTGTGCCTACTAAGAACTGATGTCCCTCAGCAGCAACAGTAGCGGCATGTAACATGCTAGACTTTATCCTTAGTAAGGCTTCCTATTCCAGGGACCTAGAGGATTTTTGAAATCTCATAATTGTGAATGTTGGCAAAGTCTTTCAGTGTGTGCGTGTGCCTATGTGCGTGTGTGTGAGAGAGAGAGATGGTCAAATTGTCTTCTAAAATACTTATCTACCTTGATTAATGAAGTTTCCACCTTTTATTTATTTTTAAAAGATTATATTTATTTATTTGAGAGAGAGAGAGAGAGAGCAGTAGGGTTGGGGGGCAGAGGGAGAAGCAGGCTCCCTCCCAAGCAAGGAGCCCGATGCGGGACTTGATCCCAGGACTCTGGGACCATGACCTGAACCGAAGGCAGACACTTAACCAACTGAGCCACCTAGGTGCCCCAAAGTTATCCATCTTTTAGATTTCTTCCTTCTCTATGGACCAAAACTGCCTGGATTAAAATAAATGTATTTAAAATAGATATCCTAAAATTCTCAAACAGTTTCAATCTCAGCATTTCATTTGCTTTTGAAACATCCAATGTGGTCTGTGTATGCTGTGTATGATCTTGGTTCATCTTACTATTTTAAGCATCTCTGTATTTTGTATTTAATGTTTTGCTTATAGATTTGATGCTGGCTCACCCAAATTGGGAAAGAAATGTCTACTTTGTACTTTCATACCATGAATTACTTTTCAAAAGGTGAACATGTTTTTAATCTGCGACGGTATAATTTATGTTCCAATGAGCAAGGAGTTTTAGAGGATCAGATTAGTGGAGCATTGAGCAGTTGGAACAGCACACCACATTCCTGAACTTCCCACACAAATGTTTCCATGCACTTCAGGCCGTTCCAAAACCTCAGATTTCCTATAACCTCACGAGGAGCCTCCTGCTGCTATTCTTTCCTGATAAGCTCCAGATAGATTTACTTTACTGTCTCACCTTCTCCATAAAATGGAATTAGAAGGAAATAAGGGGCTCTTGGCTTTTACAATTTATGATCCTTCAGAGGATTAATGTTTGTACTTTTTAGCCACAGAAACCTTGTGCAAACAAAACCTTACACCAAAGCCAAGTGTGGAAAACAGATAAATGTTCAGTTGGTCCAGGTGAATTAGGGTGTGGGTCTGAAGCTCTGGAAGCGGGTCCTGTTCCCACCTGCCAGCAGCCCCAGAAGAGCTCTTCGGAGCCGGCTGGATCTGTTGCTTTGGAGCAGTGGTTCTCTTTCTGGTTACCCACTAGAATTCCTGGACGAACTTCTTAAAAATACTCCTGCTCGGAACCCACCCTGGATAGAGTGTTCTAATGGATAGAGGTTAGGGCCCAGACAGTTGTTTTATTACGAACTCCAGATGTTCTCATGTGCAGCCGTGGTCAAGAGTGAGCATCAGAATCCCCGGGGAGCTTGTTAAAACACAGCTGGCTGGACCCCACCCGAGTTCCTGATTCTGTAGGTCTGGAGTGGGGCCCGGGCATTTGCATTTCTAATGAGATCCCAGGTGATGCTGATGCTCTTGATCCAGGGAATAGGGGTCGGGACCACTGCTTGGGAGAAATGGTGAAATTGGCCAAGATTAGATCACTTCTGCTAAGAGCTGAGAAAAAAATTAGCTTCCACTGGGTTTGCTTTTCTCTACCTTTTTTTGAGTTGAAAAAAAATATAACTCCTGTGCCTGGAAGTGCCTATCATGGCAGCTATTAGTTATTTTGGGGAGGCATATGGGATCTAAGACTGTGATTCTCTGTCAGTTAAGCCTCTGCCCACAACCTGCCATAGTGTCTTACTGGCAATCCAATTATATTGGAACCCATATTCTGAACTATAAGCATATTGGGGCAATACATCAAAAAGATTTAGTTTAAAATGAAGAAATGAAAAGCGTGTTATGGTCTACAAAGAGTGCATCCTATAAGTCTATGGATCATGCTGGGAAACCTCAGCAGAGGAAAGCCTGCATCTGCCTTTGAGTAAATTAACCAAAGCATCACTAAGCTACCTGGTTGCCTTTATCTCTTTCCGTTATTTCTCCTACTCTCCACAGACAAGATCTAGGGAGAGGGGCAGCAAAATATTTACTTCATGACAATCATTTTGGGGCAACCAGATTTAGAAAAAGGGAGTTAATAAATATGAAAGGTTAAGCAAAGTTTGGGGACTTAAGTAGATTTCTTGTCAGAATATCTGCTGGGAGGCAAGATAGTCTCAGTCACTTAGAATCACAAGGCAGGGGAGCTGAAGCTGGGTCTATATAAGATGCCTCCCTGAATTGGGATCACTGGGAGTCACAGAGCCTAGGTAGTGAATTCTAGGCACTGAATAAACATAGGTATAACAGCGTGGTGATCATCCCATGCGCTCCTGCAGAAGGAAGAGCTTGGAGATGGGTGGTTGGCAGGTTCATGTTGACTGTTATGGTTGATCTGTCTGTCTTCCCAAAATTGAAATGTTGAAGTCCTAACTCCCAGTATTTTATGTGGAATGCAACTTATTTGGAAATAGGGCTGTTGCAGGCGTTATCAGTTAAGATTGCAGATTTTGGGTGGTCGGTACATGCCCCATCCTCCAGGAGAACCACCCTCTGTGGCACCCTGGATTACTTGCTACCAGATATTATTGGATATCTGGAAACAATCTTAAGAATGGTGCAGGGGGAGGAATCTGAGAGGCAAGGCTGCTGTATGGTGTCAGGAACAGGCCTCCCTGTGCCCGAGGGCACTGCCAACAAAGGCCTACTGAGCCGGCACTGCCTCAGTCTCCCCACTCAATAGTCCACTTCAGTGAACACTGCGCTCTGGAATGAAAGGGGCCATAGGTACTGTGACGATGTCGGTAGTTTCATAACCCAGAGGCGAGGTTCACCTGGAGCCTCCCCACAGCCTGGAGTGAGGCCTCCTCGTGGAGAGGGGGCCGGCTCAGGGTCTGACTGCGGGGAGAGTGGCCACATCACTGTGACTCCATCAGTGACAGAGGTGTGCAATAACCTTCCGAGTCCCTCAGTGTGTGTGTAACTTATCGGGTGGCCAAGCCTGGGAAAGCCGTCAGGATGAACATGTGATTTTTTTCTTTTAAATATTAAAATAAAGATTTTTGTATAGAAAAAAAGAAAAAAGAAACAAAAGTCCCATAAAGGATAACTGTGTAAGGTCACTCAGCCAGGAAGGCATAAGAGCCTGGGTTTGAACCTGAGCTCCCCGTGGTGGTAGACTGCTCCCAGTTGCTTTCTGAAGCTCCCTGTATTTGCCTCCCACTCAAAAATGGGCTCTTCTGGGGGCCGGCTACGAGGCACTCGCTCAGGTATATGAGGCAAGTGCCTCTGACATACAACTAAAAAGTATGGCTACTACAAATGAAAACAATCTTCAGACATTAAGATGGTTTTCAGTCTCCCGCAGAAATTTCTGAAAGCAAGGGCTCAGTTAGGATTTCACCTGAAAATAAAGTCATAGTTCGAATTCTGTGAACTAAATCATTAATCCACCCTGATTATGGTTCATATGACCTTAGTCATGACTCAACACTTCATAAAACAATGCTAGTTGATGTGAAAGATATAATTGCCACCCGCACTAAGAAAAATAAGGCAGAATATAAGAGTGTGCATCTACCAAGGTTCCAATTAAGTCCAATAGAAAGACAGAAATCAAAACATTAACAATGATTATTCCTAGCTGGTCATATAATGTGTAATTTACACATTCTTTTTTATTCTTTTGAATATTCCAGTTTCCTTGCAATGAACATGTATTTCTTTTTGAACCAGAAAAAATACATTGCTGTAGAAGCTGCAGGCTCTGCCAAATCCTTCAGCATAACAAAACAGTTATCTCCCTGAATTTCAGTGGCTAGATAGAAAAACATTTCCTGATCTCATCAATATTATTGTAACACATTTTATCCTTAACAATTACATTTCTGCCCTTTACCATCATTTCCAAAACACTGTATCTCCTTTGCCCCTGTCTTTATTAGTGCGGTCATATAGTTCACCCTGACTGGAAGTGCTAAAGGAGAGTTCGTGGTTTTCATTTCATTTTTTGGTGAACCAGCGAAAACAACATTGATGATTTTTCCTTATGTATAAAGTATCTTTCAAGTATGATTGGTTATGAAATATTTTCAAGTTCCACTCTAAACTCCACCCTGTGTGCCGAAATTTATGAGAAAGGAAATAATCTGAAAGCTCTGAGCAGAATAAAATTACTGAGCAAAAAGAGACTTGCTGACCATATAGTCCAGACTTTCTTATTTTACAGTTGAGAGGATAAATGCCGGAACGACTTGTCCACTCTCATTTACCTAGCAAGCCTCAGTGCCCAGGCCACATGCCCACTCGATTGTGCATAAATGGGGGACCCTCTGGGTAGTTACAAGGGTATTCTTAAAAAAGAAATTGTTTGCCTTAGGAAAATGTCATGATAACCCTCTTGGGGCTAAGATTGAAGTCTTGAGGGGACAGTATTTAGGGGACAAATGGAGAGCTCTCCTGCTCACTGAAAGAAACAAACGTTTGTTTGCACGTGGGAGCTGGAGCTATATTGGCCAGAATGGCTAAGGGGATTCTAAGAACAGAGATGTCCAAGGATGCCTGGGTGACTCTGTTGGTTAAGCATCTGCTTTTGGCTCAGGTCATGATTCCAGGGTCCTGGGATTGAGCCCCGCATGGGGCTCCCTGCTCAGCGGGGAGTCTGCTTCTTCCTCTCCTCTGCCCCTTACCCCTGCTTGTTCTTGTTCTCTCTCTCTCTTAAATAAATAAATAAATAAAAATCTTTTAAAAAGGTAAGAGCAAAGATGTCGAATATTTAAGTTTATGCTGTTCCCAACGATGGAATAACTATAAAGTATAGAGCGAACAACAAGTTTACTAGAATCAGGAAATCACAGAGGGGAATATCAACTACTGGTTAATTATGGAAATATTGGAGAGGTCAATGAATTTCCAGCAGGACCAATAATGGAATTTTGATACGGCTGTTTCTACATTTTGGGGTACAAGGTATCCTCAGTTGACATCTAGGAAGTATGATAGATAGCTCTCAGCTCTTGGACAGCCTTTTATACCAGGCCACACCTGTGCACCTTTTCATCTATTCTTTGTAGGGTTGAGATCATTTCTACGAAGTAGTTCTTATTACCCTTCTCTTATAGATGTGGACCCACAGGCTTAGAGAAGTAAAGAATTAGATGCATTTACTAGCAGTGATCTTGAGCAGGTCATTTAATCTCTGAGTGTCTATTTTTTCACGTATAAATGGGGATAATAACTACATTAAGATTTAACACATAGATGAACTGCTCTGCAAATCACCTAGCATGGCGTCTTAAATAAAGAGGACGCTAAATAAATGGATTAATGAATGGAAATTAGGACAAAATAAGCATGAATTTGGAAATATTTCTTAAAAGTTGAATGAGACATATTAATGTGCTATTGAATTAAAATACAATATGTTCTCTATTCTTGTTCAGTCTACAAACAGGACTGATGCATAAGGAAACTGAAAACCGCCTATTATGACACGACTTTGGCCCATTTTCTTCTGTTTCTTAAAATTTAATTTGCGAGGGCACCTGGGTGGCTCAGTGGGTTAAAGCCTCTGCCTTTGGCTCAGGTCATGATCCCGGGGTCCTGGGATCGAGCCTTTCATCAGGCTCTCTGCTCAGCAGGGAGCCTGCTTCCCCCTCTCTCTCTGCCTGCCTTTCTGCCTACTTGTGGTCTCTCTTTGTCAAATAAATAAATAAAATCTTTAAAAAAATTTAATTTGCGAAAGATTGGAGTTACAAAAAGTTTAATTATATATACTTTTTACTTCCCTCTCTTTTTCCTTTTACTTTCATTCTCCTTCGCTCTTTTTCCTTTAAAATTTTTTTGATATTAAACTTTGTTTCATTGATTTATTTATTATAAGATTTTACTTATTTATTTGAGATAGAAAGAGAGAACAAGAGATAGTAAGCACAAGCTGGGTGGGGAGGGGCAGAGGGAGAGAGAGAGGCAGACTCCCCACTGAGCAGGGAGCTGGACGCAGGGCTCAATCCTAGGACCCCAGGATCATGATCTGAGCCGAAGGCAGATGCTTAACCAACTGATGCTTAACCACCCAGGCGCCCCTAGACTCTTTTAAATAAAATGAATATTGTGTCAAAACTCAAAGCACTTGCAGAGGGATTTGAGGCTTAGGTTCTTTAAAGCCAGAACGTAAGCCCTCTGAAGGTAGGGATTTTTGTATTGTTCACTGATGCCTCTCAAGTACCTAGGACAGTGCTGCATATATGGAAGACCTTCAGAAGGGATTTATGGAGGGGCACCTGGGTGGTTCAGTTGGTTAAGCATTTGCCTTCGGCTCAGGTCATGATCCCAGGGTCCTGGGATTGATCCCCACATGGGGCTTCCTGCTCAGCGAGGAGTCTACTTCTCCCTCTGCCTCCCCTCACCCCACCCCAGCTTGTGCTCTCTCTTGCTCACTCTCTCTCTGCTTCAAATAAATAAAGTCTTTAAAAAAAAAAAAGCATTTCTAGAATGAATGAAAAAGTTTTCTGAAAAATTCAATTTATCAATTCGTCTTGCATTACCATACCATGGATTTGTATGTAATACAATT
The DNA here is from genome assembly GCA_028534135.1 of Potos flavus. Taxonomy (NCBI): domain Eukaryota; kingdom Metazoa; phylum Chordata; class Mammalia; order Carnivora; family Procyonidae; genus Potos; species Potos flavus. The sequence continues at coordinate 48,121,173 of CM052892.1, read as the reverse complement.
CTGGCTGGTAATAATGGTGACTCTAAAAGAAATTTTTGCTGGTAGGGCTCAAAAATGGTGTGTAATAGAGTTCCTGTGGATGCTGGGAGGTGAGAATTTCCTCCACAGGACTGGGGATGGGGAGAAGACCCTGTCTGCTACAGCTCTGGTCCCAAACACAGGTGGTGGACTCTGCAATCTCTAAAGTCTTAATGGCCAATTGTAGCTCCATTCCCTGGATGAGGCAGCTGAGATGTAAAAGAAGTTCTAAAACTGAAGGTGGAAGATATTGTGCCGTTACTGGTTTTCTGACCTACTTGACCACTAGGCCTCCTTATTTAACTACTTCCAAACAATTGCTTGAACCAAACAATTACTTGAACTGTGAGACGTATTGCCAGGACACTTCATGCACGGGAAAGAACAAAATCCTTTGTAACCTTCCCTCCTTCCCTACCCTACTTTCCTCCAAAGTTTTTGTTTTCAGTGAACTAGTAATTCTCCCCAGACAGTAATTTCACTTCAAACTTTCCAAATTAGAAGGATTTGCTGAAGAATGTCTCTAAAGTCTCTGCATAGGCTAACTGTAGCACTTTGCCAACAAGAATTTGAATTTGGTGTAATTCACTGGGCCTGTATAAGAACTTGGTGTTCCCAGCATCTTGTCTGCTGCATTAAAATTTAAAGGGACCTCAGTGCTCTTTTGCTGGGCCATATGCTAGACACATAGACCTTGACCTCTGGCTTTCCCACTATCTCTGCTCACTTAGGAGGAAGAAATGCTGGTTCCAGAATGCCTTCTTCAGAGAAGACAATTGTCCTCATAACTAAAACCCCAACACACTAGATTGCTCCCATGTCAGTTTTAATGAACGTAACCTGGGAGAGTCTAGGGGAGCCTTAGAATCTCTATACAAGTAAGGAGAAGTCCTTGGACAGAGGACATCCAATGCCATGGTTAAGAGATACGACAGAAAGATTGGAGTGTGCTTTTAGTGACCTGGTCAGGTAGCTACTGGGACTTATCCGTAGCCCCAATCAGAAAATCACTGGATTATCCCTAGAGTCACCTAAAGCCTGTTCATAGAGGATCTTTGGGAAGTAGAAAGCCAAAAATATATCCTGAGAAACTGATATTTTGTAGAGAACGGACAAGAATGTCTACAATGTTTGCCATATAAACATCTGTGAGATTAATAATGAATTTTAGAAACTATACACATACAGATGAGATTACAAGGATTTGTAGGTGAGAAATAAAGCATAACCAACTTCTAAGACAAATTTCTGCCCAATCTTTTTCTCTTTTCTCTCTTCTGTTTTTCATCAATCGGCTGAGGTCACACAGCTGTGATTCAGGCCCTGGTGACACAGATGAATCAGACATGGCACAGGGTCCAGAATTCTTGGCTAGCCTTACAACAGATTTTTCATCTATCAACCAGAAATGATGCAGTGCTCTGATTCAGTTATGGTGGCCCAAAATGTTAGCTAGGCTATTTTGGAATTATTTCTCATACATAGGCAGAGTCTCTTACCTTTCTTTCCTCTTCTTCCCATAACAATTATGGGGAAAAAATCAATAATAGATGAGGTGCCTTTAGTTCTTTGAGTCTTCCCCCAAATACTTGGGTGCTACCATGTTATTTTTTATTATGGAGCCTCCCATATGAAACATTTCTCTTGGTTCTGGTTGACAAAATAAGATCTGATATATTCAGGTAAAAAAACAAAATGGCTGATATAAATTATTAATATTTTCCTGAGTCCTAACTTTAAATATAGGTTTTCTTGGTGGGCCATATGCTAGGTCTCTCAAAAGATATATTTTTAGCCGGCCTACAATCAAGTTAATTTTAATTCACTTTCACTTTTTAAAAAATTATTGGTTAAGAGCTTGGAATTGAGAGTCCTACTGGTCTGGATTCCATTAACAGCTAGACAGCTTATTTGTTATGTGCCTAAGAAAAGTTGTTTAACTTCAAAGACACACTTCCCCCCCCACCCCCCCAAAAGAGGAAAATACTATTTCCCTTACTGGTTGGGAATGGGAAATAAATGAGATAGTGTGTATCAAATGCTTAGTATAGTCCCCAAGCTCCAGGGCAGCTGGTTTAACAGTAAGACATTAGGAGTCCAGGGCTTGATTTAGCAAATAAAGCTCACAGTTGAGAATAAAGAAACCACCAAAGATGAAGAGTTTCATAGTTGATGTTTATAAAAGCATCGTTTGTAGAGGCTGGCCATCTCTCACTGGGGCAGCTGGGAGAAGCCACCACACTTCAGAATGGAGCAGGGAGAGGGAAGAGAGAATGGTGGAGGAGGGACTGAGAAGAGGCAATTCTGTTTTACGGAAGTGCAATGCTGGTGAGCAAAAGGTACTTCCCCATCTTACTTCCTTGTGCAAGAAAGGATAGGAGTGCTTCCCCTCGGTAAAGCCAAATGAGAGGGAGTTTGACATCTAGGGAAGCTGCAATATCAGACCCTACCAGCCATCTGTCTAGCTACCAGCTTGCTTACCTGCACCTGCCTTCTAATATAGGGGTAACAGCATCGGAGGGAAACACTGAGGCTTCCAAGGAGTGTGGAAGAGGGATTCCATAGGAGCCTCATACCCTGAATGGGAGGGAAGAGCTTGTAAGTTCAGATGAAAATAGAAGGCCAGTGTTGCTGGGAGATCACAGGGAGGATTGATGTGCCCTGGAGGAAGTGAGAGAGTTTGCCAAGGAACTGGCAATGCATGCTTGGAAAGAAGATAGGCTTTGTATAGAATATGAAAATGAAGCTCTACGATGATTGAATCATAACAAAATAAGGCCATTTTAATAGCTGTTCATGAAATTGGACTGATCTATTATTGGAACTTCCAACTCAGGGGGAAAAGGGGAGCTTGAGAAATTATTTTTATATCCTCTAAGGAGCCAGTAAACAGAATGTGAAACATTTAAAACTTTTTTGAGGCCCATGTAGGATCAATCTAACAAAGTGCTATCTTTCCTCTTATTTTGTAACATTTTTTCTTCACTTCACAGAATTTCTATAGGCTTAGAATGGTGTTTCTCAACCTCTTTAATTTTTCTCATTTTTGTTCCCATAGAAGCTTTTTTAGTTTTTTTCCTAATTGTGTGTTCGTCACGAAATCTTACTACTCCCACCATACTGTGTAGCTCTTTATACACTCTGTGTGTATCTATGTTTTCTATGTAATAGGAGTAAGATGTTTTTCACCTCTCAAGAACAAATTTTCACCTCTTTGGGGGCAATACTGCCCCCACTGAAAATGCATGGATGAAATTGACAGAAAGGCTTCCTAGTGAGGTTGGGCCTGCATCTCCTCATCTCTAAAATTAAGAATTCAATTCAATTCAGTAAACATTTATTATGCTCCAGGCACTATTTCAGGCCTATGGATGCTATTCTTAAAAAGATGGTTGCTATGTACTCCACACTGAGCATTTCTGGCATGCAATATCTGTGCCTTCTACAATAACATCTGTGATGGACATAGGACTCTTCCTTGGATGGTGACCTTATATATCTTTTTTCCTTTTCTGTTTTTGAAAATTTTATTCTTAAATAAAATTGTAAGGGTTATTTTTGATTGAAAAAACTTCCCAAATGTTAGAGCTGGCAGGACCCTTGAGATCATCCCATTCGAACTTCTCAGGTCTTTGTGCACATACAGTAGAGTTGCTGGTGCTGGCTGCACTTTGGGTTGTAATTATTCATCTGGTGCCACAGTTTCTGTCCCAACTCTGTAGCCAACAAACTGAGTGACCTTGGTTGAATATTGATCATTTCTGGGTCTCAGTATCCTCACTTATGAAATATAGGGGATGAGCTACAGGACTTCCCAAAGCTTCTTTCAATAAGGAAATATTAAGATTCTAAGATTTTTTTTCTTGCATGCACAATGAAGTTGTGCCAACATTCAAGGACATTGTAAAAAAATTAATGGAGCATATTATTTTGTAAGATAGCACACCTTCACGTTAGGAATGAAAACCACAAATAGCCAGAGTGCATATTCGCCAACAATACCCAAACTTTATTTCATTTTTCACATATTTTCCTGGATCAGCCGAAATCATTATTTGAGTTCTTTTGGTCTTTTTGGAAGCTTTCTTTTTCTACTTTCAAAAAGCACAGTCGAACTTCTGCCTGAATTGATTTCTTTATCACGTTTGAATTTTGGTTTGAGGTATACTGCCTAACATTTTCCTTCTTGATACATGACCAGCAATGTACACTACTAACTAACATTAAATTGGGCTGCCATTATTGGAAGATTATTGGCAACAATTTGTTCTGTTCCCTTCTGGATCTCATTTACCTCCATGATATTCCTTAACATCTTCTTTTTGTCTGTAGGAGTCAGGCCAAGACTGGCTAATCTTTGTCATGATTTAGCACTGAATCGTTTTGATTATTCTCCGATGTGTGTTCTCAGACTTAGAATGTCCTCCTATAGCATGCTATGCAGAACAGCGCATAACAGCATTCCCTGGTGAAATTTCATCAGTACTTTATGTGATGCCAAAATAACATCAACACTGTAAAATATGCTTCATAATAATCTTCCTTGCTTTTCTTTCTCAGCTGTCAAAGATCATACAGATGGTTTGGTGAAAAGTCCACATTGACTCCCACAGAGTACCCTTCACATTTCTCATTGATAATAATTTTAAACTTTCATTCCTAATCATTTTTTATTATTAAAACAGCTTTGTTTTAAGAAGTGGCATAGAAACAATTTTCTCCAGATGAGAAGATGGTAGCCCTTTCCTGGGGAAGTGGGAAGAAAAGATTTATCACAGCCCACATAGTCTCTGTGGACTTAATTCTGGTTAAGAATCTTGTGGGGAATGGAAGAGAAATGAAAGTCTTCAAGGGGAAAATGATGTCCTAAGATAGTGCTGTACAGTAGAACTTTCTGTGATGATGGTAATGTTCTATTTGAACTATGAAACAAAGCAGCTATTAAGTACTCGAAAGATGGCTATTGTAATCAAGGAAATGAGTTTTCAGTTTATTTAATTTGTACTAATTCAAAGTTGAAATTGTTGCTGCCATGTTTACAGCACATAGCCCCAGGAAGTAATGTGACTAGAGGTGGGGCCCAGAGTCCAGTGCAAAGTTGAGTATATTATCTCTGCTCCAACGTTTAATGACTGTGTTCCTGAGGAATATTTAACCTCAGTGAAATAACATAGGAACAGTCCTTATACCTACTTCCGAGGGCTCTTGCAATGAGTAAGAGCGATAATCCATGCAAAACGCTTGACATGGTGCCTTTTCATTTTACTTGTTACACATGTTTGGTATTATTTTAATCATTCTCTTTAGGAGGTGGGATGTAGACACTTGACTCAGGAAGCTGACATAATGTATTCAGAACCCAAGGTTGGAGTCCTCCATTTTTTTCTCACAAGAACGCCATCTGTTCTAGAACTGGGATGGTAGGGAAATTCTTCCTGAGTGAACCTTGGGAAGCAGGGACGTAAGCTTCCTGAAGTTCATATTATTCCCTCCGAACATTCTTTGCTCCTTCTCAACCTTTTCCTCTCTTTGCATTTCATCTTGTGTCATTGTTAAAAAATTTAAAATGTGGAAGTTCATCATAGAACATCTAGCTGGCAATGATCAAATTACCTCTGGTGTTAATTTCATGTTCCCTGTGAGGCACTTGTAGAAATGAATACACTTGTGTGGAGAAACCTTCAGATGTCAGCTTGATGAACAACAGCTACCTTCATGGGTCATTTTGGAAAGAGCTTGTGTTTGGACCCCTTTTTATCCTCAGCTAAAGATTAGAGCACTTGTTGAGTGTCCAGTTGGATTAATAAAGATGGTCTTAGAATGGTATAACTGATGAGGCAGGAAAATATTGTTTTGTTTTGCTTTTTTTTTTTTTTTTATTGACCAGCACGAGTCAGCTATCTTTAATCTGATGCTTTCAAATATGCACTAAAAAATTAAATTACGTAAACTCTGTCTTTGGAAGCAGCATAGGAATTTAAGGTGCTTTTTAAGTAACAGTGAATGGTTATTGAATGTCAGTGGAAGCACTTCTGACATCTATGTTAATGGAAATTAAATTCGTAATCAGTGATATAACAATCAATACCTCATGTCAGCCCAATATACATTATTTTTTCCCTCTTGAGCCAGAATAATAAGAAACAGCTTTTGCGGGGCGCCTGAGTGGCTCAGTGGGTTAAAGCCTCTGCCTTCAGCTCAGGTCATGATCTCAGGGTCCTGGGATCAAGCCCCGCATCGGGCTCTCTGCTCAGCAGGGAGCCTGCTTCCCCCTCTCTCTCTGCCTGCCTCTCTGCCTACTTGTGATCTCTCTCTCTGTGTCAAATAAATAAATAAAATCTTAAAAAAAAAAAAAGAAACAGCTTTTGACTTATCTTATGCTTCCTTCTTGCTTTTCATTTCTGTATGCTGTCAGTGTAAATGGAAAAGGATGTTTGGGCTTTTCTCCACTTTTCCTCCAGAATTAAAGCTGACTTCTTTATTCTGCATCCTGCTCCAAGTTGTACAGGATCTAACTGCTACTCCAGCTGTACCCGTCTCCTTTAAGGAGACATGGATGTATATGTCCCAACCTCTCATTTGGAGCTGACTACACCCAAAGCCCAGCTATGTATCCATTAAATCTAAACTCATAAGCAGGGGTGCCGGAGTACTATGAGCAATAAAAAAATAAAACCTGTAGTGTCTGGCTGAACATGCTGTCCTTCTGCAGAAGATAATTTATAGTTTGTTTTCCTTCTCTTGCTGAACTGCCATGGTCTACCTTTTGACCTCCTTTTCTTTCTCTTTTTCTTTCTTTCTCTCTTTTTTTTTAATGGGAATGTGGGCAGTTCATACCATTCTCTATTTTCCTAATGATTCTCACTGATAATGATAAAATGTGATCCCAATATAAATTAATTAAAGATTTTCATTAAATTTTGATCCTGGAACATTTTAATAGACTGACTCCCTCAATTGTTTTTCTTTTAATTTGTGAAACACAAGGCTTCTTGAATCATGATTCCTAATATTTTCCTAGGAATAAGACCACATTACAATCTTAATTAGTCCCTTAAGCTTTACAGACATTATTTTATTTTTATGTCTGATGCCAGTTTAACACAAAGTACTTTTGCAGTAATTTTCCTTTGGAATTCCTTTTTTTTTAATCTTTGAGGTTAGGCTTTGAGGTTTATGGAGAACGTGTACAGGGAAGGGCAACTGTTATATTAATCACATTTAATCAGTCCCCTTTTTTGGAGTTAACTTGTATCTTGAAAATGAAAATTACATCTAAACTAAAATAACAATTATTATCTAAAATCTTTTTGTACAAAAAATACAAACTTCTGACTGTGGAATGCATGACAAAGAATTTATTCCAAGATGCTGTTCAATTTGCTACCATTAGATGTTCAGTTTTCATTCAGGAGTGCTATGTTATTATTAAGCAATATCGACTAAATTATCTTATTTTTATTACAAAATTGTTAAAATACAAGATGTGAAGGAGGCCTTTGTGTTGTACCTATGATTTTTTTTTTGTCCTCTTCAAGGTAATGGAAACTAGTACTATCTTTCTGAGGCTTTCCCAATGGGATATTTATATAAATCAGTTTGACTCTATTAATATACTGTATTGATCTACAATTCATCTAATTGTTAGGAGAATATTAATGGATTCCATTAGTCCATTTTCTAATTTCCACATGTTCTAAGGACAATAAATCTTTAGTTCGTCTACTTGTAAGGAAGAGTTTCAATAGAACCAGGATATAGGACAAAGGATATTTCTAGTAAAATTTATTAGCACGAGTAAAATCCATTTGAAGATTTCTAAAGTCTCTCTTCTTAAAGTTGATTCCTTTAAGAAAACTTGCTGATAGTAGTGTATTTACAAATATAAACTCATGAATTCAAATTTGCACAATATCTTTCATCTCAAGTAATTTAGACAATTGCAGCATAAGTTGTCTACAAGAGCTTTCCAACACCCTTCTTTGAAAATATTTTCTCAGCTGATGATCTTCTATAACAATGAATAATGGGAAACCAAATCTAATCTTAAAGAAATCCAAAGCAGATCTGATGAAATCTTTGGCTAGATAATGCTTAGTCTATCCATACTGAATAAAACTACTTGGAAACATGTAAGGTTGAAGTGCTGGACTTACAATGGGGGAAATGCAGGGAGACATGAGCTAGTCAATCCCAGTACAATCCAAAGGAGGACCCTGATTCCAGGGAAGAGAAAGAATTTGATGAAGGCTCCAAGCCATTGAGTTTATAGCTGACATGTTTTCATGACACCAGTCCCATAACTTTGCCAACACATCACAACGCTTCCACCTTAGTAAGCACTAATTTCAGAACCATACTTCTTCGTATGGCTCTTTAGCGAATATTTATTGAATGCCTGCCATGTGCAAAATGCTATGCTTGGTGTTGTGGAAGATGTGAAGATACATAAGAGCTTGCCTTAATATATATATACATATTATTTATATTTAATATTTAATTTTATTTACATTTAATATTTAATTAATATATTACATGTATTTAATATATTATTATATATCAATATATATTTTCCTTATATATAAATTTATATCACATATAACACCTGAGGCTCCATATGGGCCCATCTGTCTGTAGGGTAACCTATAAAGAAATAGCAGTGTCTATTGGTTCTTGAAGAAAACTTACATTTTAAAGATTCCTTTAAGGGGTTTTAGACAGGACACACAAATATTAGAAATATTTTCCCTTTTCAAATTTCTTACTCATAGTAGGCACTAAATTTCTGCACCTCATCCCCATCACCCCCTTACCACTGTGTTCTCTCCTTTATCATCATCTCCCCCACTACACATGCTTTTTTCAAAAAGAGAGAGAGAGAGAGAAAGGAGTAATTTTCATATCAACTGCTCTTTGGGAGGGATAAAAATTAGCCTTCCTGTCTCCCTAACCTCTTCTTAGAGGGCTGTTGAAATTCTTTCTACCTTGTAACAAACAAGTAATATTTCATTAAAAAAAAAAGTGTGTATGTGTATTTGTGTCTGTATGTGTGAGAGAGAGAATCTTTGGCAAGAGAAGATGAGATCTTTGAAAAGGCTGGATAACTGACTATTCTATACATTGTTGTCGAGGATGCTGTTACTGAGTAATATTCTAATAATGACCTTGATTACAAGTTGACTATAGATGGACACCTGATTTACAGCTGAACTTCAGCCATTTCTCATACCCTACTCCCTAAATATCCTGGTATGCTGAAATAGAGAGCACAGTATTTTTTTTAACAGTTTGCATAAGAATTGCGCTTACATGAAGGAAAACCGCTCCTCCCCCCAACACACAGTTTTGTTTTGTTTTGTTTTGTTTTTGTTTTTTAAGTTATTGATGTGCCTGTTTGGTTTAGAAGCAATAATTCTAAAGGAACCAAATGTGAAAGATCATATGTCCTGTATGAGAGGAGAGGAAGACCTGGTGATTTTGGAGGGCAGAGAAGATAAAGAATGTGGGGGGAGTGCAGGGCCACTAAAAGACTGATCAGAGTCTCCCTTATGACCCACACATTCTTGGGTCATTTTATGTATCTCTCAAGGCTACCCAACATTTCTTCATCAATGAAGTAAATCATCCCATGCCTCATGGACCTAAGACTTTAAGCAAGAAATAATAGTTTCTCATCCTAAAAGACCACTGACCCTAATACGTGAACTAAGCCAAAGTAGGCCTCTGATTAGCTGTCTGCTACAGTAAAGAGAACATGGGATTTTAGTTGGTCTTTTAACCTATCAAACTAGCAAGGTGACCAGGGTTCTTGTTCCATTCTATTTTTATCAGATGTATTTGCTGAGTCTTCCTGTCTCCAAGCTATCTTAAAAGTTATCCGGGTGTTAATATGCCTTTGTACGGTTTTCTCCCCATATTGTTGTGAGTGCTGTTTCTGTATTTTAGGCAATATTTTCAAGTTCGTCTTTCTTAATGTTTCTCATCAGTGGTTTCCTGATACCTGCCATCGTTCATATTTGGCATCGCAGTTTTGCCACTAAAAATCCCAGACTGCTTGCTAAGATTGCAAAATCAGGGTCCAGAGTTCTTCTATTGTGAGCGCTTAGTGGCATGACAACCTGCTCTTTGAGCACTTTGATGGGAGACACTTTATAATTTCCATCCTCTCTAGACCTATCCCAGGATTTGACAGATATGTATTGAGCTAAATTACTAAATACTTATGCAACTTATAAAGAAATTAGAGGTAAACCATCAATATATTCTAGTCCATAGAACTAAAAGGTAAGCTACCACCACTCTTCAGTTACTATGGACTTGCTTTAAGCAAATAATGACTGAACATACTTTATGTGCCAGGCGCTTTACGTACATGAGCTATTAATCTTGTCGATAACCATTAAAAAAATCATTATTTTATGGATGTGGAAACTGGGGTTCAAAGAACTAATATAATTTGCTGAATGTTAGAGAAATAATGAATAGGAAATATGAGTTCAGATGTCATGTTTTTCAAACCGAATTGCCTTTGCTGCCTGCCCCCACACCATGGCTATCCTCACAAAGAAAAATAGATCAATACAGCCAAAAGAAGTGAATCCTAAAGAAAAAAAATTAGTTATAGTACTTTCTCTAATTTTCAATTAAGTTGAAACTTTCTTTCTTTTTTTTTTGCAAGCACACACAACAATTTATATTTGATGAAAAACGTATAAACAAAAGGATATACACTAAACACAATAGAATAGTTATTTGGGGGAAGAATGGAGAATAAAAATAGGAGGTAACAATAAAGGAATGCATCAATTAGAAAATGAATAAACAAGAGAGTTTTTTTTTTTTTAAAAAAACTACATATTAAGGGTCATGATTAACAATCTTCTCTATCACGGGTTCACAAAATATTAATTTATTTGCATTTTAACATCCAATATGGATCCACTGCCCCCAAAAGAAGTTAAAGTTGAAACTTTCTTAATCATGCTAATTATTTCTATAATTTCAAAGATTATAAAAATAAGATACTCAAGTAATTTCAGGCAATTGCAAAATTTGTAGACAAATAAATATTGTTAAAGTTTTGAATACATGTTAAACATTCAACAGACTCAACTTCAGCGTGAAGTTGTGATGTTGGCTAAAACGGTGCAGAAGGCCTCAGAACCTTCCATCATTGTAATGTATCTCCTACCTTAATTCCTCCCTTCACAGAGAAAACTTGAGTTTATTCTATGGAAGTATGTGGGCACATCAAAAATTCTAAATGTATAATAGTTTGTTGATTTGTTGTACTTGAAGCATGATTTTAAAAAGTATTCAACTATATATATTCCAATTGAAAATTTAATTATGTCTTAGCTACTTGTTTAAATTTGAATCAACTATCTCCTGAAAAAGGCCTCACCCAGGGAGCTTGGTGTTGCATACGCATGAAATCGCATTTTGAAATTTTGACATTTTGTAAATTAGAAGTGGAATTCCCAATTGTATATTGGTACTGTAGGATGATATAGCAAGCAAACTCTAAAGGGCATCACATTTTACTAGGGAATAAAGCACATTTGGCTGTTTATTATTATTTGTTAATGAAAATATATAGAATATTTAGGCATATACCTTCTTAACATTCGGGATAACATCAAGGGTATAGTTCAGGAATTCTCTGTCTTAATAAATTGTAAAATTTTCTTTCTTTCTTTCTTTTTTTTTTTTTAAAGATTTCATTTATTTATTTGACAGAGGGAGAGACATTACAAGTAGGCAGAGAGGCAGGCAGAGAGAGAGGGGGAAGCAGGCTCCCTACTGAGCAGAGAGCCCGATGTGGGGCTCGATCCCAGTACCCTGAGATCATGACCTGAGCCGAAGGCAGAGGCTTTAACCCACTGAGCCACTCAGGCGCCCTCTTTCTTTCTTTCTTTCTTTCTTTCTTTCTTTCTTTCTTTCTTTCTTTCTTTCTTTCTTTCTTTCTTTCTTTCTCTCTCTCTCTCTCTCTTTCTCTCTCTCTCTCTTTCTTTCTTTTCTCTTTTTCTTTTTTTTTCTAACTATTTCTCCTCCCTATTGCCACTGACATATGAACTTAGTGTTCCATCCAAAGAGGTCCATAGTGGATGCAATTGAGACTATTTGAGTGGAGTTATTCTGAAAGAGACATTCCCTTACAGGTTTTTTCTGATAAAAGAAAATATTTTAGTTGTAAATATAAGTTTTATTGGGTCAGTGCTTCAATGGTGAGTCACAATTTCACTCTTCATTCCGTGGGGAGTAGTAAGAATAATCTTTAATTATTGTTTAAACAAATATTTCTACTTCTCCGTCATGGCATATATATTATGGCATATAAAATTTCACATAGATTTTACTTCCATAAAACGGTCAGTGTCTGCCCCATTCAAACACTTAAGAAACTAGGTAGTGGTGGTAAACTCATCTTCAGAGTGATTGAAATGCATAAGAAAACACTATCAGCTTCTGCCCTCCTTCATGGCAATATTTTCTTATTTTTAGAACTCTTTTCACTGGGGTTTTTATTTTCAAAATTTCAAAGTAAATTGTCCTACTGTATTTCAAAAATCTAATATGTCACGGAGTATAAGATGTACCCTCATTTTATGACAATAAGAGAGACAAAAATGTTGCCAAATGCATTTAGACAGACACACTGTCAATTAGAAGACATATCCAAATTTTAGAGACATTAAAATATGAAAATCTTTGCATCCTAGAATTGATGAATGCTGTATTACTTTATACGAGTAATTCTATCCCCCAAATGGAAGCAAAATCCAAAGCATATCACTTTTACTTGACTTGGTGGATCAAGCTTAATTTGATGCATTTTAATAAATAAGAGAGTGACTGAAGTAGGAGGTATCAAAACTTAACAACCAATTCATTTAATATGGATGAAGCTCTGCTGTGAATGGAAGGAAGAAGCAGAATGTAAGTTGCTGTCAGAAATTTCAGTATATTTAGCATATTATTCTAACTTTGGAGAAATGTGTTTTGTACTATGGAAAAATGCAGTGATGTGGATCTGGAAATCCTTATAGCAATGAAGCATTACTAATTACAACAAAATGCAAGGCAGTCTTGTAAGTGGAAAAAAATGAAATCCAAAGAAATAAATTTTTGCGAGCTGTACATCTATTCCATGGATAGGACAGATAATACATTCATGAAACATTTCATTTCTGAATCAGCGTGACAGTGTTATCTTATTTACTCTAGTCAATAGCTATTGCCTCCCTGGAAACATATTTATAAGCATACCCAACCTCCTAGTGCATAAATTATTTCATGGAAGAAAATTAGAAACTTTCGAAACAACATAAACTTTTTGAGGTCACCAAGGTACCATTAGGTAAATTATTGCCTCACAGCCCTAAATGGTACCTAGTAGCCAGGAAGAGTTTAATGCACCTTTCAAAGCGCCTAATTTACTCCCAGGGAGTAACGAACTAGTGGACAGGTCCTGGATGATAAATTACACATCGAGATGCATTTTCCCAAGTGAATAGGGCTCAGTGTTGTCTGACTAAAATTAATGCCTCACATTTATTTCAAACATGTGAAGGCAAAGGTCTACAAATAGTTTTAAAAGTCTGAAGACCATTCCATCTACCTAAATGCAGTAAAGGGCAAGGTAAATTCAGTTATATAAACCAGGATTGCTGAAGATAAATTGACCAAAGCAATTGAATGAAAAGTATTCTATGTGTAGTTAGGATGGGTCATTGATCCAAAAAAAAAAAAAAACAAAATGCAAAATAAAATCGTATCTGAAAGACAGCTATACTTTTCGTAATCCTTGGGTGTTCCAAAAAGTCTTTCCTCTAAGATTTTAACCTGTCCAACCTTGTAGAATATATGATACCTGCCAGGATCACAATCCAAGGTGGTATGTCTCCAGGCCATGAATACTGTTGTGTGTATTTACTGAATAATGTCTATTGCAAAGAAATTGTAAAGTATCTTTGCATTTGAAAGCATTCCCTTTGTTAGCCTTTATGATCTCAGAGAGATTGCATAAATGTCTGGTATCCTACTTATTATTGCTTTTCCTTTGGGGGATGATGAAAGAATCTAGAGTCATTTCTGAATCCAAGCGCCCTGAACTCATATGATCCTCAATTCCAAATAGCCTGAAGCAACTAACCCCTTAAAAGCATACTGACTTTGTATCATCACATTTGTACTTTCACTGATGGCTGAATATTCACTCCATTTAGTATCACATTTAAGGCTAATATGATCAACTGAAATGGTATTAAACTATAAGACCACTGAGGACAGACCCCATGGAAAAATAAATCGTGTTGCTGTTTGTTGAAATATATCGTATTTTTCCCCCTGGTGTCTCACTCTGTAAAGGATTATGTATGTATCTCCATTCCGTTGAATACAGAAATGGTCACAGGGAAGACCTGACAGGTACCTCAGCACAGAAGTGTAATGTTCAGTGCATGCTTCACCATTTCTTTCTATCATGAGATCGTCATTGTACAATACAGAGGCTCCTCAATTGGCTGGGCCTCCAAAGTGATGTTGATGATGGAGGAGAGACACCCTTGACCATGACAGAACTACAGAATAAATGAGGGATGATATATATGGCTGTAAATCTGTGAGATTTGGGGTACTTTGCTACCGCAATATAATCTGACCTTATTGGTATGGTGAACACTGCCTGGCACATTGCCACTGTTCAATAAATATTTGTCGAGTGAGTCAATTTCTCAATTTTTGTAGCAAATCATTGTTCACACCACCTAAAATCCAGGTTTGAGACATCATAATTGCCTGTCAGTAACATAAGGGCCACAAAACACAACTTCCCTCTAGCCCTATCCCCACAGCCCTATCCCTTCAGGAATAGTCCTTCTAAATGTCTTCTTTAAACATTCTGAGAACATTTCTGCAGGCTTTATCTTAAGTTTCCTTCTATCCAGCTTTGTTGGGATCATGTTTTCTTTGCTGTCAGTGGCCAAGAAGCATATGTGTCATTAGCCATCACCTCAGGGCACCCTGGTTGATCTTAGAAAATGACAGCATCCAAGATGAACCTGTTGACTAACATCGAGGATACCAGTGTCAGCACCTGCCATGCAGGACCCTTTGTCCTTGTTCATTTTTCTTCTCATGAGTTGAAACTTTCTAGGAAATGATTATTTTGGTTTTCATTTTGTGTTTATTCCTTTCCTTGAAGTCTGTCATGAGTTTCTAGGAGGTGAGCTAGGAGATAAGCAGAATGAAAGGCATCAGGCCTTACTCAGAATCTTACCTTCCTCCAATCCTGGCTTATTGTTTTTGTATAATAATAGCTAAAACCCATGCCGTCTTACTTAGAAACCAGTCTATTATACTTCTCAACTATATTTCAAGTATTTTTATTTTTTATTTATTATTACTATTTTTTTACCAAGGAGGTTCCTTGTACACTCATGTTAACAGAGCCCTAGAGGCCTCCCATGGATGCCCAGGAGACGTTCATTTCCACAGAGGTATGACCTAGTGTTGGCTCTTCTGTTTTCGGCAAAAATTAAGATGATGATGAATACTTCGGATATCACCATGTCATTATCCTATGGCACAATGTTTAAATGAACATCAGTACATTCATTATATTATTCAAACTTCATGAGATATTTGGGAGCAATAAAATTGCATTTATTTTAAAATAGAGCATATTTAAAATATTTCAACTAGTACATATTCTCAATTCTTAAAAAAAATGAATGGTGGACTGTGGGCCTTTTTTTTTTTAATGCAAAATATTTTTCTCTAGTAGAACAATAGGAGGGCCTTGTCAATTTGTGTAGGCTACATTGTTAGAATGTGTAGAACAAGTCTGAGGTCAAACCAGAATATAGCTTTGGCAATATAAAAGTCCTATAAGAGGTAAATGGCTAATCAGTTATGATCCAAGCATCAGTGACATACTATGCTGCAATTAACATGACTACTTCACCGTATAATGAACATGGAAAATATGGGGAAAATTTGTAATATTATTCTGTATGATTAGAATGTAAAATCGTATGTGTATTATATTTACAACCACTAAAAATACCTGTACATATGCATATACACAAAAGTTAGAATGAAATAAATCCCAATCATAACTGTTTTGTTACATTTGTGAGATTTGGGGACAATTAGAAATTATTTTCTCCAAATGTTTGCTACTTTTTACCTAAAAGTGAAGAAAAATCCATGATAATAGAACTTAATATTTTAAAAATTGATCTTGACGAATTTAGTAATTATACATAATGATGCATTTAATTTCTGAAATTACTTTCTTAGTTATATTTATTAATAAGTGAATTGTTGAATACATCTCATTTCTTCTAACCATATCGTTCTCTGTCCTCCTGCCATGAAATTCAGAGGAATGAAGTAAGGTGAGTGGAATGGTTTAAAGAAATAAGATAAGCAGAGATCTTATCATGGCTCCTTTGGGAATATATAAGGTAATAAAACTCCACTGAGTTGTTTTTACTGGAAAATATTCAAATACCAGCTTTTGACTTAGAGCATCACTAGCCAAATGTTGGCAAGGCAAGCTTCTGTGCAATGTCTGTGAATAAAAGTCCCTGAGCTGAATGGGGAAATTGCCAGGCTGTGCTCGAATTTTATCGGGAACACTTTAAAGATCCAGTAACAAAGACCCTACTTAGGTTCCCTTGATTCTACCCAAGGTAGTTCATAAATACAAAGGCCAAGTTCAAAGTTAGAGACTTTTGTAGGCAGGAGGGCTGAGAAACAGATAGCACATGTGCAGCCACTCTTCCTTCTATACCCGAAGCAGGCATGAATAATCGACCTAGCACTTCATGGTATTCCCACACTGAGTTTCAAATTCTTTTCAGAATGCACCATAGGAGATCCATGAAATAATAAGGCAATTCATAGAATCTGAGCAGAAATGAAACTCTTTGACATTGCATACTTAACCCACTGATTTTTCAGATGAAGGAACTGAGATCACTTGAGGGGGGTGGGTGGGAAATGAATTCTAAGCATTTTCTATTTTCAAAGTACCCTGATAGATATATGACACATGGTCCCATGACAAAAGTTGTTAACATTTCCATTTGACAGGTGAGGAAACTGAGTCTCAGGGAGACTAAGCAAATGCAAAAGCTTACAGTCCTCACTGGCTACAAATACCCAACTGCAAGGCAATTCTCTTGACCCCTGGACAAGTATATTAGTATATTATGCACTACTGCCAAGCTGTAAGGTAATGTTATTCTTTCTCTGAAGAAATTAATGGGTGATGTTAAAAGAATCCTTCTCAGGTCAATGGCAGTCACTCATCTCCCTGTGAAAGAAAAGAAACAGACTCATAAATAATAAACCACTATTCATAGCAGCCACCTGGCACTTAAATATTAATAGTGTGTATGTGAAATACTTTTACATAACCATACTACAGGCATTAAATAAATGTCAGGGTTTGAAAAATTACCATTTTGGGTCACTGCTGGCCACTATATTCTATGGTCTGGCTATTACAGCAGTGATTTTTAGACATTCCACTGTCCGGGGCTTTTCTTTCCAGGAAAAATAGTATCTTCCTGGACAATAAAGAGAAGAGTTTGGGCCTAAAATTTGCAAACTTCATTACTATTTATGAAGTTTGAGCCATAGTGGCTCTTAACAATTTCCACTCCCTTCCCTCAATTTAACTTTTGCAATTTCTCAGCAACCTAGGCAAGACAATCTGGACTATTCTCCATAGTACAGAGCAGAGTCAGGTCCTCTGCTTGGATGGAGGACTAGGCTTTTATCATCAATGATTCAAATATTTGTTCCTTTTTCTAGGTCCTTCTGGGAAAACCAGCTTCCCAAGAGGGAAGTTTTCCTGATTAGGAAAGTTTTTCAGCTTCTCTCCTGGATAAATCATACTGCGAATTACTTTTGTTGAATTCCTTTCCATTTGTTTTCTATTTAGTTCTTGTTTCATTCCCTCTAGGTCTCATACATCCCTTTTTTTTTTTTTTTTTTCATACATCCCTTTTGTATAGTAAATTCTAATCTGTTTTCAAAATAAATACACGATTGATGAAAGAAATATTAGGAGGAAGGGTGGAATGAAAAAGAATCTAGCTAATCTTGATTGTATATTTAAGGCCTATTGGAGAGCTAAATCTTTCTCCACATCTCTACCCCCACACCAGTATATTAGCTGACTTCTGTAGAAACAAAGGTAATGGATACAATTCTCTTTCCTGTTAATTTTAAGCAAGATGCAGAAAATGCTGTCTACACACCCCTGGACCTTGGCCGATTCCCAGAACTCTAGTTCTGTTTCCAGAACATTGTGCTGCTTTGTGGGTACAATTTCTGCTAGTCTGACTTTATAATCTCCAGCATCATTTTTTACTCTTTCTTTTCCAAATGGAGCCATGGGGGTGGGAAGGAAATTCTCTGGAATGTGACAAAGCTAGCATAAGGGGAAACGTGTAAGGTTTATGCCAGCAGCCCAGTAGAATTCACACTGGCTGGGAGAGTTAACCAGACTATTTGTGGTTTCTGGTGTATACTTAGGGTTCTTAGTAATTGGTGTCCACGGTATAACAAAAAGCATATGATAATTGGCGTTGTTCTAATAGGAGATGTACTGTTTTAAATATCATTGTGTCTAATAGCCTGACTTCTTAGGTAGCCTTTTGAGTTCTTCCATATTTTTGGACTAGAAAAATAAGGCCAGCTCCTGACAAATATGAAAAATCATGTTTACAATTGACTGTAATGTATTTTATTCCCTTCAGATAATACTTGTCCTTTAATTATTTGTTAGGTTAATATATATTTTCTGTGAAGAGGGAAGAAACTAAAAATCACCCCTAATCTGATTGCTAAGATATAACCACTGCAAGCATCTTGGTTATTTTCTTCTATTTCCCTGCACGTTTAGTTACATACCAATTATGACATAATTGGGAGAATATAGCACATTCTATTTGTTCTATCCTTTCTCACTTACTCTGTAATGGGAGTTTCCCCAAATCGAATGTGAAGTCAAGAATAATGGATATCTTTGAGGTGAAAGGAGAAGGTAGTGTTTAAGATGGACATGAAGTAGTTTCCAAGGTAATGTAAATCAGTTATTTCTTGACTTGGATGGTGGTTTCAGGTGTAATTTTTCAGATAACTCATCAAGCTGCAGACTTACAAATTGGTGTATTTTTCTGTTCTGTATGTTACACTTCAATAAAAAGTTTATTTAATACAAAGTTACAAATTGATCAGAAAATGATTCATAATGACTGAAGAACTTTTTGTTAAAGGGCTCTGCTGTGATTGATTAGGTCATTTTCCCATTATTAGGTATATAGTTTATCACTTTTTAATATTAAAAATGTACAAAGATGTTTATACTTAAATATTCATTTGCACCACATTCACTTGGGGTAGAGTTCTGGAACCTTCCTGAGGAGAAATTACACTGTAATGGGGAAAGGGATTAATGAAAGTAAATTTTCTGCAATTGCATTTATTGATGGCATAAACATGGTAGAACCCTCGAATTCTTATAGCTATCAGCTGGAACAGAAGATGTGACTGTTAAATCTTGAGTTGAGTCCCACGTAGAACTTGGGCAGCAGGTGAGATATTCTTCATTCCAGTCAAGGTGAACAATCATCTGTTCAATTCAAGTGAGCAAACCATTTCTTTGAGCACCAACTCCATGGCAGGACTCTTCCAGACGGGAGGGTACAGAGATAACAAAGGGATAGCCTCGTTCTTGATTAAGAGTTGACCCTAAGAGGAAAGACTCTCAAACCAGTGTGGATATGAATGTTCTCCCTCGTTTCATGGTTCCCTCATTTGTAAGTTAGAATGGTAATACTTATTTCAGCGGTTTGTAGTAAGGATTAAATGAAATAGCTTTACAAAGTGCTAGCAAGGGGTGCCATTCCAAATATTTAACAATCCATACATATCAGCATACTCAGAACAAATGCTGGTTCTGGATAAACTAGAGGCTGGTGATAAAGATCCAAATGTGTTCTGGCTGAATATTTTGTCTCCCAGCCTAGAGTAAGTGCTGGCAATGATCAGTTTTTGGTGTTTTATTCCTTTGGATTTCATCAGATAAACTAAAATTCCCTTAAACTCATATTTGATGTTCGAATGAAGTTATTTTACTTATAAATATTTGGAGAAAGCAACTCCAGAGGTGTGATTTGTGATCATATATTTTTCCTTTAGTTTTTACTGAACAATAACCACTGGAACTCTTCACCTGCTCTAACGATTATTTCCTCTGTATTCAATTTATATTTCTACTGCTGATGGCCACAGCACTTTCTTGGGAGAAAAAAGACAATGTATATTTACTTCTAAAAATTGACGATGAATATAGGAACCATGTGGGAGGTGGTGATGGGCTGTGGGGCCCAGTAATATAAATATAGTAAATGAAAAATTAAAAGACCCCAAATGTGATATTCTGGGAGCATGTTTCCACTTTTTGAGTACCAAGAAACTGTTTGAAAATTGTATCAAATTCGCTAAAGTCAAAGACATAGGCTATTACAGAAGTTGAGCAATAACTACAACCATAAAAAATGCTCAACAATTACTACAGATTTATTTTTAAGGTGATTATAGTTAAGCAATTACAGTTGAACAAGAGCATCTTAGAAATATGTTAACATTTGTTACTAAATTTGGGAAGAAAAACACATTATGGAAATAATCTATTGGAATTGTTCAAATCTTATGTCATCTTTGAGTTCCAATAAGAATTTCTGTTTGGATACATAGGGAGTATGGAGTCGGGCATGAGAATGATGGTGTCATTATTGCAATCAGAGATTCAAGGTTTCTGTAAGTTCATTTCAAAGAATGACATTTGAATGCTCATGACCGTAATACGGTTTGTATTGTACCCAACACATTGCTTTGTCTCTGTTAAGTGCTTAATACTCACTGTGGGAGCAAATCTGAGCAGAATGCATGTTTCTTGGACACCAGAGGGAATGTAAGTCTTTGGAAAGAATATGTATTTTGTTATCAGAAGGATATGGGTTGAAGATCCGACTTCATCAATTACTGGCTATGTGACCTCGTGCTAGCCATTTAGACTCTGAGACCCTCAGATTCCCTATCTGTAAAAATGAGGAAAATAACACATTTGCAGAATTGCTACAAAATTTAGAAGTAATGCGTATAGAGTGACTGATACAGACTAGAATCATAAGTAATAATAACTAATATCACAAGTAATAATACATAAGCGATGCTATTTACCGCTATATAAATAATAAAAGAGTCTGAGAATCAAAAGGAGAAAGATTGGGAATCATGGAAATGTGGGGAACACTAAAAAAAAAAAAACCCTCCCTTTGTGGTTTCCTCAACATAAATATCAATGAAGAAATTCACCAGTTATGATTTAACAGAGGTAAAATCAGGAAAATATCCTTAAAGAAACACGTGTGTAATGAAGTCTTCCTTTTCCTTCTGAAGCTTTTGTCAAGTAAAGCTGATTTCCACAATAACCCAATTTCAAAGTATAAATAGTGATGCTTTGATCTTGGTAGGAGGCATCCTCTGTGAGTTCTTAGACAATAGGCAGGTAAATACCTAAGCAACAGCTGTCCCAGGAATCCAAATAGTTCACATTTCATCTACCTTCTCATGAAACTTCACTGGATCACTGTAGGCAAGCTCCTTTTTAAAAAAACAAAAAACAAAACCCTGATCCAGCCAAATTATCTAGAGGCAAAAGAATGCTTTAGTTTGTCAATATAAGGTCTAAGGCTGGAAGTGAGGTGGAGTAGAAAGATAATCACATTCTCTTCAGGAGGGCTTTAGTTTTATCCTTTTTAATCTCTCATGACTGGATTAAAAACTACTTAAGAACGCCCTCGAAATTTTCTGTTTTTGCCCTTCAGTTTCCAGGACCAGAGCTCTCCCTGAGTTGGCTCTGCTTTGCTTTTCATTCTCCTGCCAGTCTTTTTTTTTTTTTAATACTTTTTTTTTTTACGATTTTATTTATTTATTTGACAGAGAGAGAGAGAGCGCGCGCACAAGAGGCAGAGAGGCAGGCAGAGAGGGGGGGAAGCAGGATCCCTGCTGAGCAGAGAGCCAGATGCGGGGCTGGATCCCAGGATCCTGGAATCATGACCTGAGCTGAACCAGAGGCTTTAACCCACTGAGCCACCCAGGTGCCCCACTCCTGCCAGTCTTTATACCCAGAAGTACCAGTGGGGTCAGCTGCCTCTCAGGCTTCTCTTCTTCCCTGGGGAGTCAGAGCCCAAGGGGGAACCTCTGGGAAAGGAAGGAAAGTGAAGCTCTAATTGACCTTAGAATAGGTTATCTTCAGAGAGGTGGGCAATGGGCAGGATTGGAATAATGGGATATAAGGGGCACCTGGGTGGCTCAATGGGTTAAAGCCTCTGCCTTCAGCTCAGGTCATGATCTCAGGGTCCTGGGATCGAGCCCCGTATCGGGCTCTCTGCTCAGCAGGGAGCCTGCTTCCCCTTCTCTCTGCCTGCCTCTCTGCCTACTTGTGATCTCTCTCTCTGTCAAATAAATAAATAAAATCTTAAAAAAAAAATAAGAGTTATATGACCACATGTTCATCTACGAATATGGATGGGTACATGTGGGAGCCTGTGTGTGTGTACGCACATATACTATCAAATGCAGCCTTAGATAACTTCAATTTCTGTAACGTTATATAATTACTCATTGTGATCAGGTCAAACTGTTTAAATCATACTTTCCTTGGCCACCAACATCAGTAAAATACTATCAAGAAGAGTCAACTTGCTCACCAACTGCCTGGATACGCCCTAAGCACTTTACATTCGTTACTATAATAGCTCCCCTCACTCATCCTCTAAGGGAGGTACTATTCTTATCAATATCTTAAGAAAAGAGAAGCTTAAGGAGCTTAAGTAACCTATACAGTCACAGTGGGAGTAAGCAGTAGAGCCCAGATTTCAATCCAGAGAGCCTGACCCCAGAGCTTGCGTTCCAAAGCATTCCATTGTCTGCCTCTTTAGCCATATCTAACCATCTTATTAAAGGGGAGGAGGTATGTGGACTGATGAGAAACACACATCCTGTTGATGGCGGGTGTGAGTCGTACTTGAGTGCTTGCCGTCAGCAAAATTTCCTTTGCACAAAATTTGGGACACGAGAAGAAAATCATACCTCACTAGCTGTACTTTCTGTTTTCTGTTCTCTGTACACCATTCTAGTTCATCCTAAACATGGCCACTGATGGATTGTATTACATCTTGCTTAAAAAACAGCAGATGGTGGGACACTTACACTGAGAATTGAGTAATATATAGAATTGTTCAATCAATATAATATACACCTGAAACTAATATAACTTTGTATGTTAAGTATACTTCAATTAAAAAAAAATAAAATGAGGGGTTCCTGGGTAGCTCAGTCGGTTAAGTGGCTGCCTTTGGCTCAGGTCACAATCTGGGGGTCTTGGGATCCAGCCCCCCATGGGGATCCCTGCTCAGCAGGGAGTCCGCTTCTCCCTCTGCCCCTCTGCTCTCCTGCTTGAGCGCACATATTCTCTCTCTCTCGATTTCTCTCAAATAATTAAATAATTAAAAATAAAAATAAATAAATAAATAAATAAAATGAAAATCTCTTTGGAAAAATGCAAATTAAAAAATTAAGTTCTTCTGTAAGATACCTTTGTGTGTTACAGATATTGAGTGAAATTTTAGTTTTTCAGGGTTTTTTCCCCCCAAAATACAAGGCTATGATAGTAAGCCATATACATTAAGATTTTGCATCCTGATACCATTTATTTGTATTTAGTAAAAATCGAATCAGTAAAAAGTATATCAGTAATATGAACTTTTGGTGCTGTTGGGTATTCCTTTTCATCTGAAAATTGAATCCTTACTTCATCAGTTTTCCTCCCTTCAATAGAATAGAAATTTAAAATGTCAGCTATGATTGAAATTATGATTCCTACTTGTCATTGATATGGCCTTTTAAAAGTACAGCTAAATGTCCCGTTCTAATCTTCCAAGATGACCATCATTTTTTTCTTTAACGTTGATTGTCTTGAGCTTATATAGGGCCTGTACTATGATTGAGTGCTTGTCAACTTAAAGTCAAGGAGACTGATGGCATATCACCCCGTGTACACTGAGTGTAGAAAGAATGTCTTGCTACAGAATGGTTGCTAATTCTGGAAAGCTAAGGATGAAACTGAACATTTCATTTTATATAAAAATCAGGAATGTAGAGCACCAACGTGTTAAATTTCTTTGTTTATCCCAGATGAATAGCTGAGCCAATGGTATTGCTCAGATTCGATTCCTTGAATATTGGTTCATGTAAATCTACAACTACATGCAGTATTAACTGAATCAGGTAACTATTGTGATTGTTTCAAATGAGCACATACGTTATTTTCCCCAACACAATATTATAGATATTGAATTTTTGTTAACTGGCATGAAAATACAATATTTTTTGCACCATATTTAACCCTTTATGGTAGAATTTATGTATGTCGCGTACATTTCATGAAGTACCTATAGGTAATTTTTCATGTTCTTGATGCTTGTTGTAGCAGCATTTGAGAGAGGATCTTTTCTACATTTCTAATATATTAAACACAATGTATATATTGGTCCGATTTGCATAGAACAAAGTAAATTAAATTGTCTTTTACTAACTGTGAAACATATTTATTAAAAATTTCTTTAAAGCAAATACCAAAACTCCCTTTGTTCTTCAATTCTGCCTCTGTCTCCCTCAAACCTGCACCAGCTGAGCATCAAAGTTCTATACAGCCATTTACAGGTCCTTAGGCTTCCATCTGTCCTTCTGGTTCCTTTCCCCATTCCTCCTGTCCGTAAGTGCTGCTCCCTAACCAAACTAGATTTTTTTACTTTTTTCCAGAATTGTTACTGTATTCCTTCTCTTTATGCATCTTTTGATGGCTTGTCCATTTATCTCACCAAATGATTCCTTCCCATTCTTTGGAATTCTGTTCAAATCCCCTCCTGAAGCTATCAAGACTTTTTTTTTCTGAAAAGTCAGACTTGTAGTAACAGATTGTAGAAGGGTGGTTACTAGAAGTAGGGGTTGCAGGGGGAGCTTGATCAAAGGATACAAACTTTCATTTATTTATTTTTTTATTATTATTATTATTATTTTTTTTTTGCCAACGTGCCTTTAATTTAGGGGGACATATGAAGGTGAATTTGGGGTTGCTCAGATTCCACAAGTAACTGAATTAAGGCCAAGCAATGAAAGAGGCGAACATAGCTCTGGGCTTTCCCTCAGAGAATGCAATTCCAGAAACTGTTACACAAGAGAGGACTTCAGGTGTGCAACAGTATTACAAAGTAAGGATTTTACCAGTTTTTCATGTTCTTGGAGAACCTACTTTCTGACCGTGAAACAGACTACTGGTTTTTCTCTCTCTTTTTTTTTTTTTTAATTAACACATAATGTATTATTTGCCCCAGGGTACATGTCTGTGAATCCTCA
>CM052892.1:47950281-48095149 GCA_028534135.1 Potos flavus | reverse complement strand
TTTTTTTTTTCAGGAAATAAACAGTTTTTTGTTTTATTTTTTTTTAATATTTTATTTATTTTTTGAGAGAGAGAGTGAGAGAGAGCATGAGCAGGGGGGAGAGGCAGAGGGAGAAGCAGACTCCCCGCTGAGCAGGGAACCTAATGCAGGGCTCAATCCCAGGACACTGGAATCATGACCTGAGCCGAAGGCAGATGCTTAACCACTGAGCCACCCAGGCACCCCAGGAAATAAAGAGTTACATTGTTTCATTCATGTAAGATTGGTTTTCTTGTTTGTTAAGCAACAACAGCAATACTGGCATTTTTTCACAGCGGCCTCAACGAGCCACCCAATGAGGTGAAGACATACAATTACTCCCTTTTTACAAATGAGGATAACGAGGCTCATGGAGTTTAAGTGACTGGCCTTAGGTCACACAGTTTAAGAAATGACAGAGGTGAGGTTTGAGTCTAGGAGACCCAATTCCAAAGCCACATTGTTACTGTAATGTTTGAAAAATTCAACTTCTAAAAGAGAATTAGTAAAATAAGAAAATTCCTAAAAATGTTGCATGCTAATACGTACGTATGTTGAATACGTATTCAACAATAATTATATTGTCAGACAAGGAAGAACTTGTCATATAAAGATTCTCAGTGGCTTTGACACCAATTATGGATGCTTTAGGAAGTCAGTGTAGTTTCCTAAATTAAGATATCAAGCTCAAGATGCAGGATTCTTTTTAAAAAAACAGAAATGGTTCACTTCCTAAAGATGAAGGATACATATATTTTGAAGCTCTGTGTGTGTGTGTGTGTGTGTGTGTGTGTATGTGTGTGTGTGTGTGTGTGTGTGTGTGTATTGGGGTTTGGTGAAAAAAAGAGTAAAATAATTATTTTATTTTGGTAATCTTTCAAAAATTACATGTTTGTTTTCGAAGTTCATGTGGTAAGCTGGTGGGGGTAGGGAGACTGCGTTAAAACATATCTACAGAGTGAGATGATGTCTCTCTAGTGCTGTATTTTGTCCTTTCTAAAGAAGAAAGGTTTTCCTTCACAGTGCATTTACGTCAAATTCTAAACCCTCTCACAAGAGCCTATCATATCAACCTTGTCAAGTCTCACTTGTTGAAATGAGTGGGATTTGAAAACTCCTGAGTGTGCTACTACATTTTCCATTTATGTTCAGGGAATACGGCTGTGTGAAAATAAGGTCAAGAGTTGCCTGTGTGTGGCGGGGGGCGGGAAGAGTTGAGGGAATTTGAGGGAGAAACAGCTCTAAATGAGTGAAACTAAATAGATCAATTGTTTCAGGTGGTGGAGGACGGTGGTCTCTATGAAGGATGAGGCAAGGAGTTTGGGAGGAAAATATATTTTATTTCTTTTATTTCTTACATTTTAAAACTTTTATTGCTCTATTTAAACGCCTCATTACATCAAATGCTAGAGTTTGACTGAAAGAAACCAATGTTTTTGCTCTCAACCTATATACAAATTAAATGTTAAAGTTAAATGACCTATTTATCCTCATTGAAATAACAATAAGATGGTTCTTGGTTTTTTTCTTTTTTAGAAGTCAGCTACAGACGAAGAAGTATTATGAAAAAGATGGATACTTTCATTAAGATTTCTCAACTTCCAGAAAATGAATTTATTATTTTCGTCAGATTTGAGAAACCACAATTCTAAAACTACCCTTGATTATATTTTAACCTAAGCCCAAACTATATAATAGAATGACCAGATGTGTTTTAGTGGAGGTAGGAATTCTTTATTGAGGGGGGAATATTGACATGACTGTCAATTTCTATTTCTATAATTATTCGTTGTTTTCTTCCTATAATTAACTACAAGTGAATATCTCTCAGGTTTCCCAAGAAACTTAGAGTTTTTTCAAAAAATTTAACTTGGCGAAGATGCTTCTTAAATAAACAGCAAATTTCTTTTTCAAGGAGAGAGACCAAATGTTTTTCTCTAGTAGCCAGTAGAGGGAGCTGTTGGCATTTGAGTTGGCCTTACAACGCGACCTGGAAGTTCCCTTCTTAATTAATTCAATGTTTGAAATCAAACCACCGTTTAAATGTAATGATATTAATATGCAAGGATAGACATGTAAACGTGGAGATTTTCCATTCCCATTAAACTTTCTACACAACCACATATTTCTGGTTCTTCTGTGGGCCTCTTTTAGAGAGCTTATGTTATAGAAATGTTGGCTTCTATAAAGTTGCTCAGAACTGAGTTCATGCACCTAGGCAATGATTCAACATTTCTAAGACTGATTGGAAGTCAAGAAAGAAAGCAGCTTCTTTCTCCTACTCTAGGAAGAAAGGAAGAAAGAAAGAAAGGCAAAACAGATATTTGACCTAGAAACAATACTTGAAGTTTTCAAAGGAAAATTAGCATGTGGTAGGTTTATAATACATTTGAAGATCTCTAATTCAGTGGGAAGATCTGTAGTTCAGGTTTTGGGGATATTTGATGGTGTCCTTGTGATAATATAGAGTATATTGATTTTTCTTATATTCCCTCCACCCAGGATTCATTTCCATAGCTGTGTGTTTTTAAAGACTTGTTTCACAGCCTAGCATTGAAAAGAAACTTTTCCTTTGTTATTATTTTTTAGTTAAAATGGATTACTATGTAACAATTGCCAGAAACCTCATCAAGCCTCATAGCTGGAAAATGGTTTTTCTGGTAGTACCAATTCTCAAACAGTCCGTGAGAATAGACAAGTCCCACCTGAACGCTGAGGAACATTGGAGGCAGAGTTAGAAGTAAGCATTCTGATACAACCAATATTTTTTTTCCCTAAAATGAGCAGATAAATAAACTATTAGATATTTAAACCAATGATATTAAAGACATGAAATCGTACCAAACTTGAAATGGAAAATTACTTGAAAAGATAAAGAAGAGAGCGATGTTTTGTCTTGATAGGCATTAGCAAATGATCACTAAACACACCGCCCAATGACATAAGATTTCTTGGAGAAGGTATACTGAAAGCAAAGCAGAGAAACATGGTTCATTGTGTCCCCCCTCCCTGCCCCCAAGTACTGAAAGCAGTGCCATTTTTTCCGGACACTACGAAACAGTGCAATTGAATGCTAACCCAAAGTCATTTCCCCTGTTCACAAAAAGGTCAAGTAGAGCCTCTTGGAAAGAAAAAAAAAAAGTGTTTTTTTGTTTTGTTTTGCTTTGTTTTTATCTGAACGTGGACGATGCTCTGTGCTATTTCCAGGTAGTATGTATTTCCTCAAATTGCTCATGCTCTTTCATGGGTCTGGCTTGGTCTATGTTTTGTGTTGGTTTCTGGGCCTTGTGATCAACATTAATTTTGTTGCTCTTTCTGAGAGAAGTTGTTAGAGGGAAAAACGACCCATTCAGTGCAGGTAGAGTTGAAAGACAAGGAACACAGGTGCTGGATGGCACTCGAGAGTGGTTCAGAGAGCTGGGACAAGAACGCCCCAGCGTCATTGGACATACAATTTTAGGTGACATTGTGTTCCATGTGAAGCATTAATTTCAATAGAGACTTTATATATAAGCTCTCGTTTGAATAATAATGTAAAATTAAATTTAAATTGTAAATAACGTCCAGATACTAGTTGTTTCCTGGCTCAAATTCTTTAGCACATATGGTGCTGGCATAAGCTTGTGCCTGTCTGCCTACTCTGGGTAATTTTGCATGCAAATAGTTTTAGTGCCTATGTTGAGGTGCTAAAACGTGTTTAGTACACTTGAAAATATTTGCATTGCAAAAGGAGACTGAATCTCCTGAGGAAAATCAAATTGATATTTTGTATTAAGAGACCACTCTGGGCACGGTGTGGCATTCTTCTATGGAGACTTGCACTGATCGTGCAACTAGCATTTTTAATTGACCCTCCGAAGAGAAAGTCTGGCTATGGCTTTGCCAGGTTTATAAACCGTCAGATCATCTTCTGGCAGATTTCACTGTATTAATCAGTAGGGCAGAAAGAAAGCTAAGGACAGAATCTACTCGCCTTGGCCGGACTGTAGCTTTTCAGGCCTCAGGTTGGAGCACCAGTAGGATAAATACATTAATTATAATTAAAAGTTTCAGCTGAAATATGCCTAACTAATTAGCTAACTAACTAACCAACTAACTCAGGAAAGGCTTTCGCACAGTGAAGCAGCAACCGATGCTGGGTGTGAGGCCGCACACCCGCTCCCATTTGCCACACTCCCATCTGCCGCATTTACGGGAACCAGTTCGTTAAGAGTCTGAACTGAATCCAAATAAAATGCATTTCTGATGCAAGCCCGATGACTGGTGCCATTCTACGCTGCATTATGTCAAATTAGAGTTCGTGTGGAAAAGAGGTTACAGAGGGCTTACGTAAATGTCGCATGCGTAGAACGTCGAGGGAGAGTTCTGCACAAAGTCAACATCCGATTTCTATAAACAAATCAGCCTCCTTCCCGATTTGGCCCCTGTTCACCAAGACCAATTAAAACCTTGGGCCCCCTAATAAAGGCATAAAGAAATTTCAAGAGGCATGCAAGGAATAGGTCTGTGGAACTTTCCTTGTCGCCATCTTTTCAATGTTTGCAGAGAATTTTCTTTTATTCCGCTGACTAATTTCAGGTGTAGTAATGTCCTTAGAAAATGAAAGTAAGTTTAGTGTCCATAAAATAAACAGATGATCCGAGGTCTCCAGGAGGAATTCAAATTGTGGGACTTCTCTGTCTGCACCTCCCTCCTCTATGGAGAAATGATGCCAGATGGAATTCTAATACCTCCCATTGTTGTTGAGTGGTTCTATGGCTTCCAGCCCAAGCCCCATGCAAGAGATTGCCTACCATAGGTGCTTATATTGGCCGAAACTCTGGGGTTTGATCCAGATTTTCTCCCCATATTTTACCCTTCCACACCTAATATTTTATTCTTTCATCCCTGCCACTTCCCACCAAATGCAAGGTCAATGAACAACCACAGACAGGTAGCAGGCAAGAGCCAAAAGGAACTCATTATGAATACAAACCAGGAAGGAGGGGTTGACTTACTGTGTGAGTGAAACTCCTGTTTGCAATCTATTTCCTTTAAAGCCAGCTTAAAAAAAATAGCCCTGTTGTCTGTGGGATCCTGGCACATCAATCAATCCATTAAGTAAGTAAATAAGGCAATAACTAAACAATAAATCATTTCGAATTTCACGCATGCACAAACCTTTTGATACATAAATGACAAGAAAGGTTTAGATTCGGAGGCTCCAGCCTCTATGCTGATCATTTTGCATATAAGAGAAAGAAACATTCTAAGCGGTGGTGCATTGCTCCTTCTGGTCTTCAAATCGTGAGGCTTCTCTGCACCCCTTTGGTGGTTGCGTGTGTGATGCATGGCATGGGAGTTGTTTGTGTGTGTGTGCGTGTGTGCGGGGTGTGTGTGGGGGGCATGCTGTTAGGGGGAAGCCTCCCACACATTTCTGCCATCACAGACGGTGGGCAAACAGCTGTCTCCACAGCTGAGACCACTGGAAGTGCTCTTGCTGCTCTAGTAACTCGAGAGCACACGGCTGGTCCCTCGATGGCATGGAGCTCTGTGCCTGCAGCTAAGCGCCAGAGCTTTCCCCGGGCTGAGCAGGCGGAGACTTTGCCACCAGACACAATAAGCATCTGAAATAGGGTCTCATGAATAATTCATCCTTGATGTCCTACGAAACAAAGAAATGATATGTTTGCTGGTAGATAACTGTGTTGTGGCATTTGTAAATCTTTTTGAATTTGGAGCTGATCATGTTTCGTGTTGGTAGAGAAATATGGTTTGTTGTTGTTTTTTTTTCCCCCTAAAACAAAAAGTTGGGAGTTCAATGTGATAATCTTACAAGGAGGGTCTTCCACGAAATACTGGATGGATTATACTAATTTGGCTTGTGATTTAGGAATTTTTAAAAAATCTCATTCAGTGAAAAGGGATGTTAAAATGGTTTTACTGCAATAAAATACAGCAGGATACTGGGTTCTCAAGGAGATTTTTTTTTTCCTTAGTAGGCAACCAGCCCACTTTTGCTAATGCAAGTTTCATTACTGTAGACTAAAAAACAGTGGTGCCTTTAACATCCCAGGAGAGCATCGGGAGGAACAATTCTTCGCTTTCACTAAAATATTAGTAAAAATGATACTTCAGTGAATTGAGCCCTAAATTGTTTTAGTGACAGTTAAATACCCACTAATTTAACACTAGTTAAATCAGCAATAAAATGACCCCCAACCGAGTGGAGCCAACCATCCTATTTCGCCACAATAGTTCCGGACCTAATGCCCATGATCTCTAAGGGCCACTGGGCACACTTTATGTATTTGCATAACAAATACTTCCAGTGCAGTATGAAGTAGCCAGCTACTCAAACTTATCATAATCAAGATTTATAATTAGTATTTGTGTATTCATTTCATTTATTCTTTAATATTTGTGTACTCATTTCCCCGAGGGGGGAAAAAAAAAGAAATCGATTTAATAGTTCTTCATTGTCTTTGAAATGACAACCTGGCAAAACAAATCATGGTGATGTTCTCTGTCATCTCTCCAATAATTATCTCAAATCTGTCATCTATTATTCACTCATGCTTTCTCCGTGACACTTCCCTGCCCCCTTCCCACTATCTCCTGTAGTCTCCCTGGCTTTCAGGTTGCCCAGGAATTATTGTGAGTCCATAAACCTCACACAATCTGATATGTTTGTCAGAGAAAGTCAGAAAGAAGGCACATTGATTTCGCTGGAAGAAAAAAAAAACAAGCGAAAACAAAATATGAATCTGCCAGTTATATGCTGGAGTGAAAATACAATTCCTTCTTGCTTTCAGGTGAGGGAGTTGGCAGTTGGAGTTTGAACGGGTAGGTGGTGAGCGTTCCAAGATGAAGAGGAATGGATGGTGTGTGAGCGTGCGTGTGTGTGACTGCTCTTGTTTGCTTCCTGAAGCTCCAGTAATGAGCCAGAGAGGAGAGTCACAACATACATACAGGTAATGACTGCGTTTCTTTACTTTGGTAGTGTAGGATTAAGGCTGTAAATAAAATTATGCTGGTACATAAATTGCTTTGTACCTTTGAAAAGATAATTAGATTTCCAGTGGAGCTAATAATGAGATAAGTGGTAAGAATGTCCTGGGGCCAATGAGATATCATTAGAAACGAGGTGACAGCCTTAAGATGAACAAAACACAAACAAAGCCTCCAAGGTCAGTGGCAGAGTCTAATAGAAATGTCCCTCGCTTCCCAGTCACTGCTTCTGTGCTCTCCACCACCTCCTTATGCACTCTGTGTTAGTGTTGCTCATTCCTCCTCTTCCCGAGCTTCTCGAAGCTTCTTCAGGCTCAGTCGGCTGTGGAAGGAGCCTGGATTGTTAGGCCTTTCCAGAACATCAGCACTCGGACTTCCAACATTTTGCTTCCAGCATGTAAGAGAATCCTTTATGGGAATATCCAGCAAATCCATACCACTAATGTTGTGTATTATTCCGCTTAAATATCTGAGAGCGAGAAGGAAATTTAAATAAAAGTCCCTTAAGGATGCGTGCTATGATAATACAAGTTGTAACCAAAGAGAAGAAATGCCAGGAGGTCAATCGACAACTTAGAACATTGATGATATACATAAGGTCACAAAAAACACAACAGGATCTCTGAATGAAATTTGGATTTCTGTTTCTGCCACATGGGTGTTATGATTGACATTTGAACCTTCCTGAATATGTTTCCTCATCTGTAAAATTGGGACAAAAATGCATAGCTCTCAGACTACTTTTAGAAAACCAGAACTAGTGACTTAATGTATGTGAAGTGTGCCCAGTAGCTTGTAACAGTCTAAGCACATCTGAGTCACCTGGAGAGATTTGAAAATCTCCCAATGCCCCTCTCTGCCTCTGTCCGAATAAATCAGAATCTCGGGGGAACAGGTCTTGACATTAGAGTTTTTAAATGCTCCCTTGGTGATTCTAGTGTGTAGCCAAGGATTTGAACAACTGGTTGAAAAGCCTGAAACTGAATGAACACTCAGTATTTATTATTCAGCCCTTGTTCATGTGACATGAATATTAGCTTAGTCAGGACACAGATTCTTTTATTCCTGAAAGAAATCCTTGAGACCAGTTAATCCATGTTCATGCTTTGAAGGTAAAGAAGCTGAATCCAGGAGGATGAGTTCCATGCCCATGGTCATATGGTTGGAAACGAGAGAGGGGTTCCGATGTCCATTCTAGAATGCTGAAGTTGCCATCCCTGACACAGCTCTTAAGAGGGGAAGTGAGGTCTCAGATGAGGCTGAGCGACATCTTTCCTTCCTGCTTTTCTCAACAGTATTTTGCAGCAAGGACGATACCACTAAGGTCGAAAGTAAAGGATTACACCCTCAACTCTTGTCTTCATTAGCTTGGCCTTGTAGCTTTTATTCATAGAAACTTTTGAGCAGAAAAACTGAATCTCAGGAATGCTTCTGTGTGGAGGGCACGTGCCTCTGTAACTTGGCTTCTGAGTGGGTGTCATAAGGCTCCTCCAACTCACTGAGCATTTCCTGTGTGATTGATATGGAAAATCTGAGCAATTTACCACAACACAGTTATGAGCCATCATACAGGTGCATTTAATTTTTAATTATTCTTAAAAATGTTTTTAATAATTAGTAGCAATAACCACTAATTGGCATGTAAGCTATTCTTGCACCAGCAGGCAAACTGTAGGTTTACTTCTGCACACCCACACCCAATCAACTGAAAATTGCTTCCATGCTTATCTTATAATTACTGTGCTTAATGCTGTTTGCATTGTTTGGAAGCTTTTGTAATTAATTGATTTTTTTTTTATTTTTTTTACCTCTGAACCTGTACACGGAACAGTAAAGATCAGCCCTTTGCTCGGTAACATCTTATTTACTTTGAATTGTGTAGACATACATAAGGGGGAAAATAATGGCTTTTGTTTTTACCTGCCAAATAGATTTCCTTTGGTTTGACGACAGCAAGATAGATCCCATGTAAAATATGAAATTTCTCTGGCTACCTCCTTGTCTTTCTGGTTCTCCTCAATGCAGTTGCATACTGTGGCACAATTAACATTTGTAGTCAGATTTTTTTTACAACCTCCATGTACCTTTATATCATCTGCATTATTGATTTTGAAACTATTTATGGGGAGAGGGCAATACTTTGTGGGTGTCTCTATTCAAGTCAAGGTCAAGACCTTGTTAAAATTACATCATTTGTTCCTTGGGCATATTTAATTGGTTTATATCTGTGCCTATCATTGTGCCTTTGACCTGAAAGTGACAGTCACAGTTCATCGCTAAAGAAATCATGAAATAAACTGAGATTGGTGGTATGGGAAGCCATTTTAGAAAAAGTGATGGGTCTGCCAATGTTTTCATAGTAGTAAATGGCAAATAAAATTTTATGATGAGAGAGGCAAAAGATAAAAATTTGACTTTATAATTGTAAGCCATTATGTACTGGTTACAAACTGAAACTGGATGAAGACATAGGTATGAATATTGCTCCTTTTATTTATTCTCTCACTCACTGAATAGTCATAAGGAATATGGTGGGCCAATCAGTGTGCTAGAAAATGGGGATACAAAGGGAATAAGGCATCGTAGGAAAGTGCAGTCTTGGGAGTCAGAAAAAAAACGTGGTCTGAAAATCTTGATTCCACAACGAAATAACTGAGAGACTTTCGGAATATCATTTTGTCTTTCAGAACCTGATTTCTGTCATTGGAAAAGTGAGGACAATGGCACCTACTTTGAATACTAATTGTGAAGATTAAATGAACAATGATATGTGAAGCACTTTGCACTTTCCTGTTATGCAGTATTTACAAAATGCACGCGTGCTATAATTTTAATTAGATCAAAGAACTCACAGTCTAGTGAGTGAATGAGATCTATCACTTACAGGGTTTTTTGAGTGCAGGTGACAGAAACAAATTCTGGATGCCTAAGCAGGTGAAAAGTTTATTGGAAAGCTATTGGGATACTGACAGGATCAACTAGAAGGCTAGAGAATCAGGCTTGAAAACAAGAAGAACTAGCAAAACTAAGAGTTTAAGTTGCAGGATCTTGCCAACAGTCTTAGGAGGCATCACCAGTGAGCAAATGCATTCCAATTTTTTCCCATTGTTCTTTCATCTTTGTTCTTAAGACTCAAAGTCTCAGAATAAAGAAAGAGAAAGGGAGAAGGAGAGGAAGAGGGAGAGGGAGAGAGAGGATCTAAGGGAGCATGAGCGTACTCGTGTGCCTATCCCTTAGAAAGAGAGGGTGAGGCACCTTGATTTCTAGGTGTACTGAGGCAATATACACCAGAGGAGAAGGAACCCTACTACACACGCACGCACACACACACACACACACACACACACACATACACACACACAGGTAACAAGTGATTAGTGGACCAAAATCAACACAAAATATGTAACACGAAATCTGATTACAGTGTCATAAGTAGGGTAGGCTTCA
The DNA here is from genome assembly GCA_028534135.1 of Potos flavus. NCBI lineage: Eukaryota > Metazoa > Chordata > Mammalia > Carnivora > Procyonidae > Potos > Potos flavus. The sequence goes on along the minus strand of CM052892.1, from coordinate 48,084,694 downwards.
TGGACATGTGATCTGTGCCATCACAAAGGGCCCCATGGTTAGCAGCCCTGACATTTGGTTTAATGCTCCATGCCACCATTTTAAAATTCTTAATAATTTATAAACAAGGGACCAACCTTATTCTTGCCCTGGGTTGTGCAAATTTTGTAGCAGGTCCTGGTCATAGGTTCTATGGTAGGAATCTATACACAGCTCTGTAGAAGCACAGAGGAGGGAAAATATCTAGGTAAGGATTCATGGAAATGCCAGGAAAGTGTTCAAGAGATGAGAATTAAAGTATCAGTCAGAGTTTGCCAAGTGGAGAAAGGGGCTAAGGCATTCAGATAATGAAAACCTAGAAACAAAAACCAGCAATATTTCCTATGATCAGGATATTAAACATGATTTTGGCATAATTTGAACTAAAAGCCATCCCCTTAAGAGTGGTAAAGCAAATAACTCACTATTATAGATGGGAGAAAACAACCCCCTTACTCTCTGTAGGTCAGTGCCAAGCAGTGGAGGGGAACTGCACCAGCCGTGGGAAGAATCCCACCAGAGCCCAGTGTGCTTCCAGGCTACTAGAAACTTGTGGCTTAACTGTCATCTGAGTCTTCCTTCTAGCTAGCTTCCTCCTGAAGTAACAGGAAGCAAGCACTGTCCCCAGTGCCGACTCCTATCTTCTTGGCACAAAGCTCATATGTTAATGGCAGGGCTTTTGAGTGGGACGGTAGAGAGAATAAGCAGAGCAGTTTAGCTTTGCTTTCCATGTGTTATTTTAGAATTGATGAAACTTTGCTTTGCAGTGTTTCCTGATACCAAGACTTTTCCATTCTTTTATCAAATATTTTTAGAGAATTTCAGGCGTCTAGCCCAACACTTTTCCAAGGCATGAATTTCCTGAACATGTCCAACAAGTGCTCCTACAGCCTTGGCTGGAATACCTCCAGCCCATTCAGGTTTTGGATAGATCTTATTGTCAGAAAGTTCTTCCTTCTATTGAGTTGGACTTGGCCTCTGAGTAACATTCACCAAGAGGTGTTTTGAAGTCACTCAGATTAAGCCTGATTTCTCTTCCCCATGCAAAAGCAAAATATATTCTCTAACTATAACAGTGGAAATTTTCTTTGCTATTGGGGCCTGTCCCAGTGGGAAAATACATATACGGTTTCCTTTAAAGAAGCTCCTTTTAGCACCTTGAGAACAATATACTACAGGGTAGAGACTGAGAGGATTGTCCTACGAGCTGAATAGCATTGTGGTATACCTCTAGGATGGCACAGACCTGAAAGTTTCTCCTCCAGATTCATTTTGCCTTCTGAACTTCATACTCTCCATGGGAAACAATTTTTTCCATTCCCTTTATCATTTATAATGGACCAGGCTCATATCCAGCTGACTCCATGGCATGAGAGACAGAGCAGGTCACAAACATGCTTGTGCCAGGAAGAATAGCCCAGACATTTGCCATCTGTGTCTCAGCTTTCTCTAGTTCCTTTCTTGGGTTGCTTGTCTAGGGACACACCCATATACGCTCTTTCCCATTCCCCTGGCAATAGAAAGAGTTGGCACATTGCACGTTAGGTTTTCGAGGGAGGCCTTATTTTACAAGATTTCCCTACATGTAAGGAAGATTTTTTTTTTAATGTGCTGGAGTGGTGTGCCTTCAGATGAGTGTGCTAAAATTAATCCACTTGATTATAACAAGACCATCTTCATAATGACGTTTTGCTTTATTTTGTGGGGAAATCAAGGCATCAAATCAATGTAGATATCAAGTCAATGCCTGAGGCTCTTTTCGTAAGTATAAACATTTGTTGATTAAAAGGTAATTAGGATTGTATGTATTTGGATATTTGCCAAAGGGTCTATTGAACAAGCTCCTCTTCCATGACCAAGAACTTAATCCCAAATATCATGTCTCCTTCTCTTTAGTTGCCTTGCAATGTGCTGCCTCTTAATACTGAAAATCCAACCATCCCATCATTCTCCCTTACCCCTTAAATATCAGTTTCAGGAATACAATACAATTTTCTTTCCTTCATCTTCTCTTTCTCACTCCCTATACCCTAGTTTTCTTTGTACAATCTTCCCCACTTAATTATTTGATGTCTGGCTAAGGTAGAACTGTACAATGCAATCATGATGAGCTTGACTGGAACTTACATGACATTAGCAACAGATATAGAATATCAGGAAAATGTAAGGTATAATAATTACAGAAAGAATGGCTAGACGATTTACAGAGCACCTACCATGAGCCATGCCTTCTGATTGGAATGATACACACATTTTCCTTCATCTTTGCAATGCTATAACGCAGGAATTATTGTTTAGATTTTAAAGATAAGGAAACGGAGGCTCAACACTTTTAAGTAACTTTCCCCAATTCAGGCTTTTCTTAGATGGTGGAGCTAGGGTTCACCAGACTTTGAAAGTTGATATTGCAAGTGAAGAAGTGAATGGAAAATCCTAGACTGGAAACGCCTGGCTGAAGGCAATCTAGACTTGTCTGCATGACTCCCCAGTATACTATTTTATGATGTGAGAGGATGCAGTGTACGTGTATAGCTCACATTTTTTCCAGTGTAATCCAGAACTCCTTAAATATTGAGCTTCTAAGATATCATAACAGTGATCAAGATTTTGGTAATAAGTGTCTCGCGTTAAGCCATTGCAGATTAGATGATAAGGCCATTGAAACATAAAGCTATAACTGGGGCACCTTGTGGCTCAGTGGGTTGAGCATCCAACTCTTGATTTCAGCTCAGTCATGATCCCAGGGTCTTGAGATGAAGTCTGGCATCAAGCTCCATGTGTGGAGCCCCACCTCAAGCCCCTTGTTGGCTCTAAGCTCAATGGGTAGTCTGCTTGAGATTCTTTCCCTCCGCTCCTCCCACCACACTTGTGCACACTCACTCTCTTTCTTTCTCTAAAATAATCTTAAAAAAAGAAACATAGAGCTATAGTTGATAGCAGCAGAAAATCTCAATTTTTGTTAATTCCGCTTAATGTTATTGGCATTATCATTTGCTTTCTTACAACAAAGCTAAAAAAAGACATTAAAATGCATATTAAAATATATTTTAAGCACACACTCATATCTTTTTACTTTTCTTATAGAAGGACAACATGAGCTGTACGTATTCAGCTTTAAGTCATTTCCTATTTCAAAATTTTTCCACAGTGTCAAATCACAATGGACCCCTTTCTTTTTTCTTAAAGAAGATGTATACTCATTGGCCTTCCTTAATAAAGTAAAATGTCAGTCCCCCAAAGTTGGCAATGCAAGAGAATCGAAGCCCAGGCAGGATGGCTAGACCAGGTGGCTGTGATGGGTCCAGCAGACCTGTCCCTTCCATGAAGGGATCACTCGCTCCTTGGTCAATAACGTTGAAGGGGCTAGGCTCGGTTTTAGGAATTGAACCAGCAGGTTCTAACCCATGTGGTGGCAGTGGTAGAATCCTAGAGACATCCCTAATACAGTTGGAGCCAGGCCTCTAAGATGCATACCAGCTAGAGAATCCCCCACTATTACCAAATTGAATACATCTAGGTTTGGTATCCTGAGAGGAGCTAGTGAGTTTTCTTAGACAGCTTGCTAGTGTGTAAGTAGTGGAGAGTATATTTCCTTAGAAACTATCTGAAGTAGAAATTATGGGCAAGAGAAGGAAGTACTAACTCATTCTTTTCAATAATCCAGGTTTTCCTCGCTTCTCAAAGTCACCTGGAAATTCAAATCAGAACAAGATGTGAAATCACAATTCAGATAGCATTATTATTTTTAAAGCTGGTGGGTGGCAAATAGATGTGTCTTCTAGTCTGATTTCGTAGTCCTAAATCCTGTTATCTGGTTGGGAAGCTTTTTTGACTTTTCTTTTAAGATTCACTGTTTTGTCTTTTTTTAAAGATTTTATTTATTTATTTGAGAGAGAGAGGGTGAGCTCGTGCATATGCGAGTGCCGTGGGGGGGCAGAGGGCAAGGGAGAGGGACAAGCAGACTCCTGGAGGAACACAGTGCACCATGGCGGACTCCATCTGGTGGAACATGGAGCCCCATGTGGGGCTCAATCTCATGACCCTGAGATCACAACCCCGAGATCAGGATCTGAGTGGAAACCAAGAGTTGGAGGCTCAACCCACTGAGCTACCCAGGTGCCCCAGATTCACTGTTTAGTTTTTATTGCTGGAGTTGGGTCATGGCCTCACTGCTCAGGGCCTGGGTGCTGCAGTCAGAGGAAACTTAGATTCTAGCACCAGCTATGCCACTCCCTCACGTTGTGACCGTTGCCTCTCTGTCCTGCTTCCTATGCGGGAAGTGGGATAAAAATGCCCTCAGAGGGTTTGGTGAGGAATATACAAGTTAATAATATGGAAAGCACTTAGAAAGTAGCTTGGCTCAGAGTAAGTGCTCAGGACCTGTTAGGTGTTACTATTATTAGGCAGCTAGAATATCAAATATTTGCAACCCTCACTCATCAATAAAGACCATTGGTGCTGGTATCTAGCGAAACTTTGTAATGCTTGGGTATTTTATTTTCCACATGGACTACAGCGGAGAAGCACTTTGTTCAGAACGGTATCATTGACAGTGGGTGGGACAGGAGTGACCCCACAAACAGAAAATGCATCCTCAGCTCCCAGGAGGAAGCTCCTCAGCTCGTTGTTGTTGTTGTTACTTTTAAATTTTAATTTAATTTTATGGAAGGAATTGAAATACTATAAAGAGCCAAGAAGCCTGATTGTCCAGAGAGAGGAAGCCATATATCCTTGAAGACAAGTCTGTGGTCTGTCGCAGAGCAGGTTTGGAGCTGCAGAATTTTAAGTAACGATTATTCTGCAGAGAGAGTTAGGAGCTGAGACTCAGGACTCTAAACCCAGCCTTACACCATAGCGATCTCAGCTGTCCAAAGTGTCCCCAATATTTTACGCTGTGGCACCTTGTCTGGACATGGGACCTGGTGGCATTACCTGTAGGAGGTAAAATTCTCTTGGGCGCAATATCTTGGGACAGGCTTGATGCTTCCCGATCCCCCTGCCCTAGACTGAGCTCACCTGCATCACTTTTTTTTTTTTTTTTTCTGTATAGCATCATTGGACTTCCTTGGAGAACTTTCGAATTCTTTTAAAAGGACTTTGTTCTAATACATAACTAGACTCCTGAGTCATCTCCCAACTCGCCCTAATTTTATAGCTAAAGTAGACAGAAGCCTGGGATGGGCTGAGTGAAGAACGCAAAACCACTCAGTGTTGGAGCCCAAACCGAGACCCAGGACTTCTAATTCCCGGTTCAACTGATAAGAAGAGAGATTTAACAGTAGCATACTGGATTCACTAAATAATTCATTAAATAATTAATAAATTAATAAAATCATTAAATAATATTATATTAAAATAGCAAATTCTTTTTCAATATTTATTGTGTGCCGGGTACTGTTTTAAGTATTTTACATGTATTAACTCATATTGTCCTTATAACAAGACGAGGAAGAAGGTGTTACTATCATCCCCATTTTATAGGTGGATAAGCTGAAGCATGTTGAAGTTAATCAATGTGCTCAATAGCACAACTAGTCCGTGGCCGAGCGAGGATTTGATTCCATGTGATCCAGCTACTGAGCCCATGCTTTTAAGCACACAGCTATGCTACGTCTTACTTAATTAACTGCTTCTACCCACATGTAGTTTAACTCATTCTTATCAAGCTGCTTTACTTTAAAAAATGCCTAGACCTTTAGGCTCTTTATCAGACACAGAATTCACCAAAAGCCACCCGAGCCCGTTTTGTACCTTTCACATAAGTTCACCTATGTATACAGAAAACTGCTTTGTAAAATCAGTACATAAATACATATGTATATAAATCTATATAAAGATCTACCACATGCAAGGTATTTATCCAGGACAGCCGTGAGTGATACTCAGATCGTTAACATATTCTGGCCAATTAAGTTAACAAAATTGTCATGTATACAGTATCCACTTGTAAAAAAAAATTAAAAATTAAAATACACTTGACACTAAAACTGTACTCATCACAATTCAATTTCATTGAAATTCTGATTTGGAGGGCACGGTGAGTTTCCTAGCACCTCCAGTTTTCCCTATCAACATTTTACATTGCAAAGATGGAGAGAGAGAGGAGGCAATTAAGTTGTCTCTAAATGATATTTCAGGAACTTTGCTCAAAGTTACTTCGTATGGATATATCCCTGGGGTCTACTATTTTTGTTTGTTTTTGCCTAATGTCAAAATGTGAAAAGTAAATACAAATTTGAGTTACTTAAGCCTAGTGGTCCGATGCACCCCCTGCAATGAAGATTTACTTCCATCCTTCATCTATGCACCTACCATAATTGCTTTATTAAAAGAGGAAGGGGTTTAAGGTTATTGGGTTGGTAATAAAAACATCTAACTCAGTAAATGGTAGGATTTTTACATGAGAAATGGTCCTTCTGAATAATAATGAATGATCTCTAATCCACAAATTAGAAAGGACAGTATCTGGGCTCCTTACCTGCATACACAATATTTTATATGTAGAAATTTTGTTTTCCTTTCCCAAATAACATTCAGAGGTTATTATGTCCTTACTGTTATTACAATTTTACTACTGACATGCTCACATCTTAAACTCTCTCATTCAGCTCACCCGAAAATAAAAAAGTTGTGTGCAAAGAACCCATCCAGAGGATTATGTCTCAAAATAAGGTACACACTCTAATTTTGCTGTAGAGTTTTTTTTTTTTTAATTGAGATACTGAACATGGCTAAAAATAATTATTTTCTTTGCAGGGTTAGCAATGCTAAAACCTAGCTACATTATTGCAGATAACAAACTTTGGCTCTTTATTCTTTATTTGGAATTTACCCTATAGCAAAAAAAAAAAAAAGAAGAAGAAGAACAGGGAACACACACACACACACACACTCACACACACTCAAAGAGAAAACCTCCGTTCAGGACCCAGTCATCCATCCCTGAAGAGATGTAATCTCTGCATAACAATGCTTAAATCAGCACATTTACAACACATACTAAGTGGTTTGTTATTTATTTTAAAACTTTAATTGGCACAATATATTAACAGCATTGTTACAAAAGTTCCACTTAAGATTTTTTTCCCCCTAAAAAGAGGAAGAGAGGGAGAGAGAAAGGGGAAGAGAGAAAAACAATCAACCAGAATTACGCTATAACCACTGTTTTGTTATTTCTTTAGCCTGAATGAACTGTTAAAGATGAAGGGGACAAAAAGGAAACCAGTTTCGAGAACCATATTTTAGACTCAATTCAGTTTTATTAAACCCAGACCAGTGTTTTCTCTGCCATTCTAATATAACCTATTATGAGCACTTTTTTTTCCCAGGGACAAAAACAACACCAACTTTCCCTCCCTAAGAGCTTCTTATTGTTCATTTTCGTTGCTATTTGGAGAAAAGCTCATTAAAATATTATGAAGCACATAGCATAATTACGTGCAAGCCTTCGCCAATGAGGAACATCTGCAGCGGAGCGTATGTATATTTATATTACTGCAAACTTGTGTGCAGACTCTCTCTCTCACCCCTTCCCTACTTTGCCTCCGTTCCACAATTCTTTGTCCTGACTACAGAGCCCGGTGAACGTGTGAAGAACACGGGCTACAGTGTGCTCATTGTCAGCCTCCCGGGGCCGGCCGCGAGCTCCCAATGTTATGATTCCATCATTAGCTTGTAGCTCACGCCAGGGTAAACTGGGCTCTGCTAAATGCCTCCAAACCTTTTTCCCTCTTTTTCTTCCCCTGGTTATTTTTAAAATGTATCTTTTTCCTCGTTCGCTCTCTGGCACAGAAGGATCTGCAAAGTGCATCCAACACACACTCAGTTCCCAAATCCGCGCTTCTCTCCCTTCTTTACGTTGTTCCACTTGCTTTAAAACCAAAGAACCTTGGGCATAATAAAAACATTGAGAGCTTGCCTATACCACAAATATTTGTGGAAAGCACATGGTGCCATTTTGCCAGACTACTCTTATTTGTTAAACTGAGTTAAGTGTAACACGATTCCAAAAACTGCCTTTAGAATGAAAGAAAAGGCTTGTAAAGCCAGGGAGATAATTACCGCAATCTGGGTTAGAGAAAATGCAAAACAAAGGAGCACAATCCCATTTTGTGTGTGTGTGCGTGTGTGCGCGCGCACACGCGCGCGCGTGTGTGTGTGTGTGTGTGTGTGTGTGGTGTCTTTTTGTTTTGTTTTGTTTTGTTTTTTCGTCTTTGTTGATGTACCCAAACATGTAAATATTCCATGGCATGTGTTGTGTGGGGATAAAAATCAACCCGAATCCTGCACAGACGGAACAAAACACAGACTCTGTACTGGACAGTGGCATGTTCCTGGTGGGAGTATTTTGCAGAAGGGAGGGCTTTCTGTCTTTTTCTTCCTCCATCCAGCAAACACTCACCCAAGAGTTATAGTTCTCATGAGTTGCCAAGACTCTGACCCCCACTTACCTACCCTTCATTTGAAGCTGTCAATCTATATTTTTGCACATGTAAATAAAAGTTGATTTGGAAAGAATTTAAGTTCTAAAACTTCTCTTATGAATCCATAAAAATCCTAAAGAATCCTCCACTCCCTCCACCCGCATGTTATTTTTATGGGGATTATTTTGCTATCAGTCTCCCCCTTGTTGGGAATACTGTCCTTTGGGATGGTTTTGTAGACTGGACCATTCCCAGTTTTCCTTTCTTTGTCTGCCAACTCTTTCTAGATTTAAACCACTTTCGGAGACAATTATTTCCATAAGTGTATGTGTATGTAAATATTAATAATCATTGCGTGTGTATATTTATGTGTGCATAAATAAACACCATCCCCATACATATTTCCCGTTTTTAAAGAGCTAGTTCTTACTCCATAAAAAGACTCGTGTTCCCAAAAGCAGGTTGTTAATGTGCTTTATTAAAGAGAAAGAGCAATCCTTCCACATTTCCCCATTTTATGTTTAGAAGAAGTGAACCTTGCGGGTCTGAGCCAAGCTTTTTGGTATGTTTTAACCAAGTCCAGATTATGGGCTGTAGGTTTCAAAGCTCAGATCACCCAGTTTTCTCAAAAACTGTCCCTACAGTTCCCTCGTTACATTTCGTCTGGACTGTCTCTAACAGCCCCAGCTGACCCCCTTATTTCCTTCTCTTATTACTAACATCTTTCTCCCTGCATGTACAACAGGATGATATTTTCCAGAGGAAAAGACAGAAAAAAAAATACAGTAGGGGTTTCTTTCCCTCCAGATGTAGACATTTTGTCACCCAAATAGCAATAAGAGGACACGGAAAATGAACCTGAGGTCGGAAGAGACAAACTACAGGACGTCACTGAGGTGCATGTAAGGATAAACCCGTGAAGCTCTCAAAGCAGGATTTGGCAACAGAATGGTCCCATTGAGCCAAAAAGCCAGCCGGGGCATGGAAGCTTGTTATTATGGCTCGCTCTGTGAGTGAGACCCGCAGGGAGGGTGTGAAGGCTGCCTAGCGTGAAGCCTGTTTAGAAGAGTGGAGGAGTATGAAATGAGATGGGTCTTGAAGGAATTCAGAGTCTAATCAAGCTGTGGCTGTGCCCCACCTTGGTAAAATTTCAAAAACAAGGCAAAATAACATTTAAAAAAATCCCCCAGTAAGATCATGGCTCTCATTTTGAATTCTCTGACAGGCGACCGGTAGTCTTTTAAAGGTGGGCAAGTTACAACTACCTATTAGAAATTGGGTGAGAAGCAATGCCTTTGAATGAAAGTACCCCCAAATGCTGGTGAAGAAAAGAGCAGGAGACCAGTGCTGGAGGAAGCTAAGGGGAACCACTTTGCAGTATTGGTTAAAAAAGTCTAAAATACCATTTCTTCTGATCCGAATTATGTGACACATTATTGGCTCTTTTCTTCTATTTCATTTTTGTTTCCAAACATGTTCGAATTGTTTTTTTTTCCCTTCACTTAATATAAGACTGAATTGTGTGAATTTTAGATGATTTGACAATTTTGACTTTTACAAAAATGTAATTTTATATACGTCAGCCTAATCATCCCTTCCCTGAAGATAATGCTTCTATTTTCTTCTGATCATCTCATTTTAAAATCTGGTATTGTTTTTGTGTTGTTGGTTTCTTTTCTTCTGCTTTCAGATTTTGTCAGTTTTCATATTTTAATGCCTGTTGCAATTTTGGAAAAGTGAATATTTGGTTAGATGAGGAATAACTATTTAAAGCCCATGTTTAATGTGAGGTCTAAATGGGCTTGCTTTTCCTTCAATTCTATGCGGCGGCGTTCTGTATGAAGTTCTGTTTTCCAGATCATTTGCCCACTGTGAAGAGTAGGATGTTATGTTTTATACCTGGAAGGCCTTTACTTCACTTTAAGTCCTAAAAAGAGAAATCTGATTTTTAAAATAATCTTTGTAAAAGAAATAGGGTCAGAGAGAGAAATATGTTCATAAACTCTAGAAGTGATCCTTTCAGATACTCAGTCGTCCGATGGGTGGGAAGGGGTGTTTCCATGGAGAGTTGTCCATATGCTTCCTAACGTTTGGGAAAGAGACAGAGTGGTTCTTTCCAAACTGGTTCCTAGCAAGGATTGTGCATTCTGGAAGAGGAGGCAGACTGGTGCACACTAAAGCAGAGTGGAAACGGAGCATTTCTGAGATTACCTTGAAGGCCCCCTCATTGTTAGAAAAGCTGGATTGGGTAGTAAAAATCATCTGAGGGAGAGTCTGGAGGAGCTGAGTCTCTGCGAATTTATTCTTTTCAGAGATTTCACCATCTCCTCCAGCTTTTAGGGAAAGACATGATAGATGAAACTAAAAGCCAGACATTATTTAACCCCTCTGTTCTAGTTAGCCAATAGAGAAAATGCAGCCTAACATACTTCATCAGTTTAGAAATAATACTTAAAGCGTGACTTAAGAAATTTAATACAACTCAGCACAAGTCATGCATAAATAAAAATCTTAATTATATTTTATTTCCCTCATATAGAAAAGCTTTAATTTGCATTAGGAGTATGAATTTTGATTAAAAAATTTCCACAGCATCATTCACTGAAAAGTAAAAAAAAATTAATCACCATAGACTTAAAATAATCATGCCTCTTTATACTGTTCTTCATAATTAATAAAAGTCGGAAAAAAAATTCAATGTTTATTTTGAAACCAATAGGTGGTGCTATAAATTTCTATATTTTGTAATAGGCTCTTTTAGTTTCCCATTCTTTGTGGCATTAGAAATTTCCTTAATTATCGCAGTAGGATTTCTCATGTTGCCCCCCTCCAAATAAAGAAAGGAAGAAAAAAGACTGAATTGACTTTCCCACTCAGTTAGCCACTGTGATATGTCTCTTTCCCATTGGAAAATCAATTATAACTCAGAGTGTAAACTAAAGTGAAGGGAATCTATACAATTTTTGGAAGGAAGATATACTTATGGAGACATACCCATATATAGTTCTCTATAGTTTTTCTTCCCCCAGTCCTTCCACTAATGGGAATGCCATGGAAGAACATCATTTTAATATTTAATTTAATATTTCACTCTATGAACTATCTTAAAGTGTTAGATTTGGGTAAAAAGCAATAACCACAGTATCATAAGACCATGGGTATGTTATCACGGGCTCCTTGAATCACAGAGCACAAGAGAATCTCAGAGATCAGGTAGCCGCAGATGAGACAACTGGCAGAATTCAAGTTGAGAGTGCTAGAAACAGGCACTTGATGGTTGTTACCATGGGAATCAACATGTTTCTAGTCTAAGGCCAAAAAAGTTGTGAAGGTTCAAAGACACTGAAAAATTAAAATCCAAATTTTGTTTCGACTTTCAAGTGTCAATAGTCATTTCAAGCATTTCATTGATGTCGAACTTGGTGATAAAAATCTAAATTCTTTCCCTTCCCTTAGAAAAGCTATGGAAGTCCTTCACAGTTTCAAAGGTCTGTAGATCTGTGTGTGTGTGTTTGTGTGTGTGTGTATGTGTGTGTCTGTGTGTGTGTGTGTAGCTGATATACTAGAGAAACATAAGAAGTTCAGTGAGGTCTTATAAAAATCCCATAAAAGGACTACGGCAGCTGCAACTAGCTCCCATCTCAACCCTATCATTCCTCAAACATCTGGGATATTTTTACCTCTCTTCTTCCAGATGTTTTGGTATCCTGCAGAAATAGCCTCAAACACTTGTCAGTGTTGAATGAGCAGCCTAGTTACTTACTGGAAGATGTGTTTGTAGAAGACGTAATAATTTGCATACGATTATACTTTGTGCGGCAGACAAAGTTTCCTCCTTCCCACTGGGAGCCCTTTCTGGGCTGGCTAGTTATTTCCTGCTTCCCCCAGCCGTGTGCTTCTTGGCCCTCCAGGGGTCAGGCTGCTTCATCCAGTCTTCTCTGGTAGGGATTGGACAGAACCAACCATTAAATAGTCATTTTTACGTTCACACTGAACATTTCATAATATTTAGGATATAAGAAAGAGGAAAATATGGCTCAAGAAAAAAAGCCAATATCTTTTAGGAGACAATAATAGGAACATGGTATCTAGAAAAGGGACTTGAGAATCTTGTTCCACACTGTGCTACACAAAGTTTACGGGGGGAGGGGAGAGGGAATTACTTTCAAAACGGGCACTGCATTCTTAAAAGAGTTTTGGCAAATTAGGGTACAATGGCAAGGGAGTCATGAGAATGATGAAGAGATTTGATAAGGCACATGAGAAATCCTTTAAGGAATAGCAAACTTTTAGGCTGAATAAGAAACTGTTGGTCAGGATGCAGTAGGGTTAGATATGATAACTGCCTCCTAGTAATGGATGAGCTGTCGTGTGGAAAAGATGCTAAAGTGATTTGATGTGATTTCAGAATGCTTACGAAGGACTGATTGAAAGACATTGTCATTTAGTATCTTATTTTACTGTCAAGATATTAGCAGTCAATGTAGATAGCTTTCTTTCACTATTAGAAAGTGAAATACAACAGAATGAATCCAGGCTGTGCAGTGAAGTAAAATCGATTTAAGTAATCATGGTATGGTTTGGCTCAAAAGTAAAAAGACCTTCTTAATATTCAGCTGTGCAATAAACATTGAAAACCTGACGTACTAGGTAACTATTCTAGACACTGGAAAGAGAGCAGTGGACGAAATAGAGTTCTTGCTTTCATAGTGCTTTCATTCTACAGAGGATGGAGCCGGGGAGGAGAGAAACAAAACTATAACATAGGTCAGAATGTGCAAAGTGCTGTCAAGGAAAAAGGAGGTAGAATGGTGGGGGTGGTCTTTTAGATAGAGAAGTTGGTTAGTGCTGTCTGCACGTGGAAGGAAACAGGTGGGAGGCAGGGGCAAATGAGAGCCTGTTGCGGAAAATGTTTGAGCAGAAACGGATAACCAATTGCAGGGGGTGGTGGTGGAGGATGCAAGGTATTAGCCCTTATTTCTTTCTGTGCTTGGCCAGCCCATTAGTTTATGCATTCATTTTGAGCATGGGTAATGTCTTACCCATCTCTACATGAGCAACATGACCCACTACATGACGGTGCTTCATCAAAGCTTACGGAGTAAGAGCCATACAGGAACTTGGACATCGGATAAGATGCATAACTCCAAAATCCTGCCCCAACTTAGATGGTATATGTTCTGTTTCCTTTGTAAGCATTCACCCCCTTCCTTCTCTTGTCCAATTCTATCTTTGCCTCTCTTCTCTAAGCCTTGGGCAAGGGAGTATGAGTGGTGAAGATGGTAAGACCGTCAGTGATGGGGTTGGTCAAGGGAAGTGTGGGGGAGATAAGATTGCACAGAAAATCACCTACTTCCTCTGGTGCCAGTGCTTTCAATGCAAGAAGAATTCAACTCTTTTGGGCAGGGAGAGGGGGTAGACAGGGGGACACAACTTGCTTAGTTAGAATTAGAGTCAGCTACATGGAAACAAAATCTAAATTAACTATGGCTTAAACATTAACGGTTTTATTCTCTTATAAAAACCCCAGAGGTTGGATATTCAGGGCTGGTAAAGCAGTTGCATAAAATCTTCAGAGAATCAACATCCTTTGAAGTTTCCATTATACCTAGAGTGAGGTTCTCTCACCTATCTGGTCTCAGGGGTTATAGGAGGGCCAATCAACATCGTATGAATTTGAACTTAGGAAAATGAACACTAATATCTGAATCACCTTCATCTGTTTTATATATTGGAGTTTTTGTCTAATAAATTAATCTTGGTGCTCAAGAACTTGGAAAATTGTTAGTCTCTTTTACAGACAAGGATACGGAGGACCAGAGAAATTAAGTGCCTTGCTTGGGACCCCTGAGCTCACTATCGACAGGGTTGAAATGAGAACTCAAGTTTACCTAATGACATCATTTCCACTGGTAGGAGAGTCAGTATCTTATTGAAATCACATAGAAATAGAAGAGCTGAGGCTGGGCACCCTGTGGAATCCACCCGTTACAGCAGACATCTTCAGTGTTGAGTAAATATTACCATCCACTTGAATGGTGAAGAATTTTGGAAAACAAGGACAAATAACTGTCTTCAGCAACACTGCACTGTTTTTGGGCAATGACTTTACACTGCCGACAACATGAGAAAGTATAGGAGGAACTGTTTTGGGATACATGAGAATACTGATGTTCCTTTAAGAAAGTGAGATTCAGTTACTACACCAATCTGTTCTAAAACATCGCGGTTTCGCCCTTCTTTCATTTTCTTGTTTCAAAGAACGTCGAAAGATGTTTGGAGTAAACTCTGCCCATTTGCTAGTACAACCATGAGTATGTAGAACAATCGATTTGGTAAGAGTGGATCAAAATTACTTCCTCTTTATACCAAAACTACTCAAGAAAATTAGTGCTTTGTCTTTATAGCTAAGTGATGCAAACTATTAACATGGAGCCTCCATGAAAATCAGGCAAAATTGTTTCAAATAAGGGTTGAATATGTTTGAAACTGAGCAATCTGCCAGAATCAGTTCAATTTTGTGTGTAGTTGAACTGATTGAATTACCATTTGGGCCTAGAACCACAGAAGCCCAGGAGACTGGGGCCCAAACCACAAACAATGGTTCTTTGTCTAAGGAGAGCCCGTGGTTGGGTTTTTACACGCCAACATATGTGATTTCGATGTATAGCAGAATGATTATGAATTCAGCTCTGTTCCAGAGCAGGCCATGCATCTGTCTATTGTCTCTAAGCCCAGGCCCTTATTTATGAACAGAACATTCTACTACATATGAAGGCACGGAAAAGTCTTGTGCATTTTCTCAATTATTTTGAAGTGCAAATGCATCATCTCTGTGAGGTGTTTCCTCTCGGTTTCAGGGCATCTAATGTGAACCAGTTTCTCCCATTTACAAGAGCATAGTGTGAAAGTAGATGACGCTGGCAGGATTCACAGCATTGCCACTTTGGGATCTGCTGGAGAAACCATGCAAGGGAAGGTGATAGCCAGGTGACACTGTTGGAGTGATTCCTTCCAGGGGCTGCACATCTGGGGTTGTGCGGCTGCCAAGGATAAAGCATGTGCTTCGATTAGCTGCAGCTCAGAATTAAAACATGGAGAAGCAGAACGTGTTCTGCAAAATGCCAATAATGTGAAAACGTTCCGGGTGAGGGGCTTACTCCTGTGTGTGTGTGTGTGTGTGTGTGTGTGTGTGTGTGTGCCAGAACAGTCTGCAGTATGGTGTGTTCTTGTTTCGGAATAATAGCATCTGGCCTTTTAAACACGAGTTATACCATGGGCCCAGGGGGCTTAGGTATGCTTCATGGGAAAAGCCCACTTTATATGTACCAGGAGAACAGTGAAACAGCAGTTTGTCAGAAGGTCTCTGCTTAGAATTAAGATAGAGCCATGGCTGGCTGATTAAATAATATTAAAAGACGTTTCTCTTCTCCCTAAATCCATCGGGGCTTTGGGCTCATAGAAGGGGAAGAAAAATGTAACCTTCTAATAGATTCAGGTATTCTTTGGATGTAGTAAGCATTTAATATTTATTCAGCTAACATGTACCCACCGTATATGGACATTTCAATATATAATGATTGCACTGCTCAAGAATAATGTCATTTATTTCCCCCACCAACTTTCAATCAGCAGGAGGACAATAAAAATCACATAATAGAGCCCAGAGTTGATCAGCATAAGCAACTAATGAGCCCCGTGAATCTGACTTATTTTGCTCATTACTAAAGCTCTTTAGATAGCTTGTATTTGAATTCAGAGACCAAGTTCCCAATGACTAAACAAAGCAGAGGATTGTTCAATGAGGGAGTCCATCTGGGAGATTATGTACCAACAGCCTGATTGGCTGGAGCACCTTAAACCTTATATGTTTAGTTTTATAATAAATATTCGTCTTGAGTGAGGCAAAGAGACTTTGGATCTCGTTACTATGTTTTGTCTTATGACATGATTCTACTATCATCTTTCATAGCTACGAGGGACTCCACACAGCTACAGAAACAAAATGGATAGTGAATTCTGCAAGACTTATCTTGGCTTATGCGCCAGGAATGGAAATAGCAGATCCTGCAGATCCTGTATCCTTCTTAGAGTCTTGGCGCTACCATAATATTAAGGAATAAGGAAAAATGGGATACAGCACATAGTTTCTATTTCCTTAACTATGGCTCTCATAGAAATTGGGGCAGGTGCTTTGAAATGGTAGCAACAGAATTATAAATTATTTGAGTTGTAACAATCAAATCTTAGAGCCAGAAGGAAACTTGGAGATTTCCAGCCAACCTCTCTTATTGTAGATGAAAAACTCAGGACCTAGAACATTTACCCTCATTATCTCCAGAAACTAGAGTCTGACATCCAAGCCTTGATTCCCATGGCTTTGTGCCCCTTTCCTGCCCCACTGACTCATGACCCCAATAATATGTTCTTAAATAATAACCAAGATTTGGTTGTGTTCTGTTATCCAGACCATTTTATTTTTTTGGTCAAATCTCCAAACTTAACTTCTATCTGGTTTCTGCTTCCAAACTCCCTGATGCTACCCAATTCTCTTTGGTTTCCAGAAATTTTACTTTTTTATTAAATATTTTTTTTTAAGATTTTATTTATTTATTTGTCAGAGAGAGAGAGAGCACAAGCAGGCAGAGTGCCAGGCAGAGGCAGAAGCAGGCTCCCTGCCGAGCAAGGAGCCCGATGTGGGACTCAATCCCAGGACCCTGGGATCATGACCTGAGCTGAAGGCAGCTGCTTAACCAACTGAGCCACCCAGGTGCCCCACAGGAATTTTACTTTTTGTCCATGGTTGAAAGTCTCCAATCTATAAATACTACGAAAATCGTGGTTTTTTGTTTTGTTTTGTTTTTGCCTGGAAATTCTCTAAGAAAAAGGGGAACCCTCAAAGAAAGGCAAATTTCCAAAGTCATTCTCAAGATTTTGATTGGCTCCATGAAGATTCCATGGCATCTGGACGAAAGCCACTTCTGAATTTTAGCCTTTTATTACTCACTACAACTGCTCCTCTGGATACCTTTATATTAGATGACAGTCAGACCCTAGAGAGTCTTTCCCTCACTGGGGACACAGAAGGAATCTCCTCTGAAGGCCTTAGACCCAGACCCACACTTGCAGAATCAGATATTGTATAAGGGCTCTGTGGTGCCCTGCAGCAGGGGGGACACATGGCATGTTACAGTGTGGAGTGGCCTATCATTACCATTTGGCTTCTAAATGGGCAACGAAAATCCATCAACCATTTCTGCATCTAATAAGTAAATTACACACACATGTACGTGCACATACACACACTTAAATTTTTATTTGTTGTAAACTAGTTAGATTCTTCAAGCACATAGAAAAAAAATGAGTCTTAGTAGAAGTCTTCAAAGCACAATTTGCTTCTCATTTATCGTAAAAATGAGCACAACACCAGCAACAGTAAAATGGGAAAGCCCTGGTATCCTGCTCTGAGAGTTGCTTTTTTGCACAAGAAGCATTTTCTGGAGTTGCTTTGAATTGGCCCTTAGACACCACTTCACCGTTAATGCTGCTGAGATATGGGGGTTTACAGTGAAATAGACTCAATGTCCACGTATTTTGCTTTATACTGAAAAAGATCTTGTGTGAGTTTAACCAAAGGATTACGCTAGTGTTCACAGCCCATATTTCTATCTGCTTTAGGGTCCAAATGGGATTCTGCAGCTCGTTGGGCCACACCTTTGAGCCTGGATCACCCAGAAGGGGCTGCCCAGGGAACCGATCGCATCACAGAATTTCAGAAGTGCCGCTAGGGTTGCCACTTTGATGATCAACAACTGTTTTCAAATTTTGCAACCTGTCTCCAATTTTAAAACATGCACTGTAAACAGGAGATAGTCATTCGTGAGTGGTTAACTAGGGAAGTTTGTATTCCATCCCATTCCCTGCTTAGAAGAACAGGAACAGCACAATTTCAGGTGTGCAGTGAGAGCATCTGACCCATCAGTGACCGGAACTGATGGGTCAGAACACACATGTGCAAATTCTAGGGAGGTAAGTCTCTCATCGCATGAAAGACACTGATATTGTTGTTTCCCAAGAGGATTTTTTGGCAGGAAATGTAAATGGGGAGAGGGAAAAATGGAATAACTGTATAAGCTTTGTAGAATTTTAGGTTACATTTTCCAAAATTTTGCCATATGATAAGGGCTAAGAAAGAATTCTAGATATTATTTTAAAAGGGCCACTACACAATTTTGTTTGCTCTTCCCAATTATTTAAAGATAAGATGATATTTATAAAACTTCGGGAACGAGATATGATTTCAAGAGTTTGCAGAGATTTCCGATGTGACTTGTAAGGATCATTTGTAATGGTTCAAATTTGTCTCACAGGCCATTGGTTGAGAATTTCATCTTTATACTATAAGCATCTTTGTATGTGATCTATATCTATAGCTTATATATATATCTCTGTATATGCATCTTATACTTTAAGCACCTTTATACTTAAAAAGGCTTAGTAAAGAACTGCAATTTCAAACACTTAGTAAACAAAATGATGTATAATTTCACCAGAATTTCAGAATGCAAAAGGTTCAGAAGACTTTTTGGAATTAGGATAAGCTTTGAAGAAATTTCCCAAGTTTATCATAACCAATAGGAATAAAAATGTCATTGGCTAGAGAGAGATTCAACTCTCTAGATTAGCAAGTCTGTTAAATTCAGCTAGCAAATTAATTTTATATTCTCTAATAATTAGCTTTGTTAATCTTGTGCCATAAGAGAATTTCTATTCATGGAATTGCAAATGGCAATTGTTGAAAAAAATTCTTGCTCCAGTGAAATCTAACCCAGAAATAGACTCTATATTATAATCTGGCCAAATTTGTTTAAGGTGGTGGGAGGGTGGGGCAAATCACAAGAGGTTTAATTTTCTGGAAAAGGATCCTGTGTCTCCCACCACCTCCTAAATGGCCACCATAGAAAGCAAAGGCAAAGACCCACTATTGGCACACTATCTCTCTGTCTCTGTCATCTGATTTGATCCCCAAGTCACCCATTGAAATTAGTGCAGCTGACAGCTGGTTTTGATTGAGAACGATGACATTAAAAGCAATAGTAGCAGGCGGCCATTACCAATAGTGAACTACCTTTTCCTGTAGAATGGAGAGCTAATTACTTGTCTTGAGATTTCTTCCCCTCTTCAAAGGAAGTCAGTTTGATTCCTCCGAAGTTATCAAGCATAAAAGAACTCTACCCCCAAATCAGGATTGCCCTTTTGCATTTTCCCCATGATTTCTGAGATTTTTACTGTTGTTACTCTGGTCTTCATATCCTGTTTTGCTGCTTCCACTTAGACATGCCAATTAAAGAAAGATATGGTTTATTTAAAAAATATGGTCCTAGTGCTGACTGTAAAGAGAACTCTTAAACAGGCTGAACTCTTCATCAGGATTAGCTGAACGTAGTAAGTAAATCCCATGTTGAATGGTGACCTTGTAAAGTTTCCAAAGAGCAGGGCTGTATTGGGCTTTATAGCAGCTTAAATGAAACAAACCTGCTTATTCTCTTAGGGTCTCACCAATTGTGGGCCAGGCTATGTAATGGGCAAGATGCCCACTTTAAGGGGCTGTAAGAACAGTGGTGGTTCCCAAAATATGGTCCTGGGCCAGCAGTAGCAGCAGCACTTGTTAGAAATGCACATTCTCAGGTCCCAGCCAGCCCTGACACAGGACCCAGCACTCGGTTTTAATAAGCCCTTCCGTTGATTCTGATGAAAGCTAGCATTTGAGAACCGCTGGTCTAGTGCATCAATAAGCTTTCTGTTGACACTCACGGCCTTAAGCCTGGTTTAACTTCACTTAGGGGGAATGCAGAATCCTGGATTGCAAGAAAAGTTGGATGGGCAGACAAGGCAACAGCAAAAAAGCATCAACATATCTTAACTATATATGAACAGCTTGATATTTAGACACATCTCTCTCTTTCTCAGATATACACGTATCAGTTGATTTATGATCTAATGATCTAATGATTCTAATTATTCATTTAATAATATTTGTTTCTACATATCAGACACCATCCCAGAAATTGAGAGCACTGTAGTAAGCAAAATACACTAAACCACTGATCACATGCTATTTATAGTCTAGTAAGGAGAACTTCAAGCCAATAAGCAAATGAATACATGAGGTGGTAATAAGGGGATAGAGACTGATGGGGTAGGGGCCAGGTGTTATTTTGGATAGGGGGGTTAGGGAAGTATAGATAAGTCTTGAGCCCTGTCTCATATCTTCTCAATCATCTTTCTTATTTCGCTCTTTTCTGCAACAGCCAAATTCACATAGGCATCATCTAACAGCGCTTCAACTTAGTTGTACCTTGTATCTCTACTCTCTGTACAGGCAGTTCTCTGTCCCACTGAGTTTATTCCCTTTCATCATCCTGGGATGTGCATGAGCTCACTTGCTCAAGGAAAGTAAGATTCCATTTAGCAACATTTGACTGATTAGAAAGACATCTGGTAGATAAATACTTGCTTCTTTCTCTTCTGAACAGACAGTTCTGTGGAGCATTCTTCATAATTCCCAGAGGGACCTAGCCAGACTGAGCTCTGGTTGCCCACAACATTGACCAGGTTACTAATGTACCCTGGGTTGAACTTTCTCTCTTTCCTCCCTGACTCCATTCCTTGGGATCAATTTTCCCCCAAAACTACCTACATCCAAACCTTTGTCTCAGGTTCTGTTTTTGGGGAAACCCAAGCTAGGATGGTGGACCTCTATAATAAGGTGGTATTTCAGTAGAGGTGTCAGAAACATGAAGAAGGAAGTCACACAGATATCTTGATGAAGACTGTGCCAGACAAAAGCAAATTCTGTGAGGCCAGAATGTGTTTGGCATGTTCCATGTTCAACATGAAGCCTGTGTGGCTTGTGTGGGGTGAGCACAGTGAGGAGGAGGAGGGGAGAGGGAGAATGGAAGGAGGTAGGGTACAAGGAGGAGCAGGATACCTGATCACCTGGGGCCTTGTAGGCCATCAAAAGAATTTTGGCTTTTGTTCAGAGTGAAAAGGGAAGCCAATGAGGGATTTTGAGCAGAGGAAATACATAGATCTGAAAGATGTCTTGAAAGGTTCACTTTGGCTCCTTTTTCCAGAAAAGACTATAGTAGAATCAACAGTAAGACCAGTTAGGAGGCTTTTGCCATAATTCAGACAACTTAGACTATGGTGGTATAAGTGAAGGTGATAAACTGACAGAACTGACCCTTGGATTGTATATGGAGTGAGAGAGAGGAATTGAAGATGTCCCAAAGTTCTTTGTCTAAATAATTGGAATGAAAAGTAGAAAAGCATCCAAGGGAGCATACCTGAGCAAAGTGGAGGGAAGCTGAGTTGAAGAAAAGGAAACTACAAACAAGTTAAATCATATTCTGGTTCATCGGTAATAATCTAATAGCTATGGCCATTGGAGAGCCTGACATTTTTCTTAGCCTATAAACTATACATGGACACTGTCCAGAATAATAGAAATTAAACCTCCATCTTTTCCTAGGACATAGTAAACATCAGCTCAATAGACACATTCTCAAATAATATTGCATCAACTACTCTCCATTAATTATTTTATTTAATCCCTAAAACAACTCGTGAGTTAAATGTATTTCTTTTCATTTCATAGATGATGAAATTGGCCAAGAGCATAGTTAAGTAATTTCTCCAATGTCTCACTTCCTAAAAAGGACAGATCTCAGATTCAAACCCAAGTCTTCCTGACTCGGCTTATTTTTACTCTTAGCCACCTTCTCTCCTTCCCATTTCTAGCATAATTTCTAGCATAATGACTCATCAAACTCTTGCCATCCTATGTAAGATTCTAGGTAGGTTCAGCATCAGGTGCAAAATAGTTTTATCTTAAATCCCCACCATAGGTAATTACCCCAAATTGGTTTTCTTTCACCCTTTTCCTTTATCCCTTTATCACCTGTCTCTATACTCTTCTAAGATATTTTTATCTTTCCTCAAGTCAATGCACCTTTTTTTAGACTATCAGAGATTAAATCTTTGATGAGATGAATTCAAATTACTCTACAGTGGAATAATATGTACCAGTTGACATGATGTATAGATTGGTTTTGATTCCACTTTCTCCCCTTTCTTCCTAATAATTTGCAGTAGGGGTCAGTTTCCCTCAACTAGTGGTTCGAGGTTACTCCTTGTATTTGTTTTCTACTCAGAAGGCTGCAGTGAGTCCAGCAAGAGCTCTAACCAAAGGATTTCTCAGGACAGGCTAGATACAAGATGTACCTACTCATAGGGAACCATGAATGCAAAGACAGAATGTAAGTTCTAGTCAAAGAAAAGAACTCAGGCCATAGCCAGAAAATCAAGACCAAGTTCAGGACTAAAGAATGTAATAAGATTGTAAACAAGAGATTGTGTAATGAGGTCATAAGCCAGAAGGATCAGAAACACATGGGGTTTATTGTATGAAGTAGGTTAGGACTAGTGGCTCAGGACTAAGATTGTGACTGATCAGAGGGTATTGGAAACCTGTTTTTATGTGATGCCAGCTGCTTGGTACAAGGATAGATTTAATGGATTAAAAGCCTGGAAACAAGATCTTGTTCCTAAGTAGGGGTATTATAGGAACTATAGGCTAATTGCTTACATGTTCATCATCCAATTAACTAGGGTCAGCTCTGACAGCTCTTTGTAAATATCTTCACCCTGTTGATTCATTCATCCTTTCACTGTTATGGGCATTTTCAGACATGCATTGAGCATTTGTTCTGCATTGAGTACTCTATTTTAAAGCAAAACTAGAGCTAGAAAGATGAATTGGCATAGTCTTTGTTCTCAAGGAGTGTTTAGTTTTGTTTGGAAACAGATTTAAAGCAAATAGTGAACAGAAATGACATGATATGATAATGCCCTGATGGAAGTAGGTATGAGTAGAGTACCATGCTCCTAAGTCAGAGATGGCATCACAGAGAAGGTCATCTTGAGCTGATTTTGAAGCATAGTCAGAGGTTATAGCCAGAGGGGAGAGGAGGAGTTGTATAGGAGCAGGTTTTCTAAGCAGGGAGACCTGCAAGTGCTGAGGAATGATCAAAGAAGTTGGTATTGCTCTGTAGTCCAGGACTAGTGGTGGTCGAGGCAAGGAGGTTAGCCATGGATGAGGCTGGAAGAGCTGGGGAGGGTGTGGTCATTAAGGGGTTTGTGTTTTGTTCTATGGAGTTTAGATTTTATCAGGTGGATGATTGCAAGTCACTGGGTGATTGTGTAGAGGAGAACCACATGAACTGAAAGTTAGAGAAAGCCTTCCGAGGGCAGTTGTGAACTTTTGAGCTGTACTTTAGTAGGTAAACAAGCCGTTAGTAAGTGGAGCTGTAGTGACCAGAGACCCTTTACGAGGCATCATGAATAAAAACAGAGAACCCCCTTTCCCCAGGAATTAAGAACATTATAGGTCAAAAAGCTCAGAACCACTCCAGCAATAGTGTTTCTTTTCCTAGGCTTTCTTTGAGCCAATAGTGTTTGAAAAATACCATTGATAGATTTTTAAATTCTTTTTTTCTTTTTTTCTTTTCAGATAACTTAAATAAATTCACTTCTTGTTCTCTAAGGTCCTAACATTTTGGAATAAAAAATCTCTCTTAAAGAAAACCTGTGTATTTTTTTTTTATATACCAATTTTTGACTTGTTAGAAAAAGTACTTCTTTGTCTGAGGAAGCATTTTCTTAGAGTTGTTTTTTTTTTTTTTTCCTGGACATGGGTCACTGAGTCTCTTGCCCCAAGTACCAAGGGTGTATCGTAATTCCTGGCTCTATTAGTTAAGTGTTTTCCTTGAGGTGAAAGTATTAGGTGTGTTTACCCCCATTTTCCTAAGGGGAGTGTAAATATCACTCCCAATTCTTTCTAGACTGGCTTTAATTGAAGAAGAAATTAAAGCAACATTCACTCGAGAGGAGGTTAGTGACTATGTTTCCATAAATAACGCATGCCGTAAGGGTTTGGTCCTTTGAATTCTACAAGGGAAAGTACTTCCTATAGCCCTGATGCCTTGGTCAAAGATCCTGTAGGCCAGAGACAGCATCTTGTCTCTCGTTCCATTGCTTCCCACTGTATCGTATTCATGGCAGGTCCTCAATACTCTTAGCCCCTCCTGAGAATGATGAAAATCTGTGGGATGTGGGGAACAACTCTGGGATGGTCAACCCAAGGCTTCCCAAACTTGCTTGATGATAAAACCATCTGGGGCTTTTTTTTTTTTTTTTAGACTTTTTTTTAAAATTTATTTGACAGAGAGAAACACAGCAAGAGAGGGAACACAAGCAGGGGGAATGGGAGAAGGAGAAGCAGGCTTCCTGCCGAGCGGGGAGCCTGATGCGGGGCTTGATCCCAGGACCCTGGGTTCATGACCTGAGCCGAAGGCAGACGCTTAACGACTGAGCCACCCAGGCGCCCCCCATCTGGGGCTTTTAAAGCGCAGACTCTGGAGCCCTTTTGCAGACTTCCTAGATGAATTAGGATCTCCAGGAAGAGAGGTCTGAGAATCTGTACAGAAAGCAAGTATCCCAAGTGACTCTCAGAATTGGGCAAGTTTGGGGAGTGCAGGCTTAATCTATCTTCACTCTATAGGAGGTATAAGTTTTTAGGAGTAAGTTGGAGAAGATATACCAAGAGTCAAATATAGAAACAATATTTTTAGTTGTGATTATGGCCAGAAGGTCAAATCTTGCCTGTTTTTGTAAATAAGGTTTAATTGGAACAAAGTCACATCCATTTATTTATACATTGTCTGTGGCTGCTTTCATGCTTCAGCAGAAAAGATGAGTAATTACAGCAGAGACCATATGGCCTACAAAACCTAAAATACTCACTATCTGACCTTTTACAGAATCAGTTTATTGACCTCTGTTCTAGAGCACATGGTGTGCTTAAGAAAGAGCTTACCAGTAATAGGATGCAACATACAATAATAATTGAAATAGCAAGTCACTTCAACCATAACTTTTTTTAAACCTTAATAATCCCATTTTCCATTCTGTTCATTGTAAATGTGAGATGTGAGTGCTCATTGGGATGATATATTATTTTATAATATTTGACTAAGTCATGTCTATCTCAAACACCTTAATCAATCCTCCACTGCCAATGAAATCTAATTCATAACATGGTACTTAGAACTTTCCAATATCTGGACCCAACTTCCAACTTCTTCTCCCATTAACATCTCTGGCACACCATGCCTCTTGTCAAACCATATTTCTGGCTGTTTCTGACATCTAAGCATCACCATCTTTTTGTCGTTTAAAATCCAGACAAAATCTTCACGTGTAATGGCTTCCCATTTCTCTTCCATGATATTTAATGTATGCCACTAGTATCAAACTTGCTTTTTTAAAAAAGATTTTATTTGTTTATTTGAGGGAGGGAGGTAGAGAGAGAGAGGGAGAGGATGAGTGGGGGGAGGGACAGAGGGAGGGGAAGATGCAGGCTTCCCGCTGAGCAAGGAGCCAGATGCCAGGCTCAATCCCAGGACCCTGGGATCATGACCTGAGCTGAAGGCAGATGCTTAACCAACTGAGCCACCCAGGTGCCCATAAACTTCCTTATGTATTGGCTACTTTGTAACTACTTTATCTCCTCCAATAAAGTAGACATGTGTTAAGAGCTGGGGTTGTATTTTGATCCATTTTGTAATTTTAAATGGACTAAATACATGTAGGTGATGCATTGTGGATATTTATGAATTGAATAAAATTCTTTGTATGTCAAAAACAGACTGGATCTCAACCAACTTCATGTGAATGGGGTGAAAACACCAAGGAGAGAAAGTCCCAGGAGCTAGGTCAAATAGGCTAGGGCAATCACTAAGGTGCTGTAGCAGGCACTGCTGGTGTTTGCCCATAGCCTTGCAGACAACTCCAGGTAACCCTGAAGCAAGGTGAGACAGATAGTGAATAAATACCCCAGCTTTCTTACTTCTAGTGGGATAATTTGCGCAGTGTTCCACACAGTCTCTTAGAGGGATCCTAGTGGGAGGGAGCCCAGTGGCATGCACTTCATTAAAGATCATTATCTTAGTCCATTTGGGCCACTATAGGAAAATGCCATAGATTGGGAGACATATAAACAATAAATAATTATTTTTCACGGTTCTAGAGGCTGGGAAGTCCAAGATCAAGATTTAGGCAGATTCAGTGTCTGGTGAAGACCCACTTCCTATTTCACAGACAGCCTTTTTATCATTGCTTCTCAAATAGCAGAAGGGACAAGGGATCTTTCTTATGCCTCTTTTATAAGAACACTAATCCCATTCATGACAACAGAACCCTCATTACCTAATCAGCTCTCAAGGGCCCTACCTCCAAATATCATCACATTAGAGATTAGATTCCAACATATGACTTTTGGGGAAACACAAAGATTCAGTTAATGGCAGCCATTTACTGGTTGTCTTCCCTTTCCTGTCTTATATCTACGTTCCTTCACAGTATTTTTTGGGATAGACTTTCTAATAAACTGCTTGCACCTAAATCCTTGTCGTAGGATCTGCTTTTAGAAGAGCCCAAACTGTGGTAGGTAACCTCTAAAATGGCCTCCATGATCCTCGTTTCCTGGTACTCATGTTCTTGTGTAACCCTTCCCCTTGAGTGTAAATGTGACTTAGTAGTTTGCTTCCAATGAATAAAATTTGGTGGAAGTAAAGATATGTCACTCCTGAGCTTAGGTTATAAAAAGACTGTGGATTGGGGCACCTGGGTGGCTCAGTGGGTTAAAGACTTTGCCTTCAGCTCAGGTCATGATCTCAGGGTCCTGGGATCATCTGGCTCTCTGCTCAGCAGGGAGCCTGCTTCCCCCTCTCTCTCTACCTGCCTCTCTGCCTACTTGTGATCTCTCTCTCTCTGTCAAATAAATAAATAAATAAAAATCTTAAAAAAAAAAAAAAAGACTGTCGGTTTTGTCTTGGGAGCTCTCTCATTCTCTTTTGGATTGCTTACACCAGGGGAAACCGACTGCTATGTTAGGAAGCAGCTCTGTGGAGAAGTTTAGATGAGTGAGTTTGGAAGCAAATCTTGTGAAGCTGCTTGCAAGTAGACCCTTCCCCAGTTGACCCTTGAGATGACCGCACCCTGCACCCCACCCAAACAAACATTGCTTGCAGCCTCATGAGAGAACCTGAGCCAGGGACCATGCAGCAAAGATGTTTGTGGATTCCTGACCCACGCAGGGTCAACTGTGAGATCAAAAATAATATATATTTTCAGCTGCTAAGTCTTAGGATAATTTTTTATGTGGTGATAGATAACTAGTACACAATCTGAGACGATGGTGTAAATCAGTGCCACTAGGGTTTTAGTTGAGAGACTCTTTCTCTTATCTTTTTACTAGACTAAGTCCTCATGTTTTATGCACCCAGGGCACCCTGTACATCTTCCTTAGCATTTACTACCCTTGTGTTCTGTTGTTTAAAATTTGCCTTCCTAACTACACTACAAGCTCTATGAGGACCACTACCCTCCTTCTTTTGCTCTATTCTCAATGCCTTTAAGAATTATGAATTTAAAAACAAAAACAAAAACAAAAGCATTATTAATTAAAGGGGTGTCTGGGTGGCTTAGTCATTAAGCGTCTGCCTTTGGCTCAGGTCACGATCCTAGGGTCCTGGGATTGAGTCCCGCATCAGGCTCCCTTTTCAGTGGGAAGCCTGATTCTTTCTCTCCCACTCCCCCTGCTTATGTTCCCCCTTTGGGTGTGTTTCTGTCTGTCAAATAAATAAATAAAATCTTAAAAAAGAATTATTAATTAAATAAATAAAGCCTTTAGTTCAATTGGTTTTGTATGCAATTAGTAGAAACTCAATCATTTGTGTACTAACAAAAAAATCTGGAGATGGATTGTCAGGTCCATCTAGATCTTGGAGCTCAATTTATGTTATAAGAATTCCATATTACTCTCTCTGTCATTTTGGTCTTTGTCTTTTTCTCTGTTACTTCCCCTCACTCTCCCCTCTAGCCTTCCTACCATCTATGGATCTGCTCTCCTTTCTCTCCTTTGGCAGCTTCGTTTTCAACCAGACTTTCCCCAGAAAAATAGCTGCTGAAATCCTCAGACTGAAATCCTTATAGTTGAACAAATCTAAAAGAAAGAAAGCATCTCCTCAAATGCTCAGATAATGCCCTGGAATTGAATCTTTCTGGGCTATCCTGGATCACAAGCTCAGCCATGTCCAGAGGAATCACTATGACCAGAGAAATATACAAACTGGCTAGGCTAGGTCCAAGGTCCACTTCTGGAGTGTAGAATATGGGCTGCCTTTGCTAAATCATATGGATTGAACAGGTGATCCCCCAAAAGAAAACCAAAGTGGTGTTAACAGAATAAAGGATAATGAATGATGGGCAGAAAACAAAACCGAACAACTAACCAAACAACCAGTCAAACAAAAAACAAAACAAATAAAGACAACTAGATATTCCCCATACAGGAATCAGAAATGTGGTTGAGAATATCCAAGGTCACATTTGGAAGAAAGACAATAGTATGAGTCAAATTACGCAAACAAGATGTTAACAAGCTAATTTGAGAAATTACAGAGAAAAAGGGAGAGTTGAAAAGGACTGTAAGGTCCTGTAAGGTATGATCATGACTAAGATTATGTACAAAGATGTGTCATGATTTTCTGCCCACCTCTCCGCTCCTATCTCTCTTCTACCCCATACATGAACTCTTGGACAGTACTTAATGCTGACCACTGGAGCCTTAAAGGAACTATTCAGGGATAGACAAAAAGTGATATATGATTTACTTTTTGTAAGCATATGCATTTTTCCCCAGAAATTACTCATTCACAAAAGTCACATGAATAGTCACTGCTATCATCTGTGCATATTAGCACAGTGATCATTTATTTTCAGTTTTTCCTTAACTAAACAACTAATATAAACCATAAATATCATGGAATGACACCAATCCAGACACACCCTAACACTAGATGCAAAACTGAAGTTGCAGAGTAGACATTTGGGACTCTATATGTCAGCAACTCTTCCAGGGCCCATGAAAAGGCATTAACTTGAAGTTATTCAATTTGGGATTAGCAGATGTTGAGCATCTGCATGCTATTCACACCCTTATTATCCTGGACATAATTAAGTTCCATTAGTTCATCTGAGAATCATCACTCTGACAAGGCAGTTACAGAGGGAAGACGGTGGATACCATTGACAACAGTATGATGGCCTTTTTGGGGTGGCCTAGAAAGGGGAAACAATAAGAGACATTTTGTATTTCTTGCATGTCTGTATAGTTTCCTCAGAATGCATTTGACCTCCTTCTGTCTCAGAAACTCTAGTTTCTTTTAGAAACTCTAGTTCCTCTCATCCTTTTTTCAACAAGGTTTTCTTCATTCTCCACCTTGGTCTTCATCTAATACAGATGTTTTTCAACATCGGCATTATTGATATTTTGAAACAGGTAATGCTTTGTTGTGGAGGACAGTTCTGTTCATTGTAGGATGTTTAGCAACATCTCTGGCCTCTGCCCACTAGATGCCAGTAGCATCCCCAGGTATCTGGGGGGCAAAATTTCCTCTAGTTGAGAACTACTGGCTTAATGCTATGTACCTTCCTGAGGTGATAGAATTCATAACCGTGGCTTTAACTATCATCCTTGCTGATGGTTCCCATATCTGTATCTTTGTCCCAGCGCTCCTCCAATAGGACATCTCCGTCTGAATGTTCCTTCACACCCACGATTGAGACTATCTAAAACTGAAATTTTTTCTTTCCCCAAATTTCCCTCTCATCTTCATCCCCATTTCCTCCTCTTCTTCCTTCCTCTTTGTCATCTTAGTTATAAGTGACACACCACCTTCACTTTGCCAAACTAAATATCTCTGGGTTATTCTCTAATTTTCTTGATAATATATATTCAGGAGCAGATCTAGCTTTTGTGAGATCTAGAGCTTATGCAGGTTGAGGAAAGTTTTCTTTCAAAGAGTGTAAACTTACAAATGAGATACAAAGGACTTGGCAGGAGCTAGTGCAAATTGGGGAATCTGAAACCTATATTTTTTGGTTTCATTATTAATCCACTTTATATTGACTATTTTAATACAAGTAGAGGGAATTTGCTCATGTAAATAATTTTTACCCAATGAAAAGATCAATGGGCTTCCATGTGTTACCTAATAAAGAACAATTTTTATACAATGTCTACCATGTGTCAGAGATATTAAGCATTTTTTTCTCATTTAATTTCCTTTTCTACCAATGAGGAAGGTATTAATCTACTATTGTGGTTAAGAGTATTTCCTCAGAGGCCAAACTGTCTTAGTCAGACATGTGATTTTGCTAATCCACCATGTGACTGCACAAATCACTTAGCCAATCGGAATGTCAGTGTCCTCAACTATGAAACGCAGATCAATTTTAGTGCCTACTTCATTGAGTTGTGAAAAATTAAACTACTTACTATGTGTAAGACACTTAGAAGAGTGCTTAAAACAAGAAAAACATTATAAATACTAGCTATTATTATTTTGCTGATAAGAAAACCAAGGCCCAGAAATTAAATAACTAACCCAAGCTTAGTTAAGAATGGGAGAAAAACAGGAAATTGAACTTGAAAGCTCAGGCTTTTTCTACCACACCAGTTCCCCACTATAGCCTTCATGGGTGAAATGGTGCAGCAACTTTGAAAAACAGCCTGGCTATTCCTCAATAATACGTTAAGCTACTATATGGCAAGCAATTCCATTACTTAGTATACACATATACAAACATATGTTCACACAAAAACTTGTACATGAATGTTCATAGCAGCTCTATTCAAAATACTCAAAAGTGGAAACCACCCAATACCAACAAACTGGTGGATAAATAAAATGTGGTATATTGATATAATGGAATATTACTCAACAATTAAGGGAAATGAAGTACTAACATGTGGCACAACATGGATGAATGTTGAAAACATTATGCTTGGTAAAATAAATATACCACTCACCAAAGACCAAACACTGTATAATTCCATTTATATGAAATGTTCAGAATAGGCAAGCCCTACATAAACAGAAGGTAGATTAACGGTTGCCCTGGTCTAGGAGAGGGGTTTGGAGAATTTGCTGAAGTTGGTTATAAATTGCAGATCCCAAGCTCAGTTTTGATTGATTCACCAGAGAGATTGCTGTTCTCACTATCGCTAGAAACTTTGGGGAATTTCTGACTGTTAGAATCGAGGACTGTCCTCCCTATATTTTCCCTACACTTAGACCTCTCAGCTATCTTAGAGAAGTGTAGGAGGAGTTGCTCATCGTATTGGTCAGTTTGACGATATCATGGAGCCACTTGTTACAGACAGAATCAAAATAGTTTAAATATAAGCTCATCTTACTACTTCTAGACACAGATGAAGAATCACAAATCCATAGGGTATGTATATTATCATTGTTATTATTTTTAACTGAATATGGCTTTCCCAGAAGCTGCAAAAGTAGCCAGGTGACATAACCTGGAGCAAAGTTTGATCTGTGGGAACAGCATGTGGGAAGGAAAGGCAGAAATATTCCCTTTCCATTCTCATTCCATACACTGTTCTGAAGTTCAATATGCTATCCAGAGATTTCCAGCCAAGTGACCAACTGGGAATCTTTGTGGGGCACCTTTATTTGATATTTACTTCTCATCCTTCACTGCCTTGCTTCTTTTTCCTCACTTTCTCCCCTGCCCCAAATATTTTAACTGTCAATAAAGCATTAATGCTTAGGTCTTGCTTCAACTTCTGTTTTCTAGAGAAACTGGGTTAAGATGAAGACTGTCAGTTCTTATCCAGCTATTGATAAGGGGATATTCTAGGGGCAGTTCTGTTTTAATTTTTTGTTGGTGAGTTTTCTTTGAGAGGTGAGAATGGCAGGATTTAGGAAAAAAACTGCATCCTGAACTTCTAATTTATCATGAATGTGTTCTCTCTTCTCTGGTGATTGGATCATCTTACAGGGTTTTCTGTTCTATTTACTTCAATATGACAGTTGTGAATTATGTGATCTTTTCGCACATATTTCTACTTTGGGCAATTGATTTAGTGATTTTATGGAGTCAAAAAAATCACCACACTTAGTTTAGCAAACATTTTGTGCAACTTGTATGCAAACAAGTGTCATAGCCATAAAGGTTAGGTAAAATATGGTTTCTGTCTTGCTGGGAACTCCAGTGCAGTGGTAAAACTGGACAGATACACTTTATTTTTTTTTTAAGATGTATTTATTTATTTATTTATTTATTTTAAAGAGAGAGAGAGCATGGGGGAAAGGGAGAGAGACAGGGAGACAGAGAGAGAAAGAATCTTAAGCAGACTCCCCACTGAGCATGGAGCCCAGCAGGGGACTTGATCTTGCAACCCTGAGATCATGACCTGCTGAAATCAGGAGTCAGACGCTTAACTGACTGAGACACACAGGCGCCTTTGGACAGATACACTTTAATCCAAAATGACTGAAGCACTGGCTAGTAGTGTGACAAATACAGAGGAATGGGAAGTTGGGACACGGATTAACCCCAACTAGTCCAAAAGGATAATGATTTGTAGAGTAGATGGTGATTGGTCAAGCATTGCAATAGGTGTATGAATACAAAAGATAAAAGTGGAGGAGATGTGCAATGTAGGTATAGAATGAATAAAATGTAAGTAGAGAAGAAATTGCAGAGTGGATTCAAGGAAAGGGGACTCTTGGAGCCTGGAGTTCATGTGTGAATGTGCTGTGAGGTGATCAGACTTAATATAGTAACGATGAGAAATATCCAACATCTAGCTCATAGATAGCTGTGACTGCCAGACTAAGGATTTAAGAAGTAATGCAGATGAATTTGGAAGACATCGAGGTCCTTAGGTAAGGAGTTGATATAATCGTGTCTGTGCTTTATAAAGATAACCGTGTGCATGATGAACTGGTGAGGGAAGAGTCTGTGGGCAAAAAGAGCCAGTAAGAGCTTAAGGCAGCAATTCAGCTGATGCTGATTTACTGCTGTGGCAGGTACAAGGGCCAGCATATGAATCGACAAAGAGGAGAACATAAGAAAACTTAAAAATTATTTTGTGAATTTGGGCAGGAGAAATGGAAAGTTGATTAGTAAACATTTTTAGCTAAATTCATTGGACAGCGGTCTTAACACAACCTCATTGTGAGGAAGTGAAAATGCATTTGGCCCTAATGCATATCTGGTTAAACTAGTTTATAACCTTTGAGATTTTTGACCACAAGAGGGGTCATTACAAGGAGGGCATTCTCAAAAACAAAATAAGAACAAAAACAAAAAACCCAATATTCCCCCCCCCCACCAAGGCCCCTAAAACACCCGGTCTTAGAGATTAAAAAAACTTCTAGAGTTGTTTCCACCCCCCAAAGTTCTATGAATATTACACATATATGTATTTTCTTGTTCTTGTAATGTTCTGCATCATCCTTTCTTCAAAAAAACCCCCATCTTTCCTAGAAATATTTCACTTCACCTTTTACTGCAGAGTTTTTTTAATTTGTACAAATATAAGCAGAGTTGTATAACGATCTCTCAATTGTCCACCACCCAGGTTTTTTAAAATTATCTATTAATGGCCAATCTGTATCACTGACTCCCCCATGCTCCACTTTACCCCACTAGTATATTATTTTGAAGCAAACTCTAGACATCACCTTCTTCCATCTTTGGCTATTTGTGTATGTTTCTCTAAAAGCTAAGAACTCTTTAAAAAAAATAACTGCAGCCTCTGTACATCTAGATATTAACAATAATTCTTAAAAATAGCAAGTATTCAAATTATTTGTTTGTTTTTACTGTTTCACTATACGGTTTTACTTTTTCAGTCAAATCCAAATAAGGTCCACACATTGCAATTACTTGATATATCTCTTAAGTTACTTTTAAATCTGTGGGATTTCCTTCCATTTCTATTTTTTTTCCCTTGCAAGCAACCAGAAAAGCTATTTGTCTTTTATAATTTCTCGGTGTCTGGTTATCTTACCCATTTCCTATAAATTGGTAGTTGAATCTAGAGCAGTGATTCTCAACAGGGGGTGATTTTGTTCCCCTCTCCAGGGGACATTTGGCAGTGTCTTCAGAGATTTTTGGATTTCATAATGCAGGGATGATTCCGGCATCTAGTAAATAGAAACCAGAGATGATGTTAACCATCTGAGAATGCAGGCGAATGTCGTGGGGAACCCCCCCCCCCACCCCCCGCCACACACACGCATATACAACAAAGAATGATCCAGCCCAAAATGTCATATAGAGGTTGAGAAACCCTGATCTAGAGGCTTGGTCAGATTTAGGTTCACATTTTTCCAGCAAGACTACTCTAGCAGTGTCAAGTCTTCCTTCTGGTTGTTAGTGATGCAAGGATCTATTGATAATCAACAACCAGAAGCACTAATTTAGAAGCACAAATTCATTAGGGGTTGCAAAATGCTAATATTCTAACTGTATCATTTCTTCTTCATTTATTAGCAGGAAAAATTCTATAAAGAGAAATTTCCCCTCATCTACTATTTGGTCACCCAGAGAGATGACTGAAAATATTAGTGTGTTGAATATCTTGCAAGAGAGTGGAATCCCGGCAGCGTGCCTGCATATGTTTTCCTTCCGAAGTACTTAGACTCAGTTCCAAAGTAAGTGGAATTTAGACAACGTCAAGATTAATTGGTGTAGGATATACAAACCTTCCCTTTTTAGTCTTACTAGACCATCTATTAGAATATTTCTACTGAGATTTTTTTCCCCTCAATAACTTGAGCTGTATTTAAAGTTAATGAGCTTATACAATTAAAGCCACAGATATTTAGCCTTTGGATAACATTTGGATGAGTCAGGGTGTATCTAATTACTCTTGATAAATTCTTAAGAGGCTGAGAAGATTCTTTATTCAGAACAAGCACATCTTAAGCTGGAGTCACGTAGTAGACATCACTCCAACCAATATGCAAACTACCTTTGTGAAGGAGCCTCCAGATGTGGCTGAGAGCTTGAGAAATGCATGCAAAGTAAAGCGTAGAAATTATTATTCTTTTTGACTGTGATCTAGAAGACAAAAGAAGCAAAATCTATGGCATGTGTGTTCACAAAGCAATTGGGTAGTCGTTAGGAGGACCCTCACTCGCTGACTTCTCATTAGCCTGATTCAGGCAGGCTCAGGTGTCCAAAGAAAGTCAGGAATTTGCTCTAGAATGAGTGTTTCAATGGTTTGGCTAGAGTCAAGTGTCCATCCTTGAACCCGTCACTGTGATTAGGATGAGTGAATACTTTGACCCGGCTGGTGCTTGTGGCCACTTCTAGAGCCACAAGATAGATTTGACTCCACCAGAACTACATGGACTGAGAAAGGAGGCAAATGATCCCACCAAGGAGCTTTGGGCCAGAGATAAAATAGAGTCTATTATACTTTGGTTTTATGGTCTTTCAACTTTTAAACTTTACTACTTCTACTTACCAAGCATCTTACTGCATTTTTATTTGTTTTTAGTGTTTCCTTTACACAGAGTACCAGAAAAAAAGGGTATTCAACAAAGATATTGGTTGTTTCATGAAATTTAGTATTTTAACTTTCAACTTGCCAATTATTTCCTACACATAATTTAGTAAATTAGCCTTCATGCAGTGACAATTGTTGAAATTATAATTTTGCAGTTCTTTTCTGAGAATTGCAGTTCACAACTGGATCTCCCTTTCAAGACAGTTGATTTATTTCAATAATTACAGCATATCATTAAGAACACTGGGGGAAAAAATCTTTGCATGCATATGCTTGCACACGCACATGTGTTTCATTAAATATTGGAGAGAAATTTAAACTTCCTCTCAACTTAAAGGTAACCACAGGAAATTCTTGAATTTTATACCTTATTAATGTGATTATTTTAATTATTTTCATTAGTAGAGATATTAGAGAGGGTATTTCTGCAGCAAAATGGAAATAGAAAATAAGGAAGTTTGAAGAACTTACAAAAAAGGAGAGAAGAAGGACATTTTAAGATGAAAATGTATTTTGCAGAATACCAATAGGCATTTACCAAACATTTACTGGAGGTGGAAATCAGGTTGCATGTGATAAGAAAAGTTTACAGCTCTGACTTTTCAACTGGAGGAGATTCCCAGTGACTTAGGTCACTCGTGATACCCGTGTAGAAACATGTAAGTATGATAGGGGCGCTGTCGTAGCTACTGTCATGTTCTACTTAGATTTCCCCAATGAGGATGGAGTCATTCCTTCCCCCAGCTTCAGGGAGTGGTGGTGAGTGTCTCACAGCTGGGCAATTCCCTATGCTTTGCTCTCTGCTGAGGGAGGCTGCTAAAAGTTATGCTCTCTCGCTTGCGGGGAAGCCCACATCCAATGACTGCTCATATGGGGGTACGATTGTCTAATTTGGGGCCTCTCTGAAGGACCAACCCCACTTCAGCATTCCGTATGGAAATGGCTAAAATCTTATTTGAAACTGCATCATGGTTTAACTTGTCCCTGTGCCCAGTCCTGTTTCCCTGACTTCCTTACAGTTGTTACTAAGAGCATAATTTCCTCAATAAACGTCTTCTTTAAAAAAATGATTTAATTTATTTATTTGAGAGAGAGAGAGAGAGAGAAAGCACAAGTGTGGGGGCGGTGCAGAAGGAGAGAGAGAAGCAGACTCCTCTCTGAGCAAGGACCCTGACTCCGGCGATCCCAGGACCCTAAGATCGTGAACTGAGTTGAAGGCAGAGGCTTAACCAACGGAGCCACCCAGGTGCCCCTCTCAATAAAATTCTTATATGTGAATCTCCATCATAGAGTCTGTCTCCTAGGGCTCCTATTCTCTCACAGTTGGTACCAGGCCTGGTTTTTCAAAGCATACTCTGAATGAGATTTTGTAGTTGGATGTGTGTTTCTCTGGCTGACAATGAGGGCGCCATCACTGACCATAGGGGCAGTCTTAATAGCCTCTGGGATATGGTACAGTAGAATTTAAAAAACTTTCACCAGTGCTGAACTGGGAGGGATAGTGTGTAGGGAAACGCAGGGCTGGTGCAATATTACTGGCATTTAACACTAAGTATGTGGGGATGGGATATAGAGAGGTAGTTCTTACAAGAACTAAGAAATTAGTTGGCTATTTCTTGGGAAAATCAATCCATTGGGGACAGTATAAGAAATTGGTTAATCACCAATTTAAGGCTAAATGTGAAAAACATATAAAGAGGCTCTCACTGTAGCTGGATGACAGAAAAAGCTGAGATTAGGCCCACTTAGTTCTCTGTCTTTTTTCTTGTAAGTTTCCCCAAGAGAAGAGACCAACTAGTATCCTGGAAGAGCTAATCCTGGATGGAGTGAATTTATTCCAGGAAACAAAGGGAACTATGTGATACAAGGGGTAGGCTATCATCCATATTGTGTGGCATAGCCCCTTTCAGGAATAAGATTCCCCTTCTCTAGCCACCAGGAGCATTCCTGTTGAAGGGTCACAGCTGAGGCTCTTCTCAGGCTTGCCCTGGGCTGAAAGGAACTGCTTCCCCCCAGTTTACATCTCTTTCCAAGGTGCAGTTTAATTCAATAACTGGTTTGTACAGGGGTAGGAAGACAAGCTTTGTGGTTACCAAACAAACAAGCATACTAACAAGGAAAAAAAAAAGCAAACACTCACTCTGAGTGAAACACTGAAGGGTGTTATCTATAGGGCCACTACTGTCCTCTAATGGGTCACACTGGAAGAATCTTCTGTTTTATGATACCATAATTTAATATGAAGCATAAACAAGTAGTGAAGACACACAAGCATAATACAGCCCAGGGGTATTCAAAACTCTTTTAAAGAAATGGAACTCTCTTTTTGTTCCAGACTTTTTTGGGGTTTTGGTCGGAGGTGGGGGTGGGGAGATAGAATTCCTATATATAATAAGGCTGTATATGGAATTCCTCTGGTTGGTGGATTTACTTTTTCCTTCTTTTGAGTAGTTCATAATTTGGGTAGCAGAGACCATTTTACCTTGTCTCTTATTTCTTATTTTTCTCCTCTACTCTTGCTCCCTTACAGTGGCTTCTGGAGCGAATTGGAGGAATCTTACTTCTCTGCAGAGCCGTATTTATAAATCACTCTTCAAAATGACTACATGATAAGGGTCCTACAGAAGCCATTGAAACATTGGATGGGATGTTGAAACTGGTGAGTTCTTCATCTCTTCAGGCTTTGATTGTGTACTACTTATTATCTCTTCTTGGTCTTTTATTCTCTATATACCAAACCCCTACTTTGCATCTCTTTGGAAATCTCTCTGTTCTTTCGATATCTCGGAATAACTAAATTTTTGGTTTTGATTAGAACTTCATGTCAACAAATCTAATGAGATGCTAACCGAGTTTACTGCCTATTCTTTTCACTTCGAATCATAAACAGACATCATGGATATCATAGCAGTTATTGATGAAAATGTTCTAACAATTTCTCTTAGACATAATCAAATTTTGTAATGAGTTTGGACACAGAGAGATTAAATGAACTTTCTGCCACATAATTAAATGGCAGAGCTGGGCTGGAATACAGGGTCTTCATTCTCTCAGTCAAAATTTTCCAGTGTTCCATTTTAAGCACTTTAAATTTATTTCACCAAATGAATTTAAATTTATTTCACCAACCATTGCTTTCCTATCCCATTAGACAAATAGTGACAAAGTGAAAGAAATATTAAAAAGAAAAATAAGATTCATCCCAAAGTTCTAACACATGTACTATCTTCCTTTTTCTATATCCTCTCCTCTTTCATGCACATAGTACTTTTTTTATAGTTATAATTTTTGGGAGAGAGACTTCCTCCTCCTCCCCTTTCTGCCGTTTCCTTCTTTTTCTTCTCATCTCCCATTTCTTTCTCTTCTTTCTTTTTTTCCTCCCCTTCCTTTTCCATCCCTTTTTTTTTTTCCTCTTCCTCCCCCTTTGCTCGAGACTCAGTTGAAAGCACACCGTGCAAGGCAAGGGATTATTTTGAAGCAACCAAGGTCTGTCTGTCTTCTGGGTTTCTCTTCTTGAACAAAGGGAGTAAGAGGAACTTCTCAACTAATCAGAATTGATCATTTCTCATGTATAAATCTGCCTATGATGATCAGGGATTTGGTGGCAGGGATGGGAGAAACAGATAAATTAACAAGTGCCTCCTGAGATTTGGGAGAAAGAAGCTACATTGAGTTAAGCTGGCCACAACCAAAGCCTAAAGGCCGTAAATTCCTAAAACCTCATTTCCATGAGGGTAAAAACAGATGAAAGTGTCGGAGAGTTGAAACCAAAAGACTGTCTGGCCTAAGCAAAGATGGAGACAGAAGAGGGCACATTGGTTCTATACCAGCAAGGAGCTAGTTCTGTCCCAGTTTTGTTCCATAGGAGAGACATGCATGTCTGGGTGAACAATGAACTAAGTGTGCCATGGACTTGTATACTCTGGGCTCAGGCTACTAATGAATGTGTCCTCTTAAATGAGCATGACATCAGGTATTTGTCTTCCCTTGAAGAACTTGTGATTAGAAGAGGGCTGTAATGTGACCTTTGTGGTCAGGAACAGAGCAGGGGAAATGCAGCTAAGTCCTGAGAACAATGTTCGCCTTCCTTCCGCCTAGATGCCCCTTCAGTTCCTTTGGTATTTGGCAATTTCCAATTATCTCTGCTCAAAAGTAGCGCCGTTCCTATTACCTGAATTTTCTACTAGGGACAATTTGGCTACATAATTTCCAATGGGCATTGCTATAATTCCACTATAGCCCTTTTCTCCATGGACATTGACTCATGAGAGACTATAAACTGTTACAATACCACTACTCTGGGCATCTTTGTGTCCCATGTGGATAGGTAGGTGAGGTAATGAACAGAACATGGAGACCAAGGACTCTCTCCATTTTGCTGGGGAATCCCTATTGTTAAGTGTTACTGGAGAGCAAACATCACCTTGGCCCCTCTGAGACCTACTGGAGCAGGAGACTTCCCCTTAATTACTTTCCTTTGGACATGACCATAAAAGACAATATTATATTCTGTAGCCAGCAACATTCAGCCACAGGCAGCACATGGAGGAAAAACTGAAATAGACCATGCTTCTCCCATCGTTCAGCCACTGGAAAGCATTTGGAAATCTCTGGTCCTATAATGGGGAGGGGTTGAGGACTCTGTAGACTAGCCGGGACTTTATAACACTAGTGGCTAGAGGGACCTGACCAGGTTATGTGAATTGCATCCCAAATCATACAATGGGATACCTTAACAAGGCTTGCATTCCACTTTTTCACTTACTTGTACATCATAAACTTTTCCCATATTGCAACAGGGTTTTGTATATTTGTTTAGTGAATGGCCTTCATAATTACGATTTGATTGCAGCATAATGTTTCCCTTAAGAGGATGTGCCATAATTTGTGAGGCATTCATTGATTGCTGGACACTTAGGTTTTTTCCAATGTTTCATGATTACAAATAATGTTGCAAAAATATGCCTATTGCTTCTTTTCTTATTTTAAATCATTTCCTTAGTATATATTCCCAAGGGTGAGATTACTGAGTCAAAAGTGTAAACATTTTAGTTAAATAAGTCTGAAGGGAAAAACACATTCTATATGCTTGAAAAGTAAACTATGAATCTGGAAAATACCAATTGGCTGGGTTTGAATCTTTGCCCCATTTGATTTAATTTGAAATAAAGGTAAAATTTCTTTTTCTATAACTGAATCCTATGAATTAACATCAACCACATAGGCTCTACCAACAGGCTGACCAAACAGACTCTAACTGCAGGGCTGTGATACAACATAACAGAAATTATCTTGCCCTTGGGTTCAGTACAACATCCAATTGCATT
The DNA here is from genome assembly GCA_028534135.1 of Potos flavus. NCBI lineage: Eukaryota > Metazoa > Chordata > Mammalia > Carnivora > Procyonidae > Potos > Potos flavus. The sequence goes on along the minus strand of CM052892.1, from coordinate 48,043,412 downwards.
ATCATTTTCCCAGTAAATAGCTCTTGTCATCCCTAACTACAGCTGTGTGAAACCAACGGCGTCCACTTGGCAGTGAATCACATACCAAAGTGTTACTCAATTATTATCCAGAAATAAAACTTAAATCACTTCTCCTGGCTAACTGAGTATAAGGTACTTTTTATTTACTGAAGGGTGAAATCATGCCTTTCAAGCAAGCTTTGGTTTCAAGTGTCAGTTTTCTGATAGGGGAGGGTAATTTTGATGGCCTCAAAATGTAAGGTGGACTCACAAAGCTCTCCCTCCCTTTTCCTTCTTCCCATGGTTTTTGGCATTCAGAATGTAATCCTGAAGCTTCACCTCAAGGCAAATTCCACACTTACTTTACCGTTTCCCCTAGGAAAACCCATTTCACAATGGTTATACTACAGTGATATTCGTTTCATTTCACAAAAATTTATTGAGTGTGTATGTAGCAGGGCGTATGGAAAGAATATGGCTTAAGAATCATGCTAACCTGCTGTGTATTCAGGAAAAATGTGTGTAATCTCTCTAAATCCCAATGCCCTCATTTGTTAGATGAAAATAATAATATACCTTTCTCACAAATTGTGAAGTACAAGCAATAGAAAAAATAAGAAGTTCTTGGTAGACAATAAGCACTCAATAAATGCTAGTTCTTTTTCTTGAGGTCTAGATGGAATACAAAATTACAAGATAGAGTTCCTGCTCTCAGAGCCTACAGAACGACAGATATGAGCAGGTAAACACAAGTAGCTATGATACAAAATCTGTGACAAATACCATAAAAGAGAAACAAAGTTTGAAAGGAAAGATCAAGGAGAGACAACAGAGATGGTCTAGAGAGGGGATATAAAATAGTAAACCTGAACTTGGATCTGGATTCAGAGATTCTGAGTTTCACAAGTCACCTGACTTCTTTGGGACTAAATTTCTTTGTCTAAAAATGAAGGAAGTCAATTGATATTAACAGAGTTTTGAAACATATGACATCATGTATATGAAATCTCTTTGAGTTCTAACATGCTTTGCATTTGTTAGTTATTTCAATAATGATAATTCCAAATTTAACTAACTGGAAACCCTTAATGGAGGTAGTGGGATATGAAATAGCTGTTAGAGAATGGATTGGATGTTGATCACGTATTATAAGAATGGCTGAGGGAGTATCTTAAGCAAAGTTTTGCAAGAAAGAAAATGCAAGTGAGTGAGTTTAAGTGGAAATAATAGTGAGAAGTGGGTTGGGACCATATGAGAAAAACTGGATGGATGGTTTGCTAAGCATGTATTTACATTTTATTTTACATCAAGGGAAGCTCTTGAAGTTTTTTGAATTGGGAGCAAAAGCATTCTCATCTCTCTCCTCTCAGAATGGAGTCTTAGAAAATAATTCTCTCAGTGGTATTGATACTGCACACTTTCCCTCCCCTGTTGAGAAGGAATTTAGAGCACACATCCCAGCATTAACAAGTGAATTGGAGGTTGACTTAAAATATTCTGTGGGAGTCTTGAATAACACCACCCCTCATGATGTTCACATTTTAATCTCCAAAAGTTGTGAATATGTTATCTCATGTGGAAAAAGAGGATTTTGCAGGCGTGATTAAAGATCTTGAGATGGGAGGGAATAGAGTCCTAGATCATCCAGGTGGGCCCAGTGTAATCACAAGTGTCTATAAGAAAAAGGCAGGAGCGTCGAAATCAGAGAGAAGAGAGGTATGCTGCAGAAATTGGAGTGAAGTGCTTTAAAAATGGAGGAAGGGGCCACCAGTCAAGGAATGTAGCTTCTGGAAGCTGAAGAAAGACATGATTCATCCTAGAACCTCCAAAAGAAATGCAGGCTTGCCAACACCTTGATCTTAAGACTTCTGACTTTCAGAACTGTCAGGTAATATGTTTATATTGTTATAAGCCACTCAGTTTGCTGTAATTTGTCATAGCAATGATAGGAAACTAAAACGTGTCCTCCATCACTGTTGTTTTTAGCTTATTTACAATCTCTGTCCCTAACCCACTCCCCACACCCATTTTAAATATATTAAAATACTCAAATTTTTCTCCTGGGATTTCTTTGATAATATAAATGCGTAGTGTCAAACTAAACATTGTAGTATCTATAAGGAGGTTTAGATCTGATCTTAAAAAAAAATCCAAGATCCATTTGCGAGTGGTTCTTTTGCCTGTTTGTTTTTTCTCATCAACTTGACACTATTTGGAGTCAAGGGTATCCCTGAATTGTCCATGGCAAGGAGTTTCAGCTTAGGACCAGAGGGGCTCCACAGACACAAAGTTAAATTTCAAATACTGCTCTTTCCAAATGGTCCCAACCCTTCACATATACAGCTATTCAGAGGACTTACTTTTTTTTTTTTTTTTGTCTACCCAGAGTTCAACTTGCTGCTCGTATTTCCTGGAATTTGGAGAAAAAAATCACTAACTTGTAAGCATAAAGTAAATAGAAACTTGAAAGGGGAAAAAAAATCACAAACCAACATGCTTTAAGAACTTACCAGGATTCTTTCGTGGCCATTCTTTTGTATCCCTATCCCCTATGACTTCAACCAAAAAACATTAAAATGAGTTCCTTATACCGTGCATGGTTTGCAGGTGAGGGTTTTCTGAGCTTTAATTTGTTGTTTGATTCGCCCCAGGATTTTCAGGTGTTGCATGAGGGAGTAAAGTACAGAGCGTACCTTAGTTCTTGGTTGTTAGCCATTGGATGATGGCCATTGTATTATTAAACCATCCAAGCACGCTGGGTCTCAACCACAAAATTTAATTTTCCCTACTTCAGGGACTAATCAACTACCATAGACTTAAAGACCTAAAGAGACTGTTTTTATCTGCAAGAAATTCCCCCTTCAGACTGAAGTGGAGCTAATTTTAGTTTTGTCTATCCTCAGGGTTACAAACATTGATAGAAATTCAGCTTGATGAGAAACAGATAAGAGGTGGAATTTATATGAATCCAATCTGTGATATAAATTAAAGAAAGATGAAAGCTCTGAGGTTCTTGGTAACACCTTGGTAAATAATGTTTGGGGATTCCACTATAGGCAGTTCCCACCATACTTGTTAATCTATTTTTACATCCTCTAGCTAACTCTAGGAGCTAATGTCTCCTCATTCCTATTTGCTGTCCCCAGGAGAATTTTCCTTTTCTCCAACCCCCTTCCCTTTTTCTGGCACCTCTTCATCCTTCACTTTTGTCATATCCCACCTCTAACCGTGCTGCACAGGACAGAATTGGTGATACTGAAGCAAAAGCAGGAAAGAGAAGAAAATCAGGTGCACTGGTTGCCTGTGATATTGGTCTTGAATTCTTTTGTCAGACCTCATTGATGACAGAGAATAGGATGTTGGGGCCACTGGTTTTCAGGTGCCTGTTACTGTTAGCCAAACCCTTCTAACTGATTATCAAGGGATCCCATTATACAATCAAGATTCTTTAATGATAGAAAGGACATTGTAAATATTCTTAAACCTTTTAACCCTTATCTTAATACTATTTAAATTACATAAGGCCCCCAAAGACATAAAATTCCTATTTTTACCACCTAAACCTGCTACTGAAGCAAGGGGTGCCACATGGCATCGATTGTTCCTAGGCTGATGCAATCAGCATGGAATAATAAGATGAAATGGGCTGACTCTTGAGGTGGAAAAACTTTTGATTATGTGGATTACACGATCAGAAGCAGCAAATCCATATGGCTCCAAGCCAAGTGACAATTGCAGGAAGGGCACTGCATCTCTTTCAAATATTTAAGGATGATCTCATTGAGACATCAAAGAAATAAGTTGTAGCTATAGCAATGGATTGATTTGATTGCTTTAGGACACAAATTTTTTGGCATAACACCAAAGTTTGGGGTAAATTCCAAGTACTTATACAGGTGACCCAAGACTTACAGCTGCTTAACTTGCAACTATTGTTCAGGAAACAATTAAGATGTAAGTGCAGGGGTACAAGTCAGCAGTACACTCCAGGGAGCTCCTGGGAGGTATAGGGTTTGGGGGGCTGGCTAGAAGAACAACCAGAGTTTTTGATAATTTCTATTGAAACATATAATCACAGTGTTAGCAAACTTAGAAACTAGGTTTTCAAAGCTATTTATGTTTTGCAATGCCAAACTTGTCTGGAGGAAACAAACTAGTGTCTTACTTGATGCAAGTATAGGATATAATTTTTTTCACTGGTCTGGAAAGTTGATTCTGACTGAAGACTGAAATACCTGTTAACCAGACTGCATTGTCAAGTTTTCTCAATCTGATTAAGAGTCGTTACAGTTACCTGAGAGGGCAGTAGATTTCATGGTAAGAATCGAATGGCTAATTGGAAGAAGACAGCACTTTACTTTCTTTATACCTTAATGGGACAAACGTTATGAGCTGTTTGTTTACCATTCCACCTTTCTTCCCTATTTAAGAAAACCCCGGTTTTGTTGGGTAGTCATGTGCTCAGTCCCAGGAGGGCCCCCCTGCTGTAATAAGTGAGTTATAATAGATAACCCTTTCCTCTCTGACAGTTATTGGCTATGGGGCGGGTATAAGAGCCAGCTCTTGTCAATCGGATGATATAAAAATTATGAAGAAGACTTTTTTGCTGCCATCACTCCTTACCCTCATTCTGTTTAGGACAAGGTTCCAGAAAGTTACGATGATTGGTACATCAGCAGCCATTCTGCACCATCAGGGGAGACCTCCTCACAGGACTAAGGATACGTAGAGCAGAAGCTTAGAAAGAGAGGGGCCCTCAGAGATCAGTAAGTCCCAAATGTAAGCCAGGAATCACCTCCTTTGGCCTTCTTATTCTGGGAACAAGAAATGTTTTCTATTTTAAGCAGCTTTTGGTTGAGTATTTTGGGTGTATTCAGCAAAAAATATTCTAGATGAAACACTCAGTAGACTCTCTTCTTTTGGGTGACACCACACTTCATCATGGAGCTCAGAAATCAAAGATTAGAAAACAGATTTGAGAACCTGGGGCCAAAGAATCACAGCAATCACCCCAAGGTGTTTCCCTACAGGCAATTATGAGAAGAGTTTGAACCAGAGCAATCTTCCCCTTATAAAAATTAACCCAACTCACAGGTAAAGGAACAGTGGAGTTCAAGAACTTTTTCAGATAAGAGAATCATATTTCACTCTGATAATTTGGAAGGGAAAAGTAACTGAGAAGTCAGAATTCCCGCAAATGTGTGAGATGCGCTGCATTAACATTCTATTTAGTTTTCGAAAAATGGTCTTGCTTGCTATTTTTAGAAATATCTTTGTAGGTTTCACATCTGTATTCCAGGAAATTAAGACATTTGAATTTTACTTATTAAAATGAGACATGGTCTCAATTACCTCCTGAAGAGAGAAAACCATGAGCAAGATCACTGTGAGTCTCCCAGATATAAAATTAATTCATGTTACCATTAACCACAGAAGTATTTCTTAGACAATCTGTGAGAAAAGAAGAGGGTGCGAAGAGTGGAGAGGAGATCAGAAGGTGTTCGAATGAACTACTGGTCTCTTTAAATTCACTGGTACTGGCGATAAAGGTTGAACTACACACCTGTTAAATTTATCAAGAAGAGGCAGGACAGCTCCCATGACTAAGAAAGCCATTTTGAAGTGTTCTTTCAAAATGATGGGTGTCCTGTCTTTACAGGAAACATTAGCTTTAAATAAAAATTGGAAATTGAAGGAAGTCCCTACCCAAGAAAACAATTATAAGTATTCTTAATTGCCTGGAAATAATTTGTCATGAGAAATTGGACCATGCACGATACATTTACATGAATGGCTCTGAGGCACCGATGTTGTAATGCCGCAGTCTCTCTGCACCCAGTGTTCCGATAACACATTGGAGACAAGGAATCTGACTTTTGCTTTTCTCTCTCCTCCCCATCCTTCCCCACCACCTCTTCTTGTTTTTTGTGGCTGGGGAGGGACAGAGGGGAGAAAGAGCAGGCATAAAATAACTGCAAGAGTCAGTGACTGCTACTCAATGTATTTTATTATTTCAGGAATTCATTCAAAGCCGGGCTGCAATTACATTTAAAACAGGAGAATAATGGGCTATTGACATGTATATGGTTTTAGAAATATAAGGGCTCATTTTCTCAGCTGGAATTTCCCCTACAATGTGGATTTGCATTACATTAGAGATGCTCTTTTGGAAAAAGAGGATCACATGCATTCAGACATTTTGACATTATCTGGGTCAGAGGCAACGTTTAAAAGCAATAGCCCTACTAGTACCAAAGCTCTCTTACAGGCAAGCATTGCAGTGCATTAGAGAAAAAGGAGGCAAGCCCAGAGCGTCTCCCTGCATTGGCCATGTTTTATGACATACCTGCCTAACCCAGACATTAATCTACTGAAGATGAATTGGCCTGGTCATGGTCCTCTGCTAACCTTCAACGGCGTGTACATTACCTAAATTGAAATCTGCACTTTTTCATGCCACGTGTGGTTTGATGTGATGGTCCAAGGAATGTAGGGTGCATTAGAATCGGTTTTTATGTGAAGAGACTCTCCCCTCCTATTTACCTTTCAGCAGGGCAGCTGCAGGCTTTCCTGCTCACTTGACAATGAAGGCATTATTCTCTACTGCTTCACCCAAGAGTAGCTACCCTGGCCGGCTCAAAATTGCATGGCCCTGGTCAGGTATGTAAGCAACCCAGTGCTTTTCCTGTTCCCAGAAGTGCCAAAGGCATAATGAAAAAGGAATGCAGAAGTTTTCACCTGTTGTAATTGTCTAATAAAGCCCAGCACAATGAATTCTTTGTCATCTTCCAAGAAGAGGTCAGTTGTAGGTGTCAGTGATTACATGAGCGCTTTATGTGAATAGAAAGACCTGTATAATTGGTGTGATACTACCAGTAAAATTGCATCAAAGTTGCACAAGATGTCTATAATTTTCTAATCTCTCACGTCCTAGTTCCTCCAACATGACACCCTTTACTTACCCTGCACTTATACTTCTTTCCAGAATGTGCAGGGAAACTAGACTTGTACTGGCCCCTCTGTAATTACTGTAATAAGTTGGGGGCAACTAGGAAACAGTGAATCCTTGTGAAACTGCTCTCCTTGAATCTTCTATTCTCATGCAGGTTAAAATTGAAAGAGTAAATGGATACCATAGGGGTCGTGAGCATAAGCTTTATGGACAGATAACCTGGGTTCAAATCCTGCTCAAAGGGATGACCTTTGAGCTTCATTTCCTCATTGGAAAATTGGTGATAATAATGAAGATTGAATGGGATCCTGTAATCATTCATTCATTCAACAAGTGCTTAGGAAACAGTTCCACATACCAGGCACTGTGTGTGCCTCTAGCTATCAGGGATAGAGTGCTGGTATCTTGCTTTCATGGAGCCTATAGTGATCAGTCCAGGAAAGCATGTAGCATACAGTGCTTGGCACATAGTAAACAGACCATAAATTTGCTATTATCATCATAATTACTGTAATAAAAGTATACAGAGTCGCATTTCCACACTTCCTACTGAAGATATTCCATGCTGTCATCTAGAAGAGCAGCGGAAGGGTTATTTTAAACAATGGTATGACACTCTCCAGACAAGCATAGTTTAGAATTTCGACTACTCGCTTTCTTGGTGCAGATACTTTTGTAAAACCATCAAGTCTTTGTTTTGGCAATCAAACATGATGGTGCACTCTGGGTGTTTTTGCTGAGGTTACTGAGAGCCAATGAGGGGCTGGACACTCTTGCATTGGGAAGAGTCTGGAAAGACTTTTTCCCATTATTAACATCATTTTTGTTCTCATATTGTCCACAGAACAATTTCAAAGAAATGATCTGCTCCCAAGTATAAATGCTCCCAATGTTTTGATCCACGAAGGACCCATTCAATATTGGCGATCAAAAGTGCCCATTGTTGACATTCAAGCAATTGAATTTCAGTACCATTAGCCCTCCCATTAGAGAACCGATTTCATTTGTTTACAAAAGTCACTTAAAATGAGAATGACATTGCTTGCCAGGATACCCTGGAACTGGGGTGCAAACAATTGTAACATAAATAAGTAGTCTCTGGCAAATGAGTGTCAAAGAGAAGGAAAATGAGTTGGTGTAGCTGGGCAGGACAGCTGTACACCTGTTGGCATTATACCTGGCATAAGCCAATGACATTTGTTTCTACTTTCTTAGGCAATAAATTTGCTTGGTGAGTAATGGTGCACACCTACCAATTTAGAAAATTAGAGAGAGAGTTTCCGTTCCAGGGAAATGACTCCAAAGGGTGTGTGGAGAGCTGGAGGCTCTTTAAATAATCCAAACTCTCTGCAGAGCAACTCCTTAGAATTTGTTTCACTGGCATTGGGAGTGATTTGCAGAGAGTAGAGAACATTTAAATATAGACACTGTATTATACAGCCTTTGATGACTGTATGAAAGAAGTACTCTGTAGAGAACATGGTAAAATACTGTGAGCCTCTACCATAAATAACCTGAAGAGGTCATTGCACAGTTTTGTTGAATGTGATTTATTTCCTAGACTTGGTGAATAATGGTCACTACGTAAGGCCTCAAATTCGATGCACCTAATGACTAAATTACCAAGTGTTTTTAGAAATACTGATAAAAGCAAGTACAGGTAAAAAAGCAAGCCCAAAACTAGACTGAATTTCAAGTTTAAATGCTGTTCTCTGTTGATTTTTTTCTTCAAAATTATGAAGGCATTTATCTATTTTTCTTTCACCCACTTTTGTTGTTTTGGGGATTTTCCTAGGGATATGGTGTTTAAAAGTATATCCAATAATATGAAGTATCTTGGCAGAAGTGAAACCATCAAATAGATACAGGAAACCTCATACTTTTGCTTCTGATGGAGATTGGAATAGAACCCTCTCTTCATGTCACCAGAGCATTTACTTCCCAGTTCTTCAATTGGTATTTGGAAGTACTAATAAAGAACAAAAGTTTCTGCCAACCTCACTTGCCTAGATAGCTTGTTTGCTCACACTTCCCCCCCAGCATTGAGACACAGAAGGCAAAGAGAGGAGACCAATAATTTCCTAATTAAGTCATAGTACAGAGGGAACACCATTATTTCTTTTATCCTGCAGACTTTAGTGTATCAGTCAGGATAGTCTAAATTATGCTAAAAACCCCATTAACTTAAAATGTTAATTTATCTCAAGCTTACATTATCTATTCAACATGGCTTAGTAGGGGCTCTGCTCAATGAAGTCACTGGAAGATATGTTAACATTTAACGCAGGCTTTGAAACTCTCCATGACAGGAGAAAAGGGAATGTGGAAATGTCAACACTGACTTTTAAATACTTCCACTTAGTGGGGACACATAAAACATCTGCTTCTTTGTTGTTGTCCCAGTAAGGAGTTAATCTAAGCCTAATTTCAAGGGGACAGGGAAGTGCAATTCCCCCATGTATCCAGCATTACCATACCCAGAATATAATAATCTACATCAAGATTTTCAAAAGTCCTGTTCATCACATAGGCCAGTGGCTCTCAACCTGGGCAAATTTGTCTACCAGAAAACACTTAGCAACATCTGAAGACAGTTTTGGTTGTCACTCCATGGAGGTGATGATACTGTGATTTAGTGGTTAGAGGCCAGGAATGCTGCCAAACACCTTACAAGGCGCAGGACAGCCCCCACAACAAAGAATTAACTGGTCCAAAATGTCACTAGTGCTGAGATTGAGAAACCCTGCATTAGATTACTGGGTTTCTCAAAATTGGCATCCATAAGAAAGTCTATGCCCAGACAAATTAAGACATATTTTAAAGCTTTGGTAATGGAAACTGTGGTATTGGTGAAGGAATAGACAAATAGATCAATGGAGCAGAAAAGGGAACTCCAAGACAGATTCACTTTTTGTGAATGTGGCAGATGATAGAAGCAACAATCCCACACAAGGAGAAATGATGTGAAGGTAGTTATCTATGTGGAGAAAAAATAAAGCCATATCTCTTTCTTACATCATACACAGAGATAAATTCCAAAAGGATTAAAAATGCAAAAGTAAAAACATGACTATAAATTTACTGGAAGAAAATAGGAGTGTGTTTTTAGGAAAGAGTAAAGGACATCTTCTTAAAACACACAAAAAATCTAAAAAAAAAAAGATATGCACAATTATCCCAATATCAAAATTATATGGTAAGCAAGAGACTGGAAAAAACACTTGTGAATGTTTATACAACAACCATCTAAAATATATAAAGAAAAATCACCTGAAATATACAAAGAAATTTATCAAATATAAGAGCAAAAGAGGGAAAATACAAAATGAGTCTGGAGCATCTTATGGTGTCTCAAAATAAGGAATTGCTCAGAAAACAGGGACACCTGGGTGGCTCAGGGAGTTAAGCGTCTGCCTTCGGCTCAGGTCATGATCCCAGGGTCGTGGGATCGAGTCTCATATCGGGCTCCCTGCTCAGTGGGGAGCCTGCTTCTCCCCTCTGCCTGCTGCTCCCCTTGCTTGTGTGTGCTCTCCCTCTCTCTTGATCTGACAAGTAAATAAATAAAATCTTAAAAAAAAAAAAAAGAAAACAAATGACAATGGAATTGTCAAAGGGCCAGAGGACCCAAAATAAAAGAGCTTCCAGTGGCAAAGCTGGAACAATTTGAGCAATAAAATAAACATGTTTTAACAGTATGTTATAAACAATAAAATAACATATTACTGGATTATAACTCAAAGTGTAAAATAAATATACAGGAGTCCATGCTGATATAAATGATTGAATAAATAAAGAAATAGGAGAGAAGAGACAGATCTTCTTTGCAAAAGAATTCTGCTTGATGTAAATCCTACCTCTTCCCCAGGAGGTGGAGCTTCACTGCTCCCCCTCCCCCAGCCTCTATGTGGCTTGGACTTAGTGACTTGCTTCAAAAAAATAGATTATGGAAAGAAGGGAATGATAGAACTTTACAGTGGAACAATCTGGCAAATACTATCTAGGTCATACACATATGGTATGTTAATATCAAAGAAAAAGGTCTATAAGCTGTCATATTAAAGCAAAAATGATGGTTGCCTTGGTTAGCAGACAAGGTAGAAAATGTGATATGTGGATATATGGAGAGAAGAAGGGAGCAGCCGTGCTTTGGAAATACTATGTTTTTAGTCCTTATATAATTTAAAAGCAATTTAAAATAAATAACCATATTGTATGCTTGTTGAGGATGGTCCATTCTTTGACCTTTACCATCAGAAATTCAGTAGGTCTGGAATGGGCCCAGAAATAAGAATTTTTAACAAGTGCTTTGGGTGGTTCTTTTTTTTTTCTAAGATTTTATTTATTTATTTGACAGAGAGAGAGATCACAAGTAGGCAGAGAGGCAGGCAGAGAGATATAGGGGGAAGCAGGCTCCCCGCCGAGCAGAGAGCCCGATGTGGGACTCCATCCCAGGACCCTGAGATCATGACCTGAGGCGAAGGCAGAGGTCATTTAAGAGGCTCATTTAACCCACTGAGCCACCCAGGCGCCCCACAAGTGCTTTGGATGGTTCTAATACCGCACATCAGATATTGCACTCAAGAAAATAAAAGCTAGGGGCGTGGGTTAAAGCCTCTGCTTTTGGCTCAGGTCATGATCTCAGGGTCCTGGGATGGAGCCCCGCATCAGGCTCTCTGCTCAGCAGGGAGCCTGCTTTCCCCTCTCTGCCTGCCTCTCTGCCTACTTGCGATCTCTCTCTCTCTGTCAAATAAATAAAATCCTTAAAAAAAAAAAAAAAGAAAAGAAAAGCTAAGGGATATCTGGGTGGCTTAGTGATTTGGGTGGCTGTCTTCAGCTCAGGTCATCACCCCAGGGGCCTGGGATCGAGTCCCACATCAGGCTCCTTGCTGGGCGGGGGGAGCCTGCTTCTCCCTCTGTCTGCTCTGTCTGTCACTCCCCTGCTTGTGCTGTCTCTCTGTCTCTCTGACAAATAAATAAAATCTTAAAAAAAAAAAAAGGAAAATGAAAGCTAGTAAGTAAGTTTCAAGTTGTGTTCCATATATTACTTACTTTTTGTAGCTGGAAAAGGTTAATTTCATATACCCATCCCTCAACTAGTGTTAGGATTTGAAAGGCCCGAAGTTCTGATCCCAGTGAGACATAAGATCAAAGACTAATGCAAATGGGAGATAACAGTATCATATAATTACATATACATATGTAATAAAGCTGATACTGGAAGGTGTGACTTATATCTGTGGATAGGTGATTTTCACAATATTAAGTTACAAATTTAAACAGACTCACCTACCCAGTCACACTGAACAGGTCTCTGCTTTTACCTCATGGCAAAGAACAGGTGCTATCTTCAACCAATTTCACCTCCATGGTGACAGAAAAGAGCTACCCAGTATATGCCTCTTGAACACACCAAAGAGAATTTGTTCCACCTTCAGTGAGGAGCAGTAAGCGAGGGTCTGTAGAGAGGCCAAGAGGGTTATCCTAGTGGAGTTCTTTCCACAGGGGAAGAAACATCTTGGAATAGGGAAGGATTGAACCCCTAATGATATAGGAGGATGTGAGAGAAAAATACTATGGTATTATTTAAAATGAATGTGCCCCCTTAGAGGGAGCTCCATCATTCAAAGGCATCAGCTCTTCTTTTTTTTTTTTAATTATTTATTTATTTATTTATTTGACAGAGAGAGAGATCACAAGTAGGCAGAGAGGCAGGCAGAGGGAGAGGGGGAAGCAGGCTCCCTGCTGAGCAGAGAGCCCGATGCGGGGTTCAATGCGGGGCTCGATCCCAGGACCCTGGGATCATGACCCGAGCCGAAGGCAGACGCTTAACCAACTGAGCCACCCGGGCTCCTCAAAGGCATCAGCTCTTCTAATTAACGCTTCAGTTTTTCAATTCTATGATTCCCAATATTTTATCAACATTGAATTCATACTTTTTATGTGTGGTAGATTAATGAAATAATTGGTCCTCAGTTTTTTACTTGTTCTTTTTTTTTTTTTTTTAAGATTTATCTATTTATTTTAGAAGAGGCTACGTGAGGAGAGGAGAAAGAGACTCTATGGAGTGCAAAGCCCGTTGCAAGGCTGGATCCCGTGACCCTGAGATCAGGACCTGAGCTGAAACCAAGAATTGGACACTTAACCAACTGTACCACCCCGGCGCCCCTTGACTTGTTCTTATATCCATAATCTTCTGTGGCCTCACCCACAATTACTTTGAGCTTCACCACAAATATTTTGACCGACAGAATTTGACAATGGGACTTAAAGTTTATTTTCACCCCGGGTTTGGGAGCCCCAGCCAGTGTCATCATATGAATAGACCTGGCCTAGCTTATCCTGAGAACAGAATCAGAGAGCAAAGATACTTCCACCGTTCCATCTGACACGTTGCAACACAACTACTGGACCTGTGAGCGAGGTCATCTGACACCACCTGGCCCCAGACAATCTGCCAAATGACCACAGACACATGAGTGAAGGCAGATGAGATCAGGAGTCTGGTCTGAACCAGAAAAAGATCCACCCAGTAGAACTGTCAACTAAAAAAATGGTCAACCCACTAAATTTGGGATGACTCTGCAGCAAATGCTGTATGATACTCTATATAGCACAAAGTGTATGTCCAAATAATATTGTATAATTTTTCTATATTTTCTGTGGAAATTCTGAAACTTCCAAATGCTGAAAATTTAAATACTGTGTCATGAAACTTATGAAATAAAAACAAAAACAATGTAAAGCTCAATCATCTTAAAACCAGAGGGTTTTTCTGTATTGTCCTCCAGACACTCATACCGAAACTCTATCTGAACATTCTCTAGTTGAATACAAATTTGACATGAGACCTCAGTGTCACTGGGTTAATGGCTGTGCACTCAACTTGTACAGTAACTACATTTAAATATTAGCATATTCATTACATTAGGCATTTTTGTTTTCAGAATCTTACCATTGGACAATACTGAGAAACATGCCTGAGTCCCATTATGCTCCCAAGAAGAAACTGACTATGTAATTCTTTCCCAAGTGATGGCTTCAGGAGTTCATTAGCAGCTTTGATCATTGCAAACATGTTTCTATCAAGTGTGGGTTTGAACTGCGTATTTGTGGGAACTGTTTGAATATTCAAATACGATAAATTTAATTTTTCACAAGAGTTTGCATTTGAAATAGGTAAACATGATTTGTTTCCTCTGTGGATTTGGTACAGCTTCATTTATCAATAATAAGATGCTATTTAATGTCCCAGAATTTGCCATGGAAGAAGCCATCAAAATGGAACAGTCATCAGAAAGAGATGGAAGTAGGTTCAGATACCATCTGCCAGGAGGAACCATCTACGGTCCTCCATTTCATAGATAGTTGGCAACCCAACTCCTTCTCTACTGCAAGCTCGGTGAGTTCCCAAACACGGTGCTGGAGCATCAGAAATTCAGCAGCACCACAAGGGGCCCTATCATCCTCCCCTTCTTGGTTCTTCTCCCCAACCTGTCCATGCTGCTTTGGGACTCTTTGGATGAGTGCCAGTAAGCTTGGCTAATACATACCCTTGGTTGCAATCAGAGTTATTTTAAGAAGATTTGCTAGGTAGAAAAACATCCAGAGGTTGAAGCATTTGAAATCTCTCAGCTTTAAGTTGTAACCTATCCCATAAAACAAACAAAAAAAAGGTCTCAAAAGCTAAAGGGAAATACCTGTGCCAAAACGAGTCTTATGAAAGAATACATTTTTGTGCACACTGAGGAATCACCAACAAAAACTACAACAACAAGCCCCTTAAACATCTGCACCTATTTAAAACCATTATTTTTGGACTGGTGAGGGTGTAATTCACTCCAAAGTTATTCTTTTTGCTCAAAATTAAGGGCAGTGGCATCCATTTTGTTTACTGGCAGCGGCATGATTCTCATTAAAGAAATACATTCAATGCTTTTACATTTACATTCCAACAAGCAAAGCAAACTCAAACCAGAAGATGCTTATTAGGCACAAATGTAAGCATACATGCTCACACCAGGAAATGAAACCCGAATCTTTTGTAACCATTGCAAAATGCTAATTATGACTATTATGCCACCTTATGTGAAATACTGGCTTGAGGGGTGACAGAGGCTTAACAAGTGTTCTTTGTGAAGTGGTTCGGAATATTGGTGATTTGCCCTCCCTCGCTCCCTTCTCAGAGAAGTCAACCATCCAGTTTGTTACTAGGAAAATTAGACGTCCTTAATCAATTCTATTTATTGTTGTTTTAAATCGCTGCAAAACTTTTAAAATGAGAACATGGTGGTTACCTCTGCCATAGGAGTGGCAGGTGGGTGACAGGACCCTGCAAAAGCAAGCAAGTTTCTGCAGTGAAGAAAAGTTTTCTATCTTTGTTAGATTTCTAACTGTAAATTTTGTTTTTAAAAGAGAAAACAAGTAAGTATGAGCAACCAAGTCAAGTAGGACCTCCTAGGCTGTAGCAAAGGATTTGGAGTTCACTGTATCTGAGAAGCCCATTCATTGAAGATTTTCTAGCAATGGAGTGACATGATCTCAGTTCTGTTTTTTAAGGTGGACTCTGTCTGAGATAAGGCCAATGTGTTGTAGCAGGACAAAACTTGAAACAGGGAGATCACCCATGGGGTGATTGCAATAGCCAAGGATTCACCCAATCCATGTTGACTTGGTGGAGGTGATAACAGTGAATGTGGTAAGAAGTGGTGCTACTTCTGCCCGGGCCATGTAATGTGCTACCTCAGATATACCTGCCCCACCCCTACCTCCCACCCTGGGAAAGGATCTATACCCCTCACTGCAGGGAGGGTTTGGTTGCCAGCACTCAGCTGTCAGCCATCTTTGGGAATTGTATCTTCCGAAGAAAGCCACTTGCTCCTTTTTGTGGGACAGCCCAAACCAATGATAGGTTGATGCAGGGGTATAAAGTCCTGGCTCTCTGAACTCAACACAGGACAACTCTGAGGGGCCATTCTAGTCTTACAGCTCCCTGCAAGTTTGGCTAAGTCCTCGTGACTGCCCGGCAACCTCTCTTTCTGCGGATCTGCTTCTCTCCCATTCCCCTTTCAGGTATTGATCCTAAAAACATTCCCTAATAAATGCTAATTTCTGTTCCAGAATCTGCTTCCTGAAGAACCCAATATGCAATGCTTTGCAACAGAAGTTGATTTCTTCTGTCATCTGTCTAAAATTGAAAGTTGTACTTCAGGAATTTCATCCTTTCATCCAGTGATCTGTGGTGGGTCGTGATGGTCTAGAAATATCAGGCAATGGTCAGTCTCTTCTGGCCCCTGCTTCTTAACTGGCCATGGGACACAATCACTTAACTTCTTTGGGGTTCTCTGTTCCATCTTCTATAGCACAATTAATTCCCACTCATCTGTTGGGTCTCAGGTGCAAAGTTACATCTTCAAGGAATTTTTTCCTTATCACCAGTAATCCCTAGTGATTTCTACCTGCTTGGAACATTCCCCACAGACTTATCCCATACTGGAGGAGATTTCTAGGAACTACATGTAACTCCACATGCGAGTGAGAGTGACATTGAATTCAACTCTATTTTTAAGTTAGCACATTATTTGAAAATCACTTTTAGTTACTCTCAGCAACATAGCACTTTGTGATATACTACACAACAAATTAATGTATACCAGTTGGTCACTATGCCAAGCAAAATTTCATATCCTTGCTTTAGAGAACTCCATACTGTATCAGCAAGGCCAGAGAGTGAATCATATGCACCCAGATTCTGTTAGTTTATCCTTTGAAGACTTTTTCTCCTTGGGGAGTGGGAGTAAAGAAATTAATGATCACATGTTCAGCCACCCTTGATGTGCTAGCAAAGAAAGAAATATTTACATGCATTTCTGCAACATTCTCTGGGGTAGATTTAAGATGTCTAGATGAAAATTCTTTGACACTCCTCTCCTTGAGAAGTAGGGTCTGTCCTCTCCACTTGAATCTGTCAGGCTTTGTGACTGCTTTGAGCAACAGAATAGGATAGAAGAGACACTGTGCCAGTTTCCAGTCCAAAACCTTAAGGAACAGGCAGTTTCTTCTTTCTGTTTCTTGAAACTCTCTCTGGAAACCCTGAGCTGCCACCAGGAAGTTCAAATACCCTCAGCCTGCCATACTAGTGGTGCTATGGTTAGATGCTCCAGTTGATGCTCCTGGGTCCAGCCTTCCAATCCTTCCCTCTAAAGAACCAGATTTGAGAATAAAGCCATCTTGGTCTCACTCAACCAGCCTATCCTCCAGCTGAACACCACCACGTGACTACTACTGATCCCATGGGGAATAAAAGAATAATGTACCTGAGCCCAACCCAAATTCCTGACTGATGCAATTGTCAAATGTAATTAAATGGTTGTGATTTTAAGTCACTAAAGTTCTGGGACACCTGGGTGGCTCAGTTGGTTAAGCGTCTGCCTTCGGCTCAGGTCACGATCCTGGAGTCCTGGGACCGAGTCCCGCATCCAACTCCCTACTCAGTGGGGTGCCTCCTTCTCCCTTTCCCTCTCCTGTCCCCCCTGCTTGGGCTCTCTCTCTCTCTCTCAAATGAATAAGTGAAAAGATGCATCGTGTTCATGATAGACAACAGTAGTGATTTTTGGCGCCACTCTGAAATGCAGAGTGGGAGGGAATGTTTAGCTGGTCCCACTTGGATTCACACACGCTTCCTCCCCTTCCTTTCGTCACTCTTTGGCTTCACACTCTGCTATGATTATCAAGGGCATCTCACAGTGTAGCTCACAATCTACTTGCATCAAAATCACCTGTAAAGCTTTCCCAAAATGCTCATTCCCTGGCTCCATAAACCTCATGAATTGGAATTCTGGGAGAAAGGCTCAGTAATCTGTATTTAAAGCAAGTTCCTAGCTGATCTTATGCTTGAATTACTACCTTTAGGGACGTTGCACTCTTTTGCTTTTAGCTCCTCCCCATTTCAATGCAACCCTTTTAATACTGGTGAGCAGTTTTAATGTGCTGTGGTTTCTATTGTGTGTCTCTGCCCTCCCTCGTGCCCTGGGTTCTTCTATGTGTTCTGTCATTTCAGGTCTCCTTTGCTTCTTCTTGTTTGACTGACTAATCAAAGCACTCCAAATATAATTCTTAAGCCTACAGGTTTCTTTTTGGTTTGTTTTTGTTTTTGTTAGCTATTCAGAGCGTTTCTCTCTCAGACATTATTACTGCAGCCATTTAAAAAACATAAAGGGGGCGAGCCTCTTCTTCTGCTCTTCAGGTAACTAATTATAGAAACATTTATATTATATGAACTTAGATTACCACATTAGTCTTGACTTCAGTTTTATTTCAGTTAGCTGGAGAGGAGCTGCCTGACACTGTTTTGCCCTTCCTCTGAATATTTTGATATTTATATTACCCGTCTTTCAGAACGCACCTGTGTCGTTTTCACACAATCTGGTAAATATTATAATATTTAAGCATCACGGGGGCATTGATGCATAACTGAACCCTGGGCTAGCCAATCAAGACTCACAAGGAATGAGTTTCAGGAAACCAAGATGATGTGTCCTCAGCCACCTGAAAAAATATGCGGAGACTCGGGTTACATCTGGAATTCATTCGGGGTTTTGTCCGTCCGTTGTTGATCAGTTTTCTCGCCACCGTCCCCGTGAAAATTAGGTGATCTGGGTGAGCTCATTTGCATGCCCTGTTCAATTTCGCAAGGAGCAGGTATTGATCACTGCCATAGTTCAAAGCAGGGCCTTGAGTGGTGAGGTGGGAGTGGGGTCTTTCAAAACAGTGGGGAAAGATGGGAGGAGCCCATTTGGCAGCTGGGATTCTTGAACTCCCAGGTAATGCAGAGAATGCAGTGATTTATGAAGTGTACTGTACTAAGCTACAGAATAATTGTGTGGTACAATTTAGGGCATACTGTATTTCTCCAAACACAGTGATTTCATTTTGACCTTAGCAATTACTCTGCAGTCTATAAAATATTTACATTGCCTTTCTAAACATATACATTATTTACCGTACGGTCTATAAAATATTTATGTGATTTTCTCTAAAGATCCTATATAGGGTGCATTATTTTTATTCCCTTTGTTCCCTTTCCTAGAAACAGGCATGCAGTGACCTAGGACATTTTTTGAAATCCAGAAAAGTGGCAGTAGAGAAGGAGACACAATGGAACACAGAAAAGAGATGGCATCTTTGGTTTTGATGGTCTGGCTCTCCCCTGCCTGTTGGCTGTAGGTCTGTGTTGGCTGAGAAACCAAGCAACCAAGGGCAACAGAGGACCACCAAGTATCAAGGGCTTTGGTTCCACGTGAAGAGCTGAATGGGGTGCCTGGGTGGCTCAGTCAGTTAAGCATCTGCCTTCGGCTCAGGTCATGATCTCAGAGCCCTGGGATCAAGCCCAGCATCGGGCTCTCTGCTCAGTGGGGAGTCTGCTTCTCCCTCTACCCCTCCCCCTGCTTGTGATCTCTCTCTCTCATGCTCTCTCTCTCTCAAATAAATAAAATCTTTAAAAAAAGAAACAATATACACCCAGCCAAATTTCAAAGAAAGAAAGGATGACATGTACACCCCCCCACATGCATATACACCCCCCAAGACATAACAAAACATGAATAAATCATCCAGTTTGATTGCCTAGAGTATCGAGTATCCTTAGTCTTCCTACTCTCCAATGCAACCCAGTGGCTGCTAAACTCTTACCTCACTTACTTAGGTCCATAGACATTTTCCCTGAGATGAAGCCAAAAATATTAATGGAAGAAAATGTAGGATGATAAACACCATCACCATTTCCAAATCTTTAATAAAATTTACACAACACTCCAACTAAGGAGAATTTATGATTGAATTGTCTCAAAGATTAAATTTCTCGAATAGTAGTTAAACTCTTCGCAGCATTTGGGCTAAGTACTTTGACACAGAGGCTACGTCCATGGGTTGTTAAATGTTTAGCTAAAAAGTAAAAATAATGTAGTCAACCATGAAAATGTTTTGTTTTTGTAACATTAATTTGGTTTGAAGTTACCCCCTTAAGATCCAGACTTGGTTCACATTCATTGGAATGCACAGTACTATTAGTTCTCCATATTATAGAGAAAATGGGCTTCATTTGCAGAAAAGCAGGATGGAGGGGGATGGTGGAGAGCTCATTAAAAACCATTTAACACTAAGCTAAATGTCAGCATACTTTGAAAGAGGCCTATTAGTTAATGTACGCGAGAAGTTATCAGCACTTGTGATAAGCCAAAGAAACCAAACAGAGAAAACCATTAGATGGTACTTGTAAGACAGCTAAGCTTTAAGAAATGTTTTAGATAAATTAAATGGCGATTGACAGAAAAAAACATTAAGTTTTACAGGGAAGGATTTTCACTTGTGTCCTTACCTGCAGTCCCAAATCCTGAGTTTTGACTGCCCCAAAATGGTTAACTTGTCTACAAGGAATTGGTGACCTCAGAGGGGACACAAAGGACATAATAACATTACAACAAGAAATGCTTCTTTTTCTCTCTCTCTCTCTTTCTTTGTCTTTTTATGGATATAATGGATATAATAGACAAGATCCTCACTGATACATAAACAGTGTTATTGCTTCCAAAGAGTGTAATTCAAAACCTCCCTTCCTCCGTGTAAATCTGCTGGCATTACAGTGAAAAAGCAGTTCGGATAATCTAGCTAGATCTAAGAATAATATTTAGAACCTTTAGAGTAATATTATTTCTTTCAAATGGACCTGCAGAAAATACCGGGCTGTCATCTATGGCCAGAATATTCTGTGGTGACAATTGAGAGGAGAAACATGATTTGACAGTCAGTTGGGGAGGGGCATAGATAAGGAAGATAATGAGTTTACCCCCCAAACAGGCCAGAGTGGATTATCACTCCACGGCAAAGGAAGGTCCAACATTTTAATGAAAGGATAGCAATTGAGACTGGTTATATGCCATATCATTTTATCACAATACATTTTAGATACAGAAAATTCAAAATGGGTATAATTACCAGCTACCACTAATGGAAAAAAAAATCTGGGACACATATGCACATGTCAAATTTTAATCAATTTAGATATTTGTGAGGCCTCAATGATTAACTAATTGAAAACCATACCTTTGGGTAATTGAATGATTTGACCCCATATAAAATTTTTGGATAAAAGCCAATTAAATGCCAGAGAATATCTTTAAAGCTGGTAATTTTGGTTTTAGTATACTTAATTTTAAGTTATTCTTTCTGCTAATAATTAGATAGCAGAACCTATTTTGTCTAGTAAGGCTACACGTAGTGCATAGCAACAAAAACATGCCCTCAGCATAGGGAGGAATTCTAATCATGTTGCTTCTAAATAGCAGGAAGCTATTCACTTATCTCCTCCGAAAGTCAAATCAAATTATTAGGGTAAGACTTAAAGAAAGGGGAACCAAACTAAGAGTATTAAATTTGTATCTCTTTTTGTTTGTTTGTTTCAGTTTTAGAAGACTTTCAGTTCAGTTCTAGCAGCATAATAATAGCAAAACATTATGTGTATCCCTACTATTTGTCAAACATTATTCCGCATTATCTAGAGTTATACATTAATTTAATCTTCACAATAATTCTATGAGGCAGGTACCATTGTGATCCCCGTTTCACAGACAGGGCAACCAGAGCTTAAAGTTGATAACCCGCCCAAGGTCAAGTTGAATAAATGGCGGAGTCAGGATTTGGAAGTAGGCACACTGTCCTGCATCTTGGCTTAACCCTTGTGTCCCAATGAAGTAACCCTCAGATAGTCCAACCAAAACTTTGGTTTACCAAAGATAAATATTTATTTAAAAAAATGCTTATTAACTTTTATATTTTAGTAGATTACAAAGGGAAATAGTTACTACATGATATGGATATTGAAACATTTAGAAGAGAATAAGGGATGAAAAAAGAAGTGTGTGTATGGCCAGGGTGTGGGGTGTTTGGTGATGGAGGTAAGACAGACATATAAAAATATAGAAAGAAAGAAGGAATCTTCCTCTTTCTAGTCAGTTAGAATAGTACACAAAGCATATTATCCTCAGAAGAGAGCTCAAAGAAAACGAAAAAGGACACAAGTTAAGGGGGGAAGGTGAATTATGCCCTGTTTGTTCTAAATCTAGATGACAGGCTTGGGGACTTTTCTTCCCAGGGCAGGAGCCCAGTGAAACATCTATAGTGACATTGCTTTGATATTTGTAGATCAACCCTTGGCCTCTTGGCATTTGATACTGGATACCTGTCTCTTAGAAGAATAGTTTGTAAGTGGCTATTACAGATACTATAGTATAAAGAAGATAAGACAACATCTTTGGACCAAGTTTGCCCTGGTTTAAAATAAAGATTGTCTCTTGTTGGAAACGTTATTAGATATATTTTAAGGATAGCTGAATTCAAATGTTGGCCTTTCTTCTGATTATATATTCAATTTTCTGAAAGATTCCCAAACATTTCTCTAGCTTTCTTTCTAGAGTATTTTTTTTCATTAA
Source organism: Potos flavus (assembly GCA_028534135.1). Classification (NCBI taxonomy): domain Eukaryota; kingdom Metazoa; phylum Chordata; class Mammalia; order Carnivora; family Procyonidae; genus Potos; species Potos flavus. The sequence goes on along the minus strand of CM052892.1, from coordinate 48,020,978 downwards.
AGATTTAATTTATTTGAGAGAGAGAGAGAAAGAGCACAAGCCAAGGGAAAGGCAGAGGGAGAATCAGACTCCCTGCTGAGCAGGGAACCCAATGCAGGACTCAATCCCAGGACCCTGGGATCATGACCTGAGCCGAAGGCAGATGCTTAACAGGCTGAGGCATCCAGGTGCCCCACTAGAGTATTTTTTAAAAATTATAATGAACGATTAGTTTTCATTATTATTCCACACTTTTAGTGTGAGCATGGCAAATCAGTGAAATTATCATTTGCCTCCATTTATTACATGTTGAAAAAGTAAATCATAATCTTTTTTTCTCTCATTCAAGAATGCTATCATACATACAATGAGGGCGCAGTTCAAGTTCACAAACTTCTAATACCACATTATCTGCCTTAAGTATACTAAATGTTTGTAGGACATCAGAAAGAAGAGAAAATAAATACCATTCATCAAAACTATCGTTCATTAAATATGTCATAGCATTTGAAAATCTAATACTTCAAATTAAAATATTTTGGAAAATATGCGTAATTAAAATCTATACAAAATCTATACATAATGTATACAAAATCTATGCATATACAAAAATCCAAAATTACTCTAGTCAAAGGACAGTGAATTTCAGATCTGTTGCTCTAATAATTTGAAGGCCAGATCACCTATTATTGGTATCTTAAATCAAATCTAGTTTGACTAAGAAACAGAAAGCTTTTGGTTCCACACCACATTAGAAGGGGTGTCTATTATAAGGCAAGCTTCCAAACAGAGGAATTAAAATATAGTTTGTTCTACTGTGAACTAGAGCTATGTGAATGTAAGAAACAGAATCAGTTTCGGGTCTCCCAAAGGTCACAAATGTCATTACTCCATCTTTCAAGGTCTTCATGCCTTATTTCAGCTCTAGTTACCTTCATACTATCTGTCTCATCTTTCCCTGGACTGGCATCCGTTGCTTAGGCATGGTCCAATAGGATGAGCCCAAGTTTATTTGATTGTATGGGTCCAACAGTCCCATTTGCCAACTGCAGCCCTCATTCTCAACAGGGAAACAAGTCTACCACAGACGGAGCATGCACATCTGAATCTTCAGTTATGGAGAGGAGGTTATGAGCAGTTTAACCTTCACATTTTAATACAAACATCATATTTGGAAAAGTTAAAACATAACCATTGTTCCATTATGCAAATCACAGAAACTAAAACACCACAAAACTTTACTGAGAAATGAAAAAAAAAATTAAAATTTAGAGACATACTTCACTGGTCTCTGTTTCTTTTTAGTTCTGATTCAAGAGACAGTGGGAGTCATCCTGAATGATTTTTGCCAGCCAATGGAATGACTGGTGTCAGGGCAGGTGATCTACCTCAGGTCTAGCCCATTGTGACTGGAAAGAAGAATCATGTGGAACAAACCTGACCTATCCCCTCAGTGGGGGATAGACGTGTGTGGTTCCCAGAGAAGAACACTGTAGGAGGTTAGTTTCCGCCCCCAAAACTGTTAACTCTGCAGGTATGGTGATCACACTTCATAAAGAAATCAAGTTTGGATTTAAATTTGAAGAAAAGAGTAATACTTAAATCAAGAATTGAGAAGACAGCATTCTGGGTAGGAGATATTTCAAAAACAAAAGTATCGAAAATGGACATTATGCAGTGTATTTTGAGGATAATGGATATGCTAATGGTTTACAGCCCATTAGCTCTTGAGGTAGAGCTTGAAGCAGTTGTGGAACCAAAATCACAGATACAATTGCTCCCAGGACCACTCTCTCAGCTGCCAATGAACATTTCTGTTGGGAAAAAGCTCTTCACTGAAAGCTATCAAGTTTGCAGTATATATTTACCATTGGGAAGGTGTGGCTGCAGCCTGTTAAGAGGGGAAGAAGCCACTGGCCTACTCATTCTCTCAGCAGATTTTTCTTCCAAACATGGGTTTCCAACTTGAAATGGAACAGATCTGAACTTATCTCTACTGTCTTCAAAGTCTCAAAAAAAAAAAAAAAAAAAAAAGCTTAGATAAATCTTTTCTTCCTTCCTTATTTCCAAGGAAGTAACTTTTCCTTGGAAGCAAGGAGGGCAAATGGAGCCAGAGTTGAGAGGGCTGTGTGTGTGTGTGTGTGTGTGTTTATGACTACACTGGGGAGGACAGGGCAGGGAAGAAAGAAGAAGGTTGAGGGCAATGAAGGCCAGCTTTTCTTTATCATTTCACCTCCTGGGGTCATTCACTCTATGTGACCTCTTCCTGACATGTCTTAGATATGGGGCAAGGAAAGATGGCAAGAGGGGTTCCCAGCTTCTAGGGAGATACGGAGGAAATTATTAACTTTAGTATGGCAGAATGCTCCAGAAAACCACCGCTTTCCTGTGGTGGGGGAAGAGAATGCTCTGTAGAATTTTCCTATTTTATTTTTTTATTTTATTTTATTTTATTTTATTTATTTTATTTTATTTTATTTTATTTTATTTTATTTTATTATTTTATTTTTTTGTTTCCAAAGCTGACATCCTCCTGCGATATTTACAGGCTCCATCAGGACAGGTGGTGACCCAGATCGGATTATGGGCAGCACTCTTATGATTTCATACATTCCTCCTGTTAACTAGAGAAACGGAGGGTCTTTACCGCCTGTGAACTTGTGGCAAGGCTGGGTTTTCCTGGGTGTGGGCCTGCTGGGACAGCGTCTGGTATGCCTATTCTGACTTCTCCCTTTCCTGTCTTCCAGGCCCGCTTTGTCAGTTTATTTTGCCTTCAGGCTGAACAGGACGGCTCTCTTCCTGTCGGTGCTTTGTCACTGCTCCCTCAACAAGTTATCAGCTCTCTTCTCACCGCTTCCCTCCTCCCCCCGCCGGCTTTCAAATACGTTTCCAGGGTTGTCCGGGAGCAGCCCATCTGCCCTCTGGAATCATCTGTTGCCTATTCCGCAGGCTCGAGGACGACTTCTTAACTTCCCTTTGGTTGTGGGGAAGCGGGTTTTCAGAGGCCTCTGAGAGAGAGGAACTGGTTCCCAAGGGCTCATGCAGGCCAGAAGTTATTGGCTTAGTGAAAGCTGTTACTTTGTTTTAAGAACCGGCATGAGTCTGTTATTGTTGGGTACCCCAGAGGCTAATCACTCAGAGGGAGTTTGATCCTGTCCTGTCTGAGAGAGAACACTGCAGAGCCTTTGTCTCCCTGCTGCCTGCCTACCCACACAGCCCTGTACCCCCCGCCTGGGACTTCCCAGCATTCCCTGGCTCACCCTCCCCGGGCGCGGAGCAAAGCCTCACACCAGGAGCTCGCAGAGGTGGAAGGCCGAGGGCACTTGGAATTTTAAAGTAAATGTATCAAGTTGTCTCAAAGTACAGTAGTGTAATGGGATTCCCTCAGTTTGTTTTCTGTCTCTGTGTTGACGCAAGTCTTGTTGTACAGGATTTTAAAAACATTTTTTTTTCATGCCTCCATTGTGAAATACAATAGGCACTTAGAAAAAGTACATAAAGCATATTGGTTCAGGTTAGTGAAATATCGGAAAGCAAACAGCTACCTACCTACCACTTTATTATTTAAAATGCGACTATTTTCAGGCCGAAAAATAGTCCTTTAAGACCAGGGTCACTTTTGTCTTAGGGAAAATAATTAGGAATATATAAGTGAAAATATTGATTTGGTCTTAATATCTCAGTGGTGCGGTTGTTATTTTATGTTCATGTATTGTGCTGACCAATCAACTCAATTACTTGCCTGTGGACCAACCACGTCAGTTATCTGGGACAAAGGTTTTCTTCCAGGTTACCTTCCCTAATTGAACTGCGCTATTTCAGGACTTTCTCCTTCTTCTGCAAGCCTTCGCCTAGGAAAAGCCAACTGATCTGCATAGTAGGGTGGGGAAAACACAGTTCTTTGTACTTTTAAAGCAAAACAATTGCAAAATGTCCCAGTGATTTTACAAGGTAATCCATTTGAATAACTTTTGGAGTTAACCATTCCTATGAATAAGTCCAGACAGCCGGTTAAAGTGAAATCCTCCCACATCAATAGATGTTTAATGTGTGCCCACTGTGCTAGGCATTGTTCTAGATAACTGAGCTGAGTGAACAAAGAGACAAAGATCCTTGCTCTTAGGAGCTTATGTGATAGTAGGCAAAACAGAGGCTATAATAATAAACATATATAAATAACTTATACAGTATGATAGAAAGTGATGAGTGCTGTTGCAAAAAGAAAACACAGAGCAGGGTCAGAGAATCCAGAGTGCAGGGCAGGAGTGAGGGGGTGGGGGGTGGGGCAGAGTGCTGTATTCAATAGGCTTGTGAGGACAGGTCTTCTTGCAAAGGTAACATGTGATCAAAGGCTGGAGGAAGGTGGGAGAGTTAGCCATCCAGATATCTGGGGGAGGAACATTCCAGAGGGGTAGAGGGAACAGCTTGAGCAAGGCTGTCGGGTAGTAGCATGCCAAGCGTGTCTGAGGAGGAGCAAGGAGGCCAGAGCGCAGCAGCTGGAGCAGGGTGAGGAAGGGGGGGGAGTTGGAGGTGAGGTCAGAGATCTGGGATCCAGTTCACTTTGGGCCCTGTGGGTCACTGTAAGCACTCTTCCTTTCCCTCTAGGAACACGGTGAGCCCTGGCAGGATTTCCAGCTACAGAAGGCATGATCTGGTTAACTTGTTAAGTAGGTGTGCCAGTAATGAAGCTATTGTCTCTCAGTTCCCAACTCATCCCTCTCATACTTGGCCTCCTGATGCTGGGGCTGAGAATTTGCAAGCCATGTGTCTGCTTTGTCAGTGGCTCCCTGCGAGATTCTGCCAAAGAGCAGTAAGAGGGGGGCTGCAAGAGTGGAGGGGGAGGAAAGGACTTCCTGCTTCCTATTTACTTCCTGTTCCCTCCTTCGGCAGCCACCTGAAGCTTCCAGCACCTGCAGAACTAGCCCATCTCACAGTCTCAGATACACTAGCACCTTCTGGTCGCGTCTGTCCTTAGAGGCCCCGAGCTACTAAGTGGTCACATTTTCAACCTCATTTCTTTCCTCTATTCTTCCCCGCATGGTAGCTACTCCCCACTCTGTCTACCTCCCTCATACCCTTTTTTGCCTTTTCAACTACTCAGTTAACTTTATATCCAGTTAACAATTATTTATATTAAATTCTCCCTGTTACCAAAACTGGTGTGATCCAAGTATTCCTACCCCTCCCCCGAATGCTATGGACAAGGAGAAGAATGGATTTGCCATCAACCAAGGTGAAGAAAGCTGTAGGCAGAATGGGTTTGAAGGGAAATACAAAAATCCAGCTTGGGACACGTTACTTAGACATAAATAGAGACGTCCAGTAGGCAGTTGGATATTACCACAGAGCTAATTTTCATTCTTTTCTATATAGCTCCTGGGTCATGATCACACCTTTTGTTAAACTAAGAATGTTCACTGAATGATTTACGTTCTTAATGCTAAATTAATTTCAAAGATTTAAATCATTCGGTTAAGAATTACAGATGTCGGGATTAGAACTAGGTTTCAGTTCTGGCTCTTTGGTTGATCTCTGATGTTGAATCAGATTTGTAACCTCTTAAAGTCTTAATTTTATCAACTATAAAAACAGGGGTGATAATACCAAAATAACCGAAAAGAGAAAATTAAAGGAAATATAGTGGTGAGCACAGTGTCATCTTTGAGAGTAAAATGTCCTCCTCAGTTTCCTTATCTGCAACATGGGAATAATATCTATTTTACAGGCTTTTATTTTCCTTGAGTTTTACATCAGAACAAGTCATGTAAATCACCTAACAAAGAGCCTTCTCAGAAGGCACTCAGTAAATTTCATTTTCATTCTTGGCATATTATTTCATCTTATCCTCATAACATTTCTCTCATTTACAAATTTAACAGCATTTTTCAAAACATGTTCCATAAAGCATTAATTCCACAGGAAGTTAATAGGGGTAAGCACAATAAAATAAAGCCATAAACATTTGCTTAAATAAGAGTAGCTAGTACGTTAAGCTGTGCAGATTATGATAAACATAAAACTGTATTTTGATCCCTGACCTACCCCCTTACTTTATTTAGTGAGGGTAATCCTTTTCTGGTTGTGGATTGACGACTTTGACAGGCTGGTAACTTTTCATTCGTAGTAATAGGCAGGATCACAGCCATTTTAAGTCATAACTGTGTCTCAGTTCAAGTACTATAATGTCTAGTCCCAAGGAGTTGGCAGCAGACTGCAGGCACACCATGACTGGTCTGTAGTTAGGTATCTCTGCCCTCTGCAGCCCTTTATCTTTCTCATTCCCTACCCCTCACCCCCATTTGGCCAGACCAAGCTCTTTTTGGATCAACTGAAGGGTCCCAGAGAATGACAGCGTATTTTCCAGTGAACTGCTCTTCTTCCAAAGTTAAGTCAGAAGAACACATTTATTAAGTGTCTATGATTAAATCCAATGAATTACTTCCTCTTTATCAGGCTCTAGATACCTGGAACCCAGCTATGGTCATTCCCTTGTACCACGGAGCACGGAAATAGGTTTCAGGGAAGAGATAAATGGCTTCTAGGTAGTGATGTTTGTGAGAGAGTACAGCATTTTGATTAAAGTCATACACTTTACCCCAATCTTTGTTCTACTTCTTGGTAGCGGTGCGTATGAACAAGTTACTTAGCCTCTCTGACCCTGGCTTTCGTCTCTAACATGGGGACACTAACTGAACTGTGTGAGGATGAAGAGTTGACACATAAGAAACACTGTGGCTTAGAGGCTGAAAGAGTACAGGCACTTGGTGTCAGCTGTTAATATCAGAAAATTTACAATTCACTTAAAAGAAACAAAGTAACCTAATAGTTACTGCTAAACTTCATGCTAAAGTGTGAGAGAGGAGTTGCAAAAGTAATAGCCCAAGTCATCAAAGTCAAGACAGATAGTGCAGAAGAGGGAAGAACAGATCTGAGCCGTGGATAACAGAGAGATTTGCGCTACTTCTTTTTTTTTTTTTTCCGCTACTTCTGATTTTATTATTTTGTTGTATTACTTTTTGAAGGAGGACACAGAGAGCCAGGGGTAATAGCAGTATAAGAGGATATATCGAGAAGGAGACTGTAATTTCTGTTTCTACTTTTTTGGAGGTCCGTGTAATTACTTTCTGATTTGAAAACTGGCTGTAGTCTACTTTTGGGTAGGTAGGATGTTATCATGTCACTGCAGTTTTTTAAGTATAGATCTTTTGTTCATTATCTTAAGTTAAATTTTTTACCTTTTTTTTTTTTTTTTTTACAAAGAACGTAGGCGTGACTCTCTGTATTTGGTATTTATATCACTAGTATTATTATATAATGTAGCTTTTGAAATAATTTCAATTTGGATCAAATTCATATTGTCTTTGAGCTACTAGTTTCCAAAACCATAACTTGCAGTACCAATTGGCATATAATTTTAGAGGCTGCCATAAAATGCAAAAGAAAGGATTGGATATTTAATATTCAATACCCAAAAAAGATTACTGTAATTATTTCTTAAAAAAAAAAAAGATATGACTAGGAACTTGGATGAGACATTTATCTGTGCAAATGATCAATGAGATAAACAAGAATCATTCATTGAAGAGGAATATTGCTTATCACTCATACTTTGAGAAATGAAGCAAAGCATTCCAGTTCTGTGGATTTACTTCTCCTGTAATTCACTGTGCTTTTAAAATGAGCAGCTTGGCAACACAGAAATTTAGACTCACATTTCTATCTATAAATCACCAGTTTGTCCTTTATGTTGACAGTTTCTGTACAAAATTGAAGGATTTCAAAGTGTTCCAGCAACAAAATGTAAGAAATTGCAGAACACATAAATTTCAAGTGTTTTCTACCTACGTCAGCAACATCATTTTAGCAAAACACAGACAGGGTATTCAAGTGCCAAGATGGAAAAATAAAATAAAATAAGGTAAGTAGCAAAACAGATTTCAAAGAAGGGATGTTCGTGGATAATCAGACTAATTAGTGGGAGATGACTTTCTGGCTTAATAAGCTGCCTGTTGTTACCTAAGTGAAGTCTGGTTAAGCTGGAAATATAAAGGAAAAGGTGCCAAGCTTAAAATCAAGGATCAGATTTTTAAAAGTACGATTTTGAGCAAATGTTGTATCTTTCATCAGGCAGCTATTAAGCTGTTACAAAGATAAGGGCCAAACACTTTGTGAATCATGAGGGGAGAAAAGCAAGATGAATAAACTTAGTTCCTGCCCTCAAGGAGCTTATAATTTAGTAGTTTTGTGATTAGAAACATTAAGACAACTTTTTCAAAGTGCGAGATGCAAACGCGGGTGTAGATTATGTCATTAGGAAACTATGGGACCACCAACCTAAACGTCTCCAGGATCTAAGAAGAAATATTCCTGCCCCCATTTTCATCACAGAGTTAACAGGAGCATCTGTGTTGCACTCAGTGACCCTTAAATGGGCGAGCCAACTTTTTCATGAATAGCCTATTCACACACAAGGATCTGGACCTTTATATTGACTTTTACCATTTCTAATTATTTTTTACAAGTGATGCAAAGTTGGGGGGGGTGAGAATGGAAAAGAATTTTTAAAATCAACTCTTGAAAAATGACATAGTTTCACTTTGCTCTTTCATTTAATTTAAGTGCCTTGGCTATTGCCTTTATATCGTACTTATTTGTAACGATCAGTTACATTGATGAATAGCAGAAATAGTAAATTTAATAGATTGTGCTTAATATTTTGCTCTTGAGTTAATGTTCTTCTAAATTAGTTAGGTTGAAATGATTATGTCTTCCTCTACAACTGCCTCAAATTCTAAAAATCCTTGTACCTAGATTAAGGACATTGAAAGGAAATGTAGCAGGAAGAATGGGCTGAGTGTTATAGGGAGTAATATCTTAATGCACTGTTATTGCTTTATTGATTGGAGTGGATCTTTTCTTTTGTTCATTTTCATAGGTGCTCCCATGGTGACAGCAATTGTAAAAAGTGCAAAATATCTCCTAGTCACAGACATCTGTTTTAATGAAAATCTTAAGTCTTGCTATAAAGTGTTTTAGACCAAATATGAATTGTTTTTTGGAGAGCTGACAATAATTCCTTTGTCTCCCAGGTATTCTTCATAGCTTATGGAATTTAAGTGCTTTGGTTGAAGAAAATTTTATATATATATATATATATATATATATATATATATAATTATATAATTTTTGAGATATTTGAGATTTTTTGAGATAATTTGAGATATATATATATATCTCAAATATATGTTCTGTGGTTTGTATGACTAGGGATTCCTGTTGAGAATAATTGAACAAACTTGTTATTTAAAAGATCACAATAAAGACAATGGACATTAAAAACCACACAGTAGGCTTCAAGAGGGCAGTTGATGCACAGATGGTTTCTAGGCATTATATTCCCATAAAAACAGGCTAGCAAGAGAAGGAAGGTGGAAATTTTGGTTTGAGGGCAAAATCAACAATAGCATTTTCACAATCATTGTTCTCCTTTTGAATCCATGCTTTTCTTCAGACTTTTCTGAAAAATACCAGGGCTTTATTCATCTCCCGGCTCTGTTTGTGGTTTGCAGAGGTGTCATTGTTCTTAGCCACATCCTGTTTTCCCTTGATGGCCCTTTAGGTTCAGTGGGAGTAACCAGAAGGTCAACTTTGTTGTCTTTCATGATGGAGAAAAACACTATAGTTCAGGAAAACCAGGATCCAACTTTAAACTGCTCCTTTTAGTTTGCAGTTTGGACAATGAACTTCACTTCCCACTAGTGGTAATTGCTATAAAAACTCAACCTTGCTGGATTGGTGGATGGCATTTTGCGTATTTAGAAGGAGGTAGAATTATTTGTGGTCAGTTATAGTCGGTTTTCTTTTAAGTATAAATCAGTTCTCAATTTACCTTTCCCCTGAAATGGTGACCCGTCTCAAAAAAATATTTGGGGAAAAGGAGTTTGCCTGCTTTCTGCTAGACTGTTCGATGTTCTCCCTTTGTCTTGCCTTAGTGGAGGGACACTGGGACAGGCCTGCCCGGGGGAGCATTGCTGCTAGCTATAGGAGACCTCAGGAAAAGTGTGTGAATATGGATGGATAGATCTCTTCACCCTTCCGGTCACACCTGCCTTCTCTCACCACTCCACAAAATTATTTTAGATGGTATAACATGAGTGATGATATTTAAAACTGTACATGACATATGATTATCCTCATAGTTCAAGAACCAGAACTTACACAGTTTAAAGCCTTTGCAGTTTGTTGGCATCCTCTCCTGGGTGCCTCTAAATCTTTCCATCTGTGACCTCCTTATCTAGCTTAAGGAAGCTCCCACATCCACACACAGTCTTGGTCTAGGCCCCCATCAGTCTCATTCCTTCCATGGCACATTTCCCCACATCTGGGTTAAGCTCCCAGTGGGCTTTACCTTCCCAAGGTCCTAAGGAATAGACCAAAGTGGCGGTACCCCAACCCCCAAGACCAAGCCTCTTAGGTATCTTTCCACCAGTGAAGGTTTGAGATGCGTCCTTTATTCTTCTAAATGTCCAACAGAAACTCTTGGGTCAAACTCCCGTTTTCCCCAAAGACCAACACGAATTTTCAGATGTTGCAATCTTAATCCTTAGAGAGAATTTTTTGACTTATCCTTTAAACCTCACGTCACCATATTATTATAACTCGGTCCTCTCTTTTGATGCCTTCCAACTCTTGGAGTCTCCTGCAAACACAAAACAAAAAAACGAACTAAAAATTCCAAACACTTCTTCATGGCTCCTCCTCTGGCTGTAGAAAGCCTCAGCCAAAGCTTTGAAATTACTTTCCTAGTTTCCGATTGGACGGGTATGGTTATATGTTTTCCTTCTTCCGGTTACATTTGCAAGGGAAGCCATCGGTGAGTTCGGACGGTTTACAGCAGATTAATTTCTGTTTGCTTCATAGTGTATGGACAGAGGATCAAGCTTGAAATGAGAAGACCTGGGTGAAAATTGTACTTTATCTCTTTACTTGCTGTTTGATATCACACGCTTTTCTTAAATCCTTAGTAGATTTTTTTTTTCTGTAAAATGTGACTATTAGTGCTCATCCCCTGGTTATTAAGGTTAAATGAGATCATTTAAATGAGAATAGTTAACACAATGCCCAGGGTATGGTAAGGAGTCGAAAATATTGAACAGTGAATCGATATTGGGTATTGCTGTATCATGATACGTTATTACCAACCTTATGAACAACCCAACTTTAAATGAGGTCTCTAATGACTTGTAATAGTGACTGTTATTTTCATTTTCTCCCTAATTTGGTAATGCCATTTTGTATTAGAGCTTTAATTTTAACATGATTTTTTTTGAGAATTTCAATAACAATACTATTTGATGGTATCCTAATCAATTTTATTTCATAGGCAGATATTAGGTTATGATCATTTCACTTGAATTTTTATGGAGGGACTATTCTGGGAACACATGATTAATTTTCCTCATTTGTTATCTATAATGACAGGAATAGTCTCCATTTATTGAGCCAATAAATAATTGTGTCTATGTGGCTGGAAGATTAAGTGCCTAATATACATTATCTCATTTAATCCTCACTTCAGCTCGATGATGTTGAGAACATTACCTTTATTTTACAGATTGAGAATCAGAGGCTCAGAGAAATTAAATAGCCTGGATAGGTTTTAGCAACTAGAAGGTGGGAGGGCTTTATTTGAACCCAGTTTGGGTATCTATGTTTATACTTCTAACAACACTATATAGTGCATCACTTAACGCTATATTGATAACTTACTCTGACAGCAGTCTCTCCTCAGAACAAATGATTCCCCTTATGACCCAGCCCATCGGACTCCCTGATCTATTGTCGGGCAGGTGAGAACTCCCAGATGGTCATCAGCTTTGCCTCTGTACATCCCTGAAAGACCCCTTCACTGGGTGCCTGGATGGCTCAGTTGGTTAAGTGACTGCCTTTGGCTCAGGTCATGATCCTGGAGTCCCAGGATTGAGTCCCTCATTAGGCTCCCTGCTTGGTGAGGAGTCTGCTTCTCCCGCTGACCTTCCCCCCTCTCGTGCTCTCTCACTCTCTCTCTCTCTCTTTCTCTCAAATAAATAAAATCTTCAAAAAAAGAAAAAAAAAAAGACCTCTTCACCTAACGCTTCTTCTCTGGGCACCCAGATCCAGATGACAGTTGTCTCATGAGACCACACACCTTGGAATCTTGCCTTCAATACTCAAATGAGATTTTTGAACCACAGTTATTGTAAAACAACAGAAGAAAAATATTTGAGGATGAACCCACGCTATAGTTTAAAGTTTAAACTTGAGCAAAATTTTCATAAATCTGGCTGAAATGGCAACATGAAGAAAATATACAGGGAGTTGGGAACATTGCTAGCAAAAATGTGGCTGAAAAGCACTCTCTCTTCTTTGGTCTTAAATTAAAAAAAAACAAAAAAACCTTCCTTTGGTGTTTGTGTCCTTTTTTGTTTTCTGTTTATTTTGTGTGACAACTCCGATCCAAATGCCATGTTCTTCCATCAGGACTTCTAGAAGCCAATCCTGTGCCTGCTTAAAAGCAATTAATCAAACCTCAGCCTTTAAATATAGTTGCCTCAAGAACTTTTTTTACACAGCATTAATTGTTTCTACCGGGCTTTGCCATATGTGAGAGGCTCACTTTCTTCTAATGCCTACTGCAGTTGCTTGCCATGTGAAAATGCTTCATTTCTCAGATCTCATGGGCTGGCCATGATAACAGTCGTAAAGACCACTCCGACTTTCAGCTGACAGGGACAGTTTTCCTCACTGTTCATAAATCTTTTCCTACATTCTAGTTCCTGTATTATAGCGTCAGAAGTCCCCTCTGTTTACAGAAGCCTGGGACGTGCTGGTTATTCTGCTTAGCCATGTCCCCATTGAGTGCACTGTATTATCCCACAAAACTCCCTAAGCTAGTCCTTGTCATAATTCTTTCAGCTTTAATGTAATTTAAATTTAAGAGACACAACTGAATGAAACTGGACATTTACCTAGCCAGGGACAAGGAAGGTCTTCATAAAGAGGCAAACGAATGAAAAAATTCATAGATTCGAATTTCTACCTAAACCCTTCATCATTCTCTGAAACAGTGGTGATAACAACATAATGGTCAACAAAATAATTAGGCAAATGAAAAACTGACAAAGATATTTGCCACTTTGCATACGTGAGTTGTAATAAATTAATGAGAAAAATACAAATGGGCTGTGAGAGAGTAAAGAACATGAAGAGGCAAGGGACCACAAAAGAAACTTTAATATAGTGAATATGTGACCAATGTTTTACTCTATCAGAAAACAGGGAAATAAAAACATCTCACTTATTAAAATAGAGGTCAATTTATGTATGCACATATATATCTGTGAAGATGGAGATACAGGGATGAGAATGATATGGGTACAACTTTTCTGGATGCCATTTGAAAATAGGTTCTAAATCGCTAAATATGTTCTTGCCACTTGATCCAGTAATTCTGTAAAAAAACAAAAAACAAAAACAAAAACCCCATCATGAGAAAAGAATCTGGGATTCACACAAAGATTCAGGTAGGAAAATGTAAGTTGCAGACCTAATTATAATGGGGAAAATTTTAAAATAATATGTGTTTGGTTGAAAGGAAAGGAGTTGTGAAGGAAATCATGCATGCACACAAGGAGAGTGGGTCTGAAGCAATTTAAAACCATACTTTAGAACAATATTTAGTGATACAGTGTAATGCCGACTTTGACTTGCTACAGTGTGATGCTGATTGAAGGAAGTTACAGATACAGGTGTGAATGCACACAGAAAATAAACAAATACTCCAAAATATTAATAACAATGAACTTTTAATGGGTAGTGGGATTTAGTAGTAATTTTTTTTTTTTTTTTTGGTTATACCGTTTTTTGTCAATGGCCTTATATGACTTGGGAAAAGATGAATATATTTTAAAAATAAAATTCAAAGACTTTATTACTCTATCAAAATTACTCGGCTAAATCTATTTCTTCTTCTTTTGTTTCCAGAATGTGTTCATGAATCTGTATTTCTCACTCGGAACTCAGAAAAAGATTAAAGATAGTCATTACCTTCTTTTCTTTTTACACAGGCAGCAAAATCTACTTTTAATGGTTCCGTTTTAAATCCCTGTTGTTAGAAACATTTATTTAACCTCTAACTCTGCTCTACTGAGACATTTTTGTTTACATCAGGTTAGACCTTGACCTTTGCAACCCTACACTCAGGGGAAATTTGTTGTTGTGGCTGTTGTTGTGTGTTCAAAAAGATTTGATTAAAATTGGTTTGGCTCATTCCTTTAGGTTTGGAAATAGCCAAAAGCAATTTTACTTTGGACTATTTGGGGAGACTTTATTTTTCCTCCTCTGGCTTAAGAAGATTTCATTATGAACTTGAGCTTATACCGACAGTGAATAAAGCGTGTGTCAAACCTGCTTGCCTCACAAGCTTGAGTGATAAAAAATCATTCATTGCCATTACTGGCAACTTGTAGGCTCTCTCCTGTTTCCTTGGAGGAGGGGAGATGTGCAGAGTGGAGCTGCAGGCAGGCCCTTCACTGTTCTCCGGACAATTTGTTAGGATGAGGTTTGGTGACTAGTTGTAGGCAGCTAGCGTCTGGTGGCCTCCCATAGAGACGCCCTCAAAAGCTTTGGAGGATTTTGAAAGAGATGTAAAGAACTTGACTTCCTTGAGAAGGCCAGGAGTAGGTACAGATGTTTTTTACTTATGCCATGGGAAGTGAGAATATTGTAGCTATGGGAAAAGCTTTTAGGTATGTGCAGGAAGAAGGTAAGAAGAAAGAATGAGCCTGAATCATTTCTATCCACCTCTAGAGCCCCCAGATTCTGAGAAAATATTCTGAAGGTTTCCACTATATCTATAGAGTTCCCAAGTATCCCAGATCACTCCCTGGGACACAAGGGAAGAGCAGAGGCCACAATAGCCATACCATCCTGTTCCCCACTCTCTACTGGGGGCTCTCCTGACGGATTATTACTGAGAATGTCCATGTACATTCAAGTATACAGTCCTATCAACGACTGCATGGTGCTCATAATTTTTTCCTAGTTTCTGCTCCTATGGCGATGTTTGGTTTTGATGTCCTCAGTGACCTTGAAGCCATACTGAGTGCCAGTGTCAATTCAGCAACTACCACTGACCATGCAAAGACCACTGATGCCTGTACTGAGGGAGCTAGCTCCTGCAGCACTGAGTGGTTTCTCATCATGTTGACTGCCCAAGCTTTGGACTTAGACAACCAGGGCTCCTCGATTTACTAGCTAGGTGACCTTGGGTAAATACTTATTCTCTTTGGTAGACTCTACTGGCTGCCTCCCACTACTGACAGAACTTTTCATCAGCAGAATTCAGAGCAATGAGCCCAGCAAAAACATGACCTTCACCAGCCTCCTAGGCAGCTGAGTGTGGGCATCGGGTAATGTGAGCTATGACAGAAGTAATGTTTGGGACTTTGGGGCAAGGCTACCTGAAGGGAAAGAGATGAGTGCCCTTGATTTCTGCTTTATTTCCTTCCTGCTACCTGGAAATGCATATGTGAGGCTGAACCTCGGAATGCCACCTTAGGTAGCCACCTAAGTGGATTTTTGGAAAGGAAGTCACTTATGGAAGATTGAAAAGCAGAAAGCAGGAAACAGAAAGAAAGAAGCCCATGAAGAGCCCTGGACATCATCACTTCAGATGTCGTCTAGCTAGGAAACAAATAAACTTCAAATTTGTGTAAGTTACTGTCATTTTGATCTTTTCTATAATATGCAGCCAAACCTAATCCTGATAATTTATCTAGGAAAGGAGGAGGACAGTAGCAATACCTAAATCCTAGAGTTATTGTTAGATTATATAATGAAATAATACGGGTGATGAATTTTTATGTGTTTAATAAAATTTAGATATTTTCACTAAATAAAAACTTAGTTTGCACCTAATAAAAGTTAGATATTTAAACTGAATGAAACTTTGGATTCCCCAAGTCCACTCTTGAGATGAAATTTCATAAGAAAACGTGGTTTGGCCACAGAAATAATTAAAAGCAATTTAAATTTTAATTGGAGTTACTAAAAAATATCAAAGTGTATCCAATTTGAAATCCAGAGACACTTTATTTTAAATGGAGAAGGTTCTTTTTTGTTGTTGTTGTTACTTATTTCTTTTGAAAAGATTTCAGACTTACAAAAATTTGTCACATTAGTACAGAAAACTTCTATAACCTCTTTACCCATATTCCCCAAATGTCAACTTGCTATCACATTTCCACACTCACTCACTTACTTGCCCATTAACATTAGCTTTGGTCTTGAACTTTGGGAAAGCACACTATAAGATGCTACCCTGTACACCCTGAAACACTCTAGAATGTGTTCCCCAAAAAAGAACGTGCTCCTAAATCACCAGCATATGACACTCCAAATCAGGAAATTGACACTGATACAACACTGCCCTCCACTTGTAGGCCCGTTCAAATTTAAGCAGCTGACCCTGTAATATTTCCATTTTCCTTTCTGTTCCAGGGTCTTATCCAGAATACTTTGGCATTTAATTATCATGCATTTTCTGATATCTTCAATCTGGTATACCTCCTGGGTCTCCTTGTTTTTTGTGTCCTTGATGGTTTTAATGAGTAGATCTTTGATCATATGCTCATCTACCATGAGTTCACACTGCTATGTGCAGTTTCAGCTCAACACCTCGGGCTTCTTTTCATTCTTTCTCCTTTCTCTGTGTGTAAAATACTCTCCTGAAGTGAGAAGTTTGGTGCCCATTATCCTCAGTCTATTGAACTCTTTGCTAAGTTTGCTCATTTGCTCATGTAACCAGTCCTCCAGCCCCAGTCGCCCTTGCTTCAGCTGCCATCTCTGCTCATCCCTGCCACAGTCTCTTCCTTGACTAATCTCCTGGCTTGTGCCTTGCAGAAGGGAAGGAAGGGTAAGGAAAATGGAAGAGGAAGGGAGAACAACACTTTTTAATCTCTTTTTCCTCATTCCTTTTCTCTCACACTGCACCTTCCCTGTATGAGTGACATCTCAAACTGATTCAGAGCACACTGGTGTTCATTAATATGAATTTTCTTGCATACTTTGCGAACTTAGAATCATTCAAGAGAGTTGTACTTTTCAAAATTAAAATAAAAAGGCTTAATCCCGTTATGTACCTATCCCCATCCTCAATGATCCCCTAAACATCTTGCATTTCAAATCAAATATAATAATATAAACAACTGAACAAGACTTCATTTTTTTTAAAGCAGGCCCCACACGCAGCATGGAACCCATCATGGGGCTTGAACTCATGACCCTGAGATCAAGACCTGAACTGAGATCAAGAGTTAGACACCTAACAGACTGAACCACCCAGGTCCCCCAAGACTTCCTTTAAAAAATATATAAACTATAATGTGATGCTAGAAAAGTTGACTTTGCCTGCAAAGCTCTTCAGCTGCCAGGGAGACATAAATGTATGAAGCAAAATGCTGCCTTTCTTGTTCACACTTCAAAGTCACAGGACATGTGTGCGTGTGTCCACAATTGCTTTGTCTCTCTTCTATCTTCATCTTCCACCATCTGAAAGTTTTGGAAAGATCAATGTTAGAAAACCATGCTATCCAGAAAAGGCTATACATTGTGTTTTCTAAACTGGAATAGGCATACCCTTTTCTTGAGAACAAAAACGTCCCCGCTTTCATTGCATAAACTCTTACCCAAAACTTTGACCCATGACATGCTTTAACTCTGTAGCAACTATTAACCTACAATTTTTTGTTCTTTGCTTGGCAAATGTAGAATTTGACTACATTTCCCAAGCTCCCTTGCAGCCCCTAAGGAGTATGGTGAGGAGAATGAGGCACACCGACTACCTCTACGCTGAGCTCATAAAAGTCTTAGCGCATGCTCCCTGTTCTCTGTCTTCCCTCACATGCTGGCCAGAAGCAGAGATGCAGTATAGGACTCCAAAGCCTGGTGGCAGAGCCCCTGGAGAGAAAGAATCTGGTTCCTACTTGGAACAGAGCCCCTCCTCTTCCTACCCTCTCCCTACCCAACCTGCACAGGACTGGGAAGTATGGGAGCAATGGACCTTCATGGTTGAGATTTAGTATTATTTGTGATGATACTTAGCCTGCTCTGACTAACAAATTCACCAAAGTGTCATATGGGTTGCTACTAGGATTAGATCACAAACAACATTCACTGATGGATAGTTTTCCTGAGTGGCTGTGTACAGCAAAAGTCGGCTGACTGAGCAAGACACTTTCTTTTACTTCACCATGGAAATTTCCTTCAATTTCCGTGAGGGATGTTGCAATACTTTTTAAGGCTCTCGTCGTACAACCACAGTTCCAAACAAGGCTCTCAGATATGTCCAACTTCAATGGCTCATCTGGAGATGGTGATACATGGTGCCAGTGGAAATTCACAAATGGAAATAGTGGTGGTGCCTTATGGGAGTCAGCGGAGTGGTGCATGGAGCTATTTTAGGTCTGGTCCAATGCAAACACTAATTAACATTACTGTAACACATCTTTGAGTTGCATAAGGGTTAATATTCTTTCTTGTGTGTTTAGTTTACTGGCAAGAATGACTGAATAATAGGGAGGACTAAACTCAACACCACTAAGGCATTTTCTTTCCTCAGAAGGAGCTTCTTTCCGTGAAAAGTGGATTTATTTGCGTTCGCACTACTGTGCAAGAAATGGGAATGACCACTCTATCACCTCTCTGGATGCACAAGTCTTTTGTGCCACTCTGCCCAGTTGGGATGATCCTACTTGTTTTTTAATCCCCAGTCCCTTTACTTCTTGGAGTAGACCCTGGGGCATTCTCGGCAGAGGGCCAGTGACACTGGAAATTCCTCCTTTTGGTTGATCAAAGCTGATGCAGCCTGACCCCACCCCAGGAAGTGGGGGCAGACACATCTGTTCATTCTGGCTTCCTGCCAATAGGGGATTTACTCTTGGGTGAGTGGGGGAGAGGGACTTTTATGTCAGGAGGGGATTTATTGTTGGCTGACGGGGTGTGGCGAGTGTGAAGGGTGGGAACCACTTCAGCTCCTTGGCTGGATTGTCTGACTTTTTATGCAGCAAGGTTTAATCTTTGTATGTGGGTTCTAAGACTTTTGTAAAGGGCAAGTGCTGAATCGGTGAACTTTAACGATACACTGAGAAAATTTTTGGGGAGTATAGATTTGCAAGAAGATGAAAGTGAAGGTTAGCTGACTACACACAGTAAGATACTGTTTGGAATCAAACAACGACTGAAGATAGAATTCTGGCAGTCCTTGCTGGTTAGCTAGCATAACCCCATAGGAGGAAGGGAAATAGAAGCCAGGCCACTCGGTGTTCTGAAATCTGGCCTTTGTTAAGGGTGGTGAGGGGGTGAGGGTCATTAGACCACTTCACATCTTAAAGTCTTCATAGCAACAATTGCAATGATACTAAAATTACACTTCAAATTCTCTAAAACATTCCTTATTTTGTGAAAGTATTACGTGCTAAGAAAGGAGGATTATGACATAGTATGGTACTGGACTAGGAAATTTCAATGACTAGAGTAGGAAGGTTGTCTGAGACCAGAATACGGTCCTGAGCACACCACCGTTTTGGTGATTCAACAGATGAACAGAAAAGAAATGTCATGGGATTTAATTGAGTTTAACTTTAGAAGTTGAGAGAAAGCCAGCGTTTGGCCCCTTAGAAAGTCCTTAACCTTTCTTGCCTTCATGTTATTTTTTTAAGACTGCCAAGGCCAGAGATTTTCCCTAGATATGAACTACCTGCCAGCTCACAGATCTCATCCAGTGAGTACTTACAGTTTCTATGCCCACTGCTGGGCCATATGATAAGGTCTACACAGAAGAGATATGAGTTATGGTCCCTGTTCTCCATATAATAGGGATTCCTGTTTGAAGCCTTAATATAAGGATTCAAGCAGGGCCACAGCCCAACTGTAAATGAGAAAAAGATACTGTCTCACCAGACATAGTCCTGGTTGTGTAATTTGTGAGTGGAGTTTGGACTACATTTCAACCCTCACCAGTCCTTTACATTTTTGACCCATATATCTTTGTGTGCTTTGGAGTCCATCATATTTTATAGATATAGAGCGTGATATCTTAATAAAGTTGTGAGATATGTCTGTCAGAAATCTTAGTTTCGTAAGGTCCCATGAAAACCTTTCTGGTAAATAAATCATCCTCGGGGAAAAGAAATTAGAAGAAGACAAGTTTAATCCAAGGGCAACACATCACAGGAGAATGGTCTGAGAGGATCTAAAGGCAGCATGGCGTCTGTCATAGAGCTAGGCAACAGCGGAGAGTGTGTGGTGACTGTAAGTGGCCTTAGCCAGTTGGATCCAGCAGCCCAAGAAGCTTCAGTTCAGATCACCTGCAGAATTTGGAGGCTTTGAGATGGACTCAGAGTGGCTAACTGACAACCACTCCAGCATGCGATCAGTGAGGGAATGTGGGAAATGTCAGCTCTGTACATCAGCATACATGCACTCTTTGGAGAATTCCAGAAATACCCGGGAGCAGGGAAGATGTTTAAAAAAGGACTGGAGTCCTAAAATTGTGAGTCAAGGAAGAGTCATGGGAAGATTATTTGTTGCTGTAATTGTGATACTGTTTTTATCCCAATGCAGGGGTGAACTGGACAACTAGAATAACACATATACATATGAAAACGTGAAGCAATGGTACATTCCACTCCAGTCTAACTTTTCCTTACCACACATTATGGAGCATAAGATGGGAGATGATTGCAAAATGCTAACTCAACACCATTTGTGTATACTCCACTTGAGTTGGTCTCACTTGTTAGGAATGATAGAATATACAGGATGGTGAGCAACTTCCACAATTAATAATTGGAGGTTCCCAGGTAACTCTCTTAAATTTCTATTTCAGCAAAGAGATGGGGGGAAGACAACGAAGTGGGGAGAGTGGTTGAGAGGGGACAAGAGGTGACTGTGTGTAGAGTATGAATAGAAGGTGTGTAAAGGGGAATATACCCTAATTCAGGAACCAGGATTCCTGGGTTCTCTGTCTTGTTCTGCTCCAGCCAGCAAAGCGGGAGTGGGAAATCATTTCCCTCCTCTGAGCTTTGATGTTCTCATCTGTAAAATGGATTGAATTGATTAGCTTTCAGAGTTCTTCCCTGAGTCTGATGTTCACACTTGTCCCTTAAGACAATAATTGTTGAAAATGAAATTTTGCCTACCAACTCTGTGAATGGTTTGTGGCTTCTTTCAGTAGGATAGAACTGCCACCAAAGTGCCACATAAAAGGCTTTCTGACTGGAGTCTTTTGGTTAGTGACTAATTCAAGCTGAGCCTTGCATATAAACATACAGAGATGTTTCGGCACTGCTGGGTATTCCATGTTTTGCTATGTCTCCTGCCCTTCCTTTGCTCCTCTGCTTCCTACATGTCAGATTCCTACTTCCTTTTTGGTCACTGTGTAAGTGTGTAGGACTTCCAGCCCTATCAGATTGGCTGGGCATTTAGGCTGTGTTTTTCACGTCCTGCCAAGATCAGCGTGGTCATTTGCCTCTGTTTATTTTCCCTTCCCAGACATCAGGTGTTGTCTGCATTCCAGCACTCCCGCAAAAGTACTATCTCCCCTAGTGAGGCTGCAAGGCCTCTGATTGCTGCTAAATTTGGTGGACTTGGAGTTGGACCAACAATCAGAGGCACCCATGAAACAGCAGCCCATGGCATTTGATTTCTGCAAGTTTTCAAAATCTCTGCAACAGCAATTGAATGACATTATTTATTAATTTTTAATGATTTTATTTATTTATTTGAGAGAGAGAGTGAGAGAGAGAGAGCACGAGTGGGGGTTGGGGGTGGGGTAGAGGAAGAGGGAAAGGGAAAAGCAGGCTCCCTGCTCAGCTGGGAGCCCCATGCCAGGCTCCATCCCAAGGCCCCAGGATCATGACCTGAACCTAAGGCATACGTTTAACCAGTTGAGCTACCCAGGTGCCCCTTGAATGACATTTTAAATAAACAGTTTTATGAGAAAGAGAGGAGTTCAGGGGAGGGACAAAGAGAAGAGAGGAGAGGAGAGGAAGCTAAACTATAAGGGAAGGACCCAGAGAATAACGGACTCTTTTCCACACTTCCTTCCATCACATATATGAGAATTTTTCCTTTCTAGGATGAGTCAACCCATTTTTTGATCAAACTACAATTTCAACATTAAAAAACTTATAATAGGGGCCCCTGGGTGGCTCAGTCTGTTAAGCATCCTACTCTTGGTTTGGGCTCAGGTCATGATCTCAGGGTCATGACATGGAGCTCTTGTTAGGCACTGCACTCAGTGCAGAGTCTGCTTGAGATTTTCTCCCCTCTGCCTCTGCCCCTCTCCCAGCTCACATGCTCTCGCTCTCTTTCTAAAATAAACAAAGAAATAAAAAATCTTTAAAAAATTAATTTTAGATAGATTCTAATCTTTGATATTTTGGCTATAGTTTGTGATGCCTCAGGTTTGGCCTGACCTAAGGAATTTAAGGCTTTTCCAGAATCATCTCCTGAAAGCCAGGTCCTGGTAATTTGTTTCCCCTGCTAAAGAATCTTCCTGGGCTCCTTGACCCCGGTATACTTTTCTAGTTTTGAATCAAGCTGATTTTTTTTGTCTCTTTCCAATGCTTTTTCACAGTAGCCAATATAGTTGAAAATATATGGTTTTCATATAGTTGAAAATAGTCTTACACATCCGAATTCACAAAAATACTAAAACTACTATTCCTATTGCTGGGTTTTCACTTTGATTCCTTATTGAAATTATGTCAAATTGAGGCCATATACTTCTTAAACTAGATGCCTATCAAGTAAGTACCTGAAATCTTCCACAACTACTCATATGCCCTCTGTATCATTCCCATTTGAACATTGTTGCAGAAGAAATAGAGAAAGATTATGTGGTTTGAGGATTGATTGACCAACATCTATATCGATGACAGGAGGAAAAATATGATTAAGTGAAGGCAAAAGGATTTCTGTCTTAGAATATTGAAAATATTGATGGAGAGGAAATAAAATACTGTGCCTAGCTGATAATTATTGTAGAATTTGCTTTCCCCGACATCTTTTGTATCATGATAATAAGAAATACATATAAAATTATGAGGAATGATTTAGAAGTGATTTGGCTCTCAATAAGGTTAGAAGGAGAAATTTAATCAGGGCACTTATTATCATATATCAGTATAAGCAATATAGACCAGGAACAAATGGATGCTGCTGCTGATTTTCTGTGTTTATGGAAAATAAAAGCAAGAGAAAGAAAAGGTGAAACAAAAAATGTTAAGTGCCTACTATATGCCAGTCTTGTGCTTGGCAATGACCTCACTTAATCCTTAAACCATCCTGAAGGAGTTTCCAGTATCCTCATTTTACAGATGGGGAACCATAGGAGGTGGAAAGTAACTGGTCCAAAATCCCACAGTCAGGATTTTAGCTGAGCTCAACCTGCCCTCAGAGACTTTGTTCTTTCCACCTTGATCTCTTGTGATTGGTTTTGTTTGTTTGTTTGTTTGTTTTTTGTTCAGTTAATTCCTTCTTGTTCTAGAGAAATTACACAGGATTTGATCACTGCTATCTGTGCAATTCCATGTAATATGTTAGTTCCATTTTGAAATCATTTTAACACTGAATATTCAACAACTCACCAGTTTCAAGATGGCATCTTCATTATCCATGTATACATATTTTTTAAAATAAAGAATATCCTTTTTCATTTTGACCAAAGCAAGGTTCGGTTTCTTCCCACTGAGTTCTGACCACCTGGATCTTCCTGTTCAGCTTTCTTTTTTTTTTTTCAGTTTATAATGTTTTGCCATGATTTAGATTTTTCTCGAAGAACTATTTTATACTATTTTATATATATATTTATATATATACTATTTTATATATAAAATAGAAGAACTATTTTATAATTTATATATAAATTTTATACATAGTGTAAAATTTCAGAAGACTCAAAAGACCATTTTTCACTTTCTTCAAATTTTGTTTCCAGGCATTACTTGTGTCATTCAGTTGTTGCCATTGCTATTTTCCAAATATCCAATGTGTACTGTGACTGACAAGACCATTTTAGTTCTTACCACATCAATAACAAACACTACAACATCATCAGCTCCAATCTGAAGTTCTCGATGCAGTGTGTCAAAAGAAATTTCTTTATTTTCCACTGCCATTCCCATAAAAGTAAGCAGTCTCATTTTTGCCATATTCCGTTCATGTAATAGACCAAATGAATCAATGACGTCTTTATTATTCTGATAAAACTTGACATAAGCCACAAATTTAGCACTCACAAAAATGGTTAAAAGAATGAATAAGTTTGCCTTCCCAAAATTTGGCTGGTTTTAAAGTGAGAAGACAGTCAAAAATAAATGCATTTAGATCTTTTAAGGCTCATATAATACACCTGTGGGCATCAGTCCAAGTTGGGAAGTGTTGTCTTCTGTGTAACTCCTAGCAATTCCACACATGAGTGTGACAGCTGAATACTTACTGCAATACTTTTTCTGAAGAGCCAATGAAACATTCTCTTCTGGGCATAAATGTACTGTGATCCATTGTTCAAGTCTGATTATTACCAAGTATGTTTTTGGAAGCATATTCTCTAGATGTTACAGAGCCTTTCATAATTTAACTTATCAATGTCAAGGAATTATGAAATTGTCATAGCAGCATTAGTGTTGAATCAATTAAACATACAAAATAAGCCAAGGTGTTTCATGCTTTGGAAGATGGGAAGTGATTACAGGCAAGTCCACAGGGACAGAACATTAAACTTCCAAAGAATGAGTAATCACTGTTAAAAACAGTATACACCTGTGTGAGATGCTATATGAAAATATAGGACAATGGTTTTCTTAGAAGCTGTGAAAAGTTAAAACAAGACACCAACCAGACAGCTCTCCTATTTTCCAGATGCCTTTCACAGCTGGTATCTCTCTATAGTCTCAAAATCAAAAGTCAGAGACAGAACAAATTACAATTAATTATTACCACCATGATCCTCCATCAAGAATCTTTTAGAAGGATAATATTTCTTGTAACTGCTAGATTTCTGAGTCAGAGGTGACTAAAATCTCATCTATTTTTTTTTTTTTTTTTTTTTTTTTTAGAATACCATGCAATCCTTTTACATCTTAGAGAATATTTGGACAAAAATTTGGGAAATATACACATGAAATATTGATTCTTATTTCTGGTGAGTAATCAAGTTAACCCTATTGGTAGAATGAGGTTGAGATAATTAATAGGTGGATTTGCCAAAATGAGTAAATGAATCCATTACAATACATTATGTCACAATCCTATCTCTGCTACCATCATTTAAAAATAAAAATAACATTTAACAAGTTCTGTGCCCCGAAGTTGAAAATAGAATGTTATAGAGTTGTCATTATTTCTTCTCTGGGAAGGATTGTGACTGATAAGATAACTATTGCCTAAACTATTTTAGTATGTGGAATTGGCACAGATAAATTCTCTGCTCTATGTACTAATTACAGTAATTTGATCATTATAATGATTATAATTTCATATTCACTTTATATGAGATAGTCTCTTAACACTGCCTGTCATATCATAGTAAATTTGCTTGTAAGATTCTTTTAGGGGGAAACTATTATATCTTATCAACAATGTCTTTAGCGGCTTAATTATGATATGCCTTCAGGATTTTTATACACCTCTTGTAAAGCCTGTTTTCTGAATGAGATTGTTATATTTCTAAGAGCTGTGTCAAGACACTGTTTTAAATAGTCAGTTGGATGTCTAATATAGTTATAGGAAAAATTATTGAAAACAACCTGAAATTCCAACAAGGAGGTACTTATTAAATTAATAATGGCATATCTCTGTAATTGAATATCAGATATTTACAAAAAGAAGGAGGAAATGCTGTATATTGATTCAGACAGATTACCAAGGTATACTCTGGAATGAAACCAACAAGGTACAAAATAGTGAATATAGAACATATTTTTATATAAAATGGGGTGTGTGCTCAACATCACTCAGCATCAGGGAAATACAAATCAAAACCACAGTGAGATACCACCTCACGTCAGTGAGAATGGCTAAAATTAACCAGTCAGGAAATGACAGATGTTGGCGAGGATGTGGAGAAAGGGGAACCCTCCTATACTGCTGGTGGGAATGCAAGTTGGTGTAGCCACTCTGAAAAACAGTATGGAGGTTCCTCAAAAAGTTGAAAATAGAACTACCCTACGACCCAGCAATTGCACTACTGGGTATTTACTCCAAAGATACAAATGTAGTGATCCGAAGGGGCATGTGCACCTAAATGTTTATAGCAGCAATGTCCACAATAGCCAAACTATGGAAAGAGCTTGGATGTCCATCAACAGATGAATGGATAAAGAAGATGTGGTATATGTACACAATGGAATAATATGCAGCTATCAAAAAACCCAAAATTGCCATTTGCAATGATGTGGCTGGAACTAGAGGGTATTATCCTAAGTGAAATAAGTCAATCAGAGAATGACAATTATCATATGAGCTCACCGATATGAGGAATTTGAGAAACAAGACAGAAGATTATAGGGGAAGGGAGGGAAAAATGAAACAAGAAGAAACTAGAGAGGGAGACAAACCATAAGAGACCCTTAATCTCAGGAAACAAACTGAGGGTTGCTGGAGGGGAGGGAGGTGGGAGGGATGGGGTGGTTGGGTGATGGACATTGGAGAAGGTATGTGCTATGGTGAGAAAATAAATTAAAAAAAATAAATAAAATTGAGTGTGTGTGTGCTTGTGTGTGTGTGTGTGTGTATGTGTGTGTATCCTTATTTGTATTTTCTTGCATTTTCAATCAGGGAAGACTCTGGTAGGGCACATAGGAAAGTAATACAATGGTTTCCTGACGTGAGGGGAGGGGTATGTGTGGAACTAAATGAGTGGTAGATGGGGCTGAAGACAGACTTTTACTATATTCCTTCCCTTAGAATCTCTGTTGGTGGCTCCTGGGGTGATGAAAATTTTTTGATATTCACTCAGCCCACTACATCAAACTATCTTTCATTTCTTTTGGATTTTGAGTCATACATATGAAAATCTTTACCTGTTGTCATTTTATCACTTATGTAACTTTTTGCAATTAAATATTTGATCCATTTGTAATTCGCTATGGTGCATATTATGGGAAACAATGGTTATCCAGTTGTCTCAGCATTATTTACGAGGAGACTGTCATTTCTCTATTGATTGGACATGTTACCTTGTTCACATGTTGAAACCCCTCAGTATTCTTGAACTTTCTATTCCATTACATCTGTTTGTCTATGTATATGCTCCCATGATTTAGTTACTTCGACTATCTGCTTAAAAATTGATAGGTCTGGTTTTTTCCTCATTATTCTTTTTCAGAGGTTTTCTGGCATTTTAAATATTTTTAAGGTATAATCTTTCAAAATTAGATTGTCTAATTGAAAATGTTGGTATTTATTATGCTAAATTTATCCATTAACTTAAGGAGAATTGATAAACTTCTGATGCTGAATAGTTTTCCAGTTGGTTCTCTTGGACTTTTCAAGTGTATAATCATATTTCTTACAAATAGTGATAATTCTACCTTCTCCTTCCCATTTCACTTGTCTCTAATTTCTTTTTCTCATCTAATTATAATGATTAGTTAAATATGCTCCTAAAAACTCTGCAAAGACTCACCAAAGGAACAGTTATAGCAAGAGAATCTGGGTGAAATTCCTACCCATTTATATAAGGCATTGTTTTGAATAACTGTTTTGGCTATATCAACATGATCTGTTAAAGATTTTTCTTGATGCCTTATTTCTAAGAAATGGGAAATGACTTCGCTTATTATTAAAACCATCTTCAGTATATTAAACTGGAGCTTTCCCTAAAGGCTAGTTTGCAGAGTCATGATTCATCTGACATACTGTAAGGAAATATACATAGACAAAAGAGAGATTTTAGCAACTGACTGGTTAATCTCTCTTTTCCCCCAAGCCAGGTATATTGGAAATGACTGAAGTAAAATGTGTGGTTTACGTCCTACTCCCCAACTCCTGTATGTCTGGATTCAACTCTCATATTTGAACATAGTCATGCCAAGTTTAAGAATGATCTTCCTCAACTATGGTAGCAAGATTGATTGTCTGGTGTGTTGCATGATGATCTGTATATTTTATATTTAAATCTAAAACTCCAGTAGACAACTCAGGGCTGAATTTGGTCCCAGTATGAAGCAAAAGATATTTGACAACTAAATGGAAAGGATATCAACCAAACTAAAGTTTTCTGAATTTAGAGATTTTTCATTCAAGAAGTGAAGTGTTAGTAAATACTTTTGAAAATCCAAGGCTAGAATTGCCAGTCACAAGAATGGATTTCCACAATCAAAATTTACAAATTTTCTTACTGACATTTACCTTTAGCATATTTGCTAGATGAAGGATTTTGTTATGAAAGGAAAGGAACAAAGGGAATGACCAAAGACTACCAAAGTTAAACAGGACATTGTATACAGACAAATTAAACACACACACACACACACATACGCACACACACCCCACATCTCAGGAGAGCCTCCTTATAAATCAACAGTCACTTGATTTACAAATCAAGTGTCCCCTTAGCTTCCAGGGGCCACAAAGGCCCATGCTCTGGCTTGAGGAGCCCTGAGTTTAGAAGGAGTTAATCTGCTTTGAACCTCTTGAAGCTCCTTTCTGGACCAAATAAAGATCAGTAAACCTGCCAGAAAATAAGAAAGCAAGCTCAACATAAGACTTCCCAGTTTTGTGTTCTAACAGGGTAGTCCAATCCCCTACCTAGTGTAGCTGAGCAAAGAGAAGTGGCCATTTGGAAAGGCTGATGAAAGTTGACCTCTAATTCTAATTGTCACACTTAGCTAAGCTAACTCTAACTTACAGGTCTACAGGAAACAGGCAGAACAGAGCATCCATTCAATCATGGAAATCCACCAGCATATGTCACCACAGCTCCCTAGGATGAGTGTTTTTTACCCACTATGTTTACCAACTTGGTAACACTGAGGCCATCTCTCAATATCAGAGAGTTTACATTTTGACCTAGACTTCCAATGATGAATAGCAGGTGATTTCTACCAGGTGAAAATCTTATATACCTATCCTAGGCTGAGGGTAAAAAATCCTGAACAAGAGCCAAAAGACACATGAACTAGATTATATATGTACCCAGAAGAATTTGTAAATCAAGTGACTGCTGATTTGTAAGGAGTTTCTCTTGATGTGTGTATGTGTGTGTTTTGTGTTTCACTTGTGTGTATCAATGCCATATGATGCCAGGTTTTGTAAATTACCAAATATATAGTCATAACCTATTGAAAAGACTAAATATTGGCTTGGAGGCATTGGCTGAACTTTACCATTTTTCTTTTTATAATTAGATTTTTTTAAACTTAGTCCCACATGCCGCTACTTTTAGCACGATGCAGCAGGGTCTAGTTAAGTTATGCTATATGCTTTTCAATTAAGCCATAACTTTCACATGTGCATTTTGTTGTGCTCACTCAACATTAAATAAATGGATAACACCTGAATAAATTCAGAGCCCCAGAGTACACCAATTCTTGGAACTAATTTACCAGTGAGAGGTTTTTCATTTTAGTTTAATCAAGAGTGTTACTGAATTGAGGTAAAGCAGAAATGACTTAAGTACAATCTCTACAAACAGGTAATAGTAAAATATATAATAGTATTTATGACTGGTTGACCCATTTCTCAACCCGTTTAAGTCTGGAAAGATACGTAATAAATTTGAGTCCAGTTTATGTACTTGGACTATTCATATATACAGTAAAGCTCTTTCATAAAGCTTCTTATCAGGGGAAATGTCTTAGAAAGGAAATGGAAAATTATGGGCATGGAGATAGTACATAAGATTTCTAGCCTCCCATTTTACCATTATATCTCCTTATTTGTATTAAAAAACACATCTACTGACAATGACACTATACATGCATGTAAAGTGTCAAGGAGACATATATCCTCAGCAGTTCCTGGAACGCTAAGAACTCCATGGCCTTTCCCTACTGCTGGTGTCATTTTTCTTGTAGCTCTTTCTTGGGAAAGCTGAGTGGCAATAACAATAAATATGACATTCCTCATTTTTGAAAGCTTTCACACTTGGTTAGGTATCTAGTATGGGGACTCATACACAGAAAGCACTGAGTGAATATTGCTTAATAATGATCACTCCCAGGGCGCCTGGGTGGTTCAGTGGGTTAAGCCTCTGCCTTCAGCTTAGGTCATGATCTCAGGGTCCTGGGATCGAGCCCCGCATCGGGCTTTCTGCTCAGCAGGGAGCCTGCTTCTCTCTCTGCCTACTTGTGATCTCTCTCTGTCAAATAAATAAATAAAATCTTTTAAAAAAAATGATGATAACTCCCTGCCAGATAAAATTAACCATTCTGCATGATGTAGATGCTGAAAAATTGGTAAAGAGACTGTGTAATTCTGAGAAAGATCTAGATTTTCCATCTTCAGTCTTTGAACCACTTAGAGGATTCTTGGTAAAAATGAAAAATCCTATCTCATACCTGAGATCCTGTGATTTAGAACCTCTGAGTGTAGGAATTTTCATTTTTAATACTTTTTCTAGTGATACTCCCGTATCACAAAATTTGACAACCACTAACCATTAAATCTTGGATTCTTGAAAGAGTATTTCTGAATATGTACATGTGCATTTTCATCTAGACCACTAGGAAGGAAGACTACAGAAAAGATGATTTTCGATATTAGATTCTGAATTCTTGATTTAAGTGGTCAAAATAATACTGAGTACATAAAGTCTTAAGCTATGCCTGTAAAATTCTTGAAAACTCAGCAGAAAATTGAACTATTCCCAAAGGCAAATATCTGGCTTTTGAGGAAGATCTGGGATTTTTTTTACTATTCATTTTTTTTTATCGATAAGCTTCATAATAAGTGAACAAAGAAAAGTTTTTGAGTTAGTTGACTACTGGAGAGGTCAGGAAGAAAAGACAACATATACAGAGCCCAACTTTTTACTTCTTTACCATGAGCAGCAGGAGAATGTGTGCAAGGTGTATGTAGCTGCAAACATTTTAGAATTAAGTGTAACATAAAGTAGCATAAAATTACTTCTCAAATATAAAAAGCAAAGACAAAGCCCTAGTAAGAAGATCTGGGATGGAAGAAATGTTCCCAGCATGAGGGGAGCGATTGGCCACACCAAGAATTCAATTCACACCAAGAAGGAATGAATATATTGCAATGCCTCCAGGAGAGAAAGCAGAGCTTAGGTAAACAATTTTAAAATATGGATGCTTTGTCTGATAATGATGAGCTGTGGTCCCAGTGTAGGTGAGGGTTGAGGACACAGGCACTGGGATATGAATGGTAAAGTCAGATCTAAACTGATAACTATGCTAAAATGCTTAAAGAGATAGCAAAAGAAAAGGGATTAACCTTATGCATGGTTTGAAAATAAAACCTGAAGACGAAAAGGTAAAATAGGAAAACTGAAATATGGAGAAATTTTCTAAAAAAAAAAAAAAAAAAATCAATGAAAGCCATTCTACAAAGAAATAGGAATGACCTTGGTTTAATGAGTTGTCATCTTGGAAGCAAGAGGCTATTTGAATAATCATCTAGAACATTGCAGGACAGTGCTTCTCAAACTGTAATGGGCATATGAATCACATGAGGATCATGTTAAAATGCAGATTCTGGTTCTGGATATGTAGGGTGAGACTTGAGCTTCTACCACATCTAGCAAAGCTCCCAGGAAAGCCAATACTGCTGGCCTGTTAGAGTGCTTTGGATATCAACATTCTAAAGTATTTTCCAAATCTAAGAATCCAGAATGGATTTACCTCGTGGTTCTGTCACTTTCTATGTGTTTGTGGAACTAGTTCCTTATCTTTTCTTTGTCCCAGATCTTCCCATTTGTAAATTGGAAACAATCATAGTTTTGCCTTGCAGGAATGTTTGGAGGATTCGGTGAATTAACGTACATAGAGCAGGCAGGAGAGAGCCTGACACATAATAAATAGTCAATAAGTGTCAGCTTTGATTATTGCTGTTGTTATTATAAAGCTAAAAAGTTGTGAAATACAGAGTGCTTTGACTTTGTTGGATTTCCATCTTCGCTGATGTAATCAGATTGTGTTTGTCTGAAACTGAGCAAGGATGCCTTAGAGTTTCTCCTGCTCACCGCCAACTTCAGTTGTGGCCTAAGGTCATTTTTAGGTTTTGCTAAATTCCAAAGGAAATGAAATCTGCAATGACTCCATTATGCAAATAATAGTAATGTTGAAGGAACAGGGGAATGGATTTCTAGAGACCGAGTTTTCAGTCCTGCCTCTGATTAGCCATGTAAACTAATAGTGTTCTCCCAAACCTAACAATCCCACAATGCAGGAGAACATGTGCTCCTTTTTACTTAGCTGACTCAAACCCCCAGGACATCTTTCATGGATTGGTGACCTAGCCATAGACTTCCAAGAAACAGAGATTGCCATCATTCTTTGGGCCCCACATGCTCTTCTGGACTCTAAGTTATTCACTATACTATCCATTTTCTCTGACTTCTGGCTAAATGCCCCATTCCTAGTGATGAAGAACTCTTGGCACTCAAGGTAATATCAAAGTCAAAGGCTGGGAACCCTATTTATTGGGTTACTGTGGCTTAATGGAAAAGATATGACTTTTTTTTTTAATTTTTGGTAACCTTACTCCCCAAATGTCTTAGCTAATTAAGAAAAAAATCTAAATTTTTAAATGAAAATTTACAGTTCACTTAGTGTGTCACTTCCAAAATGCAATTTTAATCTAAAAAATAGTTTTACATGAATGATATCCAGGAAATAGAATAAGCATATGGTAAATCATTAAGTATTTTTTGAATTCCTACCATGATGTCAGCACTGTGGCAATATGGAGACTATAAGAAGTGTAAACCACTGGAGTTTAACATATAGCTAAGATGCTACTACTTACATATATGGAAAAATTAGTCAGTTTAATATGGAGGTGAGCAGAACTGGCTCTGGCTCTGGGGGCCACAACTTCCTTAGCAAGCACTTTCCCCTTTCTGTCTCTCCCCCTCAGAACGTCCATTCGCCTTTCCCTACTCAGCTTTTTCTCCCCCTGACCCCGTAACACTTCTAACATACTATAAAAATTGCTTACATAATATTAGATTCATTTTCTCTTACTGTTTCCCTCCACAAGGATGGGGATTTTGCCTCTTGTTTCTTGGTGGATCTCTTGTGTGTAGAAGAATGCTTGGAAGCACAGTAGTGTTTAAGAACAAGGTTCTGAGTGATGGCATGATTCATTAAAGAGACCAATATTAAGTTTGAGCCTGCATTTCACAGCTCATAGACCTCCTGTGTTCCTAACACACAAAAGAGGCCAGCAGAAAATATTTTAAAACTGACTAATTTGTACAAACTATATTTGTTAATCTCTGCTCAACAACACTCAGGATTTTGGCCTTTATTTCTTTTGGCATCTAAAAATTAAGCTGACCCAAAGACACAAAGTGATGAGAATAAATTATAGATCATTACTGCACTGACATTCCGAGAGGAAATGAAATCCACAAGGACTCCTTTATGCAGATAATAGTAACTGTGAAGGAACATGGGAATGGATTTTTTGAGATCTAGTTCTGTGTCCTGCCTCCAATTAGCCATGTAAACTGATAGAATCTCTTGATCTCAGAGTTCCAAAATCATCAGTTGAAATATGAAATTATTTCTAAATGATAACTAAACATATTTGACTTTGACACCTAGCTTTTTTGACACTAACTCCATTTTGCCCACCCCATCCCAGTAACCCCCATTCTATTAATAGTTCAAGTTTAAGGAGTTAGAAAAGACATAGATGAACAAAGGAAGAGAATAATGCCTGATGGGAAACACTCACTGTTATTATCATTATAACCAAGATCATAAATATAAATTCAGGTAAAGAATCAGATTTCTGATAGTTCTAACCTGGTTCTACTTTCCCTCTACAAAACACCAGAAAAGCAAAAAAAACAAAAACAAAAACAAAACAAAAACAAAAACAAAAACAAAAACAAAACCTTGAAAGTCAGTTTAAAAGGCCCTTGAATAGCAAAAATAGTGCCATGGCATTTATCCTCTAGGCCTGTTTGGTAACTTCAGACTCTCACTCAGACTCTACTTGTTGCACACATATTTCATCTGGGCTAGAATCTTTTTTTTTTCCCCTCAGCCCAAAGGAATGAGAAACAGCAAATTTTTAAATGTTACCAACGGGGCACATCTTGTCAGAATAAATAACTTAAAGCTGATAAGAATTAAAGACAGTCTGTCATTCAGAGATGAGATATTGTTAACACGTTACATTAGCATCATTAGATTATAATAAATTTTAAAATGATTTTCTGACAATGATCTTGACTTCACAAGAGTAGATTAAATTATATTGACCACCTTGTGTAAGAAGGCAAGACATATTTCTGCTAGAAGGGTTTCCATTAACAATAGTTTATATATGGGTGCCTGGGTGGCTCAGTCGCTTAAGTGTCTGCCTTTGGCTCAGGATATGATTCCAGAGTCCTGGGATGGACCGAGCCCTGCATCCCTGCATGGGGCTTCTTGCTCAGTGGGGAGCCTGCTTCTCCCTCTATCCTCCCCCACCCCTGCTTGTGATCTCTCTCTCACTCTCGAATAATAAAATCTTAAAAAACAAACAAAAACACAGTAGTTTATATGTAAACACTTTTGTTCGAGGTATCTGAAAAGACCCACGCATCTCAAACTTTTATTCCCAGGTAATGTTAGATAATGAGATACATTGTATTATCTCTTCTTAAATTTCTCTGGTAATTATTAATAAAGATATTTTGGGCACTCCTCTTATATCAACATGTTTTCTCTTTTTTCAGTATATGTTGGCCAGTGTGGGGACCTGCAGTGTAAAAACATAGGTCCAGATATTGAATAATCTAGGAATAGATGGATAAGTCAGATAAAGAAGAAATCGTTTTGAGTGTGGGTTTTGGAGATGGCCTGATCTGGATTACAAACTCATGCTTACTTAATACCTCTGCTACTCAGTTTCCTCATCTGTAAAATAGTGATTGTAATACCTATGTCCAGAGATGTTATGAGGATTAAATAAAATATATATGCCAAGCACTTAAATTTACAGCCTGAAATAGAGATAGAGATACCAGACAAATGTTTGGCGGGGAATGAATAAGCTGGTTTATCCCAGGCAATTTATTTATAATCTTTTGTTGCTTTGTCTGTAAAATGGGAAAAATAGTGCTTAACTTCATTGAGTTTTTAAAAATTAATCACAAAAAATTAATATGCTAATGTACATGGGACATAAGGTATCCCCAGAATACCATAAAAACCTAGTAAATTATATTCATTAGAAATACTATGTTTTAGCAATGAGAAAACAAATGCCAAGGTACATAGTGTAATGTGAGTTCAGAAAAAGGGCAGACCAGTGTGAGTAGAAGTCAAAAGGGAAGGCTTCATTTAGAAGGTGCAATTCTGAATCATTGTCATATACCTCTCAGGGGTCCTGATTGAGTTCTGCCTCTCTGTCTACTCTCACAGCCCCTTGTGACCAGCTGTCCTGTACCCAGTGAAACAGAAGGTGCTAGGAATCAGTTCGCTGAAAAATCTAAAAGGAGGCACACACATTCAGGGCAGGGCTGGTGTGAAACTTACCAGTGGCCTCCGTGTTCTCTTGGCAAAGGGCAATAAAGCAAGAACAATTGTTTTTTTGAACATTACCTCTGCAAAG
This sequence comes from Potos flavus, assembly GCA_028534135.1. Lineage (NCBI taxonomy): Eukaryota > Metazoa > Chordata > Mammalia > Carnivora > Procyonidae > Potos > Potos flavus. Next base: position 47,985,161 of record CM052892.1, on the reverse strand, counting down.
GCATTCCTTTGTCTCTTTGGTATTCATCTGCTTCAGTTATGTAGTTCACATTTGGTTCCTTGGTTTTGTTTTTGTTTTTTTGTTTTTCCAACTGAATATATATATATATAAATAGATTTTCAATTGGAGCCAGAGATCTTGGATTTTTTTTTTTTCCCCTGAACTACTGAAAGTAGTTCTTTTTATTTTTTCCCCTGATGATATAAGTGGCACATGCTCATGGTAATTAAATCAGTCAACAGAGAACATCTGAGGAACATGTAAAGATTTTTGGAGATTTCTGCCATGAATCAAAATTTCTTTCTTTTTTTTTTTCTTTTCTTTTTTTTTAGAGAGGGGGCAGGGGAAGAGGTACAGGGAGAAGTAGAGGGAGAATCTTAAGCAGGCTCCACACCCAGTGCAGAGCCCAAAGCAGGGCTTGAACTCAAGACCCCGAGGTCACAAGCTGAACTGAAATCAAGAGTACATGCTTAACCAACTGAGTCACCCAGGTGCCCCCAAATCAGAATTTCCTAAAGGGAAGTAACAAGGGATGAGGCTTCATGCAAAAATCAATGATAATTAACTTCAATCACCCAGAGCAGCCAACATAATCTATCTAAAATACAAGTTGGGTCATGCCATTTTCCTGTTTAAACTCTCTCTTTTTTGTATTCTATTGCTTTTGCAAGAGTATCTGTAATCCTGAGCACAATATGTGAGGCTCTTCATGATCTGAGTCTTGCCCAACTGGTTATTTCCCAGCATTCTCCCTACACTAAGAACTTTAGGTTCTAGCCACAGAGAAGTACTTCATATTCTTTAATTCTTAGCTTTAAAGCCCTTTTCACTTCTGGATTTTGCATAATGGAAAACTGAGCTCACAAGCACCCTCTCACTACAAACACATACAAATGCTGGCTAAAATATAACTAAAAGCATTAAATGCTGGGCTTTAAAAAAAACAAGACAAAATTTCCGAGTCCCAGAACCTAAGAAGAATTTGAAGTCAGAATTGTTAACATCCTGAAGCCTAGGATAGTGGACATGGATAGAGGCCTACTAGTCAAGTAATAAGGGCTAATAATCCACAAAGGAGCAGGAGATGCAGCCTCGAAAAATGAAGAACAGAGAAGTAAAAATAGAAAATGAAGAAAATTTAAGGAAAAAATAATTAATCCAAAGAAATACAAAAAAGAAGAAATAAAAAATAAATGCATAGGCCAAATGCAAAACAATGACCAAAAAGGTAAATTCAAACCAAATGAGATCAGCAATGTTATTAAGTATAAAGGAGCTAAATTAAAAGGTAAAGATTATAAGGGGCACCTGTGTGCTTCAGTAAGTTAAGTGTCTGCCTTCAGCTCAGGTCATGATCTCAGCGTCCTGGGATCAAGCCCCATGTCAGGCTCCCCATCCATCAGGGAGTCTACTAGTCCCTCTGCCCCTCCCCCTGCTCATGTTTTCATTCTCTCTCTCAAATAAAAATAAACCAAATCTTAAAAAAAAAGAAGAATGTAAGACTCTTTTAAATAGAAAAAAATTCATGTCCTATTTAAAGTAAGTGCTCTTTTAAATGTAAGGTCACAGAAAAATGGATAGAAAAAGACATACTAGCACTAACCAAAATTAAGTTGGTGTGATTATATTAAAATCAGATGAAATAGGATACTTTTTTAATTATTTTATTAAGCTATAAAACACATACATTAAAATTCACATTTTTTTTACTGTACTAGTTTGTGGGTTTTGACAAATACATATAATTTCTAATCACCACCATAATCAAGATAGCAAACAGTTCCATCACCCACCTCCTTCCCTAAATATGCCACTGGCCTAACCCTTTACAATCAACTCTTTTCCAGTAGCTTGTGGAAATCACTGATCTGTTTTATATCCATATAATTTTGCTTTTTCCACAATGTAATATAAATGGAACAATACAGGGTGTAGACTTTGAGACTGACTTATTTCACTTAACATAAAGCATTTAAGATTTGCCCACACCGTTGTGTGCATTACTTGTTCATTTCTTTTTATTCTGGTAGTACTTTGTTATATAGATGTACCAGAATTTGTTTAACCAGTCCCTAGTTCAAACATTTGGATGGCTTCCAGTTTTGTGCAATTACAAATAAAGTCACTATAAACATTCACATATAAGTTTTTGTGTGAACATAAGGTTTCAGTTCACTTGAGTAAATAGCTAGGAGTGGGATTGCAGGGTTGTATGATAAATGTATTTTTAACTTTATAAGAAACCGCCAAATTGTTTTCTAAAGTGTCTGGGCCATGTTGCATTCCCACCAGCAATGTGTGAAAGTTCCAGTTACTCTGCATCCATGTCAGCAATTGTTAGGGTAAGTATTTTAAAACATTTTATCCATTCAAATAGGTGTGTAGTGGTATCTCATTGTGGCTCTAATTTTCATTTTCATTTTCCTAATGACTAACTTCCCTAATCTTTTCATGTGCCATTTTGGTCAAATATCTGTTCAAATGTTTTGCCTGTTGCTTAAGGTTTTCTTTTCCTTGTTATTGAGCATTGGAGGTTCTTTACATAGTCTAGAGATAAGTTCTTTATCAGATATGTGATCTATAATATTTCTCTGCAGCCTGAGGCTTAGCTTTTCCATATCTTAATATATTAATCAAATGTATTCATTTTTTATAGACCATGCTTTTGTTGTTCTGTTTAAGAAATTGTTGTCAGCCCCAAATAGCAAGAATTATTTCCTTGCTTTTTCTAGACATTTTACAGCTTTAAATATTAGACAAAGACCTGTCATTTATTTTTAGTTAATTTTTTTGCATAGATACGAGGTATGGACCAATGTTTATAGATATATATATATTTTGTGTATGAATATTCTAATGGTTTCAGCACTTCTGTTTATTTTTTTTAAGACTTTACCTTCTCTGCTGAATTATATTTGCCCATTTGGACAAAATCGTTGTCTATAGCTAATTTTGGATTCTATCGATCTTTTTATCGACCTTCTTCCAATATAACACTGTTTTGATTTCTGTAATTTTATAGTAAGTCTCAAAATCATGTAGAGTGACATAAATATGATGTAAAATAGAGACCTATAACTGATTAATGAATTGAAAAATTCATACTGCAAAACTTGTCACCTTTTTCCACATTAGTTTTATGGCTAGTAAAATACCAATAATATTTTCCTTTTATTGATCTTTCATTTTTTTGTTTTTGCTTTTTTAAAAAGATTTTATTTATTTGAGAGAGAGAGATAGTGAGAGAGAGAGAGAGCATGAACAGGGAGGAGAGGGAGAAGCAGGCTTCCCACGAACAGGGAGCCCAATGTGGGGCTCGATCCTAGAACCCTGGGATCATGACCTGAGCCAAAGGCAGACGTTTAACCAACTGAGCCACCCAGGCGCCCCAAGGTCTTTAATTTTTTGAAACATGATAAATTGCTTCTAAAATGTTTATATGAAATTAAAAGGTCAAAAATAGTCTAGACAACTGAAGAAGAAGAAAATGTTAGGGACTTGCCTTCCCATTTATCAAAATTATAACAAGGGTACAGTAATTAATAAACTATATCACTCACATAGGGAGAGACAAATAGATGAATGAAACAGAGTAGATAGAAATTCCCAGAAATAGACTCAAACATAAACAGACCGTTAATATGACAGATGGCATTATAGATTATTGGGGAAAAGATGGGCTTTTCATAAAAAAGTTAGGACAATTGGCTATTATGTATAAAAATGAATTCAGACCCCTCTTCACACCAGATATAAAATTGACTGCAGGTTGATTAAAGATTTTAAGCAAATACAAAATATTAAATCTGCTATTATACAGAATATCTTTACAAATTTGAGGCTGGGAAATTTTTCTTAAGCAAGTCAGAAAAATGCACAAACCAAAGAAAAGGATAGATAATTTTGATGACACCGAGATTAAGAACTCTTTCCTAAATGAAAATAGAAGGAGACCTAAAATAAAAAGCACAAACTTGGATAGATATTACAGCACATATAACTAACAAAATACTCATGTCCTGAACACTTAAATAAATACTAACTCTCAGGAGAACAATGGGCAAACCACTTATACATGCATTTCACAGAAAATATGAATATCCAATAAATATAGGAAAACTTGCTTGACCTCAGGGAAGAGTAAGTTAAAACCACAATGTGTCATCTTTACATACCCACTAGTAGGGCAACATTTAAAAACACCGGCATGGCTAATCATTGGTGAAAATGTGGCTCAATGTTGAGTTCTCACGCTTTACTGCTGAGCATTGGCACAGTCACATACTCTAGTAAAATTGAGACTGAACAATCTAGTCCTATTCACATACCTTAAAGAATTCTTGCAAATGTGCATCAGAATACATAATCCATAAAAGTAGTATTATTTTGTTTATTATTATTATTTTAGCATCTAAATTCAATTAGCCAACATAGAGTACATATTTAGTTTCAGCTATAGTGTTCAATAATATATCGGTTGTGTATAACACCCAGTGCTCACCACATCATGTGCCCTCCTTAATGCCCGTCACCCAGTTACCCCGCCCCCCACTAACCCCCCCTCCTGCAAACCTCACTTTGTTTCCTAGAGTTAAGAGTCTGTCGTGGTTTTTCTCCCTGTCTGAGGATTTCCCATTCAGTTTTCCCTCCCTTCCCCTATGATCTTCTGTGCTGTTTCTTATATTCCACATATGAGTGAAACCACATGATAACTGTCTTCCTCTGATTGACTTATTTCGCTCAGCATAATACCCTCCAGTTCCATCCATGTTGATATAAATGGTAAGTATTCATCCTAAAACTATGGAACGCTTCACAAACGTGTGTCATCCTTGAACAGGGATCATGCTAATCTTCTATCATTCCAGTTGTAGTATATGTGCTACCAAAGTGAGCATATAAAAGCATTATAAGTAACAGCAGAAAACTAGAAACAACTTGAATGCCCCTCAAGAGTAGATTGTATAAATAAATTATAATACATACACACAATAGAATATCATACAAAAGTGAAAGTGAATAATGATAGCCTTGCAGAGCAACATGCCTGAATTTCAAAATTGTAATACTGAGGAAAAAAAAATTTACCAAGAGTACTGTTTGTGTGATTCCATTTGTATGAAGCTTTGCAACAAGCAGAACTAAACACTATATTGTTTAGGATACCTATATATGATACATACACAAAGAAAATCAAGTCAATAATTACCACAAATGCTATGCTAGTGCTTATTTTTTTGGGTAGTGAAGATAATATGCTTGAAGAAGAAGATTCAGGGGCTTTAAAAATACTGTCATTGTTCTATTTTTTAACCTGGATAGTATTTACAAGGGTGTTTGTTTAATTATTCTTCTAAAAACTACATATTTGTATACATCGGCATACTTTATAATAAAAAATTAGGAAGGAAAGAGTATGGTCAAAATTTGACATCCATTCATAATGTAGCAAAAATAAAATTACTGCAGATATCATTCTTGACGAAAAAAAAAATTTGTGGGGGCTCCTAGGTGGCTCAGTAGGTTAAGTGGCTGCTTTTGGCTCAGGTCGTGATCCCAGGATCCTCAGACTGAGCCCTGCATCCGGCTCCCTGGTCGGCGGGGAGTCTGCTTATCCCTCTGCCCTTCTCCCCACTCATGTTCTCTCTCTCCCTCAAATAAATAAATAAATAAACTTTTAAAAAATTGTGGCATTCTCTTTTAAGTAAGTCAAGACAATTGTGCCCATCATAATTATTTGTATTCAACATTGTTTCAAAAGTCCTGGATGAATCAGTGAAAGAAAAATCAAAACAAATGAATATTCACAAGATTAAAAAGGAATAATAAGCCAAAGCATCACTATCTAAAGGTCATATGATTATTTTCATAGAAAATCCAAGTCTACTGACAAACTATTAGACCCAATAAAAAATTCTTCATAGTTCCTGGATATAGGATTAATATAAAAGATCAATAACATTTAATAGACCATTAATAATTTAAAATATATCATTTTTAATACAGTTAAATATTCCACTCAGAAGAGTAATGAGTAAAACATGTACAAGTCCTTCTGTACGGAAAATTTAAAATTTTGTGGGAGGATCTAAAACAAAATTAAATAATAGATACACCGTTTTTATGAATAGAAAGACATCAGGTTAAAGATAAATTCGGTTTCCTTATTCTGACAGTGTTTTCATAGGACACTGATATTAACATTGAAATTCATATGGAAAACTAAAAAGACCAGAGGGATCAGAGACAACTTCAAAGATTGAGAAGGGGCAATTTTCTCCAATAAATTTAGAGATTTACATTTAGAGTGTAAATTGCTTTTCACCTAGTGTCACCTACATTAAGATTCTGTAGGTATATATTGTACTCCTTGGATCCTTCTCAGCCGGCAAGTTTCCTTCCGTATAATTCCATTGCATTCTGTATTTATCTCTATCACGGTATATGTCACAGTGTTTATCAGAGCCCCACTGAGATTTGTGTTCACTCCTTTATCTTCTTCACCGAGCTATGAGTTCACCTTTATATAATCTGATTGCCCCATGGTGCCCGGTTCCTAGGAAGCAGTTAATAGATATCAACCCCTCGTGGTCTTGCACTGCCATTATTATTCCATGGTCAGACGAGCTAATTGTTCCCACTAAATTCTCACCTCGTTCACAAGCTTTGGCAGAGGACTTGAAGGTTTGGTCATTGTCCATACTCAACTTCCTGGGACTCCATTTTAAAGTCATTTCTCCAAGTAACTATGTGTGACTACCTTCATGTTTTCTCTAATATTGAGTACAGACATGCAAAGACATGCGTTACAGAATTTCTCACCTGTAAAGGACCTTAGGTTATATTCTTTCCCTCTTCCTTTTATAGATGAGGAAACGGGGACCCAGGGTGCTCATATAGATATTCCATTTAAAAATGCTTCCAATTGTATTTTATCTATTGTACCATATTTCTACTTTCTGACATGCCTGAAATTAAATGAATTGAAATCTTGAAGGATGATTTGTGATTCCTACAATGACAGAGCCAGGAAATTGATAATACAGAAAAGTATGTAGAAGCTAAAGGGAAAATCGAGTACAGTCTGTGATTTTTAAATATTTATGGTATGTTCTTTTTATCCACTTTTCCTATTTTACAACATATATTTATCCCATTAAAAGTTATTGGGAATTGGAGGAACATCCTTAGGGGACTGTTCAAGAGAATTTCAGTATATAATCGTGGAACTGAAACAAAAATATTCAGTATTTGTGTGCAAGCTAGCCTAAGGCAGTTGTTTATACTTAGCAAAGAGTTATCTAACCTTCTTTGACTTTGGCTCCCTCTTACATTAAAAAATAATTCTGAATACCATTATTTATTTCCTTTTGGTGTCTTACCAGATGAAAAGAGAATTTGAATTCCATGTCTCTTGGCTAGCAGAAAATTCTGGTGTTGGCTTTGAAATTTATACATCCTGTTAGTATTCTTTCACATTCTGAGCAGGTTTTCTATTTGCTTATATAGTATCCCCTTCCACACCTACAAACCTCCTTGTTTTTTTTTTTGTTGTTTGTTTGTTTGTTTAATGTAATTACAGCTTACCTATTTAAAAGTTCAATCAATACCACAGCCAATATATTTCATTTTTTTACTGATATTCTTTGGAAGAAGTCTTTTTAACGGTAACATAATCAACTATTAATTTGAACAGAGAAAGGAATAGTTATTTAAACTTTTTTCAGACCTGCTATTTATTTATTTATTTGGGGGGAGGGGGAGAGAGAGAGTGAGAGGGAAAAGGGCAGAAGGACAGAGAGAAAAAGAATCTTAAGCAGGTTCCATGCCCAGTGCAGATCTGAGAAGGGTGGGGCTCGATCTCACAACCCGGAGACCATGACAGGAGTCAAAATCAAGAGTTGGGCACTTAACTGAGCCAGCCAGGCACCCCCAGACTTATTTTTAAATGGAAGCCTTACAGGCAGAAGATAGGCTTGGCGTCTTTATCTCTGAGAAAGCAACTTCAGTGACAAGAGATAGATTAAAACTTTTAACAAACACAGCCTCACTGAAAATAACAGGCTTTGCTATTAGAAATTAAGGTACAGATCTTTAAAGTGTATGGTCAAAGGAGCTCGCAGAGTAAAAATGCAGTACCAGATATTATCATATGTGATCAAAATCAGTGTGGACAAATTGTGTGTTGATGTGAATAGTAGCTGAGATTTGCAGAATGTGCAATGATACGAAAGAAACTGATGGTCTTTCCAAACAAACAGGAGACAGGAATGCTTTCCACCCCAGTGAAGGCCACAGGCAGATCCCTGGAGAAGTGTTCAGACATTTTTGTCCTGGGGGAAGAGCCATGATTCTTCTTACTGCTTTAGAGAGGAATGTGGAAGTTTGGAGATTTACTTGGCTTTTAGGAAAGAATCGGCATTACATCCGAGAAAGATGATTTAATGAGCCTATCTGCCATACAAATTATAATAATTAGCTGAGGGTGACATGAAATTAAAAATCCAAGAACTAGAAAACGTAGGCACACTTTCATATATAAAAGACTGTGGTTCTATTACTCAAGTTTTTCTAAAAGTCTGCACAGGGTAGATGATAAATACGGCTGCATGAATAATTAATTTTAATCTATTTTCCTTGTTTCTCCTCAACAGGCAAAATTCTTCCTGTAACTTATCAACATCATCCCAAACACATAAAAGAGCATTTTTTAAAAAGCCAAACCTTGTTGCTCCAAATTGAATACACGCTTGACTTTTTCTATTTTCATCTTCATTTTGGTATCGCTTGTGTAAAGTCAGAGACTGAAGTGGAAAAAGAACTGTAAAAACAACACGCTCTTGCTAAATATTCATTTTCTGTAAAGGAATTAGAAGCAAAACCCAAACCAAAGAGTGGGCACACTCGACAAGGCATGCAATGTAGTTCTGATATATTTCGGGCAGTTTGTGAGTGTTTTAGGTGGGAGACGGCAAGAGGAGGAGTATTTCTCTTCTCTCTCCCTTTCATAGAATTTCAACGGCAGATTCATATTTTTGGATGATGTTCAAAATGTACAAAATTAAAAGACTGATAATCTAAGGCCCATCATCTGGAATTTTATTTCATAATCCTTGCCTGAATCAATGATTTTGAAATGTACTTTTGCTGACCCATCACTGTTTCTGCTTATCAGTTCAGTTTACAGCAAATAGGTGAATCATGTATTATTATTTATTTTATTTTATTTTATTTATTTGTCAGAGAGAGAGAGAATGCGAGCACAAGCAGGGGGAGCAGCAGGCAGAGAGAGAAGCAGGCTCCACACTGAGCAGGGTGCCCAATGCGGGACTCGATCCCAGGACCCTGGGAACATGACCTGAGCCAAAGGCAGACACTTAACCAACTGAGCCATCCAGGTGCCCCATGAACCATGTATTGTTATTAGTAGTACATTTTACATGTCTTACAAGATTAATAAGAGGTTAATCTTATTCATGTTTTAGACTTCCTGATGCTCACATTTTTTAAATCATACTCCAAATCCCACAAAATATACCTAATTTTAGATCTTTTTCATGTTCTGAATACAAGGACATATTATTTCCTACCAGCTTGCCCCCAAAGGCGTGGCACTGCTCCGCTGTCCTTTGCATAGAAACGACATCCAGGAGGAAGACGGCACAGATCTGCCCTAGGCAGATGACAGTTGTCTTCTTTTGTTTATTGGTTTATTTTTCACCACACTCCTCCCCGCTTCCTTCAAACTCCCTTAGAACTTTTTCCAATTTTCTTACATGCTATGCAGCATCCACCAGTCTGAAGCAGTCACTCTGCAATTGTTTTAAAAACCTTCCCTGCCTGGTTCAAATTGGCTTTTAAAAGGGTTTTTGACCCTTTAAAGAAAGAGAGAGAGAAAAAAAGAAAGTTGACCTAATTCCAATCATAAAGAGCAATCTGGTTTTGATTGTTGAACAAATTATTTCAGCATAAATGGAGCCCTGATGATGGGAATAGGCATGAGCCAGACTTTTTTATGCTTTCCTTATTTTCCTGTTCTAGCCACAGAAGTCACACGGTCTTAAAGAGAAGGCTCTCTCGGAGGCTGTGATACAAGGACTTTGAGTCCTTTGGTCTAGAGGACACAGGAACAGATAAGTTTCTATTTAGAGTAATTGGAATAAGTAGTTAATTAAAGGCTTCTTGGCCCCTAAGTACAGAGAACAGGCTGAAACGACTCTGCTGCCTCAAGCTTGAAGCACTGCCCATGTGAACGTCAGACAATCTTTATGCGAGTAAGGTGGTCCTATTGGGTTCTCTTTAGGGCTGAGAAGTGAAACTACCTTGTGGAGGTAGTTTAAGCAAGAATAAATAACAATGCTTCATTTATTGTGAGTGTATGTAGTGTGTAGCTGGCTATTTGAATTTCTTCCAGTCTTGCTCTAAATTGTATTTTTCATAAGCAATATTAAGCAAGTTGGGAATTCAACAGTAGTTTTGATCTATACATTAACAGTTACACCCCAGATGGGTAAGGCCAATCTCCTTCACTTTTAATTCTTCAAGACCCTTGACATTTGATTTGTCTTTTAGGGACAGTGGGTAGGCTTTGCTGGAAACTAGTCATTGGGCTATTTAGTATATAGGGTGGTTGATGTTCTATCCAAGCCACTATGAAGTTGGAAGAGCCATGGAATTGTTCCAATTTAAAGTCTTGGTGGGAATGTGTGATTTGACTATGATTCTGAATGCAAATACTATGTGCAAAGGGAAACAGTCAAACCACAAGGGGCAGGTCTTTCTTTGTTTGATGTCCCTTTTGTAATTGTTTGCCCATTCTTTTGCACTCACTTCTTTTTTTTTTTTTTTAAGATTTATTTATTTGAGATAGAGAGCACGCACGCATATGCATGTATGGGGCAGGGAAGGGGGAAAGGGAGAAGTAGGCTCCCCACTGAGCAGGAAGCCTGACTTAGGGCTCGACCCCAGGACTCTGAGATCATGACCGGAGCCCAAGGCAGATGCTTAATGGACTGAGCCACCCAGACACCCCATCTTTTGCATTCACTTCTGCAGACCGTATGGATGCCTCAGGTCTTTCCTACTCAATCTGTCCTTTGCTCCAGTGTCAGGTGGTGTCTGGTCCAGAGCTAGTTCTCAGACATGGGCTGGCCAGAGAGCAAGAAAAAGGAGGAGGTGGGCAAGAACCTCCTTTTTCTCTACCTACCACTGTACTTGACTCAACTTTAGTATTCCCAGTGAGCAGGGCAAGCCAGTGTTTTTCATGGACTACAAGTTTCCTGGCTGAAATGATTTTGGGGAGGCTAGAAACACAGGACCACAAGGGAAATAGCCCTGAGACATGACATGCGGGGAGAAGACATAGCTCCTGCACTCTAGGGTAACAGACCTCCCGTGCTCCTGGAAAACAGGAGAAATGGTGAATCAATCCCAGTCCCAACCGACATACAGGACTGATGGAAAATCCATCCCAGAGCAGAAATCTATAATTTTGCTGTGAAGCAGTCTTGCCCCATTCAGTGTAGGAGGTATATACTTCTACCAGATACAGTAACTGGAGATAGTTCTAATGGTAGCACGCCTAACACTGATTCTCTTTATTGAATGAACATCAAGTGGGTGAGGCAACATTTGAAAGACCAGGGCAAAAGCTGACAGTACTATGAGCAACAATATGGCAGAAGGCATTATCACTGCTTGGAACCAAAGACATCATGTGAGTGGCACCAACAGTTGTGAGTAGAGCAGTTGCCAAGGCAATAGTGAAGCAACAGTGCCATTATTGTGATGAGGAGAGACTGGTTGTTAATCAGGTTAATGGATACAACAATGAAAGTCTGTACCTCCAGGCCCATCCCAACCTGATCTTCTGCCCTTCTCAACCTTCTACCAAATTAGACTGGAGAATAGAAGATGCTAAAAGAACTAGGGTTCCAGCATTTATTCTAATGGGGGTTTATCTGCAAGGAGACTCTACTTTTACCTTTCCATTGTTTCCTTACCCACACTTACTTCTGCTCACCACCTATGGCTTCATTAACATACCAGTTACCTAATTTCCTTAGAAGGAAGCATTCAAATCAAAAATTCTTGCTGGGGCACCCGGGTGTCTCAGTCAGTTAAGCATCTGATTCTTGACCTCAGCTCAGGTCTTGATCTCAGCTCAGGTCTTGATCTCAGGGTCTTGAATTCAAACCTCACATTGGGCTCCACATTGGGCATGGAGCCTACTTAAAAAAAAAAAAAATTCTTGCTGACTCTCTCAAGCCTTGTTTTTCTCAGTTGTTAAGTGACCATTATAAATGATTGTAATAACAATACCAACTTCACAGAAATGTTGCAGAAATTAAATAAAATAATATACATAGGAGGGTCAACACAGCAGATGCTAGCTAACAAAATTGATGATCTCTTTTGTGTGTTATCAAACTCATGTTATTTCATGTGTGTCTTTTCTCATTACTGGTTGCTAGTGGAAAAAACCAAGAATGGAAGTGTGCTGAGGGGTGGCAGAACGAAGTGATAATTTATTGATTATCTACTCTGTGCTAGGTGCTGCTGGAGGTGAAGAGGTACAGCAGGAAATAAGACCTAGTCTCCCATTGATTTTGGGTCCTCATTTAAAGAAGTTTACCACTAAAAATAAAACTTTTCATAGAATGCTTACAAACCAATAATCAGGGAAAGTCGAATAGAATGGAAGCTATTTGGCACAAATAAAAAATGACTTACATAAAACCAAATGAGAATCATTATTCACCAAGGAATAAAATAAATTTACATTATGGAAGTGTAAAGTACAGCGACTCCAAGTATTATGTTAAACATTACAAAAAGAAACATATGCAAAAAGTACTGGTAGAAACTGCAGTCAAACAGTCCTCCTTTCCGATCAGGTATGAAGCAGGTATTAAAAAATCTACTGATAACTAGAGAACAGTTTCAATTTGATTGCAGATACTAAGTAAGGGGTGGAAGCACAGATGATACTTCTGCTAGATAAACACACTCAAATACTCTTTATTTATATATAGTGATATAAATGAGTGTGGACTTGGAAGCCAAGATATACCTGAGTCTGTGTCCTGTAGGACTTTGAGGAAATTTATTTAATGTCTCTGACTCAGTTGTACAATCTAAAAAATGGGGTCATAATAATAGGAAAAAATCATCACAAGTATTAAATACATAGAGCCTCGCATGGTGCAAAGTACCTAGTAGAGTCAATAAATACTAGCTTCCCTTCTCCCTCTCACTTTCTTTCTCTGTCTGCTTGCATTTTCAGTCACCCCACTTCTGCAATACCTCAGAGAAGATGGAAAAGCTGCTTCCTTACTAAAGAGGAACTAAAGCAAAGTCCCACCAGGATTGGATCAAAATAACACTTTCTCTCACATATGATGATATTCATACTTTAAGACAATTGTTACAATCCATTCATTGAGAAATAATCCATTTGCACATGGGCTGATCTGACCTGCTTGAACTCAGGGAAAAAAAAATTCCTCTTTGTATGTAGTGGGCAAATCTGTGAACATACAAAAGTGAGCGTTCTAAAGACATACTGCTCTATTTCCTTAAAATGAGCTTCACTATGTAAAATGAAATTGTCTTAAAGTTTAATAAAAAGGGTATGCTTTTATAAATTGTTCAAGGGGCTTTTAGTTCTAAAAATTATTATGCAGTTGAGTATGCTTTCTCTTAATTGACAAGTATAGAGGCTGAAACAGGGAGTATTTGCTACAGGGATCTAGTTACTTCTTTAAGAGTACAAATATAACTATAAGAAAAAGTGGTCAAAAAAAGGAAAAGTGGTCAAGATGTGTGTACATGCATGTGTGCATGTGTACGTGTATGTGTGTCTTTAAAAAAATTATTCAGATTTTAATTCAGATGGAATGGAGGGGGTGGGTAGGTATGCTGGATTGAAAAGTGACTGTGTTCAGCACCTACCTCAAAAGAGTAATTTCTTCATTTCTTCATACATATTTGAGAATCGCATCCCCACATATGAAAAGGAGAACTAGAACCGTTTACATGAACTTTAAAAACAAAATGCGTGTGTGTAAGTGAGTGTGTGCAAGTGTGGTATCGGAGATGTGTGTGTGCACGTGGAGAGAGAGAGAGAAATAGACAGACAGAAACAGAGTCTCCTGGTCCAGGTGTGGGCCTTTCATTTTTTCCTTACTCCATATTTCTTGGATAATCCCATCCATCTCTATATTTGGACTATTATGCTAACAAATTCCTAGCTGTAACACAAACTGAATTCCATCATCTCTATTTGCAAACCACATTTTTACCTCCAACTCCACATGCCTAAAGTAGAGCTCCTGTGTTTTCCTCCAAAGAAACTCTTCCTGACATAAAAAAGTCAGAGAATTGGCGCTGGAAGGGAAGTTCAGTTTACAAAGCCCAGCCTCCCACAAACCACAGTATAATGCCGCCCAAGCAACCTTACACTTGGTCCTCTGTTTACATTTGCAAAGCGGAGGACCTCATTACTTCACCAGGTAACCCATTACATTAAAAAAAAAAGACAAGACAAGACAAGACATTACCTCACAAGAAAACCCTTTTTATAAGTATGTCTACGAGTAGTTAAGACACAACCATATAGACGGCTGCTTGGCCTCACTCTCAGCTCTGCTCCTTACTGACTAGATGTGATCTCAGACTTGTCACCGAGCTTTCTTGGGCATTGATTGGTTGGCTTCTTTGCAAAATTAGGTTAATAACAGTGTCCATCTGAGAGGGCTTTTGTGAGGAAGCAATAAATTAATACACACTAAATCTTTAGCATATTGGCTGGCCCAGAGTAAGTGCTAAGTGACTATTAATATTGATATTATTATGATTCTTACTAGAAATATATCACTCATAAAGGCATAAAGAATTGTGTGACTCATGTACCCACCATCTAGCATAAGAAACAAACCATAACTAATATAATCCAAGTCTCTGGGTATCTTTTTCTAATCCTCCTTTTTTCTGCTGACCTCTATCCCAGATTTGGTATTCACCATTCCTATGCATCACTTAGGAATTGTGTTAAATAAATACATATCCATAAACTTAAGTGCAGAGTATTGGGTTACATGTTTCTTAACTGCACATAAATGGTATCATATGTGTATACTTTTGCAACTTGCTTTTATTGCTCAGCAATATATTTGTGGGATTTAGCACTGTGAATAAAGCTAGGTCTAGATCACTCATTATCACTGTTGTATTTTATTTGATTGTATAGATATATCACACTTCACTTACTCAGTTCTCTGTCGTAAGGCACTTGGGTTGATTTCAACTTTCTTTCTATTTTTTCCCATAAGAACAATGCTGCTAAGGGCGCCTGGGTGGCTCAGTGGGTTAAAGCCTCTGCCTTTGGCTCAGGTCATGATCTCAGGGTCCTGGGATCGAGCCCCACATCGGGCTCTCTGCTCAGCGGGGAGCCTGCTTCCCCCCTCTCTCTCTGCCTGCCTCTCTGCCTACTTGTGATCTCTCCCTGTCAAATAAATAAAAAATTAAAAAAAAAAAAAAAAAGAACAATGCTGCTAGTCTATTAGATCATTGGGTGGCAAAAAACTCGTCTTATATTTTTCTAAAATTTGCCTCCATACAATGTCCACACATTGTTTCTCCCTCCCTTATAAATCCATATAGGATTCTCACATGTCTTGTATAGTCAGGTCTTCCAACTGCGATTTAAAAATAAGCTCGTGTTATAATATATAAAAACTCTCATTTATTGACCCCACTTTTATTTATTATCTTTTGAAATTATATAAGTAACGCATGCTTGTCATAAAAATTATCCCAACAATATGAAAGGGCATGAATCTAAAAAGTGGAAATCACTATCCTCTACCACTTGTGAATGATTACTGCCCATTAGAGTGTGGTAAACGTTTTTCCAGTCATTTCTGGGCCTGCCCCCATACGTTCAAATATACATGTTTTCTCATGGTCTACCATCTGGGTCTGTCTCCTCTTATAAGGACCTCAGTCATACTGAATGAGGCTTCATCCTGATAACCTCATTTTAATGAAATTATCGCTCTTTTTTTTTTAATGAAATTATCTCTTTAAAGACCCAACTACAGTCATATTCTGAGGTAATAAGGGTTAGGACTTCAACATATGGATTTAAGAGGTAATTGTTGAGTCTTAATAATGTATATAAGCTTTTTAAAAAAGATTTATTTATTCATTTTAGAGAGAGAACAGAGGGGAAGGGCAGAGGCAGATGGAGAGAAAGAAACTAGAGCAGACTCCTCGAGCACAGGGCTTGATCTCATGACCCTGAGATCATGACCTCAGCCAAAACCAAAAATAGGGCACTTAACCAACTGAGCCACCCAGGCACCCCCGTATACAAGCTTTAAATGAGCATTTACACTTTAATTATTCTTTTATAAATGTTGTATTCTACTTGGAAATTATTCAAGAGTCCCAATTATGCACTGGGCCATGGTACAGGCTGACTCAAGTTAGTGTAGTTTGAAATTCTTTGAGCTTGCTTTTGCAAAGTTCATTTCTCCAGCCCCTGTGGTACAATATTTCCCTGCATTTACAGAGCAGATGTGAAATAAAAGATGAAAGTCCAGTGATTTTGAACATGAAGTTATAAATCTTAAATTACTTTCATAACTAGTGGTTAGGAAAATTCTTAAACCAAAGGATAAGAGCATGTATTTAAAATTATTTGACTTAAGATATTTGAGAGCTGCTTGAGTTGAAACCAAAGACATGAACAGTATTGTAATATCTGGAATTTGATGTGTTACTTCATGTTACTTTATGTGAAAGATACTTTTTGAAATTAAAATTTAATAAAATGTGTTCTTGGGTTAACTATGCATAAAAATAGATGGACCAGTTGGACTATTCTGTATATTGAATATGAAGATGTGAAAATGAATTTTGACAAAGTCATTGATGAATTAATACTATTTAAAGTTTAAGGGGGGCACCTAGGTGGCTCAGTTGGTTAAGCGACTGCCTTCGGCTCAGGTCATGATCCAGGATCCCAGGAGCCCCACATGGGGCTCCCTGCTCACTGGGGGGCCTGTTTATCCCTCTCCCTCTGCCTGCCACTTCCCCTGCTTGTGCTCTCTCTCTTTCTCTCTGTCAAACAAATAAATAAAATCTTTAAGAAAATAAAGTTTAAGGAAAAAGCTGTAATATTATTATTCATTCCTACAATAGACCCATATAGAAGTGTAAGCTTTTATAATTTTTTCTAAAAAGTTTGTTAATGTTATGAAAAAGATTCAAATTATTACTTTTTATTTTGTATGAAAATATTTTTTTTTCTTTTTCTTCCTACAGGTATGTTCTGACCATTATTTTAATTCATTTCGTAATTATTGCATAAAATAGTTTTGTCACATGTAGGAAGATGATATTTAAAAGAAGATCCATTCTTCATGTCAGATGTCCTGGTTTTACCACTGCATCTGGTTCACCTTGTCCATTTTTCTTCTTTAACCTTCTTTTATTCATTTTTTTTTAGAGGATGAGGAGGTGCAGAGGGAGAGGGAGAGAGAGAATCCCAAGCACACCCCACACCTAGTGTGGAGCCCAACACAGGGCTCAATCTCACCACCCTGAGATCGTGACCTGAGCTGGAATCAAGAGTCTGATACTTAACTGACTGAGTCACCCAGACGCCCCCTCTTGTCCACTTTTCTACTTACATTTGTTGGCCATGCCAGTTATCAAGCCCATTTTCTCCTCGGAATGATTAGAATCAGAATCTCAGGCCATATTGGTGCTTAACACTATAAAACATTATGATAATTTCATCAAACAAAAATATTTTTATAAAGAGTGCTGTGGTGCTAGAAAAATCAAATAAAAAATCATCACACTTATTATGCTCAGTAACCAAACTTTATGCTTATTACATGCCAAGCACTATTCTAGGATGAAAAATCCAAAGAAAGGTAGAAAGGTAAATACATGTTGTTGTTATTATTATTATTCTCCGGGACCTTCTAATCTAGTGAGGGGATAAAACATGAGCAGATGAGAGAATAGGGTGCATTGGAGAGACCATCTGTTACAGCAACCAAGGACGTGGGTAGAGACAGGTCTTACCACTTTTAGCTTTATGACCCAGGGGAAATCACTTACCTTCTCTATAATATGGGGATGATATTATCTTACTGGTATAGCATAGCTGGAGCACATAGTAGGCATCCGATGACTGGTAGTTAAGCATGAACAAGTCATAACGAAGTAAACATGGAGGAGATAATTAAAAGTTTGGTGCAACAATTAATAATATGGCCCTGATGAATTTCCTAAAAGAAGTACACATGGTAGAAGAGTTCCAGAAGGGAAAGAATATTTGCCATTGAGAGATCTTGACAGGTTCAGGCCCAATGCTAGATTCAGAGCACGCACTGGGGAGTTGGATAGGCATGGGGGCCCGGAAGCACCAAAAAAGCTCTGATTCAGCAAACTGCCCTGAATTAGCACCACCTTGCTAAAACAGCATTTTTTCAATGTTGAATGAAAAAATCTGGACAGAAATGCTCAAATACTGCATGCTTCCTTTATTTAAAATACACAAAAGTCAAATCTCGTCTATAAGACTGGATAGAGTTTATCCTCATGGAAGAGAACCAGGGCTCATAATGTTCGGTTTCTTGAGGAGAGTGTTGGTGACATGGGTGTCTTCCATTTCTTGAAACTCATTAAGCTGCATTTTTATTCGTGCACTTTTCTATATATAGAATACTCTTTAACACAAAGTTCAAAATACATAAACTTTCACTTAACAATTTTTGAAAACCATAAGGAATATAAGGAAAAATTAAGAAAAAAAATCACCTGTGATCCCGAAATTTAGAATAACTACTGTTAACATTTTGGAATAGCTGCCTCACACATAATTACGATCATCCTAGTTATGCTATTTTACAGCCTCTTTTTTTTTTTGTTGTTCTCACTAAGCAAATATAAGCAAGGAGTTTCCCATGTCAGAGAATATTTTTTTTGAAAACCTAATATATGGATATACCATAATTTTCTTAGTAAATCTCTTATATTTTGATAATTAGCATATTTCTATTTTTAAATATTTAAATATTGCCACAATGAACTCTTTCATCCATAAATATATTACATCTCTCAACATTTGAGCAAGATAAATTTCTGTAAGTGAAAAAGGTTTTGACACACATTTTCAATCTCCCTTCAAGATTTGAGCTCATCCCACTCATATCCTCAGTAATATTGAAAATATATATATTTTAATCCGCACATTTTGTAGTTGAACACACTTTTTCTTTCAAATGCTGCTTTTTTTAGTCCTGAGCTTGAAACTTGTTTTATGTTATCAGCTATCTCTGCTTCTTTTCTTGGAATGCTTCTTCCTACCCTTGGCCAATTTTCTGTTTTTTGTTTTTTCTTCCTATTAGAGAATTTCACTTCTCTCAGACTTCTCGAAACTTTGCAGTCTCTTGTTGTCCCAACTTAATAGTTCATTCAGATTAAAGCCCAGACTCGACTTGCTTAAAAGAACTAACTTCCTTTTCATCCACTGACTCTTTGGCATGTGATCCCGTTTACGTTTCTGATTTAAGTTGTTAAACTTCTTTCTGGGTTTTAAAAGCTGATAATAAGTAAACCTACCATGGACAAGAGAGTAGCACTTGGTGGTAGAAGCAACGGAGATTGAATATAAACTCCTCAAGTGTAAGGTCATGGAACAGACCTAATTCTCGCTACCATTCCCAACAATCATGATACTTGTCACTCTTAAATGATAATTAAAATTGGTGACCCCAATGTCATAGCATCATAGTTTTAATAGATTGAGCTCTTTCTAGTTAGGTAGAGCATCTGGCTTATAGATGAACTTGCTATTTCTATTTTTTCTAAAAGCCTGTAAAAACAAACCAACATACTTTATATTTCTCCCTTTGCAGTAATGTCCATTGGGGGAAAAAAAAACAACCCACAGCGTATTTTCAACCAAGCACAGATTGCCTGCTGTTTCCTCTTGTCAGGGTTTGCTCTCCCTCTATCACAGTTGTAAGAAGGCTGCGTGTGATCTGTATTTTTGTCCTATCTCCCTGAAAGATGACTTTCACATTCTGCAGTGTGGGAGGACAGTCACTGAGGAAGTCCATGCTGAGAATGCTCAGCCGTGCAGGGCAGCGGAGGGGGCCGATGTCTTTCTGTTTTAGTCTGGATTTTTACTGTGCCCTGTGGCAAGCCTTAGTTCTCCTCTGCTGGTTCTGAACCCTTACCTTTGTTCCTTTTTTCTTTCAGATACTCTTATTGTTTTTTTCCGCTGTGACTTGTGGTGGGCTTGGAGAACAATGTTGCAGGATCATAGAGCTTTTGGGGGAATGTAAATTGCAGGCAGCACTGAGTCCCGTCTGTTTTCTCATCGGAAAGCAGCATTTCAGAGAGTTGAACTGGCACCGGGGCTCGGCAAAGGCACACGGAGTTCAGGAATATTCCCGGTTCCCAGGCCCTGGTTCTGCAGAAGTGGGACTTTCTGAAGAGGGGGCATTTGGAGAGGGAGGGGAGGAGAGCGGCACTTACAGAAGCAGATGCTCCTGGCTTCAGAAGGAAAGCTGCTCTAATCAGAGTTCAGCAGTCTCGCAGACAATCCACAGCTTTGGAGAGAGACAAACAAAACACAGTCTCTTAGTCCGGCGCATAAATGTAAGAGGCTGGTCTTAAGTGTGTGTATGTGCAGGATTCTAGTGGGCTAAAAATGTTAGGCAGAGTTAAAGTGAGGCATTGTTTAGGTTTTAATGAAGCCAACCAATTTTTAACAACAGAAGTTCTGTTGCTGAAAAACCCCCTCCTCGACTCCCCACCCCCCCTTCCCTTCCCTAACACTCCGTTCCTCTGCCCTGCACCTGCTTTCATTTTTGGCTTCTTGGCACTGATGTTCACAGAGACATCAGCTGGCAGTGGCAAACCGCTAAAAGCTCCCCTGCAACGCAGCTCGGAAAATGCCAGCCATTTATCCACTGGTGCGTGCCGGCAGAACGTAAGGTCTCCCTTTCTCCCTCCGACCCCAATCCCCTCAGCCTCCCAGTTTTGCTTCCAAATGACAGTACACGTTCCAAGCCAAGCAGTGGTCTGGCCCTTTGAGTCTCCATTAAGTGTGGCTGCATCTTTATGCTGTGATTATCATATTTTGATCCAAAGGGCGTTGCAGAAAATTTAGACGACAATACTATTTCTTCTATTCAATAAAGAGCTATGGGCCCACAGGCTGATTTCTTTCTCCTCAGCAGATGGTGGGATCGTTTCTTGAGGTCTCTTTGACTTGAAACAGCCTTTTTGTTTTTGTTGCTTATTGAGAGCCAGTTGCCCCAAATTCATTGAATAAAGACATCCACTTTTCAGTTTCAGCTAAGCCCCAATAGATAAATACTGACTTAGAGTTGGGCTGATGGACAAGCTAGAAAGGCAAAGGGGCTGCTCGAAGTTAAGTATTCAGCACAAGGCTTTGCAGTTTCAAAAACGATGGCTTTAAGTTCCCCATTCAGCACAGCAATTCAGGCTGTATACTGAGAAAGTGTGAGAAATCTGTGAGAAATTCGACATATATTTATTTTTCTTGGAAATTAGAGAATATCTTCACAGTGTACACTCTGAAGGGCTTTTGTTTTGTTGTGTTGTGTTTTTAATGATCTAAACCATCTGGGGAGTTGATAAAGAATGTGATTTTCACAAGCTGAGCTAGCAAAGCCTATTGCTAAATCCCAAACCTTTATCCAGCCTACAGATAAAACCAGGGTGGGAGAGCTTCCCTTCCAGCTCCAAAATACTAGGATCCCACGTATGCCAAATGCTTCAGTCTCTGGGTGGTAAGAAAAATAGAGAACTGACTAAGGGAGCCTGGCCCAAACATTCAGAAATGTATGGTAGTTTTTTTGTTGTTGTTGTCCCCCCCCCTCCCCCCGAAGATTGGTGGAGGTCATAGATTTCCAGAAAATCTGTCTGAAAACCGAGCCAGCGTCATATTTTATCTAATGCCTTCTTGGTCTTTTTTTAATTTAGGGACGAGAACTAGCACTTGCAAAAATGTCTTAACCACCTATCTTTTAAACCTAGAGTTCGTCTAAAATCTGTCTTACCAGACAGAACACAGAGAAGGCATTGCAGGGGCTGTTGACTCTGGCAGTCACCTGACGATAATTGTGATCTTATATCAGAAGGGGTGTGTATGTGGGGTTTGTGACATATGACCAGTTAGGATTGTCAAGGCTTATTACATGAGCATTTAATCCAGCAATATGGTTAAGATAGAGAAATCAGAGGGGCTCCTGGGTGGCTCAGTTGGTTAAGCAACGAACTCTTGATTTCGGCTCAGGTCATGATCTCAGAGTCGTGAGACTGAGCCCCATGTTGGGCTCCCCACTCAATGGGGGGTCTGCTTCCTCCTTCTCCTTCTCCCTCTCCCCTCCCCCTGCTCTCTCTCTCTCTCTCAAATAAATGAATAAACAAATCTTAAATAAATCTTAAAAAAAAATAAGATAGAGAAATCAGAAAATGTCCTTCTCAGGAAGAGACCGTAAACTGAAGGTATAATCGTGTCATGGCCTTCAACTTAACCTTCCCGCCCCCAAGTTCCAACTTCCTGTTTTCCGATTATGCACCACAGAGGTACACGAGATAAGCTGGAAAGTTATCTCTTTGTATTCAAATACATGCATGCTGTAAGTTCTCATCTGCTCATGGTGTGTGCAAATGTCTCTAACCAGAAGTCTGATAGCATTTCCAAGTCTTGATTATCAGTTACTATTCTCTATGAAACCTACATGTTAATCAATCAGTCAATCAATATTTCATGCCTATCACACGTTGCCGGCTCATACTTTCCTCAAAAACAACAGATTATGTCAGAAATGTCTTTTACTACTTCTGTTTAAGATGGTTTTAGAGTTAAGAATCCAGTTAAATGTTCGGATGTATCAAACTTCTGCTGAATGGAGCTCCCACCTGGGAGACTAAGGAACAGTTACACAGAACCAATCAGGCAGGTGGGGCTTCAGGTCCCTGCTGTAAGCCATTCACAGGAAATAATCATCGGGTAATAAAGCTTGACAAATGGGGACAGTTTTTAATAGTGATATTTACTTTAGCAGTTGTTGTCTTCTTTCACACAGCCGAAAGGCTACATCATCTCTTCAGCCCCTCACCCTGACTATAACATGCTTCCAACCTAGAAGCAGCTGTAAAGTGGGGAGGGAGAGGGGGTTGACCACAGGACAGCAAATCAGAACCCCCACACCTAAGAGCTCCTTCCAACACTCCCTCCAAGTCCTTGAGCCCCTCCGAAACTCAGCTGCCTCCTCTGCAAAATGGGAATGACCTTCTATTCGCCCTTGGCAACTCACAGGCTTGCTGTAAGACACAAATGAAATAATCTTTATAAACTTCAGATCAGTACACAAACGTTCATTATTGCAATGCTCATTTGTGTTAGAATGCTTTGTGAAACACAAGGCTTCAGGGCTGTGAGGTAAGATAATTACTATTTGCATTACAGTAGTTTTGTCAGTGCCTCCCCAAACCTAGGCTTCCTCCTCTCTTCCCTAATTCAGAGAATGCACCATCCAAAGAGCTGCATGAGTTCTGACACCTCCCAATCCATTACCCATATTCAGTGTATCCCAAATCCCATCGATTGTCACTTCTTCAAGTCAAAGGAATTTAGAGCAGCGTATTGTATTCAGTTCTGACTTTTCAATGGTTTCTAGCTTCATTTTGTTGAATGCATGAGTAAATGTAATGTACACATACTGTTTTATAAGTGTGTACTTTTACTCCATTTTATTTCAAAAGAGGGATTTATATGATACTAAATACAACAAATAGCATATGTCAGAAATAGGCAGGCAATGCAAAGGTAAAAAATGTTAGGTACCTACGTTGGAGCCAAGGGTAAGACTAATACAAGAACATTTGCCATTGATCCGTACTATGGATGGGTCCAAATATAACTGGAAAGACACAAAATATCATGTTCATGGAACAAAGGCAAAAGTATTGTCTAAAAAGTCACATATATTCTGAATATAATTACAGAGAGAAATTTCTGGAAAAATTTTTTAAAAAGGATAGTATGAAATGTAGTGAATAATGCTACAGATGATACCTTTACAGAAGACAGGTAACAATTTCACATGGCTATCGCTTTAAGCACTGTGCTTACTTGGTGTTGGAGATACTAAAATAGGTAAGACAGGCCTTGTTATCAAAGAACCACTGAGACAGATAAATCAACTGTATGCAAATCAGTGCCATTCACTAAGATAAATTTAATTAGAGAAGGAGGATGAGTGGTGCATTGGAACACAGTAAAGGAAGTAATCAGTTCTACTCAGTAGACCAGGGAAGGCTTCTTGGAAGTGATAGCATCTGATCTCCTGTGCTTTTTCAACAAGTACTTATCAGTTGCCAACTATGTGGTATGCAAAGTGGCAGGAGCTAGGATTACAATGCTGAGGAGAACAATGCCTTTGTCCTTACAGGTAGATAAGGCTTTGAACAGCATTTCAGTGAGAAAGGTTCTCTCTTGCTCCTGAGCCATTGCCCATACCTCTACCCCAACCTCAGCTACAGGGAGCCTTTAATAACACTTAGATCCCTCGCTTTCCCCTGCTTTCTGAAAAGGAACATGAAATAATGTCAGGAACTTCATGAGAAGCTCTAGCCACTGTGCAAAGCAGCCAGAAACCTTGGGAAAGGAAGTAGATAAGATATAGGCTTCTAGGAATCCTTGGGGAAGCATCAACTCTGGACAGATAGTTGAAACCCAACTAGGATAAAACAAGGACCTCAGTGTTTGGCATCTAGGAAGGCCAGTAAATATCACTGAACTCTAATTGAAATAACATGCTGGGAACTAGACTTGAACATCGTCTTCTTTTTCTTTTTCTTCTTTTTCCTCTTTTTTTTTTTTTTCTTTTACAGGAAAGGAAAGAATATGCAGTCCAGTTCTCTTATTTTGAAAAACTGAGGAGCCAAGTTAATCCAATGTCAGCAGAAGATATCCTGATTTTTCTAGTGATCAACTCATGAAGTAGTTCTCATTGGGAGCAGCATGTCAGGCCAAAAGAGTCAACATTAGTAGGAAGGAATCTTTTGTTTCTGCCCAAATAAATAATGCTCTGCTGTAACTTCTTTAATGATACCATGTATAATTATTTACTAGATGTAAGAGCAATACTCCTCAGTCAGTATTCCTCAGAGGGTAATAGCCCATGCTATTTGCAAGAAATTGCTTGGCACTGAGGAGGAAGCACAGAAATATTAGCACAGAGACTCCATTAGCGTGATGCCTAAAGAATTAGGGAGACAAGATCCATTCCTGAAACAATGAAACTATATATTAAGATACGCCAGAGCCTATGATAAGTGTTAAATACACAGTATAGACAATAACTCACAGACAAAATGAAAGGTAGCCATGAATAGAGCAGGAGAGATCAGCAAAGATCTTACAAAAATTGGGACCTGAAGAATGGGGAGAGTTTAGATGGATCAGGCAGGAACACTCTAGGTCAGAAGAGGAAAGCTTACAAAGGTGTGGAAAACTGATTTTAAAAATTAACATTTTTTCAAATCAGGGAACCAGAAAATTAACTGTTAACAAAATTGCCAGAGGGCATCTCTTGCTACACACACACTCACTGGAAAGAATGTTCTTGGGAAGTGTGACACATTTGAGAAAGTAAATCGAAGTGGATTCAGAAAGAAAAATATTCATCCTTATAAAGTAACATCAACTTGTACACATTTCTTCAAAGCCACAAATATTACAGATTAACTCTAACAATCTTCTGGGGTAGGGGAGGAGGAAGAAAATAACATTTCCCAAAATGTCAGAGCTGGTGGGTTAATTCTAGGTAGATACAGTATAAAAGAGTGATTCTCAGGGAACTGAACCCAAACAAACCACATTACTTTCTTAACTCCGAAACTGATTAGTGGTGCTATATAGCAGACCAAATCAAAATTTTGGTTATAAATAAAATCTAGTTGTACATTAGTTCTACCTCAATAAAACTGAAAAAAAAATAAATAAAAAGTTAACACCTGTTTCCAGATGTTTGCTTTAAACATAAACTAGAATATGTTCTCTGAAATAAACTGGCATTTCCATTTATTCTAAGCCCAGATGAAAATTCCACCACAATTTTTAAAGCATAAAATGTTATAAATGTGTATATATGTAATCTTCAGAGAAGTTAGGTAACTTGCTCAAGTCTGTGGTTTCAGAGCCCTGAGTTTTCAGTGATAAGCTTCCCACCTAAAGTTGTGTGATGCTCCAGATCCCCAGATAACTTTTGTATTCAGATACCAGAACGATCCCTGACCCACTGAATCAGGATCACCAGCACTGAGCCCGGGTACGTAGAAGTAAAAAAAAAAGCTATCTGGTGATTTTGATTGAAATCCCTGGTTAAGATGCTGCCTATAAAAACTTTCTATTATTTAGAAATAATTATAGCAAAAGAAGATGGAAAAATATTAATCTTTGTATTTTTCTTGCTTACTCTCACTTCCCAACCTTCCTTGAATTAGTCAACACTATTTACATTGCCTGAAGGAGGACTTGGATTATAACAGTAGGAACATAGAGGAAAAGACACCATTCATGTTCACTTTTTGGTTTTCCAACGAGGCTCTAGAGATTCCCAGGGAAAGGTCTGGAGGGGAGCAGAACATTGATTGGAAAGGATTGGAAAGAGAAGACAGGGATTGCTGTCCTTCTTGGCCTATTCACACAATTTGCAGGTAAGGGGTGGGGAAGGGGAGAGAGAGACACATATTGGAACACCTCCTGCTAATGTGGAGCCAAATGATTTAGAACACTGAGAAAAATGGTGGTAAGGTGCACTTAGCACACGGAGTTAGAGGAAGTTAGCTCTGCCTGGTAACATCGGAGAAGAGACTTGATGAAGTTAGCCTTGGAGTGAAGTGTTAATGATGGATACGATTCTCTGTAGATGGGTAGTGTGGGAATAAGCCGACTCAAGAGGAAATTACTATCTATCTAGTACTTAATTCAAGTCTCTACCGCACTGAAAGATACGAGACATGTATAACATTATTACAGTGACTATTGTGATCTTGGTCCACATTAACTTAGCAACCTCAGAGCTTGGCAATGATTGGCGGGCCATGTTCTCCAGGAATGTCCCTAGCCAGGATGCCTTCAGTGGTTCTGTGTTTTCCTCTGACACTCTCCTCTTCGCTCCCCTTGCCCACTCTCTCTGATTTGACATTCTCAAGTTGCTGTGTTCTCAGACCTACTCTCTGCTTCTAGTCATCCATCACTAAACTGAAAATATGTACTTCTGTTAAAAGGTTCAGTGCATATTCACTGTAAGAGTATAGAGATAATGCTCCAATCTTTGTGGTCCAGCCTTTCAGTGACTCATTAGTAACTGATGGGGAAAACTTTCAGACCTGCTAGAACAATCGAGAAATAGTTTGTTAAAGTTAAAAGTGACCTTAAAGATAGTCTATTGTTCTGTTTTTATAAACTATTGCTCTCGAGACCCAAAGAGGGTAGATAATTTGTCTAAATCTGAACGTTTCTAAGGGTTAGAAGTGAAACTTGGACCTGGATCTCAGTTGAGTAGCCTTCCTCTACCACCTGCTAAGGGAATGAGGAGAGTGTTCAGCAGCCATACCAAGGTAAGAGTCTGTAGGTTGTTTCCATCTTCTTTATCTGAAGGCCAACCCTCAATCTGGACTTGGTGTGGAATTTTTACTAATTTGTTTTTCCAAATTAAGGAACCAAATCGCATATACTAACTCTATACTAACTAGTGAATAACAATTTATCTTCCTTGCCTTCATAATATACTACACATGGGAGTGACTAAGGAACTGGATAGGCTCAAATTTAATGAGACTAAATTATAATTAGTAATAAGGGTCTTATCCAATGTCACTTTGAAAATTGTTGACAAAATGAAGAATCATCTCATTTCCATTTTAATGCACTTAGTAAGGAGCCTGAATATGCCAAAGAATTAATGAAATTTGCAGAAGATCTATTTTTAGAAAGCATAGCTGTACAGTTGTGATTCAAAAATAATAAATGACTTGAAAGAATCTACTTAAAATTTTGAATAACTTATCTCAAATCACAGATTAATACATTTGCAGGTAGAGAACCTTAAATATATTAATACAAAAAGTTATATCTGGGAAAAAGAGGAAAAAATAGAACTAATTTTTGGTTGAGTTACAATGTACTCAGAAAAGGATATACCATGCAATTTGGAACTGGTGCAAGAAAAGTCAGTATTGGGAGCTAAGACTGGACTTTCAGAAAAATATAGAGAAAAAGAAGTCATTCAAAACAAGGGCAGTAGAGTGATCGTATCATTTGGTGACTAAGGTACCTGAAAATCAATATGAATATGATGATCAAAGATTCGGTTAGGTAAAGACTAAAGTAATAAATGATTAACAGTTGTGGTAAACAGAAAGAGAAATGCACAATGATATAAATAAGAAGAGATGCTTGAGAGAAATTTCTGCACCAGTTACAATGAAAAAAATGTAGGAGGCTCATACGAAGACGTGTTTCCAAAAATGAATTGGAATCCTAAAATTTCCAGTTAAAGAAAACCTACCATGATGATAGTGATTTTTATGTTTATTTAAAAAATGAGTTAAAAAACCAGTAAGTTGCTACAAATATCTGCAAATTAGCCAAGAAGGTTGGTACACTTAAAACGAGCCCTTTCCATCGTTTTTATTCTGTCAAAGAATGTAAGTAATAGGAAATTGCCTAGTATATGCCTTCTCTTATTCTTCACAGTAGTTGAAGAATACTAATCCAACAAAATCTAACCTGAAATAGGGTCTTTGGATAATACTTATGAGGAACTATCTTATATTTGTCAAATTTTAATACCTTGCTTGTGAATACTGCCCTCAGATCTCAGCCCCCATTCTGGCGCCATGTTGGAAAAGCCAAGTTCTGGCTTTCCTCAGGCTAAGGCAGGTGTCTGAGGGTTCAAGGGTCATTCTTACCTGTAGCCCATCCCTCCCCTTCTAGACCATACTCCAGGTACCCAAGACTCCAGAATTTTCTTCCCAGAGTTCCCTGGGGCCACTTTTAGGCTTGTACTGGCCTCTTCTCTTTGTCTTTCTCTCCAGAAGATGGAATGTGCCACCAGTACGTGGCCCTAAGAAGCCCAGGAGAGGATGGCTGCAGTGTGTATGTGGGAGAAAAGTTGTGCGCAGAACTTGTGATTAAAGGCAAGAGTGTCTGCTGGTGCCTGAGGCCCCCATAGGGTAGGAAGGAACCCTGAATGGACTGGGAGCTCATGTCCCATTCTCTGAAAGCCGCCATGTTCCTTGCAGAGCTCTGAGGAATCTAACACTTACTATAACGTGAACCTGGTCTTCCAGTCAGCATAAGGACTCTTCGTTTTCAAGACTGGAAGATAGAACAGATTTAATGTAAACATTATTAGCATGATTTACATATTTGAAATATTTAGACATGTGATAAGTGGTCTTGCCTTTGGCTGGCAAATTTCTAGAGGCATACTTGTTGCTTTCCCCCTTCCGGGCTATTTGAAGTATCTGGGAGCAGACTATACCCTATTTCTTCAGTGCTTTTTATCATACCTGACAAGATGCCTCATACAGGCCTGGGGCTTGAAACTAAATAGAAATAAAATGCAGAGACACATAATCTGAAGATAGGAAAAGGTAAGGCACATATTTTCAGTGGTTAGACTTTTCATCAATCTTCCCCATTTCCCTGACTTTCCCACCACAGAGAGGAATATTCAGGAACTTTACATCAACCTCAGAGCCTGAAGCCCCTGATGAACAGGGTCACCACAGCTGCTCCCATATTTTACCATCTTTCAGCCTATGCTCCATATACCATCCAGGTCCCTGGAAACTTCCTTAGCGTCTGATTAGCATTTTAAGGATAAGGCAGTTTGAATTCCCCTCGGCTGTTTTTGTCCTTCCTCAAGGGAATCAACAAAGGCTCCAGAACTTTAACTTCATATTTCTGGACATTGAGTATTTCAGAAGAAATTCATTGCTTCTTTTATTGAGGTTTTAAAGGACTGTTGATAATTTTCTGTCAATGCACAGTTTTTAACCATACTAAGGAAACTGGACTCCTTTCCAATGGCTCCTTATGATCTACTGAGTCCATCTATCCTTCCTTCCTTCCTACCTACCTACCTGCCTTTCTTTCAACATAAACTATAATCGTTTAAATTCAATTGTCATTATTTTGAATAGAACCACACATAATCCTCTTTCTCTTACAGGGCACGCATAATATGGACATATTATTTTGTATCGTATTATTTTGTATAAATTACACAATTCCGAAAAAAATGTGTTTCTTTATCTTTAATTCACCCTGAAAAACAATAGTATTTTCTTCTGTCTGTTGCTATTTATGTATGTCACTATGACTCAGAAAATGGTCAACTTGGGCTAGGGTCATGAGTGCAATAATTATTATGAGCAAATTAAAGAACCCAGAACATATTTCTATTTTTTGTTATTGTCAGTCATAATCCCATGTTTATGAAACTAGTAAGACTTCTTTGTTTTTTATGGTAGTTATAGTTGGTAGTCAGAGCAAAGTTTTTAAACTTCCTTTGCAGGTAGTTACATTCCTACAAGATTTACCCAAGCTAAGAAATCATTGTTGTTGACAGGCTGTCCCAAAGACCTCCAAGTCACAAATTTTCCATGAATCCCTGTTTGCCAGCCATAGGTTTGGGCAAATTCTGGAAGCTTTCTGAGCTTCAGTTTCCATGTCTGCAAATAGAATAGTTTTGCCTATTTTACAGGGTTTTTGTAGGCATTAGAGATGTTAGTTAAGGTGCCGGCATGGTGTGGGTAAATAGTAAATGTGGTTTCCTCTACCTTACTGTCTCTCTTCTCCCCAGCAGTATAGTCTCCATTAGACATCAACCTGAGTTTGATGTTAGCCCTGAAGTTGAAGAGTCAAGCTTCAGTTACCAAATTTATTTCTTCTTTCTGAATTGATCCCCGCTACTGGTTTGACTATTTGGTATTAGGGCTGATAGAGAAGTGGTTTTTCTCCAGGCGTATTATTTATCTTTTTTTTTTTTCTGCTTTGGTAAAAAGCAAAACAAAACAAAAAAAACAAGACAACAACAACACAACATTGATTATTTCTCTACAGAAGATGGGAATAGCAATTAGGGGCAGTTAGAATCCTGACCCTCAGTGGCAGGCCAGTCCTCACTGTGTGGCAGAACTGGGTAAAAGATGATCTGGATATCACAACCAGAGCACACTTGTCCAAAGCAATGCCTCCTATCAGACAATGATTCACCAGGTATCTGCTCCAAAGCTATTCTGGCAGAACACAGGGAAAGAAACACTAACACCTGTATTTTCTCTTATAATCCATTTCCATAAGTTATAACATTCAGCTTCAACCCTCCCCCCCAACAAAGCACTAAAACACCATGGTGGTCACTTCCCAAATCAGTTTTAATGAGTAAAAGGGAATGCCAAGTTTCTTGAAGGCCCATGGTATTTCCCTGAGTGAGAGTTTATTGATACCTGACTTCCTCAGTAATACCAGAAGGTTCTGTCAAAAGACTTTCCTATTATAAGTTCATCTAGAAAAAAACTTCTTGGAATGGATCCTATTTCTTTTGTGAAAATTCCTCATCATTTTAACATGAAATTATGGGCATTATCCAGATCTAATCTTAATCTTAAACCTGAATTATTTTATTTTGTATTGAACACAAATAAAAAATGAAAGCATAATGTTGTTTCTGGATTTTCATGCATGACATTCTGGTTACCTCAGTTTAACCTTATATTTACTTACTACTGATGGAATAGAAGAGCAAGACTGATCATTTGTATCTTTCTACTTCTATACAAGCTGTCCATGGGAAAGACGGGGACCTCCTATTCTGTATCTTTGTACACTTACTATTTTTAGAAAATAGAACCACAACTTTCTCCTTTATAATGCTCACTTCCATACGTCTTACAGAATGAATGGCTAATTTATCTGCATTGATGTCCCTAACAAAGCAGTGCTAGGTCTTTCTGCAGCAACAAGGGAATACATTTAAATTGGTCCTTCTTAATGAAGGACCATAATAAGTAATATAACTCTGTGTCCCTGGCTTTACTAGGTTGGGAAGAATCAAAATAATCTGAATCCCAAACTGGCCAGACCAAAACAAGTCTAGCTTTTCCTCGAGTTTCTTACCATAGCTATTTCTGGAATGTTCCTCCAGAAATTCAAATTTATTCTTCCAATCTATTTGTGTTGCTTCTTGCCCCCAGGTCTTATGGGAATATGAGTACTCTGCTTGGGATACAGCCTTCCCAGTCCTCATTTATTGTGCAGTGGTAGACAATGGAAATGTTTTTCTGGACAAACTCCACCATTTGTGGAGAAGGGTTTCCACCAAGGCGAATTTTCAGAACTCCATACTCAGATATCAGTGTAATTTCCAAAGAATAGGCTCTTCAGTCTTGAATAAAACCACATATGGGGCCTCAACATTATAATCCACATTGGAATTCATACACTGGAATGAGGTGAGCATATGTTCCTACTTCCTTCTGCTGTCTGTGTACAAAGTTACAGCAAGAATAACATATACGATTTATAAAAATAAAGAATAAATCTCAGAGACAGTAATAATCGAAATCTGTATTTAGGAAAGAAGTCATTCTCAGAATGAGATTTGGGATTGTACCGTCAACTCCTTACCTGATGACTTCTCAAGCATGAAGCAGTGGAAGACACTTGAACCTCTGTAGACTCACCCTCTCCTATGAAAGACAACTGGCAGGGAGTTCTGGCTGTCACTTCTACATATGGTGCCCAGTCGACAAAATATGTTTCAATGCACTGCTTGCCTGCCTGTGATAAAGGCATTTTGGCACAAGACTCCATAGAAAATTGGGCACCAAATAGGCCTTCGAAATCCATGACTATCAAGAAGCGCAAATTCTACTCTTTCTAAATGTAACATGCTCAGCCATTTATTTGCCAAAGGGTCACGCATTACAAGACGAGATGAATATATAGTGTAACCGCCCAAATATGGACTATTCTTTTACATTCAAGGTTCTTAATTGATTTTTTTTAAAACAGAATAAAAAAATTCTAGTCCCATGAACAGGTTGGAGACTTTCTTCAGTTGAACTACTTTGTTGCTTGTTTGTTCTCAGTTACTGGATATCACTGTAAGATGAGGAACTGAAAAGAATAGCATTGGAACAGTGAAATATTCTGAGAAGTTAATGAGCATTCTAACCTATTCAACGCGTCACACTTAGGAGAGGACAGATCTAGTGCAGAGGTTGGCCAACTGGCACACAGACCCAGTGGGCCTGCTGCCTATTTTTGTAAATAAAGTTTTATTGAAACATAGCCACACCCTTGACTTGCATGTTGTCTGGGGCTGAATCCAGATCACAATAGCAGAGTTAAGTTGCTGCTGCAGAGACTGTATGGATCACAATGCTTAAAATATTTAGCCCTTTATAGAGAGAGGTTGCCAATCCCTGATCTGGTGTACAGCTATCTTTCTTGTGAAACTATTTCATGAACTTTCTATTAAAGGTGGAGACACATAAACTAGGGTTTAAAAAGACGTTATACTCCAAGATTAGGTCATCTTGTGAGATTCTCTCAGTGAAAGTCAATATGAAGATATGTAAAGACCTCAGGAACAACAGTACAGTGTTGTTTGTGTATGTGCTGATGGGACAGTCAGTTGTCTCATCTCAGTCTGTTTTAACACAGACTGTGTCACCCTAAGGAAATGTTCTGGAGCTCAGTTATATTAAAAATGGAAGACATGAGGCCCACTGCCTGCTAATCACATTGCTCAGAAAAGAGGAAAAAAGTATTTTTAAAGGAATATTTTTCTCTAATAATCTTTTCCTTTAAGTGCATTGTTTGAGAGACATTAAAAAGCTAAAGCAGCCTGGAGAATCTAGTTTAACAAATCAACCAACCCAGCATGCTCTAAGTTCAAAAGGTCTATTGCATATTCAGTATCAATCTCTTTATACATATTTTATTTAACCTTCTGTAAATATTGTCATTGTGGAGTGCTTTGGACAGGCTAATGCGTCGGGACGTTTTGTTAATGGAAACAGAGACAACAATGCAGAAGGCAATCCCAGGATGGGAAGAGGAGGAGGCAGATGGAGAGAGGAAGGGGAGGACTGAAGGCAGAGCCCAGGGCTGCGGAGAGAGAGGTGAGGCCTGGACCCTGTGTGGAGCTGACTTCTTCATTAGCACAACCTGGAAACATGCCAGAGCATTCCACAATCTCAGGAGCTCATCGGGTTTCCTCCCCTCTCCCTCTTCTCCTCTCCCTCTTCGTGCCTCTGCAAACTCAAAACGAACAGACATAATGGTATTTCTCCCACACTAGAATGCATTCTTCTTCATTCGAAAATCAGTCGGCAGAAAAATGGCAAGTCGCTTTTAGTTCTGGATAATCACAGACTAACTTTCCTTTTAGGCCTCTCCTCTGTTATGTAGTAAGAGTTGAAGCTTAAAAGCTCTCCCTGTGTTCACGATTTCTTTCCTCCATGGTGTGTGCAGTTAGCAGCTCTAGGTTGTGGGTGACTGTCGCCCCCCTCCTGTCCCAGCTAAGCAGCCCCACTGGCTACTTGGACAAGGTTTCTGGGCTACCATCTGTGTCTTGTGCATTCCTATCTCCTTTTATTAGAGAGCAACACTGCCCTTGCTGCTACTGAGAATATATTCTCTTCCTTTTCTGCCTCCTTGTTTCCCTCTCCCCTGCCCTTTCCCCCTTCTCTTTTACTCTTGTTGTTGTTGTTGTTGTTGTTGTTGT
>CM052892.1:47920201-47949781 GCA_028534135.1 Potos flavus | reverse complement strand
TCCTGGGAGAATCAAATACTGTCTGAATGCTATTTTGAAATCCTTAGGAAAAAAGGCATTATGTGATCAAAGCAACTTCAAATTCTGTTTAATTTCTTGAATCCTTATTTTGAAGGCACCCAAAATGTGCCAGACATTATGTAAGATCTTGGGATTCAAAAAGCTTGTGGTTTAGAGGGGGAGATAGGACCATAAAAATTATGGCCAACTTTTACTGAGTACTTACTGTATGCCAGGTACTGCTTTATACATTTTATATGTTCTAATATGTTTGTCTTAAAACAACTCTATGAGGTAGGTAACATTATTTCTCCTGTCTTTAAGAAGGGAAATGTAGATACAAAGAAGTCTAATTACATACCCCAAATCACATGCTACCTTATTTTTAAGGCAGTGCTCAGAAAATATATGACTGCTTTGCGTTTATAACTCACTGAGTTCAGTATCCTCAGTACATAGTTAATAAGCAAAACCTACCAGATAGAAAAAGGGATGGCAAACATATTAGTAGAGGGAATTTAGAACCCCCAAATTAAGTCCTGACATCATCCCAGCTCTAGTGGTTTCTAAGAACTCTCACATAGGTGATGGATAAGATCTTGCAGGAAAAATGTTTTCAAGGATGTCTCTATATAGCGCCGCTCATACATATTTCAACTTAGTTTCAGAAAAGCTTGTTTTAGGTTGTTTCAAACTTAAGTAAATCAGTATTTCTAAAGCGCTTAGGAGAGCACATGGTAAAAATGAACTTAATTGGGACGTTCTACTCCAACTGAAAAAAAAATTTAAAGAAGAGTTGGAATGTGGGTGGCATGCTAAAGGCCAGAGAGAGAAAACCCACCCTGTGTGAAAATCAGGAAACAGAAGATCTAATCCTGGTGACCTTTGAGACTTTCCTCAAGTCCGTAAGAGCTTCATCTAGAAGACATGGGGGGAAGGGCTAGATGATCCAAGGAACCATTGACTATTAAAGCAGGGCAGTGACACAATCAGATATGTTTTTACATAGCAAGGTAATTTCCATAACAATGCAAAGGATGAGAGAAGAGGTGAGATGGTTGTGGCAGACATGCCAGTCTAGACACCAGTGCAAAACCAGACCAGGGCTCCTGCCGCTGAGGTGGCAGTGGGATAGAAGATGGGAAAATTTGGACAGATATTTAGGAAATAAAATCTCCAGAACACTGTCCTTGATCGGATGATAAAATGTGGCCCCCAACAATGTGAGGAAATATGAGTCCTGCTAGTATGAGGAAAGGCGATGAGTCCTTGATTTGGGGCATGGATGATGAGTATATGATGGTATTCACTAGGAGGAGGATATTTGGAAGGCAAGGTGTTAAGTTAGTTTTAGGCATGTTGAGTTTAAAGTACTCAACATCCAAGGGTGCATACAATAGGCAATTAAAGGCATGGTGTGGTTCCCGAAGGGATAGATTTTATTTTATATTATTTTTAAAAGATTTATCCACTTATTTGATCAAGAGACAAAGAAAGAGCACAAGTGGGAGGGGATGGGGAAATGGAGAGGTAGAAAATACCCTAACAGCGATCCCTGCACCACGACCCATGAAACCATGACCTGAGCCAAAACCAAGAGTCAGATGCCCAACTGATTGAGACACCCAGGCTCCAATGCCCAAAGAGATAGATTTTAGAGTCATGTACAGAAGGATTAAGTATTTTAAGAGATGGGAGTATATGAGAACACTAAGGGAAAACAGAGACAAGAGAGAAAATATATGGAATCAAGGATAAAACTTGGAAAACTAAGGGAAAATCCCTTGGGGTAACTCTAAGATTTTAGACAATGAAAGAAGTTCAGTCAGTTTTCTAAAAACAGACTCAAAAGTCTTTTCTCAATTCAGAAGTACAGTTCTTCCATAATTTCTTCCTGTAGCTTCTAATCCATCATCAAAGCTAATCTACATTTTGAAATCATCAACCAATTCAGGATAATGTTGGTCTTAAAACTTCACAAGCTTAGACATCTTGGCACTGTCAAGCTTTTGAAACATAACTCAGTACCTCAACCCTGTAGAGGTTGCAAAGAACATTCTCCCGCCTGAAAGCTGTGGGTGCTATCAATCACTGATTAAAAATGCCATCTCTTGCAAAGGCTGGCTCAGCAGAGGGGCTGAGCACGGTCTTGATGAGGAGAGAAAATGAATCCTAATTACTACCTTTGTTCTCTTAAAGTTGGTTTCAAGAAACACAGAAAGACTACCTTCTGTTTACTTACTTCTTCTGACTCTATTCTTATAGGAGGATATTCAGACGCTTGATTTGTAGAATCACTGTGGGGTGCGATATGCTGCTCTTACCGGTGATTATCATTGAAAAGTTTATTCAACCTCCCAAGGCACAATATTTAAAAATTAAAAAAAGATTAAAATGCAGCGTCTGTGTGGTTTATTTATAATAGGCCATATTAAAAAGAAAAAGTGCTAATTGGAATATGATCCCTAATAAAACTGTAATGAAATGAGATGCCCTCCTAGAGTTTACTTTTTCTTTTATCCTCACTGATAGAAGCGACGATGTGTTCTGGCTTAAGGTCATCACTTGGGAGCAGATATTAAGTGACCCTGCTTAATTTTGTAAGTATAAGTGAAGCAGGCTTGTTTGCCTTGGGGAAAAGATGGATGTGCCCTTTTGTTTAGCTTAATAAATAAGCCCTTATTTCTGTTATATAACCTGCTGGGGAGAAAACAGTCAAATCTGAATAAGGAGAGAGGCCCAATAAATTCTTAGTCTCATCTCCTTGAGACTGAGATTAGAAAAAGGCCTGGGACAGACTAGGATGACCCTTACTCAGGACCCTGAAATAAAGTTACCTTAAGGTAGTGGTTCTCACCTGGGGCTGATTTTATCCACTAGGGGACATTCGGCAGTATCTGGAGACAGTTTTGGTTGTCACAAATAAGGAGCAGTGCTCTTGGAACTTAAGAGGTAGAGGCCAGGGGCGCCTGGGTGGCTCAGTGGGTTAAAGCCTCTGCCTTCGGCTCAAGTCATGATCTCAGGGTTCTGGGATCGAGCCCCGCATCAGGCTCACTGCTCAGCAGGGAGCCTGCTTTCCCCTCTCTCTCTGCCTGCCTCTCTGCCTACTTGTGATCTCTCTCTGTCAAATAAATAAAATAAAATCTTTAAAAAAAAAAAAAAAAAGAGGTAGAGGCCATAGATTTTCTTAAGCATTCTACAATGCAGAGGACAGTCCTCCAGACAAAGAATGATCTGGTCACAAATGTCAAAAGTGGTGAGGTGAAAAACCCTGCCTGAAAGGTAGAGAGACACCTGATGGCCAGAGAGAACTGATGGCCTATGCCTTATATTGTCAGGAGAAAGAGGAGAGTGCTGGCTTTGGCCCATGAGTGGCAATCTCTGAAATCGGTTTTGTTCCAGTTCTTTGTGGCTGGCAAGTGCCCTAAGAAAAAGCTCCTTTGGAATTAGAACTAAATGGTGACTAAGGCATGTTACAGTCGTATGCCTGTGTGTTCCTAATGGAGTACGACCCAGAAGGATCATACCTCTTCTGTGCTCAGCATACAACCTTTGGATGTAAACTTTGAATCTTCATCATGAGACCAAAATCTTCTACTTTGGAATTACTTTGTCCACAATGAAAAGTTGCCGTGTGAAGGAATGGGCAGGTTTGGATCGTAGCAAGGTGCTGGAGGGAGACTCTTCTTCACGGAAAGTAATGCTAGAAACTGGGGCTCATCCAACATCCAATGAGAGGAGTCAAGACCCTGCCCAAGAACCTTAAAGGAGTCACTTTGCTTCACACACTGCCCATGAGGCCACTTCTGTTCAGCAAGCACATTGTACTGAGCTCACCAAGGGAAGATTGAACAAGATTGGAGTCTCTTGCTGCCTCCCACATCCTACTCCCCCACACTCTCACACCTACCACCAACCTCCAGGAACATACAGGACAAAGGTGAGGACGACCATCTGAATGCCTGTGTGGAACCTTACATTATATCCCATGACCCAACAGAAACATGTTATCTTTTCCCAGTAGGATAAAGAAGGCTAAGGAAATTACAGTTGGCATGACTTATCCTCATCTTTCACATGGACAAAACCCAGAGTACAAGATTTTAAGGAATTAGGGCCAAAAGTGAGTCTAGAGAACATTTGGCCCAGTGTTTCCCAGGGTGGTACTTATTGCCATGGTGGTATAAAGAAAGATTTTAGGTGGTACATGGTTATGACTTTCAATAGCATTAAATCCATAGTAAGAGAGTTCCTAACTTTCAATTCTGTTTCAATCTTTCTAATTAGGACAGAGTTTCTTAATACTGATGGGCAATAGAGAAGTCAAAACAAGAATCTCTGGAATTGGGTTTGCATTCTGACTCTATAACTTATAAATTGACTCTGCGACCCAATCTTGACTGATGAAAAAGTAAGTATAAGACTTTTGGGGAATCCTTGGAGAGATTTTTCTACTCTGAAGTTTGTCCCTTTTTTTTTTTAAGATTTTATTTATTTATTTGACAAAGAGAGAGAGAGAGCACAAGCAGGGGGAGCAGCAGAGGGAGAGGGAGAAACAGGTTTCCTGCTGAGCAAGGAGCCTGACATAGGACTCTATCCCAGGACCCTGGGATCATGACACAAGCCAAAGGCAGACCCTCAACCCACTGAGCCTCCCAGACGCCCCTGAAATTTCTTCTTTCAGCCTTTCTATTGTATTGCTATTATGGACCAAACAAACTCTGTGAGGACAGTGAGACTCCATCTTGTCCTCCATTGTATGTCCAGGTCTAGTCCTACCCAGCACTGTTGCCAACCACAGACACTTCATACAAATTTCCTGGATGAACAAAGAAAAGAATCATATGAATAACTTACTAGTGATCCTTTTTTCATTGTAATGATGGCTTTCAAGAGTACAGATTTGCCCCCAGGCTTAATGTTAAATCACAGGGTAGACTCAGACATCTTCCCACTAAATTTTTGTTTGTTAATAGATTCATTGAGGTATGATTGACATAATATAAACTGCAAATATTCAAAGTATAGAATTTGATCAGCTTTGACATCATGTACACCTGGGACACCATCGCCACAATCAAGATAATGAACATATCCATCATCCCAAAAGTTTACTTGTTCCCCTTTGTTATCTCTACCTCTTATCTCTACCTCTCCTCCCCAAGAACCACTGATCTGCTTTCTGTCACTACAGAAGCAAGTATCAGCATTTCACAGAGTTTTATAGAAATGGCATCAAAGAGTATGGAACTCTTTTTATCAGGCTTCTTTTCCTCACAATAATTACTGAAGGATTTGTTTGTCTTGTTGCATGTATCAGTAGTTCATTCCTTTTTGTTACTGAGCAACGTTTCATTGTATAAACATACTGTGATTTGTTTATCCATGTTTACCTTTTGAGTTTTGCCAAGTTCTAAGCTTCTATGAATATTCACTTACTTGTCTTTGTATAGATATATGCTTTCTTTTCCTTGGATGAATACTTAGTAGAGAGATGGCTAAAGAATATGGTGGATGTATGGTTAGCTTTGTAGAAACTACCAAAATGTTAATCAATGGTGGCTGTTCAATTTTCATTCCTACCAGCAGTGTTTGAGAGTTCTAGTTGCTCCATATCCTTGATAGCACTTGATGTGGTCCAACATTTTAATTTAAGGTATTCTAGTAAGCATGTAATGGTATCTCATTTTGGTTCTAATTTGCATTTCCATAATGATTGATGATGTTGAAAATCTTCCCATGTGCTTATTTAT
The DNA here is from genome assembly GCA_028534135.1 of Potos flavus. Taxonomy (NCBI): domain Eukaryota; kingdom Metazoa; phylum Chordata; class Mammalia; order Carnivora; family Procyonidae; genus Potos; species Potos flavus. Next base: position 47,944,028 of record CM052892.1, on the reverse strand, counting down.
CACCTGCATATCCTCTCTGGAGATGTGTCCTTTCTGATCTTTTACAATCTCTTTATGGGGTAGTTTGTTCTTCTATTACTGAATTTTTGAGTTATTTACATATTCTGCATACAAGTCCATCAGATACATGCTTTCCAAATATGTTCTCCCATCTGCAGTTTGCCTTTTTATTATTTTAATGTATTTTTTGAAGAGAAGTTTTTTAAATTTGGTGAAGTCCAGCTTATCATGTGTTTCTTTCATGGATAACAACTTTGGTGTCATATCTAAGAAATCTTTGCCAAATCTGTGGTTATGATGAGTTTCTCCTATGTTTTCTGCTAGAACTTTTATAGTTTTAGGTTTAAAATTTAAGTGTATGATTCATGTGATTAAGTTTTTATGTGGCGTGAGATATGGATCAAAGAGTCCCTTTTTTTTTCTGGTTTATAGACATCCAACTGTTCCAGCATTATTTGTTGAAAAGACTATCGACTATCATTTGCCCACTGCATAGCATTTGCATCTCTATAAACAAACAAATAAAGACAGTTGTCTATATATATGAGGCTTTAGCTTTGGACTCTCCATTCTACTTGTCAGTCTGAATGTTATAGCTTCACAATAAATCTTGACATTAAGTAGTGCAAATCCTCTCACTTTGTTCCTCTTTAAAAATGTTGTTTTGTCTATGCTAGGACCTTTGCATTTCTATATGAATGCAGAATCAGCCTGTCAATTTCCGGAAAAAACAAACAAACAACAAACAACAAACAAACAAATAAAGCCAGCTATGGTTTTGCTTGGGATCGTGTAGGACATACAGATCAATGAGAAGATATGAGGAAACTGATAACTTGCCCAGGACCATCAGTAAAGTGGATATCATTGTAGCCCTTCCCTCATATGGTTATAATGCAGATTATATGAATAAATTCATCTAGAGCCCTTAGAACAATGTGGGGCATATGGTAAATACTCAATAAAAAATCCTAATATTCCCTTTCTTTAAGCCTTCAAAGGCAAACTCCATTGTTTAGAGAAAAAATTCCAAAGTCTTAACATTTCATCTAACATGCATTATCACCTGGATAATATTTTCTTTTCCAGACTCCCTTAGCATCACTCTATCCATTGAACACTGCCTGCTGTCCATACCAAAATACTATCTATTCTCCAAACATGCCATGCTATTTTTGGTCACTGTTCCTTCTTTTACATACTGTCTCCACTTCTTAGGAAGAGTACTTTTTCTCCTTGTTATAATTCAACTCATCTTTTCAGACCCACATCAAATACTATTTACCCTATGCAATTGTTGTAAGACATAGTACTCAGAGCTTACTGTTTATCTGAGTTACAATAGCATATACATTGCATTATAATTATATATTTTCATACCTGTCACCTTGCTACACACATTTCCCAGGAGAGAGTGTGAATATTTTCAGAGTAGAACCAAGTGTTATTTATTTTCACAGTCTTTATGCCTAATACAGGATCGAGTACACAGTATATACCTAATGAATATATACTGAATAATATGTAAAATTTTATTCCATATATGGTACAATTGAAATTTTCTTTGATAAGTATTCATGTGTGCTATCTGCATTGGCATTGCCATTTTTAAAAAATAAAAGCAATAATATTTCTATTTTAGTAATATGCATGATTTTTGTTTTTGTTTTTGCCATTAAAGTTTGAGCTTGAGAAGTAGTGCTCTGAGACAATAGAAACTCCTAATTTTTTCCCTGTAGGAAAATAAAAACAAGACAGAACTATAAAAGTGCCTGGCACAAAGCTAAAAGGGAATCCCTCTCTTTTGCTCTCTTGGCTTCAGCAAACATGGGGGTAAAGACAGGAGGCAGTTCAGCTATACCTCAGCCTAGGGCATTCCCAAAGAAGCCCTTAACAAAAGAATGGGCTCCTTGTTAGAGCTAAGGGATATGAGTGAAACTGAAAGGAGGCACTCAAATAATTCCCTGTGCAACCTCAAAGGGCCACCACAATTCCCCTGTGTTTAAGAGGACCCCCACATCCAGGAAAAAAGATTCCAGCCTGTGGAAACAACCCCTAGCCAAAGATCTGAGCCTCCCGTCCTGGGAGGGCCCAGCAGGAAATGCCTCTTTGCCTTGCAGGGGAGTTCAACATTTCAAGTTACCAGAGATATGTGTTTGTGGTTTACATAAAGGTGGGGAAATTCTGCTTTGGACCCACACCTTAAATAATTAGCTTTCCCAGGGGTAAATTTTGCAATTAGACCAATATGTTTACAGTCAAGTATATGGCGTATATATATATTTGACAAGAGAAATTTTCCATAATTCAGGTCTAGAAAAATTATCCTTAATCCAGATGTGGGAGAAAATAAATTGAGAACATAAAATATTTTAGGTCTAGTCCCATGATAGACCAAACCCAATATTATGGTGAGCCAGGGCCCCTATTTGGAGCAAAGTACTTTCCTGCACAAAGTAAATAACTTCTTCCTAAGCATGATATGTTACTCTCCAGAGGGTATTTTAGTTGCCTGGAGTTTCTGTACGATTGAGATTGTTTAGTAAATTTGAGCTGAGTACTGTTTCTTTTTCCATCTCTCAGGCTCTAGCCTAATATTTACCTAATGTTTTGTTTGTTTGTTTGTTTGTTTGTTTTAGCAAATCCTGTTCAGTTTGATTCTTCACAAATGAGACAAATTATCTCAGTGGAACAAACAAGCAAACAGAATGTAGTTTTTAAAGATAGTCAAAAACTGGGGGGGAAACACCCAAAATTTGAAGGAGATATTATAAGCAGAAATCATTGCAAGTGTCTTAACATTTAGGAAGTTTGGGTTTACTTCCACCTGCTGTGTCTTACTGGAAGACAGACTAAGGGAATAGCTGCCCAGACGGGGAGGGGGGGGGGAGCGGGGGAAAGGCTATGCTAGAAACTTCCCACTCAACTGAACATTCATCAACCTCCGAAGAAAGCGTTATCCGCTCATTTGCTTATGCTGTTTTGCTAAAGGATATACACAGTGAGTTAAGAATTTATAACCAGAATCTCGATATTCATGTGATAAATAAATCATGAAATTAATGATTTATGTCAAATTGAAATACAGATTTTTACATACTCAGTGTGTGAATGAAATGGAAGGAAACTAAGGAGTTAAGCAGATAGATGTTTTATCCCCAAATGTAAATAACATGGTAAACCTAAGAAAATAGCATTCTTTTTTCCCAATAAAAACTATTTAAACTGATATGTCTTCATATTTGTAATAGTTTTCAGAAAGCTAGGATTTGGGGCACTTGGGTGGCTCAGTGGCTTAAAGCCTCTGCCTTCAGCTCAGGTCATGATCTCAGGGTCCTGGGATGGAGCCCCGCATTGGGCTCTCTGCTCGGCAGGGAACCTGCTTCCCCCTCTCTCTGCCTGCCTCTCTGCTTACTTGTGATCTCTCTCTCTGTCAAATAAATAAATAAAATCTTTAAAAAAAAAAGAAAGAAAGCTAGGATTCAAATTTGAGAATCATCAAATATGAAGATTACCCAAGATACATTATTCACATTCATTTATGTATGTATTTTTAATTTTTTTTAAATTTAAAATCCTCTTTTGTCAAATACTGGGAAATGTGTTTGTCAATCTCTTGACCTAGGATTGTAGATTTATTAACCAGTCTGTATAATTTTGTCCATTTTGACTTAAATATTTGGAGCTTAATTATTGGGTACATACAAGTTCAGAATTATTACATTTTCTTAATGAATTAATAACAGCTGACTCTTATAAAATACTATGTGATACACATAATCTAAGTATGTTACATATATTAACATTTTTTAGTCCTTACAATAACCCTAACAGGGAGATATTATTATCTCCATTTGATAGTTGAGTAAAGAGATTAAGTTTGCAGAACTTAAATAATTTACCCAAGTTCACACATCACTATGTGGCAACGTCAGGATCTGCGACTAGATACACGACTCCTAAAAATGTGCTTTTAACCAATATAACATACTGTCTTTCTGTCTTCTGTTATTATCTAGTGGCCCTTTTTATTGATAAGAATAAATTTGGATAGCTTATACTGTTTGATACTAAGTCCAGAATTTGGCAGCCTAAGGGCTGGTAAGGGGATTACATATGTGTTCAGAAACAGACATCTTTTCCTTTCTTTTCTGCAGTTTGCAACTTCAAGGAAATTCATTGTCTAAGAAAGCTGCTGAAACTCCACCCAACACAAATATATTCCATTTCCAAAGGAAGAAAGGCAGAAGGGCAAAAAATGCTTATTTATCTAAAACTGTGCTCTCTAACACAGTATCTACCAGCTACATGTGACTATTGAGCAGTTGAAATATGGCTAGTCTGAGCTGAGATGTGCTGAAAGTGTAAAATATACACCAAAATTTGAAGACTTCATACCAAAAAATGTTTGTAAAATATCTCAATAATTTGTTTTATTGATTTTGTATTGAAATAATAACATTTCGGATATATTGGGTTAAAGTGTATTATTAAAATTAACTTCACCTGTTTCTTCTTATTTTTTAAAAATATTTATTTATTTTAGAAAGAGAGAGAGAGAGCCCATGAGTAGGGGGAGGGGCAGAGGGAAAGATAGACTCCCAAGCTGACTCCGCACCGAGCATGGAGCTCTACTCAGGGCTGGATCCCACAACCCCAAGATCACCCCGAGCCACAATGAAAAGCTGGCCACTCAACCAATAATTGAGCCACCCAAGTGCCCCTCCTCTTACTTTTTATATAGTGACAAGAAAAATTTAAATTACATATGTGACTCTCATTTGTGGCTTCCCTTATATTTCTATTGAAAGTGATGGTTTAAAAAGTTTCCTTGGAATTCCCACACATCAATTTTTGCTTATATTTTACTGACAAGTATTTAGCCCCACAGATAACGAATAAGGGGATTGCAGAATGTAGTCTTCTGATTAAGCCTATTGCCATCTCTAATTTCCACTATAAGGAAGCATCAGAAAATGGAGACTTGGAGAGACAGTTGGCAGCTTCTCCTTCCTTTTAAAAAAACTACAAACTATCTCCACAGCAGTTGTCCCATTGTGCCTCCAACACCTTCACAGCACTTGGTATTGCCTGTCTTAGATTTTAGCCATTCTAAAAAGTATGTAGTGGTACCTCATGTGGTTTTAAGTTTAGTTTCTCTGATGACAAATGATGTTGACGTTCTTTTTATGTGCTTATTTGACACTGTATCACTTCTTTCATAAAGATTCTTTTCAAATCTTTGCTCATTTTTAAAATTTTCGTTTCTTGTTATTCAGTTGTAACAATTATTTATCTATTCTAGATACAGGTCTTCATAAGGTAAGTACTTTGCATATATTATCTCCCAGTCTGTGATTTATGTATTTATTTTCTTCATAGTGTCTTTTCTGTAGTTTTATATTTTTGATGAAGTTTAATATATCAATATTTTTGTTTAACAGTTTGTGCTTTTTAGGTCCTTTCTAAGAAATCTTTGCCTAACCCCAAATCAAAAAGATTTGCTCCTATGTTTTTAACTGATTTTTTTTGACGCTTACATGTAAGTTTATATTTCTCAAATTAATATTTTATGTAATGTGAGATAAGGAATCATAGCCCAATGGTTCACCTCATCCTCTTGAGTCTAAAATATAATGGAAGATTTCCTCTGTGCCCAGTTGCAGCAAGAGAAAAGAAAAGAAAAGATGGGGAAGAAAAGTCAAACAACTGATGATTTGCCTCAACAGACTGATTATACAGAAAAGTCTTACTTAAAACTTAAATCAAAAGTGACTAATTATTTGATTGAGAAATTTAAACTTCTTTCCATAACTATGTAGGAATAGAAGCTTATAAACAAGTTCTAGCTATAGAAAATGAAATTATCTCTTTATATCTGTTATATAGCATAGATTTTTAACCTGCTTCAACTGATTCAATACATTAATAGTAATAATAATAATATTGTTTATGAGACTTCAGTATTATACATCTTTTAATAAGAATTTAAAAAGAAAATGTTACTTGCCACTTTTCTTAAATTAAAAGTCATATAAAACTCAGAACTCTTGATTTTGTCTTGTCCTGGTGAGGAGGAGAGTTAGACAACATATTTCTAGATTGAACTGTCTCTGCATTGAACTGTTGCCACCATCATATTGGCCACCAATGGGGAAAACTCTCTCCTAAACAAGGGACAAATGACCATTCCTTTGATTTCCTGTAAGTTATCTAGCACAAGGCTGTAACATTCAATGTGGCTTTACTAAAGGCTTCAAGATAGCAAAAGGAAATTAATAGTAGAATCTCGGCAATCTGGGCTACATAATAAGGCTAATTTGTTGAAGTCAGCTATCCATTATACAGGTTCTTTCTTTTTTGGGTTCTTCATGTGACAGATATCCTTTTGAAGCCCTGTAAGTAAGAATACCTTCTTGGGTGTACAGACTCTTGAGAACAAGAGAAAATAGCTAATCATTTTTTCTCTCATTTCCATAGATTTTGTCCCTCATTTCTGGTTCTGGTTGGAGAGTTCACCACTCCATCAGTTAAGAGAAGTTGAAAATGGTCTCACTCTTTTGGAAGCTGGAACTAACTCCACAAAGAAATGTTCTTCTTAATAACTACATATTAATAAAGTAGCTTAAACATTCCTAAGAAAAGGATTGTTTTTTCACGCTAGTTGTGGACATACGTTGCCTGAGGAAAAAATTTGGAAGACCCAGTTCTGGTCCTCAAGGAACTTGCAATCTAGTTAAGTTATAAGCTACGTAAGTAGGATAAACTAATAATTCAAAGTAAGTGATGTATTATTTCATAGCACTTCAGAAAAACTAAAGGTCATTGTGGAATAAGGGGGACTTAAATTAGACCTCAACGCATCAAACTGAAGAAGGGACACTCTAAGCAGGGACATTGTGTAAATAAAGATGAGGGCCGTGGATCATGAGAGATTTTAAAGGATTGCTCCTAGCAAGTTTGGTTAGCGAGGTGAGTAGACATGAAATTTAGAAGAGTGGAGGAAAGTCAGAGGTTAGACTTCCTCCTTTAGGAAGCAGGTGCCAACACAAATTCTGAGCCAGGTGAATTCATGATGTCAAGCATGATTTTCAGATGATTAACCCAGAGGTGGAGATGGGGATGTAGTGGCAAGGAGAGCTTCAAGGCAGTCAAGCCAGCTCGGAGGCTGGGTATGATAATGATGCATTTCTGAAATGATAAGAATTTGACCTAGGGTGGTGATAATAAAATAGACAGAAACCAAAGAAATTAGACGGAAAATGGACTAAGATGTATGACAATGGAAGTACTTGACTGTTAAAAAGCGAGGAGGTAATTGTTAATATAAAAATTATATTTATTCAGTCACCCCATAGGGGTGGGCTCTTTGGAGTTTGTACTATTTTTATTAATCCTCTGAAATTGATGGATATGCATAAGTCATCCAAGTAGATAAATTGGATCACTTCTTTGAGCACTAAAAGTGAAACTGAGCTAAATGACAGTGCTCAAAAGTGAATACAATATATGTTACAGATTCATCTAACATTTCCCCAGCACCCCTTCCCTTTGCTTAAATTCATCTCAGTAAAACACAGTTCCAAAAGAATGTCTTAAAATAGTAAATTTCTTCCCTACAGTTGAAAAGTGACTCAAGCTATTTCACAGTACTGATGCGTCAGTTACATCTTGACCAAATATTAAGTCTTGAAGCCTGTCTCCCTACTACTGACAACAGCTGGATTTGCCACTAGGAGCCAGATACTGAAAATGTGTTCAACTGTGCCATACAGGCGTTGGGCTTCAGGCAGAGGCTATGAATATTAGCACTTGGCATAGAATGCTCTCTCCACGTCCTCTTCCCCTTCTTTCCACTTTTGAGTCACTAGAATGACAGGTAAGTTCGTTTTCTCCTGGCATTTCAAGGGGCAACAGTTAATTTCCTTTCAGGTGGGCCTTTCTGTGTATGTGTGTGTGTGTGTGTGTTTTAACTTGGCTTTGTTTTGTTTTAACGACCTGTTTTACTGAAAGTGTTTTTATGCTGGTGCAAATCTAGACAAAGAAAACTTTTATGCAAAATAAACAAAATAGAATGTACTGAGCCAGGCTTTCTTTGCAGGACATGTTCCTCGGGCTATTTCTGAGAGGTTATTTATGGACGGTTGTTTATCCCCTGGAGCCTGACTTCATCTCTTGGTGAACTGAAACGACTCTGTGTTTAGTACATTGGTCTGCCACCCCTGGGAATGGCTGGATGTCAAATATTTACCCCTGTGGGATCGAAGAGAAATCAGAGATGCACAGAAAAAATAGAAATCAAATCCAGCGCCTTTGGAAATAAGTAAAATTTTAAAGTAAATGAATTTTTAAACAAAACCATTGGAAATAAAATGATAGCACAGTGTAACTTTCTTTAGTGGAGGGGGGAACCCCTCTGAAATATAAAGTTACTTCAAGCAGAAGGGTATTTCCATCTTATTACTTTCTCAGTGACTACACCCATCCCATTCCCTCACCTGGCTCAGTACCAGGCCCAGAGGGAGAGGTTTTAAATTTTTATTTTTTTAATTGAAAACGGATGCTACACCTTGTTTTTCATGCCTGCATTTTTCATAAGAAAAAAAAAAAAGAACACCTAGCCAAGTATTAGTTTTGTACTCCTGCAACCTCATAAAACCTAGGAATCAAAACTTGGTGTTCAGCTTTTATAGATAATCACACTGGAAAAATCGAGAAGCGCCTAAATTAGTTTCCTGTCTTCCCAAGAGTTATTTCAAATCCTGTGCCCCTCTCCTGCACCCATCCTCGCCCCAAGTAGAGTTTTCCTTTGGCATTCTACTTCTTGTATTGTCAGAAACAAAGCTACATTTAAAAGGTTAAGTCAAATAAACTCAGCTACAAAAAAGCTTATAAAATAATCAGTCGTGAACAGCAAGGGAAGAGGACAGCCACTAAAACCATAAAGGGAATACTCCGTGGATGGCTGGGCTTTAAATAAAGTTCACATGAGCTATGTAACATTAGATGCTTTTAAAACTCAGAGGACAAAGTACAGACATGTTTGTGCATTTCTCTTTCCTTTTGACAAGTCTTTTTGAATTGGGTCTGGATTGCATACTCTCTGCCGCTTGCACACAGGGAGCTGGGAAGTTTGCTTTGGTGTTCTCTCAAGTTCGTGTGCACTATCAGGAAGCAAGAACAATTCTATCTCCCTCTTAAAGATGAAAGTGACCCCAAATTCTGGCTTGATCTGCTCAGTCTCAGAACCAGACTCCCTGCAAAATATTGTCGGAGCAAGCTTACTAGAATTTGGGGAAGCTGGTAATCACAGGCTGCCCTACCCTGTGAGAATGACAGCATTTGGAAGGCAGCTTGGCAGACGAAATTTAAAAGTAAATGTTTGGCAGCTCCGGAGGTCCTCGAGTTTGGCAAAGCGAATATAATCAACAAAGGGGCATTACTCTGAATTGTATTTAAAAATATAAGTCCCTGCAGACTGGAGAACCATGGGCTCCGAGAGGATCTTGTGCTGTTTGCCCTTCTGCACCAAGGGGAGGACACTGCTCACACAAGCCGGCTTTGTTTTAATTAGAGCTCCAAGCAGCCCTCCCCACCAAGATCTCTTTTCAGCGCTCCTTAGTTTACAATTGTCGCTAACCCCCTCAGCTAAAAATTGTTACTAAGAAAAATTCCACAGAAACCAAAAGAAAAGCGCCAAGCAGGGACTGCGCTGTTAAAAGAGTTTTTCCAGACTGACTCTGGGCAGAGCTCTCTGCAGGGAATGAGTTGCTGAGCTATTATTACTTGAATGGATTTCAGCTCCAGGGATGTCCCCCAAGGTTAACAAGATAGTTCAGTTAAAAATAACATTAAATTCTTTACCCTCTCCTTTACCCCAAGGAGGGGGGGGGGTCACATTTAAATTACATAAGGATGTGGTTTAAAGTGACAAAAGCCAAGAAATTCAAAATTAAGGAAGGGGAGAGCTCTATCTATCTCCAAGATCTGTCTTTGAGGGTGGAAAAATATAAAGGCTCAGAGGAGTGAATGAAGAATGAAGTGCCAACTTTCGCCCAGCATTAGCGGGCTTTTGTGCCTTCTGAGGTTGGCCCTTCGGGGGTACCGACGCAGCAGATACGGAGGAATGGCGTTTAAAGGAAAAAAAGAAAAAAAAAGAACTGAAGGCGGGGATGAGGAGTACAATTATGAAATGAGAGCCTCGGACAAACGTTGATTTAGATATAGTGAAGAAAAGCATTTGGTTCTCATGCCCTTGGCAAGAACTTTGCCATCTGATTAATTGCGCTAGGGGTTTTCTGGGCTCGACGCGTCTCCTTTTTAGTTTCTGCATTGCACGCACACACAAAATTCCATTCTTCGTTTTCATCGGAACCTTTGTATTTTAAATAAAAAAGAGGTGCTCAAATGGAGGGACAATTTTGGTAAACTATTTGAAATTCACGGCTTATTGGACCACTAGATTATAACAGCTGTGAAGAAGTCGTTAGAGGCTGTGCACGGCCAATGGCTGAGTGCAAATCAGCATCACCCACTAATTTTGAAGGAAAGAGGCCGACTCTGGACCTATGTCCATGGTTTCCTTCAAGGTATACAATTATTTCAACTAAGTACTTTTCAAACTAGGATTTCAAGCTACTGGGTTTTCAAGTTAAAACTTGCAAAATGTTTACAGTGTCAAGCTACTTTGATTCCATTATATTTGTGCATATTTTTACAACCAAATGCAAAATTTAAAGGTTTTTGAGAAGAAACGTTATGTGCTATATTATTAGTGTCATCTACATTCTCATGCGATATCAGAGAAGCTTAATTTTTTTCATTTTGAAAGCTAGTATAAGTTGCCGGCAATTACCCGTGTACTTTTAATCTCTATCTGAGTAAAAAGGAAATTTGTTTCTTATTTGCCTTACTCTGACTCCAGTTTGTTATAAACACCTCAAACTGACCTTTTAAACTCTCTAATCTTATGCTGAAAGTAATATTTCCTTATTTCTAACACTGATTTAATATTCCTTGAACTAAAGGGAAAAAGCCCATTTCCTACATATTTGTTAGTGGGCATTTTAATAAGTCAACCCATTTTCATCAGTGGGAGAGCCACCATCTTCTCATAACATGCTCGGTGTCTGCAAACCCATTTGGTAAAATGTAATAACTGGAATTTTCTAAACGTGGACAGATATCCACAAGAAACAAGCTACTCCACCAAAGTCATGTCATAAACAGAGGTCTGTGCTTGACCTTCTCGGTTCCTTAATGTTAGAAGTTAGTTAACTTCAAGATTTTACATAACCCTGTACTTCTCATGCAGAGATGACGGCATTGACCAACAATAGCAGTATTTTGACCTTATGTCATTTTTGTGTGTGTAATTTTGGTGGATTTCACAAAGCCATCCACAGTGTTTTGCTATCTAGTCTCTTAACAGCAGATTTTAGGGTGGCCAGCTGGCTGAGATTAGAGACCCGCTCTGTGGCCAGAGGAAAGAAATCAACAAGCCCACACATGAACTAGAGCTCTGATATCTGGCTTTATTGATGCCATTAATTCAAGAACTAACCAACTTTATTGATACAAAACATACCACCATCTTACCTTTGAGGAGAGGATCCCATTCTGAAATTCTGGAAGTTAGTAATGTAGATATTAAGTGTGTAGGTTTAGGAGGAATGAAATGGGAGGGGGCTTCAACCTCTGGCACTGAAGCTTCATGAGCTGGGTAACGTAGGTAGGGTTGGATTTTTACTATTCCCTTAACCCTCATTCTTTGTCATCTGTGAGATGGGGATAAGATCTATTTCATAAGGTAGGATTACATAAAATTGTGAAAAAGTGTTTATAAAGTGTTTATAAAAACAAAAAACACTCAGTAAATAGTAGATATAATGATTATTGTTTTATTTTGTTGTTACAGTTTGCTCCCTATACATTTTTTTAAGATTTTATTTCTTTATTTGAGAGAGATAGTGAGCACAAGGCAGCGGGGGTGGGGGGGGAGGTGGAGCCGGAGGGAGAAGCAGACTCTCTGACTGAGCAGGGAGCCGGACGCTAGGCTCCATCCCAAGACTGTGGGATCATGACCTGAACCAAAGGCAGCCGCTTAACTGACTGGGCCACCCAGGTGTCCCTCTCCCTATAATTTAAAGCAGCATTTGGCCATTTTAAATTCCCTACCTAAGGAATTTTGAAAGATTTAAAGAGAGAAGCACCCTAAAGGCAGTTGTTTTTTTCTGTCTTTTGTAAAGCCGAAACCCATTCAAGAAATCATTGAGGCATCCTGATGAAGAAGGCAGGAGGGAGATTGCTATTTAGAAGCTGTAAACTGCCAAAGGAGATTCTGCAAAGTCTAAGAGCTGTGTGTCCTGCTCCTGAGGGTCTCTGACTCAGGAAGCGGAAGGAATTATCTGCTCCAAATGGGTAGGGGACATGCTGGTCATCCTGGCTTTTTTTTATGACTCTATTCATGACAGAGTAATACACCTTGATTTAAAAACCTGAACATCGTTCAAATACCGATTCCAAGGATAGCAGAGCAAAAGGGGTTGTTGAAGACCTGGGTTTGAGTTCTACATCTTAGTGGCTGACTTGGTGACTTTGGGCTCCCACAGGTGGACATAGGATCACAGTCATTGAAAATGAGATGTTCTGCAAGGGCTGGTGGTTGGCCATTCTCCCAGTCATGGCAGCTCAGATAGCCACCTCCATTTCTTCCTTTCCAGAAGCAAAGAGCCAAGAAATCTTGAATGAAGACTAAGCAGAGCTGTGTGGCCCTGAGCATGTCACTTAATATCCTTGCTTTTCTCTTGGAAATTAGGTTAAGTATGTTCATCTTTCCATTGGTTAAGTGTCTGGCTCTTGATTTCAGCTCAGGTCACGCCTCTGGGTCCTGAGATGGAGCCTCACCTTGGGCTCTGTGCTCAGCAGAAGTCAGCCTGAGGATTTCTCTCCCTCTCCTTTTCCCCCCACTCATGTTCTCTCTCTTTCAGATCAATCTTTTTTTTTTTTTTAAGAATGCTCAGCTCTCTGAAGACACAAGGGTTAAAATAGATGAAACTTTAAGGCTTTTTCAGTGATAAAATCCTTACAAAAATGTAGTGAGGTTTGTGTCCTTCTTGCTGTATTCAAGGCGCTGGATGAGAATAACACATTTTTCAACTCATTCATTTGATCCATAGATGTTAAATTATTATTATGCTGTTCTATCTCTGAATTTAGGCACGAAGAGAAAGTGGGGCTTTAACCAAATCATGAGTTTTCTTCCTCCAAAACATAGTGGTCAAATTCAATGAACTAAACTGAATCACTCTCAGTCTGTATCCAAGCCTGTGAGTAAACAGTCAATATGATTTGATCCTGTTGAGAATCAGGTTTCTAATAGAAGTAAAATGGAAACATTACGTTAAGTCATGCTTGTACTTTTACTATCAACTTAAAAGGTTTTAGTCTTAATAATTCTGAAAACATTTCCCTCAAGCACTCCATTTTTGACAGTCTTTTACCGATTTGTTTTTCTCAAGATCATCTAATACTATACTTTATAAAGTGTTTCCCATAGAGCTCTAGTGCTTAAGAAATGTTATAAGAAAGCATGTGAAGAATAAACAAACAAAAAAGCTTTTTCTCATCAAGTTTGGTATATGTTAAGTAAACAAGTTCACTTCATTTTCTATATTATAGCACATCTTGGAAACTTGAACATCTTACTACGCAATGTGGCTTTTAAGAGGAGGATACACTATGTAGCATTTCCCAAATTTATTTTACCAAGGAAATATTTGTTTCAAAGAGAATTTCCTGGAAACACAATGAGACACACTGTGGAAAACTCTGGCAGGGACCTAAGCATCTTTTTTAAAAAGTCTAAATTCTTAGGCTCAAGACAAGTATAACTTCTGGACCTAGATATCAGCCGGACAAATATACCAAGATGCTATCTGCTAGAGTCAACTTGAAGACTTGAAAGAAATAGTAAGTTTCCACCTCCACAAAGGGGAGCTGTCTGAGGTGAGTCAAATGTTCACGTTCTTTATTTTTTAATATATAGAAGTGATAGGTTCTCAATGTGGAAAATTTGATAGGTATGGACACATACATCTTTTGTATATTTTATATATATAACTTTTCAAATGTTTTCCCATTTTATTTGAGCTCATTAGAATTCCCCCTTCTTATTAAAAATCTTTGAAATCACAGTTTACAATGGTTGCAAACTATTCCATCATATGGATGCACCATAATTCCTGTCGTTGGACATTTAGGCTGTTTCTAATTTTTCACTATTATAAATAGAGCTATTGTGAATATCCCTGCACATAAATCTTTGTCTGTATTTGTTTATTTCCTTAGGATGGGTTCCTAGAAGTGGAATTATTGTGTCTAATGGCATGGATTTTTTTCAAGGCTCTTTATACACTAAAGCCTAATAGCTTGCCAGAATATTTTTATCAGTCTACACTCCAATAGCTCATGAAAGTGGACAGTGGAATAATGACTGTGGTCATTTAGGCATCTCTGAATAAAAGTATCCAAAGGAATTCTGTACCCTGAATTTTATTAAGATAAAGAACTTATCCACAATTACTATACTCGAATGATGTATTAAAATTCTAATCATTTTTATCATATGTAGATGTGTACATAATATCAACTTACGGTTCTGTCACATAAGTTGTTAGTAATCTGCAAGTAATAAAGATGAGTAGCTAGTTTTAATTCTGACATTTCTTATCTTGGCTCCATGAAACTCTTTTCTCCATTATCTGCTCTAAACTGGAGTTTCACATTCCTGCTTTGAGGCTCTCATTACTAACTTTTCATTTGTATTCATAAATTTGAAGTGAAATTGAAAATACAGTCTTTCTTATGATTAGTTATCAGTTTTGAATAGCTGTTATCTCCTGTGCTCACTTCTCTGATCTTTCTGCTGTTCCTAGAGCTCAATTCGGTTTTCTTTTCCCAGAAATTCTTCCTCCATTTATGTATTCATTCATTCTCTTATTTTATTTAGATCTCTGTTCAAATATCACCTCTGAAAGTGTATACCTCCTGCCCTCCTCTCTCTTCACATGACCTAATTTTTCCTGAAAACTATTACTATTTGACTTTATATTATTTATTTATATTATATTTGTGTATTGTTCTTTCCCTTTTCCCAACAAGAATGAAAACTTCATGAGGGCAGAAACTTAACCCACTTCTTTATCCATTACATGAGCCCTAACATGCCCAGAGTGTATCATAGAAATTCAATAAATATTTGATGAGTGAATTTTCCTATATCCAACTTCCTTGGACCATTTGCTAATGAAAACATCTGTGTGATTGCCTAGTCATAGCTGTTTCTAAGTCCATATTCTTGCCTGCCTTCTTCCTGGACCACATATTTTTTTTTCCTGTGGGATCAGAGGTTTTAGTCACAGGCAATGCTGAAAGGAGGAGCACTTAGACACTGTTTAATGAGAAGAGTCATTTCCCGCTTAACACCTAATCTGTAAATTGATCTCCCACTGAGCAGAAATATGAACACTAGAATGCTTTCTGTTAACACTTTTACATCTGCCTGAGCTCAGGGGTCCTCTTATTTACTTAAACCTAATATGAGGCTGGACAAGAAACTAGCTCTAGAATGGATCCGCAGTGAGGTATACTGAGAAGGCGGGCAGGCCTGGGGAGCTGGTGTGAGTAATACTTATTTTATTTATAATATTTCTCTATTTATTTCGCAGTGTTCTTGGTGCTTTTGCCATTTTTTACTTCTCTCTCTTAATCTTAAGGAGTGTTCTACTTCCACGTTGGTTTGAAATTGACATTCAAATGGCCCCCTTGCTCATGATTAAAGACTAAGGAAATGTGGCCTGAAGAAATGGTGTAGGGTTGAACTTATGAGTTCCCATTTCATTGCCTGTACCTGGGAAACTGATAAAAATCACTTAAATTTTCAGAACCTTAGTTAACTTCATTAGAAGATGAGAAATTGGACTAGGTGATCTCTTCAGTTCTTACCATTCAAATATTCCAAAATTATGAGCCACAGCAAATCTTCCTAAGTGTTTTCCATGGAATTATGAACCCCCAAATGTCCCTAGACATCATAGGGGTCCAAGAAGTTTCAATGGACCAGAGCAACTAAGTCAGGGAAAGTCAGAGCACCATAACCTTTAAGAAATGCAGATTACATGTGAGTTTATTAAGTGCTGATCTATAATTATGTCATCTCCCCATCTTGTTTACTCACTAAAGATTTTTTTTTAAAGATTTATTTATTTATTCATTTGACAGAGAGAGATCACAAGTAGATAGAGAGGCAGGCAGAGAGAGAGGGGGAAGCAGACTCCCTGCCGAGCAGAGAGCCCGATACAAGGCTCGATCCCAGGACCCTGAGATCATGACCTGAGCCGAAGGCAGAGGCTTTAACCCACTGAGCCACCCAGGTGCCCCTCTCACTAAAGATTCTTAATCTTTTATATTTGTTCCTAGAAAGGAGTAGCACCATTTCCTTGATCATTTTACTTTTTCTTTTCTTTACCTCCTTCAGGTAAATTACACATTTCTTAAAATCCAGTGGTTGAAGCTCTACATTTATGTGAGAAAAAGATTTGTTGTGGTTTGGATACACACAGGGCAATGTTCCTGTGGTTTTGTGTATCTCTCCTGATTATCATCTAAACTGTATTATGTTTTTCAGGAGGCAGCAGAATCAGCAGTTCATTGAGACAATGCCTCTGGAGAATATCTTCGGACATCTGTCTTAGAAGGTTCTTCCTTAGATTCTACCTTCTATAAGTGTCAGTTTGCATTCCACATCTAGAATGAATAACTGATTCCTTCTTTCACTCAATATCCCTTTTTGAAAATGGAGGTTACTGTTAGCATTCTCTCTTGTTCAGAATAAACATCCCTAAGTCCTTCAGTTCAGAAGGAGTAAATTGTTAGCTTATGGGCCTGATCAAGTTTGGAAATAGTGTATTCATTGCACACACTGATTTTTGTTGTGGTGGTGGTTATTGGCTTGTTTATTAATTGGCACAATACATAAAATTGAGTGATTTTGCATAAATACCCAAAGTTCAGTTTTCCCATGAAAAAATAAGGAGTTCTGGTAGCACTGGATAAGCATTCCTACACTGTGGTAGTTGGCTAGAGCTGGGTGGTGCTTGACTTTGTTCGAACGGGCCTACGTTTTTTTTTTGTTTTTTTTTTTTAAAGATTTTATTTATTTGTTTGATGGAGAGAGATCACAAGTAGGCAGAGAGGCAGGCAGAGAGAGAGAGCGGGAAGCAGGCTCCCTGCTGAGCAGAGAGCCCGATGCGGGGCTTGATCCCAGGACCCTGAGATCATGACCTGAGCGGAAGGCAGAGGCTTAACCCACTGAGCCACCCAGGCGCCCCTGGGCCTACGTTTTGTAGTGTGTCACAGCCCGGTCATTCTCTCCAGGGGTACATGACCCAAGGCACACTTCCAGTTTTTGTTTATCATCAGGCTTACACTGAGTAGAGAAATATTTCTCTGCTCCTATTCTATTTCAGTTATTCATATCAGTAGCCTGGGTAAGTAAGCACTGTAAGTGCTTGAATGAGAAACTCATTCTTTAAAACTTGCACAGATACTGTTGTTTCAAATCCTAATACTAGACTCTTCTGAATGAGGTTTATAGCCTCCCTTTGCTTTAAGTGTGACCCATAAATGATACAGTGTTCTTGAAGTTGTCTAGCCAAAGTATAGGAGAACAAGAATCATCAAAGATTGTTTATACGATATTGAGTAAGGAATAGAATAAGTCTGTGGAAATGGCTAAGTTATTTTTTAAAAGATTTTATTTATTTATTTGAGAGAGAAAGAAAGAAAGCATGAGCAGGGGGCAGGAGTAGAGGGAGAGGCAGAAACAGACTTCCACTAAGCAGGGAGCCCAACACAGAGGTCAATCCCAGGACCCTGGGATCATGGCCTGAACCGAAGACAGATGCTTAACTGACTGAGCCACCCAGGTGTCCCAAAAGCTAAGTTATTTTCAGACCTGCTGATCTTAAGCCAGGCCTCCCTTATGTAGTACTTGTTTATTTTATTTTTTAAAATTTAAATTAAATTAACTAACATATAATGTGTTATTGGTTTCGGGGTGGAGGTCAGTGATTCATCAGTTTTATATACTACCCAGTGCTCATTATATCACGTGCCCTCCTTAACGTCCATCACCCAGTTGCAGTACTTGTTTAGTTGGGGTTTAGTCCTAAGAACAGCACCTTACATAGTGCAAGTCACATGGTAAGATAGTCATCGTTTCAGCAGCAAGGAAAACACAGGGTACACATTTGGAAGAACCACAATGTGAGCTGGGTTCCTCCATTCATCGGCTGCATGCTCTCGGTTATATCTTTGCCTTCTGGGGCTCCATTTCCACATCTTCAAAAAAAAGTGCACTGTAGTCCTATGACTGAGAATGAAACAGCTTTGCCCTGTAAAGCTTGTTTCAAATCTAAAAATAGTTTTATTGGTTGAAGAGCATTCTTTTACATTTTCCCCCTAATTTCCAATGCTTCTGCATATCCTACAATCCAGCATCTCTGACACTCTCTTAAAGGTTTGTGCCATTTCTAAAGTCTTCCTGGTCACCTTTTACACATACTCTTCCAAGAAATCCTCCTGCTTTATAAGCTTCTACTTTCCTTCCTTATTGTGATCAGGTTTGAAAAGATAATTAGGATTTAAATTTTGGCATCTTTGTACCACTGTCACTTTTATTTTCAAGTTATTTTTAGGTACTGAAAGTAGACCTTTTATTGCGTTTACTTGTGTGCTTGTTTTGCCTTTTTCATTCCTACCTTCCTCCTATCTAGCGCGCCTATCTCATTATGCTTAGCCTTTCCCTCCCTGAATTATCAAGTTACTAAAGGCTACACGGTCACATTATCCCAATCTGCCAACAAGAGGATCTAAATGTTCAGATCATTATACTCACTCTACCTTTGGGGTGTAGAAATCTTAAGCTAAGGAAGTCAGGAACTCGCCAGATGCTTTGCTTTTAGCCAAATTAGATTTCCAGTAAATACCTCTAATCTTTCCTAGATCCTCTGATTTTAGTGAAATGCTATTACGTACTCAATGGCTGATCAATATAAGCTTTGATAATAGTTAAGAGAAAGGATAATTAGAATCAGAAATCGTAAGCCAAAGGGCTCAGTTTAAAGAAGAGACTCCACATACAAAAAAAGAAAATTTTGACCTTATTCTCATTGATTCTAAGCCCAGTCAGAGTAATAGCAACTTAAATTTTGCCTGACTGCAGATGCGAGAGTTGGTTTCATGAAACCATAAGATGACCACTAAGCCAATGTTTTGACCATTTCTTCTTGGGTTCCTTCCCATCACTGCCCACCACATGCCCTTTTCAAGAGCAACGGAGAAGCCAAGTGCCAGAACTTGCTAGCAGGTGATTGAAAGTGCTGTTTGCACCTGAGCAGAAGCCTAGGGAACCGAGCATCACATGGGAACTCATGGAATTAGAGATCTACTTCTTTTGTTAGTCAAATGACTTTGACTTGGGAATTTGGATGGTGCTTGGGACTCTGCAACCTTGCTGCTTTCCACCCCTCTCCACGCAGTGAGCCTCGTTTACGGCAGAGAAAAAGACAGCAGCCAAGAGAAAGGGTCTTGAAGACAAAGGTCCACCCTGGAAATGTCACTTTTGTGAGTTTTAAAACCTTCAGACATGGTCAGAGAAAGCATACCTCTGACTGTCTCATTTCTTACCTTCTCATTTTCTTACCACAAATAACTTAGTTCCTATTATCATTCTTCTACTCTAAGTTCCCAACCATGACACATGTCCTGGTTGCATGGCCAAAATGCCTGCTACTGGTCAGCAGCATGCACATGTGGCCACTGGGCTCCTCCTCCTCCTCTCTGTTCTTCATCCCCAGGGGCAACTATGTTTAACATTGCTGATTAGGACAGACTTTCTCCAGTGACTAACAGATGACAGTAATTTGTGTTGCAGAGCTGCCTCATATAATAAGCATGACTTAGCAGACAAAGCAAATGTCTCCCTTCTCCAAACAGAATTGTGCGGTTCCATGGCCTTGACCTAGTGGTGTCAGGTTAAAATCACTGACAAGAGAAAGTAGTTCAACTCACATCGTGGTTGCCCACACCACATCAGGGAGCTCAAGAGAAAAAGTGGAAGGCTCTATAATTCCCACCTGGACTATAAAAGCAGCAAGCAGCTACACTGCATAGCATATTAAAACATTAATTGTTTGCTGTCCTTAGGCTTAGCATATGAAATAAAATGCCTCAAATAATTTAAATGTGCTATATAGCCTGAATATAAAGAAATCTAGCATTTTATTCCATGTCAACATGGCTCTATTAAATTTCAAAGCAAGCTTTCCTTTTCTGGAAGCACATGCATGGAAGATGCTACATGTGTGTCTATCAGAAAAAAAAATTGTCTATCAGAAAAATTGTCTATCAGAAAAAAAACACACTGCTTTTCAACATTGAAGCTAGTCACTTATCCCACATTAATTTTCTGTTCAAGCATAATATTTTCTTTTTGTTGTGAACTAACGGAAATTAGGATATTTTTAAATTTTAAATTAAATCTACCAAATAATTTATATTATAATATTCTACCATCTAAGTATTGAAAATTTGTTTAGAAAAGAATTTACTTTGAAAACCATTTTTAACATATGCAATGATTAAAACATAAAAAAACCATGATGACTTCTTAGATATTTTTCATTATGTTTTAAGGCAAGACCCCTTTAGAATAGAGATTCTAGAGTTTGTACCTTTATCTCAAAATGGGGCAGGATTTGATACTGAATTAGCAGATCATTTGTTGTTTAATGATGTCAAGTTTTAGCAAAAACATGGCTCCTGGAACCTCGAAATCTACTTAATACAACATTTTGAAAGGTAGAAATCTTATTTTCCTTCACGGGTACTTAGACATTATAGTTGAATGAGTTCGTGAATATAAATAGAACTTTTTCTCCTAACTAGAGGTGCTACCCTCCATTTGGCTAACTTCCCACTCAGGTAATTACACCAGACCTTTTGAAATTACCCCTGAAGTTCTAATTAGACACAATCTTCTTTGCTTCCTCTTGTAAACTGCTGCCTTGAGTCTTGCTCTGAAGTGTGTTTCAACTCCATGCCCACTCCCTTCTTCCTGACTATTCTTGTGATTTTGCTAATTAATGCTCAAAATAACACTACGTGATCTGAAAGGGACCATGGAAGTGCAACGTCTTCTCCTCAGCTTCTCCACTGACATTTCACAAGGGCTTCTGCAGTTAAACAAAGCGAAGTTGCGATGGAAACAATAAATATTCCGTGACAACTGTAGTGCATACCATTAGGGATAGTGCTTATTTTTCCCCCGGAATAATTCCCTAGCACTTATCAGGCCCCCTAGAAGAGGGAGCATTGAACCAGATGCTGAATCACTTTGCAAGTGTAAATGATTATGTTATTAACAGTTCACTGTATAAGGGTAACACCTGCAGCAGTGAATTATCTTAATCAGCTTAGTAGAATATTTTGAAAATCGCCTCAATGAAGTACCGAAACCAAGAGAGAATTTCCCTTGAAATGTGAGGAAGTGGAACAAAATCAAGAAATGTGCACATTCTCAAATGAAAAATGATTGTACTGTGATTTTTTTTTTTTTTTTTTTTTTTTTTTTTTTTTGGTGAGGGCTATTCAGCTATAGTCTTTCCTATTCTGGAAGCTTATGTGAAAATTTCTGAGACTGAATAGATTCAGCACGTCATCCCCTATATGTATCTTTCTTACATAATGACTTTAAAACAATCCCAATAAAGGAATTATAGCCATCAAAACTACTGAAAAATTTTCCAATTAAAATAACAAAAAATTACCCAAATGAAGTCATGTCCTCCCTATCTATGTATTTGACAGTTGAAGAAAATATGTTATCCTGTAAAATACTGTGTATCAGGTAAGAAAAATTAAAGGAATCTGCTTAAAAGATGATGCTGTTATTGAAATTAAATCTCTGAGAGTTTTAGAAATGGTTTAAATTATAGGGTTGAGATAGGTCAAAATAAGAATTTAAAAAAATCTCTATTTTTGGTAACTGGCAAGGGTCTGCATTATTTTCAGCTACTTTTTAATATATTCCAAGTTTGGGACGCTGGGCATTTCTGTATAACATTACTGACAGAATTAAACGGACACACCACAAAAGGAGGTAATTCAGCAATTTAAACTCTTTCACAGGGATAATGAAGTGAGAGTTTCTGGAAAAATGTCTGGTGGATGATTCCTTTCCCAGAAATCTCTTGCTTGGAGAAAGATCTGAACTGGTAGAGGTTTTGATTTTTCATTCAAACATGTGATTATTTTTCTTATTTTCTGCTGAGGAAAAACTGATGAACTATTCCTTAGTCTCCAAAGGTGGTCAGTAGGATTAAAGTATGGCAAGGTCAAAGCCAGTCCTCTGACAAGAAGAAAGTCGTAAACTACAGCTGCAGGTTCTGAGAGGCCGGTGTTGGGCATCACAATGCTATTACCAAGGATATTCCAGTTAAGAAGGTAAACCTATGGAAAATAAAAGGGGCCAAGCTTCTGAGCTATACTATGCTGTCATCAGACATTGGAAGTTTGTTCTACCTTCTTCCTCTGTCTTCAGACCCCAATATTTCAAAACCAGGACAAGAACTGGCTGGTTACCCTGGTGATCTGGCACGCATATTGTAAATATTTACATCATAAAATTCAGAGCCTAACATTTAGCTATGATGTTGACACTCCAGCAGGACACTTCTAAAATTTCCTTCACATGGGACCAAGGCAAGTAATCAAAAAATAGAAAAATATTTGAACGAAAAAAATATGTTATTATAATGAATTAAATGCTTCCCAGTACCTACACCAAGCAGGCCTTTAATTCACAATATTAAAATATCTGGGCATTTCAGGATCCCACATTTCCATGGAGAAGGCACTTGTCTACTTGGGAGGCAGCATGATGTAGTGGAAAGAACATGATTTAGAGGCTCATAGACCTGAATTCACATCCTAGCTCATACACTTAACAGCTCCATAAACTTGGGCCGTCACTTCTCTCAGTTAGTTTTCTCATTTGAAAAACACCTACTTTGCAGTGTCTTGTGAGGACTGGACATGGTGACAGAGTCTACACAGCAGTGACCATCAAAAATAGCACCAATATGGATGTTTTTGGTTCATTAAAACAGAATTATTTTACCCCCTGCTTGAATTGACTTTGTTTAGTCATTTCAGCAGGATAGTCATCCTTCTAAAGAACATATCTTAGTGACAGTACCTCACACAGTATTTAACACATACTAGTTTTCAATTCATATTCCTTTTTAATCGATACCTGTGTTTGCCTGACTTGCTGCCTCATAGTCCAGCTTTCTTTCTCTGTTCTTGGCATATATTATTTAATGATAATAATCTGGTGCCCTTACCTGATGAGGAACTTTACAAGGGTAGGGACTATGTCAGTGTCGTTCATGCTTAGCATGGTGCAGTGAATGAATACTTGTTGAATAAACAAATAAAGGCATAAGGAGCTCTCATTATCATCATGCTGTATATTAGCCTAAGAATGTAACCCATTGCTATGTATACACAGGAACTGAAACTACCTATGATATCAAATTAATTTCAATGACTGTAGGAGAAAGTGAATTGGCTAAATTATTTATCTTAGTATCATTTAAATATATATAAAAGTAGAGGGAATTCTACAATAATCTGTAAGTACCCACCATCTCCCTTCAGGAGCCATTATCTTCCACCTGATTTTGTTTTATTTTTTACACTT
>CM052892.1:47816161-47920101 GCA_028534135.1 Potos flavus | reverse complement strand
TTATTTGACAGAGAGAGAGATCACAAGTGGGCAGAGAGGCAGGCAGAGAGGGGGGGGGGCGGGTAGCAGGCTCCCTCCTGAGCAGAGAGCCTGATGTGGGGCTCGATCCCAGGACGCTGGGATCATGACCTGAGCCGAAGGCAGAGGCTTTAACCCACTGAGCCACCCAGGCGCCCCTGGAAATTGCTTTTAAAGATTACAGTGTAACTATTAAAATTATTAAAGACAAAAATTAAGGAGTTGAAAAAAGTAGCTTGCTGGAATTGACCATTCTAAGATAGGGAGTAAAATCAGACAAGCAAGAAATGGCTGTGAGGGAAAAGGGGTCTGTGAGTGCAACAACAGTGAAAGTCACCGAGAGTTTTCAAAAATTAACAAAAAGGAAGAATTCTCATATTTAAGAAGTACAGCAAGTTATACAGAATAAAAACAAATCCATACCCAAAACCATTTTATGAAAATTTCTTAACATAAATGACAAAGAGGAAATTTTAAATGCAAGGAGAATAAAAAGATAAGTTTCAAAGGAATGGGAATTATAGAAACAGATTTCTCAACACCCCCTATAGAAGCCAAATAACAATGGAGTCATTTCTTCGGTAAGCTGAGAACAAATAATTGTCAGCCTGGAATTCCTGGCCAAGAGACAGGGTGAAATCAAGATATTTTTGTTTATAGATTTAGAGGATTGTACTCAAACCCTTGCTGAAGGAACTACTCTACTATTTAATTCAGAAAGAAGCAATGTAAGCTCAGCAAGTTGTGTCACAGGAGAAACAATAGTAATACAACAAAAAAATGATAAACATATGGGTAAACTTAAATAAGCGGTGACTATATAAAAATAATAATTATTATAATAAATACCTTGGGGGAATAAAATAAGGTGAAACTAAAATAGTGAAGAACAATAAATTAAAAGTCAGGAAGGAGGGGGATGTCTAGGTGGCTCAGTTGGTTAAGTATCCAACTCTTGATTTCGGCTCAGGTCATGATCTCAGGGGGGTGAGATGGAGCCCTGCCTCCTCCAGCTCCACACTGGATGGGCAGCCCACTTAAGATTCTCTCTCTCCCTCTTCCTCTACCTCTCCCACCACCCCCCAGGCTTGTACATGCATGCATGTACAAACTCCCTCTCTCTTTCTAAAAAAAAAAAAAAAAAAAAATGTCAGGAAGGAGGTAATTGGAAGGCAACTATGCTAACCCCAGTACCACCAATGCTCCATCAAGAGGGAGTAATTGGTCTTGAAGCATTTAAGATACCACTGTACTGGGAAGGGGTTGTGCTGTATTTTCTGTTCACCTCGCCTGATACAATCTTCACTCTATACCTACCCTCTGCCCAGGAATGCTGACCTGAATATATTACATCATCCTGATTCTCAGCCCTCTACCTTCTGGTTGAGTTCTGTCAATTGGGAATCCTGGCAGAAGATCAGAGGGAGGATGGGAAGGGAGGTCAACTAAATGTATTACTCTCTTCTTGTGGATTCACTTAAGTTTACCATACCCTTTAATAAGGTTATGGCTGGAATCAAGAGAGGCACAACTCTTCCAGGTTCCTGTCACTTCTCCCTCTTTTCTTTGCTTTGAGACTAGAACTGGTGACACCCATTGCTGCTTGACCCATGTTCCTGTACCCTCCAATGTGAATCCCCTCACCCACCCCATCTTTGTAAATAGGCCCCGGATGAGTCAACCCTCTTCATATTATCTTAATTTGAGAATACCATTGCTTTCCTTTTGACCTTTCACTGATACAGAAGGAAAACGTATTGATTAAATTTATACTTCTTAAAGTTAAAAAATAAAAGTTAATAGTAGTCACAAAAAGAATGGAAAGCAAATGATCAATTTGCAAAGAAGAGAGGAAAATTAAGTAGATTCAACAGTAAAAATCCAACCAAATGCAAGAAAGGGCAGGAAAACACATAGAAAACTGAAAACGCAAAATAACTTTGTGGAAAATAAGCAAGAATTCCAGTGCTGGTCATAGTGAGGTAGCTTATATTAGACTTACTCTTCATAGATACATTTATAAAAGTTAGACCTCAAAAATAAAACTAAAACAAAGTAAACACAACACAACACAACTCTTGATTCTCTGAAGGCATTAGAGAACATCCAAAGTAGCCAGAAATTGTAGGTAGCATAGTTACTGAAAGAAGGGATATTTTGCAGGTGAGCCCGGCAAATGTACCTGTCTTCCCCTCCAAGGACACTTCCCCCTTCTCAGCAGGCCAGAGAGGCATCTTACTGCACTGGAAAGACTAGGGATTTGGGGCTGCCAGAGAGACTTGAAATAAGTGGGGACAAAACCCTGAAAGCAAAGTTAAGAGGAGAAAGCTATATCTATATACAAATGCCCTCAAACCACTGGCTGACTTCTGGATTGTCCCAGGGCCAGACTGAGGAACTGACTGGAAAGCATTAACTGGAAGGCTGATGGGCTAAATAGAGATTTCAACAGCAGGGGAGACAGAGTTTAAAGTTCAAGTCCCAATAAGGTTAAAAAGCATGGGAACCATTTCGAACATTTTACTGGGATTCCAGAAGGCCATCCACTAGAAGTAAGGACAAATTACAACATGCCAGCAATTATAAATCCTCTATAGCAAGGTCTGAAAACTTTGCCTGTTTTTGTAAATAAAGTTTTATTGGACCACAGTCACCACATCCACTGCCTTAGATATCATCTACAGCTCCTTTAATGCTACAGCAACAGTTGAATACTTACATGCCCACATCCTCCTGCCCTCTGGAGAAAAAAAGAAAAAAAAAAAGCCCAGAAGGTTTACTATTTGACCTTTTATTTGACCACTTCTGTACAGGAGTTAAGATATCCCCTTGTGCTGTATTTGCTCACAAGAAAATTTAACCTCCACTGGGAGAAAAGAACATCTTCAAGCGTCTTAATTTTTCATCCACATTGACATTACATCAAAAATCATGAGGCATGCTGAAACAGTACAAATTGACTGGAAACCAAGAAAAACAATAAGGAAACAGATTTTGTTTCTGTTGTGATTTAGATATTTTAAGTAGAAGACAGGTACTTAATTTTTTAGCCATTTTACATGACAATATTATAAACTTAGAAAACATTGCAAAAATAGTACATCCAAGTTCTCTTTAGCCTTCACTTCTCTTTCCTCAATGTTACCATCTCACCTTATATAATCATGATATAATTTTCTAAATCAGAAAATTAACACTGAATATTTTTAACCTCAGACCTTCGTTGAATTTCACCAAGTATCCCATTATTTTTTTTTTTTTTTTCTGATTCAGGATCTAATCCAGTATCCCACATTACATTTACTTTTAACATCTGCTTAATTTCATCTAGTCGGGAACAGTTTCTCAGTATTTCTTTTTCTTTTATGACCTTGATACTTTTGAAGTACACTGACTAGTTATTTTATAAAATGTTCCTCAATTTATGTTCATCTGATGTTTTCTCATGATTGGATTGAGATTATACATTTTTGGCAAAAATATCACAGAAGTAATTTTGGACCCTTTGCAGTGCATCATATCAGTGGGTACATAATGCCTTATTACTGGTGATGCTAACTTTGATTGCTTGATTAGAGATGTGTCTGCCAGATTTCTCCACTATAAAGTTATTATTTTTTCCCTTTGTAATTAATAAGTTTCATGTGGGGAAATACTTTGGGGCCATGCAAATGTCCTGATTCTTATCATAATTTCACCTACTAATTTCAGCAGCCATTGATGTTTTTATCTGCAACAATTATTAATGGGTTGTTTGCCAAGTGGGGATTTTCTACTGCTATCATTCTTTCTGCATTAATTAGCTGGAAATTTACTGTATTGAATAGTTATCCATCTCATCATTTATTGATTGATCCAGCTATCTACTTACATCACCATGAATGAATGGATATGTATTTTATTTTATGATACATAATCCAACACTATCACTATTTATTTTGTCACTCAAATTATCTCATATTTGGCCATTGGCAGCAAAGTTTTTTAGCATTCCCTTACTTTCTGGCACATGAGATGTCTCAAGCTCATCTGAATACAGGTAAAGAGAAAATATCCAATTGAGAAACAAAAAGTCTTAAAAAAAAGAACAGAGACTAAGATATGTAGATTATGGACAAATAAATTAGCACTTTGGTAAATGGAATTGCAGAAAGAGAAGATAGGAAATGGAGCAAAAATAATATTTGAAACAATAGGGTTTGAGAATTTTACAAAACAGATGACAGCAATCAGCCCACGGATTCAAAAAAGTCAGAGAAAACTAAGGATAAATAGAAAGAAAAATCACACTTAGGAACATTATGGAAAAATTACTGAAAATCAAACAAGACAAGAAAAATACAACATCATCCAAAAAAAAGATATATTGCCCTCAAATAAACAATAATAATTCTAATGGTCAGCTTCACAACAGCAACTATAGAACCCATAACTCAATGAAATGACATTCTTAAGGTACCGAAAGAAAATATAAAAACTACCAATCTATAATTCTAGACTTAACCACTGCCCCCCTCCAAATTCTTAAACTGGAATAGAATTAAAATGCTTTCCTACAAAAGAAATCTAATAGAATGTATTGCTAGTAGGTACACAGAGCAAGGATAAGTAAGTTTTCCAGGCTGAAAGAAAGTGTCCCAAGATGGAAACAAAACTGTAAGAAGTCATGAAGAGCAACCAAGTGGCAAATATGTGGGTAAATATAAAAATATAAGAGAATACTAGCTGTTTAAAACAATTAGAAGTATGTTGAGATTTTTAACATACAGAGATGTTAAACATACAACACAAAAAGCACAGATGGTTATTGTGCAACTGTTGTGTTGTTTCAGAAATGTTAAAAATTATTAATTCGACTCAAAATAAGCCAGAAGGAAGGAAATAATAAATATAAGAGCAAAATTAATTGACTTTAAATTTCATCCATTCGACCTCTTAGTGAGTCACATCTGGGCTCAGCTCTTTATCCTCAGTGCCACTGACTTTGTTCAGGACTCCTTTCTAGCCTTGATGATTGTAGTATCCCTTCTAATTGTAATAAGAGGCAGCTTGGTTAGTATAGTTAGAACTGGTTGAGTTAAGACAGACCTAAGTGAAAACCTTGGCTTTTTTTTTTTTTTTTTTTTTGCTACATACTATGTGAAGCTTGGGCAAGATCATTTACCAATCTGATACTTAATTTACTTACGTGTAATACGGTAGATGAAAACAGACTTCATGAAAAAATTTCATATTTGAAAATTTAACTTCATGAAATGGTTAGGAGGGTTAAATGAGATGATATGGCTTAGCGTAGTAACTGGTAGATTGTAAGCGTTCAGTAAATGTTCTAATTATTGTTTTTTTGCCTCCAGTCTCTTCACCTCTAATTCTGTATTCCTTTTTCAGAAAAGACAAATTCTGATCATATTATACCCCTGCCAATATTATTCGATAGTTTAGCCTTTTGGTAACAGGATAAAAGGTAGATTTCTTGGGATGGCCTACCAGAAATTTAATGATTCAATCCTTATCTAACCAGTCAAGCTTCATGTTCTGCAATTCTCTAATTTGAACTGTAAGTTAAAGCAATTCTGAGAAAATTTTATTTTCAAAAACACACTATGCTCCAATGCCTATATCTTGAGAAACGTATTCCCTTTTCCTGGAAGGTTCTCTTTCCATCGTCTGATTAGAAAATTCTTTCTTATCATCCATGTCTCAGTTCATTTATGGCCTCTTTTGTAAAAGCTTCCCGGGCTTCCACTGAACTATGTATGTACCTCTATTACTGCATTTATCATATTAGATTGTGATTACTGACATGACTATTCCCTACTAAACTGTAAAATCCAGGATAGGGAGCATGGCTTTTCTACTTTGTGTGTATGTAACAATTAGGGTATTGCCTGGCATAGTAGCAGAAGTTCAATAAATGTTGGTTGATCAAATGGAAAAAAAGTAATTGACTTTAGAGAAGAGTTATCAGAGAAAATCAACCAAGTTGAAGGTTGGTTTGTTGAAATGTATAATATAAATTAATTAACGTGTAATAATAAGTGCTTAATAGGATATATCTTACTGTAAGAAATAGAGACGACATGCAATTATCAGTATCAGAAATGAAATAGGAGGGGCGCCTGGGTGGCTCAGTGGGTTAAAGCCTCGCCTTTGGTTCAGGTCATGGTCTCAGGGTCCTGAGATTGAGCCCCACATTGGGTTCTCTGCTCAGCAGGGAGCCTGCTTCCCCCCTCTCTCTGCCTGCCTCTCTGCCTACTTGTGATCTCTCTCTCTGTCAAATAAATAAATAAGATCTTTAAAAAAAAAAAGAAATGAAATAGGAGATATCATTACAGATCCTGTAGATATTTAAAAAGGAAAAGGTGCTATTATAAACTGATGTCTGCCAATAAATTCAAATATGTAATGAAATAAACAAATTATTATAAAAGCACAAATTCCCAAACTAGCACAAGTAAAAATTTAACACTTTGAGTGCTATATCTCTTAAATTAAATTTATAGTAAAAAATCTTCTCACACACAAAACACTCCAGGTCAAGATGTTTTTATTAATGAATTATTTTAGACATTTAAGCAAGAATTAATATCATGGTTACTTTGAAACTGAAAGAGTTTCTGAAAGAGAAAAGAAAAAAGGAGGAACAATTCCCAATTCATTTTATAGAGGCCAGACATTGATGATTGACATGGACATTAATAAAAAAAAATTATATGTCAATATTTCTTATGAAGGTATATGCAAAAACTCCTGGATAAAATAATGGAGAATTGAACACAGTCATATATAAAAAGCATTATACATTATGAACAAGTGAGGTTTATCCCAGATATGAAAAGTTCATTTAACCTTTAAAAATCAATCATGTAATTTATCACATTAAACTAATAAAGGAGAAAAAAATTTATATATAGAAATGCTTGCTTTTATAGATGCAGAAAAATCATAAAATTTAGTACCTCTTCGTAACAAACTGATCAACAAATTTAGAATAGGAGTGACTTTTTTTTTAATCTGATAAAGGGCTTCTATTTGAAAAATCACAGCTAGCATTGTACTTAACAGTAAAATATTGAATGTTTTCACCCTAAGATAGGGAAAAACACAAAGATTTCCACTTTTTACTACTTCTATTCAGTGTTGTAATAATGGTTTTAGTCATTATAATATGGCATAAAAAGAGGCATAAAAATTGGAAAGAAAGACATAAAGCTATATTTTAACAAAAATACAAAATAATCTATAAACTATTAAAATAAATGAACTTAGCAAAGTTGTTAGGTACAATGACATTTTAAAAATTAAAGTACAAAAATATTAAATTATAT
The DNA here is from genome assembly GCA_028534135.1 of Potos flavus. Classification (NCBI taxonomy): domain Eukaryota; kingdom Metazoa; phylum Chordata; class Mammalia; order Carnivora; family Procyonidae; genus Potos; species Potos flavus. The sequence continues at coordinate 47,912,755 of CM052892.1, read as the reverse complement.
TTCTATATACTAGTAACAAAAATAGTGGCAAAAATTTTAAACAAGACTATAACAGCATTAAAAAAGTTTATATACTAGAAATAAGTTTAGCAACCTACTTAAATTTTAAAAGTAAAAACTTCTACAATAAAGACAGTGAATCATAATTGGAAAAATAATAAAAGATTTCAATAAATGGAGTAATATGCCATGTTGACGGATTGGTATATTCAATATCATTAAGATGTCAGTGCTCCTCAAATTGAGTTATAGCTTTAATACAATCAAATCAGAATGCCAGTAAGTGTGTGTATGTAAATTACATGCTAGATCTCAATTATTACAATAAATGTACATGAACAAAATATATCAGTAAAAATATGAGTGTTTGCTATATGACCATGAAAAATAAAACAAGCTATATCATACAAGTTCATCAAACAAGTTCATATCATATAAAAATATTTTCAGGGCACCTGGGTGGCTCAGTGGGTTAAAGCCTCTGCCTTTCGCTTAGGTCATGATCTCAGGGTCCTGGGATCGAGCCCCACATTGGGCTCTCTGATGAGTTGATTCTAAAATTTATGTGAAGATGAAGAGAACTTAGAATAATGGCCAAACAACCTTGGTATAAAAAAATGAAGTTTTTGATCTTACACTACAGTATTTCAAGATTTACTACAAAGATTTACTAAATTAGCATGACAAAATAGTAGTGTCATAAAATGGACAAATATTTCAGCCCTGTTCTGTCCCAGAACAGGGAGTCCAGAAATAGGCCCACAATTAAATGGCCACTTGATATATGAGAACGGAACTAATGGAATTTATTAAAGAAAGATTGGTCTTTTCAACAAATGATGTAGAAGTATAGGAACCCGTATGGGGGAAAAATCTTAATTTCTTCTTCACAACTCTTCACAAAAGTCATTTCAAGATGCCATAGACATAAATGTACAAGCAAAAACTTCTACAAGAAAACATCAGAACATACTCTCATAAACTCAGGTAACCAATATTTTAAAATGCCACACAAAAAACTACTATTTTTAAAAATGCCAAATTAAATTTTATAAATATTTAAAACTCTGTCATCAAAAGATTCCAATGAGAAAGTAAAAGGAAATCCAGACTGGAAGAGGTGTTATTAAAGGACTTGTCTCCAGACTATATAACTTTCATAAATCTGTAAGAAAAGCAAAAATAACTAAATTTTTTTTTTTTAAAGATTTTTATTTATTTATTTGACAGAGAGAGAGAGATCACAAGTAGGCAGAGAGTCAGGCAGAGAGAGAGGAGGAGGCAGGCTCCCTGCTGAGCAGAGAGCCCCATGCGGGGCTCGATCCCAGGACCCCGAGATCATGACCTGAGCTGAAGGCAGAGGCTTTAACCCACTGAGCCACTCAGGTGCCCAAAAATAACTAAATTTTTAAAAGGAAAAGGACTTGAACAGTTACTTCCCAAAAGATGGTATCCAAGTGGCTAAGAAGGATAAAAAATGTACTCTATATTATTATTCCTCAGAGAAAGGCAAAATAAAATCACAATGACATAACCCTATGTATTAGCCAGAATAGTTAAAATGTAAAAGTATTGGTAAGATGTGAATTAACCGGAACTCTCCTATATCACCGTTGATAATGTAAAATGATACAAATACTCTGGAAAGTTGGAAGTTCCTATTGAATGTAATAATATATTTTCTATATGACTCAGCAACTCCACTCTTACGTACATTTCCAACAGAAAGAAGAAATTTTAAAAAGTCCACTATGGTTCATAGAAGTTTGATTCAAAATGGCCCCAAACTGGAAAGAGCTAAAGTTCTCAATAAAAGGAAATCAGATAGGGGTGCCTGGCGGGCTCAGTCAGTACAGTATGCAACTCTTGATCCTGAGACTGTGAGTTCAAGCTACATGTTGGGAGGAGAGATTATTAAAAAAAAAAAAATTTAAAAAGAGCACAGAAAAATTGTGATATAGTCATATAGTGAAATACTACACAGAATTAAAGAAAAACTATTAGCACATGCCACAACATGGATAAATCTGACAGGCATTATGTTGAACAAAAGGAACTAGATATATAAGAGTATATGTTGCATGGTTCTATTTATATAAAAAAAAGAGTAGGTAAAACTAACTGATGATTATAGAAATCAGACTGGTGGTTAGCACTAAAAGGAAGTATAGATTTAGAGAATGCAAAAGGGAGTCTCCTGGGATTCTGGAAATGTCCCAAATCTTATGAGCAACTACAACTCATAAGATGCATATTTAAAAATCATCAAATTTTATACTTAAAATTACATGCTAGATCTCAATTATTACAATAAATGTACATGAACAAAATATATCAGTAAAAATATGAGTGTTTGCTATATGACCATGAAAAATAAAACAAGCTATATCATACAAGTTCATCAAACAAGTTCATATCATATAAAATTATTTTCAGGGTGCCTGGGTGGCTCAGTGGATTAAAGCCTCTGCCTTCGGCTTAGGTCATGATCTCAGGGTCATGGGATCGAGCCCCGCATCAGGCTCTGCTCAGCGGGGAGCCTACTTCCCCCTCTCTCTCTGCCTGCCTCTCTGCCTACTTGTGATCTCTCTCTCTCTCTCTGTCAAGTAAATAAATAAATAAAATCTTTAAAAAACTAAAATAAAATAAAAATATTTTCAGGTAGGCCAAGCACCAAAATTTGAAAGACAAAACTATAAACATATTAGAATAATATGTAGAAAAATATCTTGGACATTTATTAAACAAAATAAAACAAAACCTCAAGAAAAAAAATATGAATGAGTGCCTTAGGAAAAGCAGTAGATTAAATGCATAATAAAAGTGAAAATATAAGCTGCAACAGGGAAGAAATATTTTCAAGTCTTATAACTGACAAAGGATTCATTTATAAATTATATTTTTAAGAGATCCTAAAATCAATATCAAAGGGATAGACTACTTAGACCAAAAGGGTAAGGCAAAGAATATATAAGAAATAAAAAAGGAAATAAAAGAAGGTTAAATCAGTATGTGTAATCAAAATATGAAAAGATGAAAAGCCTCACCAGTAGTCAGAAAAAAAATGCAAATAAAAATAATAATTCATGTACATGTCCGCTGAACAAAATTATAAATTTTGTTAACACAAAGTGTTTGGAAAGAGTGAAACTCATCTATTTTTAATATGAGAATACTTATTTGTAAAGAGTTAGCAATAGTTAATAAAGTTGACTAACTACATATGTTTATGACCTATAAAGGAGGCATAATAATGGTACCCCAAAGACATCCATGTCCTAATCCTTAAAATCTGTAAATATGTTACATTACATGGCAAAAGAAACACTGCAGATGTGATTAAGAATCTGAATATGGGAAGAGTAACCTGGATTATCCAGGTGGACCCAGTGTAATCCCAAGGGCTTCTGAGGATGAAAGAGGGAGGCAGAAGAGTCAGGAGATGTGTTGATGGATTCAGAGGTCAGACTGATTCACTTGCTGACCTTAATTTTATATTAAGTATAAATATTATTATTTATATATAATATAAATATTATATTATTTATATATTTTTTTCAACTCTTCAGGCAACTCAGGTGTTTGTTATGGCAAGCAGAAAGAAGGAACGGACAGCCTGAGCTTCAGGGCCTACAATAGGGTAGGTTCTCGGGGAGAAGTGACCACACTTTGGGGTTTGGGTTCTTCATTAGTTTTCTCATGGACACCTGAGGCTTTGGGGCACCTGTCTGGATGGGCTGCTGCTCAATGGGAAGAGAGGTGCCACTTTCCCTGTCCTCCTGCTGGGGTACTGCAGACCTGAGCAGCATCTGGGTGGTCGGGTTCCACATGCTCACACCAGGAGCCAGCTTCATTGTGTCAGGCAGCAACATGGGCTTCCACATTACCTGGGACATGGTCTCAAGGACTCAGGGTGCCATATGTGGCCCCCCCTATGAGGGAGGGCCACATATGGCCTGCAAGGGGGTTACAAGCCAAAAAATGTGGGCTGCCTCCAAAAGCTGGAAATGGTCCTGGAGGGTACTATGCTAAGTGAAATAAGTCAGACTGAGAAGAACAAATATCATATGATTTCATTCATATGTGGAATCTAAAAACAAAAAACGAAAAACAACAAACAAGAAAAACCAGAAAACACTCCCAAACAGATGAATAAACAAACAAAAAACAGAATCAGACCTATAAATAACAAGGACAAACTGATAGTTGTCAGAGGGAGAGGGGATGGGAGGAGGATGGGCAGAATGGGTGAAAGGAAGTGGGAGATACAGGTTTCTGGTTACAAAATGAATACGTCATAGAGAATACAGTCGATGGTACTCTAATAGCATATATGGTGACAAATGGTAGCTATACTGGTGGTGAGCACAGCATAAAATATAGATAAGTTGAATCACTATGTTGTAGACCTCAAACTAATGTGACATTGTGTGTTAACTATTAACACACACCCAATTTTTTTTTAAGCTAGAATGGGGTACCTGGGTGGCTCAGTCAGTTAAGCCTTGGGGTCTTGATTTCAGCTCAGCTCATGATCTCAGGGTCCTGGGATTGAGCGGTTACGCTCCACACTTAGTGTGGAGTCTTCTTGAGATTCTCTCTCTCCTCCCTCTGTCCCTCCCTCTGCTTGTTCTTGCTCTTTAAAATAAATAAATAAATCTTAAAAAAAAAAAAGCTGGAAAAGGTAAGAAAATGGTTTTCCCTGGAGGCTTGCCTCCAAAAGGCATGCAGCCCTACCAATACCTTGATTTTAGTCCATGTCATTTCAAACTTCTGACCTCTCAAACGCTAAAGTAAAAAAAATGTGTGTTGTTTTGAGCCACTATGTTTGTGGTACTTTGGAAAACTAATACAACCTAGCATTTCCATTTCTAAATATAAACATTTCCATTTCTGCAGTATCTGAAGACATATACAAGAATGTTCCTGGAAATACGGTAATAGTAAAAACTTGAAACCAAACTATCTCCCATTAGGGAAACAAATATATTGCAATTTTATTTATATTTTACAGTATTAGGTGGGAGTTAAAAAATGAATAAATTAGGTATATATATTCAACATAGAGATTTGAAAAATATATTCATGAGTGAAAAAGCAAGTACAGAAGACAAAGACAAAGACAATACATGTATTAGTTTCCTGTGGCTGCTGTAACAATTTACTACAAATTTAGTGACTTAAAACAACACAAATTTATTTCTTTACACTTCTGGAGGTCAGAAGCTGAAAATGAGTCTTACATGGCTAAAATCAAGTAGCATTGTTTCCTTCTGGAATCTATAGGGTGGTATCTATTTCCTTGCCTTTTCTAGCTCTGGAAGCCACCTGTATTCCTTGGTTCATGACCTACTCAGTGGCATTACATTACCTTATCTCCCTCTGCTTCCATTGCCACTCTGCCTTTGTCTGTAGTCAACCATTCCACTGCTTTCCTCTTATAAAGACACTTGGGATTACATTTAGGTTTTACCTGGATATTCCAGGTAGATATTCCAGATCATCTCTCACCTCAAGATTCTTAACATGATCATAGTAGCAAAGTCCCTTTTGCCATATAAGGTAACATTCACAAATTCTAGGGATTAGGACCAGGATATTTTTGTGTTCCATTATTTAGTCTACTTATATTATCATTTAGGTATTTTTTTTAATGCACAGAATTCAAGATATATATAGTTAATAGATGTGAACACATTTAGTGAAGATAGCAGATTAAAGGACTTTGTTAAATGGCACAAAAATAAATCATTTCCAATTTTCTGAAAATGTTTTTCAAGTTTCCTAATGTTCCAGTGTCAGTGAGCAAAAAAAATAAGTGACAATTGAACCAGACATTTCACTACTATGTTACAAGAACCACCAAATCCCCAGTCATAGCATACTAGAGTCTTCACTGTCTTCTAACTCTGTCTCAGTCAATCAATTCTACACATGTCACTTGAAACATACCTACCTGTAGTTAAAACTTTCCATACTGGAGTCCATTGATTAAATAGAAGCTGATGATTTCTTAAAAATACAACCTATTCAACTTGAAAAAAAAAAACAACAAAGAATCAAATCTACAAAAGAACAAAAACCTGAGTAACTTCAGAGAACAAGGTAGAAGGACTATTGGGATGTTCAAGGGGAGCTACAATCTGGACGAGTGAAGAGTATGGGAGGTTTGAAGAAAGCGAAAAGCTGTGAGAATGGGAAATAAGATCATATCAATGGAAAGTTGCAACCTTGTCTAGTGTTATTGAGTGTTGAATTCAGGCTGGTGGCCATGAATTTATGAATGATATCAATCTGGTATGTTATATGATTTTTTTTTTCTAACAACACTCAGTCTTAGGGTGAAGATGTAAGGATATCTAAGAGCTTGGTTCAACCAGCTCTAAATTTTCCCCAAGGAGTACAACAAAAAGGACAAGAGAGTAAAGAATATATGTATGAGCGATTTTACTGACATTTCATATGAAGTGAGCTCAATAATATGGGAAGTGAGGAGAGAAGGGGGCAGATAGATAGAAGGGAAATGGTTGAGTTGGTGAACTGGAGACACCAAGAGATAAATTTTGCAGTAAAAAGATACGAGGATGGAACAGCTGCATATCGAGTTAATAATTTTCAGGGTGGAGCAATTTCAGGTAATGACGATGTCCAGAATATGACCATGGAAATAGGTGGGCATTTAGTTGATTCTGATAATGTCAGGAGCTTGGATAGAAAATAAAAATATTATTCAGATGTTAAAATCTTCAATAAATCAGGCTAATAACTAGGGTAATACCTTGAGCAATTAAATAGATTGTGGTGTCATTCTGTGATAAAGGAAACAGAGGACAGGAAGGCATAGCTTTGGGGGGTACGTCTACCAGCTCAGTTTTGTACCCATTGAGTCTGAGTTTCCTATGTGGTAGCAAAATAGATCAGTCCAGTAGGCAGCTGGCCATATAGATTGAACAGCAAGAAGTATTACATTACTAATTATAGATAATAATTTAATTAAGTGAACTAAAATGAGATAAACCAATTAGATTGTATAGATTATTTTAATTCTGTCAGAAAACATATGTGATATATCACTGTACTTTTATAATACCTGAAACTATTGCTTATAATTTTATGTGTGCACATGATTTATATGTTCCTTATATTTTACACACACACACACACACACACACACACACACATCGTCAACTTTATCACTAGCTTTTTTTATTTCTAAGCCATATTTTATCATTGATTTTGTTTCTACGGTGCTTAATAGAGGGCTGTGAATATACTAGATAACATGTTTCCCTTTCATTTACTAAATATATAAATATTCAATCTATTTTTTAATCATGCTTCTGAGGTTTTCTCAAATGCAGATAACACAGTTGTCTATGCTCTATTTTGATGATATTAAAGTCTCTGTTCACTCACTTTAGGAAGTGGATCTGACGCAGTTAACATTTAATTCACTCCTACAAGTAACTTGTCTTTCCACCTTTTGCTAAGGTAACAAGAATATTCCATTTGTGACTGATTACATCCTGGCAGAGGAATAGGGTTAAGAAGTCAGGCAATGTCAATAATAAGGAAGTACAGCAAATTGAGCAAGTTTCTGTTCAGATATTTACTCCCAGACTAATTGCTTCTTTATGTAGGAGACTAAGCCCTGACCGTGGACTGAATAAATAAGAACAAGTTTGAATTTTGAATTTTTACAAGCATGATGGAATTAATATAATCAATTTTCATACTGTATCCTAAAGCCATGTACACGGAAAGAGCAATGGACTTAAAAATCAGATAAAATCTGCTTTCAAGCTTTACTACTTTTTAGTGATACAGTTTTTGGCAAATCTGTGCTTCTCTGACCTTAAGTTTTTCACCTGGAAAATGGTGATAATGAAGCGAAAGATATAAAACTACGTGGTTTATGGAGGCTTTCTACAAGAGTGTCAATATAATTAGAACGAATAGGGAAGTGTAACTTCATTCAGCATAGTCACCACTGTAAGGAAATCTCAACTAAGTCACCATACAATTGAAGATCTAAGTTCCTTCCAGGGTGCTACAAATTTGGCACAAATGGGATAATTCATTCCAAAGTATATTTTTCAGGAGAAAATTAATAAAATATGAAAACACTGTGGTCAAATAATACAAGAAAAGGTGTGATTCATGATGATGTTTTTTGCAGGTTTGGTGATTAGCTTGCATTTTGTCACCAGAACCCTCAAAGTTCTCAGAGACATTGCAAAGTTTCAATGAAAACCTTAGAAACCTTAATAAGAAAGCGCAAGTGTAAAAAAAAAAAAAAAAAAAAAATCCCAGCTCACTCAAGAAGACAAAGAGGAAGAGAGATGGGTCAGTAACTCTCTCTTCCAATAAGCCCAGTGCATCCCAATAACGGGCCCTGAATGGTCGCTGATGGTGACAGAGGTAATTGTTGACCTGGCTCTTCTCACAAAACACTGCTTTCCCATCTGCCCTAATTATTAGTCCTATTCTTTCTCCACTCTTTGGCTAAGACTTAGTCTGTTCTTAATTTGGGTTCTGCTGCCTGGGAGTGCTTAGCATTGCTAATTTTGGAACGAATTACTTGAATTGGAAGCTTTGAGAGAAACTAAATCCCACACCCTGAATTCCTGGGTCGGTTGTCTGAAGTTTGCTACCCTGTGCTTTTCAAAACCAAGATGTCCTCTCAGGCTTGTTGGGAATCTGGAATCTGTGTCAGAACAGACGTTGAAAATACATAGCCATGTTTCCCACAATTCCACCAGCAGTGCATATATATAAAAGTGATCATTTTTAATATGACATTAATATTTAGCAAAAGAATACTAAAGTATGACTAAAACTAAAATAAATAAACAAACGAACAAATAAATAAGTAAATAAAATGAAGTATGACTAAAACTGAAAATCAACCAAATCAGCCCTGAGACTATGAGTTTGCAGTGGAAAGCCTGTAATTTCTTTAGAGTGGATGACTGACTGGTAGGCTTCCCAAAGGGCAGGGGCTTTATTCTTCCTGTTTGGTGGGTGGGAAGCATGTCTTTTTTTTCCTGGTTAATGTACTCTGGATACGGTATGTGTTCCATGTTCCGGAGGTGGGTTTGGCCATGGTGAAGGGAGCCCAGCTTCGAGCCATTTGACTGTGTGGATTTAATTAGGCTACATATTATATAGAGGTTGCAGCAGTACAAATAGTTTATTTGCTTATTTTAACTACAGGAGGACATTGTCCAAATGAAGGAAGAAAAAAAAATACTTTTTTCATTTAAAAATCAATGTTATTAATTAAATTAGAAAAAAATGTACAGACTCCTATAGATTAGCCACTGGATAAAAGATTATTCAAGTGAAGCGAACCTGTGATGAACTTTAAGAAGCATTTGAATTATAGTTCATAACTAATAATTTCTGGGTTACTGAAAGATTGATGAGTTGAGAGTTGGGACTTCAGAAATTTTACCTTTTGCATCCAGTTCACTGAAAGGACTGCGTATTTTGTAGGTTGCAGTAGAAAGGTGGATAGAAAAAGTGTGAACTATTAGAAGGGACTCTGGGCAGAACCTCAAAGCGCCAGGATGTTATTTTCAGTTCTTCTGCTAACTAATCATGTTAGCAGAGGCCGCTCAGGTAACCTTGCGAGATTTAATTTCTTGCTTAGAGAATTCCAACAGTAGCGGAAGTTCTGCCAATGACCAGCTGTGGGGCTTTGGACAAGTCACTTGACCTTCCTGAGCTTCTGCTCACATTTACAAAGTGAAAATCAGAATACCCGCCTTCTAGAGTTGCGTGAAGATTACATGAAAAAATATACATAAGGGATCTCTCAGAAAAACCTGAAACAGAATAGCTACCATTGTGAAGGTGATTACTCATAAAGATCTGTAGTGTAATTAAGTTTTATTTTAATGGAGTGTGTATGTTTATAGTTGTTTCCTATTTGCATTAAAGTATTTTGCAGGTCCCAGAGGCACTTACGTGAAGATGGTACTTCCTTGTGGGACTGCCTAATCTTACTCTCCTGTATCAGACTTTTCTTTCTCGAAGCAAAGCTGCTGAAGTGAAATTTGGATAGAGAAACAGAAAATATGAATACCCAGTGATTGTGGCATCTCTGTTGTAGTACTTTCTTTTCAGCACAAGCTCTAGGAATAGCGCAGAACCAGGAAATTTGTTACAAGCAAGATTAATTAAATGATTCACTGGGCCTGTGCAGAGTCTTTTTTTGCTTTTCCTGTCGTACGTTAGAAAGAAAATCCAGTATTAGAGAGAACGTGCTCTTCAGGGGGTATACTCAAGATGTGGAAGTTTTGGTCTTTAAGTTTGATGTAGATGATCCTGCATACATTAGTCAGTGGCAGAAATCATTTTTGGATTTTCTTCCCCACCCTTCCCATTTCCTGGCTTAAGTATTTTATTTTTTAGTAAGTTCATTTTTTTCTTTTTTCTTTTATCAGATGTGTTTTGCACATGAAAGGAGAGAATGCAGATAGAAAAGTGCTTAATTTTCCTAATCTGAGGAGTTATAATGTCTTTAGGGTAATTAAATTATGATTTTGTGACTCTTTCAATATGGATTATCAAACTTGATGCCTTTAGAGCCTACAGTAGATCCTTTGAAAGCCACGGCTAACATTTCACTATTTTCCCACCTGGAGACCAAGTCATCTCAAAAGGGAAAAAAAAATATGCTTTCTACTTCAATTGTTGGATAGCATCTTCATATGTTTTATTTGTAAAACAAAACATACACATTATGAAAAGGACAAAACATGCACAGAGTGAAAAGAAACCATGTAGCTTGCATAGGCACATATTTTTACATATTTGTTTCCAAATGTACAAACAGGATCTGCTCTACAAAATGCTCTAGGATGGTATTTGTTTCAAATTTATGTAATCAGCCATGTTGCAAGATGGTATTCAAAAAGAGGCTTAAAGATGTGTTATCCTTGTTTCATATCTAACATCCTCTCTCTCTCCCTGTGGACCAATAAATAGCAAAGATGAAAAAATATTTAACGTCAAACAATACAGTAAAATACAGAAGTCTTTATGTTTCAAAAGCATAATCACGACTAGAGAATAAGTTCCAGCGTGGAGAGAAGCTCTTGTGTACGAGTTGAGCTCAGTTAAAGGTCAGGGGGTTCCGGCTATTTGGTAGATCTTAAAGTTTATAAGCAGATTTCCAGATGTGATCCTATCAAACTATAACTTGAGTTCAGTTCATTAAAATTTTGCTGTTGATCAGGACTCTCAAGAGAATTCCCAACATTCTCTCTCTCTCATATATTCATTTTAATGGTCCTTTGGCAGGCTGAATCTTGTACTCATAGTTTAAATGACAGGCATCACTCTTCAGACATGATTATCTGATTCTTGAACCAGTGCATGCAAAACAAGACATGTGCGTTTCTGGAAAACCAGGCCTCGCCAAAAGAGTGGCTGGCACAGCCTCCCACTGGCAATCAAACCCAAGGATCTTTTAATTATGAAACAGAGCTGGAAAAAGAGAGAGAGAGAGAGAGAAAAGAGAAGAAAAAAGTGCCCCGAAAAACTAGATTATTACTGTGCTTCAATTCTATTAGCTTATTGCCAAGGATTCCAGCAATGCTTACACTGAACATAAATGTGTCCCTTAAATATGATTTAGGGTTTTCCAAAGATAGAGATTATTCCAAAATAATAAAACCCCTTGGCCTGGCTGAGGAAGACTGAATCATCTTTTATTAGGAAACTTTATATTTTCCTGGGTTACTAAAGTTGTTACATAAGGTCACAATTAGCACATTAGCTGGCCTTAATCTCCGAGAGATAAGATCAAACGCCCAGTAGAGCAAGAGAGATGGTATGCACTGATAGGACCAGTTACTCCCAGGCTTTCACAGCTATGGTGGGAAAGCATTACCTGGTTACCTGTGCTGACCAGTGTTTTTTTCGCAGACATAACTCTACTTGAAATAGGCTCCTTGCTCAAGTTTTGGACAAGCCTTCCTGCCAGTATGACTACTGGAAGACATCGTAAAGATTTCTTTCAATGAGAGGCCAAGAAAATGTAGAGGATCTTCCAAAAGACTGATGAAATAAGAAAGGGAGGGACTACTTGACAGAATTAGTGTATAAAACACCCTAATTCCTTTTAAATCGATTTCAATGATTGATGGGAATTTGAATCTATTCTTTTCTGTTTTCTGACTACATGCTATTTCACAAATCTTACTAGAGAAGACTTTAATTTTTTACAAGTTAGGGACCTTTTTCCTGCTGGATTAGCTTATAAAATTTTCGATGAGTTAAATTTGGGAAGCAGGAGTGTACATTTTATTTACTCTTCATAAACTTGTATTTGGGATGATACTAGGACAAATTTTAATTGGGTTAGAGAAAGCAGATGATAATCCTTTGTGAAAAAAGGTAAATAAATAGCATTTAAAGCAGGGATTGGCAAAATATAGGCACGGCTCATAGCACTCAGCTCTCAAACTGAGAGTAGTATTTACACTTTTTAAATGTTTGTAAAAAAGAGTGAGAGAGAGAGAATATAAACAGAGACAATGTGCCCACAAAGCCTAAAATATTATTATTTTTTGCAGACAAAATTTGTCAACACCTCTTCTAAATTAAAGGATATCTTATTGTACACTTTTAAATTATTTCTCACTTATATTCTGCAATTGTAAGTATATGAAACACAAAACTAAAAAAAGAACTAAGAATAATTTTTCAAAAATTAACAATGGTATATTACGAGTGTGCACACTGTACGATTCCATCTGTGTGAAGGTTAAAACCAAGCAACAATAAAGCTATGATGCTAGAAATCAGATTACTGGTGACATCTGGATGATATTGACAAGAAAGCTGCATGAGTGAACTTCTTAAGGTGAGGGAAATGTTTTATATCTTAATGGGGTAGTGGTTACGAAAGGATATATACAGACTTAAAATTTCACTGAGATTTCCAGTCAAAATGTACAATTGACTGAATGTGCTATAGCTCAATAAAAAATAAATCACTAAATAAAAAACATAATACATTCATGATTTACACACCTGCATTTTGTAGTATAGAATATAAAAGAAAAAATAGAAAAAATTCAATATCATCCAAAAAAAGAACGATTACCTACAAAGTTATCCCATTTAGATTGACAAGAGATTTATCAACAACAGCAATAGAGGCCAGCATAAAATGGAATATCTTTTAAATACTAAAAACCTAAATTAAAGCCTAAAATTCTATAACTAGCTACATCATTCAAAAATACAAACCAAATAAAGCCTTCTTCAGGAAGCATAATAAGAGAGAGCTTTGGATATATAGGCCATCAATGAAAGAACTACTAAAGAATGTGCTTCAGGAAGAAGATAATAGAACTTAAAGGAAAGAAATAGTGGGGCACATGGCTGACCCAGTTGATAGAGCATGAGACTCTTGATCTCGGGGTCATGAGCTTGGGTCCTATGTTGGGCATAGAGCTTACTTAAAAAAAAGAAAAAAAATGGAATTGAAGAATCGGTATAGAACTAGGAGATAGATACATATGGGGATAAATATAATTAAGCATTTATTATAAAAAAGTAACCATAATAAAATGATTAATTCAGAAGTGTTTGAAAAAGAAACTCAAATACCAGAGAGCTCATATAAAAATTTATTTAGCTGTATACTTGATGTTTGTACATTTCACTGTGTATACTACACTGAAGTTTTAAAATGCTCCTAGAATAAAAGCCCTCTTCTCCCACCATCATTAACACAAAGATAAGGGTCACACTGTTTGAAGGCCTCCTATTCAACCTATTGGTGAGGGATCGATTCCCACCCTAGAGTTATGGGAATGGCTGAACATACGATACCTGACACTGAACAGATGAGATAAACAGCCATTTATTAGTTATATAGACCCACAGCACAGGAAGAGAGGATATGGCTGCAGGACCATGCAGGAGTTGCATGCTGGCATGAGAAAGACTTTGGAAGGAAGACTTTGTAGAATCATGAGTTTGGGGTGCCCTCTCATTCCCATGGGAGGGTATGACTGACTTGTTTGGATAATCCTGTGGAGTGGCAAGTACCTAAAATTCACATTTCAGGAATAAGTAGGAATTGCACCTGTTCCTTTTAATAAAGAGTGTTTCTTGGCAAGGGGACCTCAGCTGTGGGAGCAGATTGGGGAGGAGAACTTGCAGCTAGGCTCTTTAAGGCTCTCTGGTTTTTCCCAGATGTTGAGGCAACACATAACATCGGGCCTTAATGTTCAACCTTATATCACAATCATTGCCTTGCCTAAGAACTCAAGTAAGCCATGGGAGTGATAATACCCAAGTGTTAGCAGTCTCGGGTAGTTATGAGAGGAGGATATCACTCAGTAATATGTCTAATTCTTATTTCTAGTAGTTCCAAAAGAGTAAAATTTGAATGAAAGGAGATAGAAATGAAAAGACACTGTAATGCAGAGTGTACCTATATTGTTGATAATAAAGCAGTGAGAAAAAAATGGTATAGTTTCTACGAATTGAACTTTGTTCTTCAAGGAGCATGTGCACACGTGTGTGTATTATTTGTGTGTTTCTGAGAAAAAAGGTCCACACTGAGTTGACTCAATGGGTTATCTACCAGGGTGAATGCCTCATGAGAAACTGTACTGTGGGCATCAAAGCCCCAAATGGATTCTCCTGCTGTGGGACTTGGGGACTTACCATCAACTACTCAGGCTTAAAGAGCATTTTGATGAAGGGGAAGGAGAAATCCTGAAGCAAAATTAAATACTATAGTTGGAGATGTTTAAAAAAGTGAGTGGAAAATGACATAGTGGAAGTCTAAAGAAGATGCTCTAGCAGGGAAAGAGGTAGATCTATGGATAAGTAAGGAAGCTTAGGAATTATGTCTTCTAGAAATATACTTCCAGCAAAAGGACACAATCGTGTGTTAATATTTCACTCCCATCTCTTCCTTACCCCTGTATATATTCATTTCTTAAAAGTTGGTAAGTGTGAAGAAAAAAACCTTTAAACCTTAGAAAATGATGTTAGAGGAAGAACTTTGTTTTACAATATTATTAATAGACTCTTCTGGAAAATATTTAGCATTTCTGATTTTGATGAGTTTAAGTTTTTCCTGGGAAGTTAAATTTTCCTCACCCAGCTAATCATCATTCTCTTAGTAAGCCAAATTACTTTTAATTAGATATTTCTTCCTTATACCTAGCTAACAATATTTTCTCTCCACTTTTAGTTTCCTATAAAATCCACTCAAAGAGAAATTTAAGTCTTCTCCCTTGTAGGCAAGTTTGAAATAAAATTTTGACATGTGCTCACAATCAATTTGTCTAAAAATTTGCTTTAAAAATAGACAAGTATTTATTTTTTTATTATAAAGAAAACATATGGTAGAATTTACTTCATGACTGCAACCACTTTCCTATAGTAAAATACAGCTGTTTAATTTGAAATGTGGCAGAGAGCACTTGGAAAAGCAGGAGGGGGAGATAAAATATTAGGTCAATAATTGGCTGAAAAATAGATGTTAACTTGTGGGATTGATCCTTGTAGATGTGTGTAAAAACATTTAAATCTCTACCTGTCCATTTGTAGGTATGTGTAGAGAAATCCAGTATCTAACTTGGTAATCAAAAGCTTCATATATGGTCCTCAGAAAATAAAAATTTAAAAAAGCCAATTAAGGCTTGGAGAAGCCTCTTGAAGTCAATCCATGGCCATCTAAATCATTTTCTCTAGGTGTATCAAATAGAGTTCATCAGCTGCAGTAGTTTTTAACTGGAAGTAAGTTTGCTCTCCACCCACCTCTTCTGGGATACTTGACAAGATCTGGAGATATTTTTAATTGTCAAGACTGGGGTGGGAGGGGCACCTGGGTGGCTCAGTGTGTTAAAGCCTCTGCCTTTGGCTCTGGGCGTGATCCCGCATCGGGCTCTCTGCTCGGCAGGGAGCCTGCTTCCCTCTCTCTCTCTCTGCCTGCCTCTCTGCCTACTTGTGATCTCTCTCTGTCAAGTAAATAAATAAAAAATCTTAAAGAAAAAAAAGACTGGGGTGGGGAAGGATTGTCACTGATATGTAGTTGGTAGAGGGCATGATGCTGCTAAATAGTCTATAATGCACAGGATAGTGCCTTACAACAAAGAATTATCCAGCCCAAAGTGTCATTAGTGCCAAGGCTGAGAAACCCTGAGCTAAAATGCAAATGGTAGTAACTTAATGATGACAGTGTCAAAGCTGGCCTGGATAAGCATGTGAAGTGGGCGAAAATGGCTAGAAGTGAATGATAAAAAAAAAATCATGTTTTTCAAGGCTTTACCAAGAAAAGTCTTATGGAAAGGATGCTATCTTAACTCAAAATAAACTTTAAAAGAGTAATAGTAGTTCAAATGGTAAAACTCTTCCTTCCTAAGGGATGACCATGCTTTAAAGAGTTAATTGGAATAGGAATGGGAATGAGTATAATAACTATTGAAGGCAAGGGAGGTAAGACAGAGGGGGAGCAAAAGGGAGAGAGAAAGGAAGAGAGTGAGTCTCCAGCAATTAATAATATCCAGCCAACTGGAGTTAGCAGGGTTAAGATTCTGGCTGCCATTGCCTGGGAAAAAGGCCTTTCTCTCAGGGAGAAAACTAGTGACCAAATTCAGGATAGTGTCAAATTAAGGTTATATTCCAATAGAGGGGCTATGAGTGAGAGCCAGAGAATCAGATTATTGAGGAAGTCGGGGGCAGGGGCGCCAAGATAACCAGCTGAGTGCAAAAGAACTGGAAGCAAAGCCAGGATAAGCAGAAAGTCACATGGAACACAGCACAGGAACTGAGTGGTAAATTTGGCAGTTGGTTCCAGAATCCCAGGAGAAATACTCTGCGGATCAGTCTGTGGGCACAGCCACATTATGAAGCTTGTGCCCACGGCTCTCAATCGCACTCTTCTGGCTCATCAGACCCAGTCTAATTTTATACCAATGAAAACTAAAAGATCTCATTTGACATTTCCTTGGATGTCCTTGTACAATGTGTAACGAACCCAGACAGGAATAAATCTTGTTAAGGCTTAATTCTCAATGGAAGCAGCTACCTGTTCTATTCATCCTGGACCCCAGAATTTTGGTGTAAATATCTGGCGTGTTCATATATGTCAGCATTTTTCTAGAATAATATCTTGGGAGTTAATATATTCAATTATTTATTAAGGTAACAAGAGGATTGATTGAAAATGACTGAACAATATAGCATTTAACTCTTTAATGATTTTACTCCCAGAATAATCCAGGTTACTCTTGCAACAAAAAAGAAAAGACTCCAAGAAAGTTTAGTAAAATAACTTTACCAATAGTAAACCAGAAAAATAAACTGAATTGTAGAAATTTTGAATGTAACAAATTTTGAAAAAAAATAATAAATTGAGCCAGTGAAATGGGCATTGTGTCATGTACATTATAGACCTTTGTTACTTTATTCAGTCTTTCCATTCAGCAAGGCCTGTGTTGTTTTAATATATATACTAGGAAACCAACCTACAAATCATGTAGGTAGGCATGAGAGCAGCAAAATATGTGGGAGCAATATTTCATGTATAGTGGGCTATTTGTTTGGGGTCAATAAAAGAACCACACATGGGTGTCAGACTTTAAAAGCATGAGTGCTTTTAGCATGACAGTGAGAAAATTGGGAAGTAGAAATAAACTCCCACCTCAGAAGTAAAGACACACATATTAAGAAGATGCCTGTTTAACACAAACAGTGGCACATTTCTTGATCTCATGACAAATTGATTCTACTTACCTGGGTGTGGAAAATGGAGGGTACTGGGGCAACCCATAAATAATGTCTATGAACAAAGCCCAGATCTATAGACCTTTATTCAGTTAAAGAATAAGAAAAAACCCAAAAACTCTAAGACATGGGGAATTGGAACCTTGCATAGAAAAGAGACCTCTGAAGACAAAAATGAGGATATTTCTGAAAATTTTTAATGACAAACATCAAGGTACAAGAAAAACCTGTTTATCATATTTATAAGCTAGATTATGTGAGGTAAAAAACAATTATCAAATATCAGTGGCCTCCAATAAGTGTAGTTCCTGTTCATAATACTTGTCTATCACAGGTCAGCTTGAAAGTTCTGCTTATCTTTATGTCTTGTGTGGCTCAGGCTGATAGAAATTCCTTTTCTCCTTTGGCTTCCTTGACTGCAAAACCAGGAAAAGGGAGCATGGAAAACTAAAATCGGCTCTTAAAGCTTGTACCTAGAATTGACATGCATTACTTTCACTCACATTGTATTTGTTAAAGCAAGTCATAGAGCCAGGGCTCAGAGCAAGTTAGTTTAGAACAATCCTACTTTGTGCTCAAAATGAGAAAACTGATATTTATCAAAAATTTCCCTAACAATTGTCACAATCAACCCTTCGAGTCACAAATATATGGTTGGCTTTTCTTTCTATCAGCAAATTATACTTGTCCCCATCCCAAGTCCTCTCCAATTACTACATTATATTTGCCTCCTTCCCAAGACCTATTCATTCACTACTCTGCGATAAAATTCTGTTTGTATCTCCTCTTGATATGAAAATCCATGAATCAAAATGGCAGTTATCTGTCCTTCATGGCTCCTGATATGAAACTGCTGAAAGGATCATGTTATCCAAATAAACATTCCAATTTAGAAAAGAGGGGGAGAGATTCTGTAGGTCCTGGTTCAAAGGAATTCTGACATCCTTCTAGGTTATTACAAGGATATTCTATTCTGAAGGTAGAAAATTCTCTTTCATTATCACTTGATTCCATTCCTTGAAATAATTTCCATGTTCTTGACTTTTGAGGCCCCTCAGTGATGTCCTTCTTTTTACGTTATCATCTTTGGCCATGGGTGGAGAGATTAACAAAGCTCTACCTTTGAGACCGATTAGCTTTCTCAGGCTGCTTCCTGGAATGTAGCATTCTGTGGGACCAAAGGATCTTACTTGCAATTAGCCGCAAATAATAAGGTAATTAGGAATGACCAAGTGATATATGTTCAGAATCTATGTATGTATTATGTATCTACCTATCTAGAGATGTCTAGTGATATTGATAGAGATGTCTATCTCTACAAACATAGAAGGATAGATTCTGCACATTTGTTGTATCTATCTATAGATAGTATAAATATATAGAGATATATATCTCCAGTCTTTATATAGATATACATGAAAAAATGAAATCTATAGATATAGATATATATAGATAGCTAGAGAGAGAGTTTAAGACTTTAGAGAAAGATCCAAATAAATAAAAGTGGTGATATCTCCATTTTATATTCAGATTTTTGCATATCATTACTGAATATTATAAACATATCACTTCTCTTCATAGTTTTCTATGAATAAAATATACTATAAAAATATTTACCTTGATTTATTATGGAACTGAAAAGCTTTGTATAATGTTCAAGTGGAAGACATAAACATAAGAATATCCACAGACTTTTCAAAACAAAATGACACTGAAAAGTACATCTAGTTGAAAACTTAATTTTTAAAAATCTGTATGTGTATATAAACACATAGAAATGGAAGTAGAAGGACACATTCTGAAGTCTTGACAGATGATACTGTGGGAAGAGTAATTGGAATGAGGTGAGAGTGATTAAGGAGATTTTTTAATGTTACTATGTATACTATGAATTCTTTATAATGAAATTAAAAATGAATTGATGGAACTTCTAGTTCTGTCCAAGATGGAATTTCAGCAAATGGATTTACATTGCATCCTAAAACAACCAAAAAATTACCAAAATATATGAAACAGCAGTTCCAAGATACTGAACACCAGGCAATGAATGATACTAATCCCTAAGAAATAGGGAACAAGTGCAATGAACACTATCATTGTCTTACATCTCTGCCTTGGAAAATTTCCAGGACACAACAGAAGGCAGGTGGAGTGCACTGTTGAAGAGATAGAGCCAAGAGTCTAGGGAGACTTTGTGGTTAGAGTTTGCAGGAAGAGTACTGGAGAGGAGAGAGCTGCACAAAGACAACTCTAGACATCTGAAGATGGTCCCCCTCTAGTACTCAGCTGAGCATTTTAAGTGCAAGCACGTGAGAAAACTCCCACACAAAAGATTAATAGTAATTGTGCCCAGCATGTATATAGGACTGAAACAATTCCTGTTCTTACCAACCAGAGTGGAAAACCTCAAGATTCATGAGGCATTGGGTAGAGTACACATGAGCATCTTGCCTCAATAGTTGGGAATAATCAGCCCCCAGATCGATGACCACTACTTTGACCTCCCCTCTCCCCAACAAATCTTAAAAGTAAGACTCTAAAGGATAAAACTGTTTCAAGGAACTTAACCACACTCCAGAACAAAACTCAAGAATATTTATGAGAATGCAAAAATATCCCACACCTCAAGTGATAAAATTCACAAGATCTAGCATTTAATCAAATATTACCAGACATCCAAAGAAGAGGGAAAATATAACCCACAGTGAAGAAGAGTATCAGTCACTCAAATCCAACACAGATGTTAGAATTAACAAAGAAATTAAAACTAATTATAATTGTATTCCATATATTCAAAGCCTTAAGTAGAAACATGAAAATATTTCTAAAATACCCCCAAAAAAGCAAGTTTTAGAGATGAAAACTACAATTTGTGATTTTTAAAAATATACTGGAAAAGAACAATGAATCTGGAGACAGAATAAAAACTATCAAGAAAGTATCACAGAGGGGGAAAAAAAGAGAAAAGAGAGAGAAAGAGAGAATGGTACAACTGTGAGCTGTGGGAAAACTTCACAGTTTAACATATATGGTATTGTTGTCCCTGGAGAAGAGAGATTTAGTGTCAGAAAAAATATTTGAATAAATAATGGTCAGGGTTTTCCAAATATGATAAAAATGATAAATTCATGGATCTAAGAAGATCTACAAATCCCAAGCATAAGAAACATAAGCCATATTGAGGCACAACATATCACATTGCTCAAAGCTAGTGGTAAAGAGAAAAATCTTAAAAGCAACCAGAGGAAAATTTTCTTAAGTTAAATATCAGGGAACAAAGACAAGAATGATATGCTATTTTTTTCAGAAACATTGTAAATGAGATTATAGTGCAGCCCCATTTATTAAGTAATGAAAAAAAAAAAAAAACCCACACAATGTCAACCTAGAGTTCCATATTTAGCAAGAAAATCTTTCAAAAATGGTCAGGTAAAGAGGTTTCTCAGACTTGAATGACCAGAAGATTCATGCTACAAATTAAAATAAAATAAAATAAGATATGAAAAAAATAAAAGAAGTCCTTTAGGCAGAAGGAAAATGATACCAGGGAAGTTAGGATCTACACAAAGGAAATAAGAGCACTGGAACAGTTAAATGCATGAGTAAATCTATACTTTTTTTTCCTGTTATTTCAATTTTTTATAAGATAATCAATAAACAAAAATCGAGTGAGGATTCATAATATTTAGTATGTAACAACATGTAAAAGTAGATATATAACAATAATACAGGAAGGTCAGGAAGGGAGAAATGGAAGTTACTAATGTAAGTCTTTTATACAACATGAGAAGTGGTACCACATCGCTTAAAGGATACTGTAATAAATTAAAGATGTACATTATAATTATAAAATGACAAAGAGTTATAGCTAATAAGCTACAAAGTAGATATAAGAGAATGATAAAAATATGAATAAATATTTAAAAGGCAGAAAATGAAGAATACTTGAAGAAAGAACAAATGGGACAAATAGAAGACAACAAGATAAGACTAAACATGTTAATAGTCACATTAAAAGTAAATGGTTTAAATACCCTAATTAAAAGGCAGAAGTTTTCAGGTTGGACAAAAACAGCAAGAACCAGTTGTATTTTGCCTATAATAAATGTACTATAAAATAAAGACAAAAATAGATAAAAGTAAAATGATGGAAATATATATATACACATATATATATCATGCTAATATTAATATATAATGCTAATATTAATTAAATCAAAGCTGGGGTAGCCATGTTAACATCAGACAAAACAGATTTCAAAACAAAAAAATATTACCAGGGATAAAGAAGGCAATTTTATAATGATAAAGGGCACAATACATCAAGCAGACATGATAATTATTCAAGTTTATTGACCTAATAACAGAGCCTCAGAATACATAAGCCAAAAGTGATAGGACTTCAAGAGAAACAATTACATCTACAATTATAGTCAAATATTTCAATATTCCTTTCTCCATAATTGAGAGAACAAGTAGATAGAAATTTAGAAAGATGCTGAATCTATAGCAGTATTATCAACCAAGTCATTTCTTGATACTACCAGTAAATTCCACTCCAAAATAGCAGAATAATAATCCTTTTAAAGTGCACTTAAAATATTTACCTATATAAACCATATTTTGTGCCAATAAATTTAAAATGATTCCAGTTATACGAAACAGTTTACTAAACACAATAGAATCAAATTAGAAACGAGAATGGAAAGATATCTGAAAAATCCCCAAATACGTGTATACTAAAAATAGACTAATATACTGCATATATAATTAAAAAGTATTTAAAATACTGAAAAGAAATGAAGCTACTAGAACATCATTAACATTGTCCACACATGTCAAGAGTAAAAAAAGTAGAATGAACATAACAGAAAATCAGCTGATAAGTACAAATCAAGTTTCTAGTTCACAAAGAATATAGAGAAAAAGGAAAGTGGACTGAATTAATGATAGAAAATGTAGCTAAGTTCCAACTTAAAAATAGTATTTCTGGAGAAACAACAAAAAGTGGTACAGGTCTGGAAACATGTTTTCATATTAAAAGAAAACACTTCCGTGAGTAGAAAACATTCAGGGGTAGCAAAATGAGAGGCAGTCTTCATCCAACAATTCTGCCAGCCTGTCATAATGATGCCATTAAAAGCCATGGAATCTATCTATTAACATCACCTCAAATGAAGTAATGGAGGTGTGAAATTGAAACATCATGGCAAATTACTTTTATGACAGAAGATAGTATATGCTACCCCGATCACCTCCTTACTATACAGCAGAAACCTAGCTTTGGGGTTACTTTTGTTACTGTTTTCAAAACGGAACATATTTTGATATGTAGACTTGTGAAAAATAATCATCACTTAAGCTGCACATTAAAATCCATGTCATAGGCTGTAGCAACATTTTTCTAGATATGTCTCCTGACAGAAACTATTGGGATTACATCAGAATAAAAAGTTTCTTCACAATGAAGGAAACAACAAACTTAAAACGCAACCTACTGAATTGGAGAAGATATTTACAAATGACATATCTGATAAGGGGTTAGTATCCAAAAATATATTAAAAAACTGATACAATTCAACAGCCAAAAAACGATCTAATTTAAAAATGGGCAGAAGACATGAGCAGACATTTCTCCAAAGAAGATATTGAGATGGTCAACAGACGCATGAAAAGATGCTCAACATTACTCATCATCAGGGAAATGTAAATCAAAACCACAATGAGATATCACTTCAAAACTGTCAGAACAGCTAAAATAAAAAAACACAAGAAACAAGCATTGGTGAGGATGTGGAGAAAAAGGAACCTTCATGCACTATTGGTGGGAATGGAAACTGGTACAGTCACTGTGGAAAACAGTACGCAGTTTCCTCAAAAAGTTAAAAATGGAACTACCTTATGATCCAGTAATCGCACTACTAGGTATTTATTCAAAAAACCCCCAAAAACAATAATTCAAAGGGTTACATGCATCCCTATGTTTATAGCAGCATTATTTACAAAAGCCAAATTATAGAAACAGCCTAAGTATCCATTGATAGATGAACTAATAAAGAAGATGTGGGGGGTGTGTGTGTGCATGCATGTGTGTATGAGTATATATATATAGATATATGAATATTATATATATATATTAATATTATATATAATGTAATACTATTCTACCATATAAAAGAATAAAATCTTGCCATTTGTAATGACATGGATGGAGCTAGAGAGGATAATGCCAAGCAAAATAAGTCAGTCAGAGAAAGACAAATACCATATGATTTCACTTATATGGGGAACTTAAGAAACAAAACAAACAAGCAAAGAAAAAAGAGAGAGAGAGACAAACCAACAAACAGACTCTGAACTACAGAGAACAAAACTGATGGTTACCAGAGAGGGGGTGAGTGGGGAATGGGTTAAACAGGTGATGGGGATTAAGGATGATGTATGGAATTGCTGAATCGCTATATTGTACACCTGAAACTAATACAACAGTATATGTTAACTATTCTGGAATTAAAATAAAAATTTTAAAAAGAGGGACGCCTGGGTGGCTCAGTTGGTCAAGCAGCTGCCTTCGGCTCAGGTCACGATCCCAGGGTCCTGGGATTGAGTCCCGCATCGGGCTCCTTGCTCGGCGGGGAGACTGCTTCTCCCTCTGCCTCTGCCTGCCTCTCTCCCTACTTGTGATCTCTCTCTCACTCTCTCTCTGACAAATAAATAAATAAAATCTTTAAAAAAATTTTTAAAAAGAAATAAAAAGGAAGTAAAAATACCTCCATGTAATAAAATCTGAATGGTGTAATGTATAATGTTGTTTTGAGTACACAATAAAAGGACAATAGGAAAACCACTTTGACTAGTCCTTGACTTTCTTGAATGATTTCAACATTGGCCTCAGTTTTAAATTAAAAGAATAAAATGTTAGTCTGACCTAGAGAAGATAGTCATTTCCGAGATTCTGGAAAATGTACAATAGAATTGGCGAAGCGGTGGACAGAGTGCAATGAGCTAGATCTGTGGTTTTCAGTCGGGGGCAGTTTTGTCCCCCAGGGGACATTTGACAAGGTCTGGAGACATTTTTAGCGGTTACAACTCAGGGCAGAGGGGGTTGCTACTGGCATCTCCCTGGTAGAAGCCAAGGATACTGCACAACATTCAATAGCAGATCCACAGGTATGGAAAAAATTAAAAATTATAAATGAATGCTATATAAAAATCTATTACAATGTTACCAGTTAGGTAAAAATTTTGTAACACAAAATAATACTGTGTATATTCATGGAGGCATTTATGCATAATCAAATAAAACACAATATTATATGCAGCTTCAAAATAGGAATTTCCTCTACGGAATGAGAGGAGAAGATGGAGTTGGGACTTTAGCTCCATGTACAATATTTTATTTTTATTAAAAAAAAAATAGGATATGAAGGGGAACCTGGGTGGCTCAGTAGGTTAAGCAGCTGCCTTCTACTCAGATCATAATTCCAGTGTCCTAGGGGTGAGTCCCATATCGGGCTCCCTGCTCAGTGGGGAACCTGCTTCTTCCTCTCCCCCTGCCTTCTGCTCCCCCTGCTTGTGCATGTTCTCTCTCTCTGTTGAATAAATAAATAAAATCTTTAAAAATTTTTAAGAAAATAGGATATGAAGCAAGTTCAATAGAATGTTAACATCTATGAAATCTGGGTGGTCAGTATTTGGGTGTCTATTATTTCAAGTTCTATTAGGACACATGAAATGTTTCATAATTCAAAATACAGAGGAAAAATTTTAAATAGCTCTTGTCATAGTATTTTGGCAAAGGTCTTTTTAAACAGCTACATAAATTAAATCTGCTGATTTTTCTCAGGCTATTTTTCCAAATAATTCAAATGGATTCATCAGTGATGATTTCTATTTTTAAAAAGATATTATCCCCTGATTTCACTTTGATAAGCTGTAGGAGTAAGTTAAGCATTTTCTGAGAATACTCATATCCAGTAAATGTCACAGATGTAAATTTTGAAACCCACTCAAGAGAGTTAAGGCGTTCGATCTTAATGATTATGGGACAACCAAAAACAGAGGTATGAGCCAAGCTCTTAGTCCATGGCAGTTACCATTAGTACTATCCCTCCTCTCATTAGCTGATGCTTCTGCCAAGCCTGTCCTTGCCATCACTCAGGCATGACACTATGTGAGGACTCAGCGTTGTTTGCCACAACAGTCCTGTTTGCCAACCTCGGATCTAATCACTAAAATCCTCACTACTGTTCTCAACACCTCTTGGATCAACAACTAACCTACATTTGTACCTTGCAACCATTCCCTTCTCCTCTTCTCACTCCAGGTCCTGTCTGCCAATTATGGAAACCATCCAAGGCCTCTTGCTTCTCTCAGTCTGGGGAGATTTTCCCCAACCTCAGGCAGACCAAGTTTTTCCCCTCTCTTTTATCTTCAGCTTTCTTTTCCTTCCTCCTAGGAGCCATTCAGTTTAACTCACACCAAATATGCCTAGACTCTCCCCAAAGAGAAGTTTGGGTTGGGATCATGGTTTGAGTTCAACTTTCATTTTTATTTCTGACTTGCAAAAGCTGTTAATAACTCCTTGGGGTGAAAAAGCTCAGAATTCAGAGCACAAAACTTGGCTTTTTTTTTTTTTTTCTTGTGAAATCTCAAAGACACAGTACCCCCTTATATCAGCTTATATAGCAGCCTGAGCAAAAGTCTCAATAGATAATTCTATTGTATTTTGCATAAATATCACATGATCCCACTCTTGTATATAGTTTCTGCCAACTGTCCAGATGTAAAATCAGATGCCTTTTTGAGAAGAGTCCTCTGTTACAGTTGCACATTTTGGAGGGGGAGAGCTCTTTGCCCCCTCCACTTTCTTCAAAATACTTGGTTGGGTGGCAGGATGCGAACATACAAATGATATATCTTCAGTTTGCCAATTCCTTTTAGCACACCTTGTGTTTTTAGCAGCATTTTTTCTCTTACCCCTGACCTGGGTCTGTCAAAAGACAATTTCATAGTAGGAAACTCCCTAAAGCCTTCCTCAGGAATGATTGAAGCCAAGAATTAATTGAGTGTTTCTGCTATCTCCTTTCTTATTTTTTTGATGGACCTTTTGCACTGTGTCCATCTCACTGTTTTTGGCTAACTTGCTCCCTCTAATTTATTAAAGAACTGCATATTATGGGCTTTGCCATTGCTTGCAGAAAGCTCTTTAAATTTTTTTGGAGGGATCTGTTTACATTTAAGCTTGCATTTGACTTCCCATGTTTCCTTAGCTTCCTTCTTGCTTCTCTAGGACAGGCTTCTTACTTTTTAAAAGATGTTTTCCACCAGAGTAGTCTCTTGGATACTTATTGTCAATAAAGCAGGCAATATTTTGTTTGAATGTCTGAGCTTTAGCTACATGGCATATATCTTTCCGAGCTGTCTAACTTCCAATAGGTAATTGGTATTTTTAGAGGTCAGCATGCTCTTTGTAGGTGTTTGGAAAAAAATATATGTGTATATAGGGGTGTATGTGTGTGTACATGTATGTGTCTCTGTTTTTTCCTTTTATTTTTTCCCAAACCAATGCCTTAAGTTTTTGTTACAGATCCCTTTTCTAAAATTGACTAACATACTGATTTTTTTCTTTTTTTCCTCTCTGAAATGTTGAATTCATTTCTTTCATGATCACCACTGAAAACATACCACAGTACTTCCTGAAGTAGCTCCTATTCCTTGCTCAGAATTGAATCTAGATGATGCGTTCGTTAGTTATTGCTGTGCTACCAGCCAACCCCAAACTTGTGGCTTCAAACGACCAGCATTTTGGAATGTTCATGAGTCTAAGGGTCAGGTGAGCAGTTAATCTGGTCTTGGCTGGGCTTATTCATGTATCCGTGATCAGCTCTAGGTTGAGTAGGCAGCTCTAAGCAGAGCTTTCACATATTTGGAGGTCCGTTGGCCATAAATTGGGGTGGAAAACACCCGTGAAACAACGGGACTTTCCTTACATGGCCTCTCGTTCTCCACAGGTGAGTCCTAGCTTATTTAAATGACAGTGGCAGAGTTCCAAGAAAGTATGGAAGCAGGAATTTCATCTTAAAGTCTAGACTCAGAACTGGCAATTGTCACTTTAGTCACATTCTGTATTGGTGAAAGCAAATCACAAGGCCAGCCCAGATTCCATGGGTAGGAAAATAGATTAATTTTTGGAGAAAAAGCTACAAAGTCTGTTATAAGAGGTGTAGATACAGAGAGGGGACCAATGAAGGTCATGCTTATACTCAATCTGCCTGCCATTCATGGTTTCTTTTCTTATTTTTAAACATCAAAGTAAACTGAAAAATATTTGCTGACTACTATGAGCAAAACATCTCATTAGTCACATGATAGAATCCTATTCCAAAGAAATTTAAAATCTTAAGTAGGATATAAGAACGTAAAAATTAAACACTATTAACAGTCCTGCTTTATGAGTAGACTATGATATAAAATTTCTTTTTCCAAGCTGAATATTTAAAATCTGGAATATAATTGTCCCTTAGAACTTTAAATGGTGATTTGGAATATAGACAAAGCAATTTTTAAGCCATAATTTATGGAATGCAATGTAATGCCCAATTAGACCATAAATATTTTAGGAAATATTTACCTTTGTGAGAGGTTTATATTTAAAAATTTGAAAACACCAGTAAGTTTTTCACCAGCATCCTTTCCACTCTAATTTGGGGATAAAATCATAAAATGAATTACTCTGAAGGTATAAAAATTGTATTGCACATCTTTATGTGGTAAGCACTTTTGGATGTATTATGTATTTAATTTCAGTATTAAGCTGAAGACACTGAAGACATCATTAGTATATCCCTTTCAATAGTTGAGAAAATTAAGAACCAATGATGATATGTAAGTTACCTAAGACTACAATGCAGGAAATGACAGTGATGAGTACCCATCTGACTTCAAGGGTCTTGCTCCTCCCACTATTCCACTCTGCCCTGCTAAACGAGTTATATACAGTATTTGAAATGAAATGAAATGAAATTCGTAGGCTAACACTAAAGATATCTGCCATATACAAATATCACAGTTTCAGAGATGCCCTGTAAATATGCCACTGAAATGGCCATTTTGCCTCCCAAGTCTCTATTAGAAGATGTGATGTTGTCTCAAATGGAATTGAAGGATCAAAGTTATCTTTCAACTGATTCAATGTAAACAGTGTCTAACTATATCTATTGTGCATCACCCAGACTACCAGAGCAATTGATGTAAACATAGAAGGAATGTTGATGTGGAGATTTAAAAAAAGAGAGAGGAAAAAAAGTTGAAAAATAAGAGAGGAAAAAAATTGAAAAATAAGAATCTGCCAAAGAATCAGTTTAAAAATCACCAAGCCTAATGAATATAAATTTTCTGGCTATTGGTGTGGTACACAGTGTTGCTCAAAGTTTTACATGGAAAAAAATAACGTTTTAAATTCGTAAATTTCCTTTTACAACCCAGTAGTCTTTCTTAGCACACTTGCTGAGCTTTTCTAAGAAAATGTATTAAACCTATTTTGGTTTTCAAGTTACCTTGGGAAGAAGAAGCCATGACTAGCTAGTACTCCAAATCCCGAAACCCTCTCTCTTGGACCTACATACCCATTTTCTTGTGTGTTTTATTGGCATATCTCAAAAATTCTTGTCTAATCAACTTAATGGACTATAAAAGTTTGTTTCTAAGGTCATTTATTTGAACTTGAGATTGATTTGCTTTTGTTGCAATGATATGGTAAGTCAAGAGTCACAAATTTTAATATCTACAGGAGAACAGGTAGGTTATGTAAGTAACTGAGGCAGAAGCAAGTGTCAAACAATAGAGGGTTATGGGGACAGTGGTGAATAGGAGAATACAGGTCTCCATGGAAGGCCCTCTAATCCTCAAACAAAATACTCAAGCAAAATAAACCTACATATCAGATTTCTTGCCAACATGCCATCTTGATTATTAATGCCCTGTGATTTATAGAGTAGTCCAAAAACCTTCCTGCTCCTTAGCCATTATAAAATAGAATAATCTTTTACCGCATCTTTAATACCCTAGAATTAAAAGTTCTGATCTTGCAAAGCTGAACCTCACACTCAAAATTAACATGATCTCAACAAAATATTGTCCTTCACAGTTTATGTCTGAGCAGCTCACCAGCCTTTTACTGTTGGGCACATTAGGTCCATTAAATCTATGTATCAATTTGGGGCAAATGTATATCTTTACTATGCGTATTTTTACTAGTCTTATAATTCATGAACGTGGTATGTCTCAATTTATTTAGATTCTTGATTTATTTCATTAGCATTTTGTCATTTTTAATATATATATTTAAATATATATTTTTTAATATTTAAGTCCTGAATATATTTTGCTGAATAAGAATAGTAAGAGCAGACATTCTTGCCTAGTTCCTGATCTTATGAAGAAAGCATTCAGTCCTTCACTACTAAGTATATTAGCTGTAGGATTTTTGTAGATGCACTTTATCCAGTTGAATAACTTCCCCTCTATTCCTATTTTTTCAGGGTTTTTATCATGAAAGGGTGTTGAATTTTGTCAAATGCTTTTCCTGCATCAATTGATATGATCATGTCATTTTTCTTCTTTAGCATCTTAATGTATTGCATGACACAGTGATTTTCAAATATTGAACCAGTCTAACATCCCTGGAATAAACCACACTTGGTCATGGAGCCATATAATTTTTTTTTCATATATTGTTAAATTCTATTGGCTAATATTTTGTTAAAGATTTTTATGTCTATAGTCAGGAAGACTATAGTTAAAACAGTTAAAAACTGTCACAAGAGGTAAAGAAGGACACTACATCATGATAAAAAAGTCAATTCATCAGGAAGATATAACAATTATAAATATATACATACCCAACATCAGAACACCTAAATACATGAAGCGAACATTGATACAAGTAAAGAAGACAGCAACCTAATTATAGTAGGAGATCTCACTACTCCATTTTAATAATGGACAGAACATCCACACAGAAGATTGATAAGGAAACAGAATACCTGAATGACAATGTAGACTAAATGGACCTAACAAACATATACAGAACATTCCACTCAACAACAGCATAATTCATATTCTTCTCAGGTACACATAGAATATTCTCCAGAATAGATCACATTGGGTCACATAACAAGTCTTAACAAATTTAAGAAATTTAAAATCATACCAAGTATTTTTCCAACCAAAATACAATGAAACTAGAAATCAATAGCAGAAGAAAAATTGGAAAATTCACAAATATGTGGAAATTAAACAACACACTCTTGAACAACCAATGGGTCAAAGAAGAAATCAACAGAGAAATTCAAAATATATTAAGACAAACAAAAATAGAAACACCACATGCCAATACAGCTTTTGGGAGGTAGCAAAAAAGAAGGAAGTTTATAGTGATAAACACATTAAAATGAGAAAAGATCTCAAATAACTTAACTCTACACCTTAAGGGACTAGAAAAAGGAGAACTAGCCCAAAGTTTGCAGGAGAAAAAATAATAGAGGAGAAATTTTAAAAAAGAGAACAGGAGAACACTAGAAAAGAAATCAATGAAATTAACAGTTGTTTTTTTAAAAGATCAACAAATTTAATAAATCTTTAGGTAGACTAAGGAAAAAGGAGAGAACATTCAAATAAGCAAAATCAGAAATGAAATAGGACACACTACAACTGATGAGAGAAATGTAAAGGATTATGAAAAGACTATGACCAATTATATATTAACAAGTTGTGTAATCTAGAAGAAATGGATACATTTCTAGGAACACACAACCTACCAATTGAATCATAAAGAAATAGAAAATATAAACAGATCATAAGTAATAAGAGATTGGATCAGTAGTCAATTATCTCCAAACAAAGAAAACCCCAGCTCCTAATGGCTTCAGTGGTGACTTCTACCAAACATTTACAGAAGAATTCATGCCAGTCCTTCTCAAACTCTTCAAAAAATTTGAAGAGGATGGAATATATCCAATTTTATGAGGCTGGCATTACCTTGATACCAAAGCCAGAAAAAGACACTATAAGAAATTATCTATAGGCCAATATCTCTGATGAATATAGATGCAAAATTCCTTTAAAAAATATTAACAAACTGGATTCAACAGCACATTACCCCAAATGGTTGTACCCTTGGAATGCAAAGATGTTTCAACGTGTTAAAACCAATCAACATGATATATCACATCAACAAAATGAAGGATAAAATCGTGATCATTTCAAAAGATGCAGAGGAGACATTTGACAAAATTCAACAACTTTTCATGATAAAAAAGCACTCAAAAATTCTAAGAATAGAAGGACACTAACTTAATGTAATAGACACTATTCACACCAAAAGCCCACGGCTGACATCATACTTGGTAAAAAACAAAAATCTTTTCCTTCAAGATCCAGAACAAGGTGAGGATCCTCCCTCTTACCATTTCCCTTCAGCACAGTCCTGGAAGCCCTAACCAGAGCAATTAGGCAAGAAAAAGTAATAAAGTCATTCCAATCAGAAAAGAAGAAGTAAAATTATCTTCGTTTGCAGGTGACATAATCTTATATGCAGAAAATCCTAAAGATGCAACAAAAACTGCTAGAATTAATAAACTAATACAGTAAAATGGTAGCATTAAAAATCGACATACAAAAATCTGTTGCATTTTCATACAGGAATAATGAACAATGTGAAAATGAAATTAAGAAACCAATCTCCTTTACAATAACATAAAAAATAATAAAATACTTAGGAATAAACTTAACCAAGGAGGCAAAGACTTTGACACTGAGAACTACAAATATTGTTGAAAGAAGTTAAAGAGGATACAGATAGATGGAAATATAGCCTGTGTTCATGGATTGGAAAATTTGATATTGTTAGAATGTCCATACTACCCAAAACAATCTACAAATGCAATGCAACCCCTATCAAAATCCTAATGACATTGTTTACAGAAAAAGGAAAAAAATTTCTCACACTATTTGGAACCTCAAAGGATCCTACATAGCCAAAACAATCTTGAGAAAGAAGAACAAAGCTGAATGCCTCACACTGCTGATTTTAAAACATATTGCAAAGCTGCAGTAACCAAAATAGTACAGTACTAGCACAAAGAGAGATACAGACCAATAGAACTGTATCAAGAGCCTAGAAAAAACAAACAAACACACACTTATACTTAAAGGCAAGTGATATTTGACAAGGGTATCAAGAATACACAATGGGAAAAAATAATTTCTTTGGTAATGGTGCTGGGAAAACTGGATGCCCATGTGCAAAAAAGAAAAAAAAAAAAAAAAACAGAAGAAAATTGGGTTATTACACCACACAAAAAAATCAACTCAAAGTGAATTAAAGACTTCAATGTAAGTCCTGAAACTAAACCTCTTAGAAGAAAACATAAGAGAAAATCTTCATGATGTTGGTCTTGGTAATGATTTCTTGAATATGACATCAAAAGCACAAGTAATGAAAGCAAAAATAAACAAGTGGGACTCTATCAAATTAAAAAGCTTAGTTTGTTGTGTCCATTTGTTGTATGGAATTGTTGAATCATTATATTACATACTTAAAACTAATATTACACTGTATGTTAACTGGAATTTAAATAAAAACATAAAAATAAAACAGATATCCAAACGAAATTAGCAATAAATAAAAGGTTAAATTTTTATTCCACAATTCCAGATGAATTAATATATTCAAAGTTAATTGAATGTATATATATACATATATAATCAGATGTATCAAAGAGTTTGCGTATAATCAAATCTCTGAAGTAATATTCATTGTACTGAAAATGTATGTCAAATAATAAAAACTGAAAAAAAAACTTAAAAGCTTATGTGCAGCAAAGGAATCGGAGAGTGAAAAGAAGCAGAGTGACATGAGCAGAGTGAAAGGCAACCTACAGAATGAGAGAAAATATTTACAAACCATATATCTGACACTGGTTTAATATCCAAGATATAAAAGGAACTCCTACAACTCAGTAACAAAAAAACAAACCAAAGAAGAAAATGAATTTTAAAAAATGGACAAGAGTTGAATAAATATTTCTCCAATGGAGACATACAAATGCCCAACAGCTATATGAAAAGATACTTAGCATCACTAATCATCAGGGAAATACAAATTAAAATCACAATGAAATATCACCTCATACATATTTTTAAAAAATGAAAATAATGGTTGGCAAGGATGCGGACAAACTGGAACCCTGTGCACTGTCAGGGGAAATGGAAAATGCAGATATCTCAAAACAAATTAAGTATGCAGATATCAATATCAATGTGGCTCAAAATCATTTGATTTTATTAAATTTATTCCTTTCTTGTTTTTTTCTTTTACTTAGAGCTAACAATATATCTTGAATCTAGATGTTGGCAGTAAGTATTACAAACTGGGTTTTCAGATATTATGTTTTAAAAATTATTAGCAGATTTGCAACTGTCTTTACAATAAGTTAAATTTTACAAATAATCTTCTGCATTTTACAAAATATTAAAAGTATATTTAGAACTAGCTACATAGCCAGTTGGAAGAAAGTGTGAAGGAACACGAGCGGAGGTGGTTAGCGAATGTCTTTTAGTACATGATTGGACTCTGAGTATATTTTAATATGCTGTGGGTGTACCAGTTAAAAGACTAATTGTTAGCATAAGGGAAGAAATAGAGACAAGCTTAAAAACAAAATGATGAGAATCATTGATTAGTTCTCTTTTTTTGTTGTTACAAAAAGTGTGATTTAAGTATTTGAATCTTGAAGTAGTTTTCAGAGAACATACTTATTAAAAGTTCTCAGTAGATACTCTTTTACCTATATTTAGTATAAAAGCAGTCACTACTCTTAGCATAATTATTCCATTCTTCTCCATATAATTTCATTGCTTTTGGCCTGAACAGTGACAAACTAATCATTTTTGCCCAGATTTTCAAGGTTTAGCAAATCGGTTGATGACATTTTCCCATGGGTTATTCCTCACCACCCATTGTTTAGAATATAGACTATGCAGGATTGAGAAACAAGCAAGGTTTAGATTAAAAGAACATCTCCAAGCCTAGGCTTGTGGGGGGGAAAAAAAAACAAAAACCAAAAAACATTGTGTCAAATTAACCTCTGGATCTCTAGAGCTGACTATCACAGGCTCCTTTAGACCTACCTTTATAATCCCAGGACCAGGCTCACCCTCTGAAGTGTGCTATATGAGATTCCTTGGGCTTCTGTAACAAAGTGTTACAATTGGGGCAGATTCAAAAAACAGTATTTACTGTCTCATAGTTTTAGAGGCAAGAAATCCATAATGAAGGTGTCAGCAGGGCCATGCTCCTTCTGAATGTACTACAAAAGGATCTGTCCCAGGGATCTCTCCAGGCCTTCCTTGACTTGTAAATGGCCATCTTCTTACCATGTCTTTTCAGGTTATCTTCCCTTAATGTCTCCCTCTCTGTCCAATTTCCCCTTCTTATCAGGACACAGGGATAAAAGCCCACCCTAATGACCTTATTTCAACTGCCACTTTTGTAAAAACCCTATTTCCAAATA
Source organism: Potos flavus (assembly GCA_028534135.1). Lineage (NCBI taxonomy): Eukaryota > Metazoa > Chordata > Mammalia > Carnivora > Procyonidae > Potos > Potos flavus. The sequence continues at coordinate 47,877,410 of CM052892.1, read as the reverse complement.
AGGTCACATTCTGAGGTGCTGGGGACGAGAACTTCAGCTTATCTTTTGGGGGAGACACAGTTCAACTCATAGCATATGCTTTTTCAACCTTAGCATCAGTGGGAATACTCAAGTCACATCTCACATGAGCTGCCCAGGGTTACTGCCCAGCTGCTATTTTGGGCCATAGAGTTTAACATACTGCTTGGGTGGCAGCTCCATTCAAACACTATTAGTTGAATGACCATCATTGCTAGCACTGAGAACACATTAGAAAACAAAAAAGGAAGGGTCACTGCCAGCAAATAAGCATGTAATAGTATAATTAGAAATGAGGTTATCTGTTTTGAAGATTATAGGCAGGGAAGGAAAGAGAATAATGAAGTAGTAGACTCATTTAAGTGGGGTAGTCATTGAAAGCTACTCTCAGTGACCTTTTAACCTAGACCTAAATGTTAAAAAAAAGCAGAAGATGAAAAACATATTTTCCTATTTCATATTTTCCTAGAAGTGACAGTATGTGCAAAGGTTTTGAGGCAGGAAAGAGCTTGGCCTATTTTGAGACCTGAAGGGCACATTAAAAGTTCTGATTTTTGCCATACCCATTTAATTGAGAGACAGAGTACTAGTTTGTAATTTATACAACAAAGAAAGGTAGAATTGGGATTGGATCTACTTTTCTCTCAGTGTGTCTTCCTCCCCTGCACTGATGAATTACTAATTTCTCTTGGTCACATTTGCCTTCCACTCTGTTCCCACTCCAATTTATGTTGTCAGATTCTGGCCACTTTGCTGTGGGAATCCTGCAGCAGCCTTCCAATCTCCATTCCTGCCCTCCTAAAATTCATTCTTCATTCTCTAGCAAGAGAGGACAGACAGCTGAGTCTGATCAGCTTAATGCCATCTGCTGAATCCACACCTTCTACAGAATGACCACAGAAGGCTTCTTACTGTGGTCTGTGAGGATGGCCATGCTGTGGTCTGTCTTCCAAATTCAGGCCAATCATCTGCCATGTGTGCCATCAACTCAGAGTATCACTAACACTTTTTGCAGTCCTTTTCCTTACTTTGTTGTTTTGCACCTCTAGTCTGCATTCGTGTTGTTGCCTTGGTCTATATTAGTTTTGGTGAAGTCTTGTGAGTCCTTTAACATCTAGCTGATAGTGCTTTCCCAAAAGTTCTTTGTACATATCCAACATCCAACACAGCGGATGTTCATCAAGCTTCTGCTGAGTATGTAGATGAATGGCACTTCCCAAGACATGGTTAAGATATAAACTTCCTAAGTTTAAGGCTATCCCACAACCACTTTATTCTAACTCTGTGTCCTCTCTGCTCAGAAATTCTCCTTTCTGCTCACCCTGCTGGAAACAACTCTAGAAGTTTCAAATAGCAATTCTCATAGGACCTTGTTCTCATCACTTCACACTCAACCTGAACCCAAGTACAACTTTCCACAGGGAGATCATAACCTCTCCCCACCTAGAGATGATAATGTTTCTACACAGCAATACCTCTAAGACTTGTGCAAAGATGTCTGAGTGCATGTTCCTGAATTACCACAGTAATCTCCAGGTATCTTCAGTTAGAAAAGTCCAGAATTACATTTCTAATTCTATCTCCAATATTTAAAACAGGTGTTGTCTATACATTGCACACACCTCTACATCTTTCCAGTCAGTTCAGAGCAGGCAATAGCATACAGAATGTAAACATAGACTCAGTCAAACTTAAAGGCTCAATGATCTATTAATGCTTGTGAAGTTGGTTGGAGAATCTTTCTTTCCAGCATAGCATATGCACAAGTTCACGTACTTGGAGAGGGGAAGCAACTCCTTGAGCAAAGGTGTAAGGCCTTGCATCTCATTCTTTTCTAAGACATCACCCAGCAAGGTGCCCATTGCTGTGCCACATTCTGTGGATATTTTGGGGAACCAGCGTCAGAAGATGTTTCATGAGCACAGGTGTATTCTATTTGTGGCAGCATCTGCAGTATAGAGAAGGTTGTTGAAAGAAAAAGAACAGACTCTTCTATCAACTTCAGTGAGGCCGTCACTCATAAAGGCTTTTCTTGGTATTTCCCTGAACACAACCCAGTAATGTTCCAAAGAGGTGTATACTGAGAACAAGTAATTCCAAATCCAGAACAACCTTATCTGAGCCCTTGCTTAATTTGCAATGATGTTGTAAAAGAAGTTAGTCTTAAGGCCACTTGTTAAAGGCAGATGCAACCTTGCCCACCAAGGCCACTGCTACTTGAGTTTAGGGTTGGTGGAGGGTTGTGATGGCATCCAAAGAATGTGTAGGAAAAAACACCAACTATGTTGTTGACAGTAGTCTTTGGCTCTGATTTTTAGCCCACATTGGTTTTCATGGAAACCAGTAAGAACGAAAACACATTGGTTCATGGAAATCAGCTATTCTTAATACCTCTTTCTACTTGCTTTATCACTTATTAGATAGATAGAGTGTATAATATTTTTTTTCCTGAACTATTTGTGGTTAAGTTACATATACTATTGTCCTTTACTCCTAAATACTTCTGCGTAAATTTTTCTAAGAATAATCAAACATGGTTAGTTAGCAACCTCAGTTAATCTAACAATGATATATCTAATAAATCTAAGGTAGATCTAATCTATCCTCTGTAGTTCAATTTTTCAATCAATCCAATAATATCCTTCCTAGCACCTCCTCCACCCACCCCCCGACCTTCTCTGATTCAGGTCTGGTCTAAATTCATGTTAGTTGTCATGTCTCTTTAGTCGCCCTTAATCTGGAAAATTTCTGGTTTCTCTGTTTTTAATGACCCTGCCATTTTCAAAGAATACAACCTCTTCCTTCTTTTTTTAAATTAAAACAATTCTTCTTCTAACTTTATTTTTTTCTTTTTCTTTTTTTTTCTTCTTATAACTTTAGGTTTGTCCGATGTTTTCTCATGACTAGATTCAGGTTACCTACTGTCAGCTAGACTATAACACAGGTGATATATATTTGGAGACACACAATGGCATTATGCTTCTGATTGGTGATATTAATTTTGATCAACAAAGTGGTGTCTGATTTCTCAACTATGTTATTATTATTATTATTTCTCTTAAAACTTATAAGCAGTGCGTGGGGAAATGACCAAGATGATGCAGATATCCATCTCCTTATCCAAATTTAAATGTCATTAATGTTTACAAAATGCTAATTTTACAACTCCAGCACACGTTCTACATTTACCAGTTGGGGCTCAGCAAACTTACTGTCAGTAGGGTCCCCCCAATCTTTCTCACTCTAAAAATATTCATCTAGCAATCATATGGATTCACGACTTCCTATTTTTTAATGGTTTATAATTTGTTATGGTACTAAATAATGTTGATCAATTTGCCACCCCAGATTTGCCAGAAGGAGACTATTAGTCTAGTTATCTGTCCTTTCGGTATTGCCCTACTATTGTTTTGACTTCTTCCCTACATTCTGGAGCAACAAAATGTTCTAGGTTCATCTTATATCTATCCTATTTTAGCCCTGGAATCAGCTAACTCTCCATCAAGTTCGAGTCATTTTAGTGGTGAATAGTATTAGAGGCCAAGATCTGGGCATTAAGTATGCCCAGTTGGAATGTCTTTGCTTCTTGGTGCTTTCAGAAGACAGAGCTAGGAAATATTTGCATGTATACAGACAAATGCATACCCTAACATATGCATGTACACATGTACGAACACACAAATATAGATATATACCCATACACATATGTATGTGCATATGTATCTGAATATATTCATATATATATATTTTTTATCTTGCCCTTTGATTTTCCTTCTATCTAAATTTTTTGTGGCTTAAGTTTTAGACTGCTGAAGAATGTAGCTCAACACATAAACAAGGATGGAATAGCATAAATACAAATCCCTGGGCTTTTTCACATAAAGGGATATTTATAACAGTGCAATAACAGAATTTACCTCGCAATAACATTTCCTAAAGCATGATTCTTGGAGCAATAATTATTCGAGAGCATTATTGTGTTTGAAAATAGGATCCACAGTCAAATAAATTCGGAAATTCCGTGGTCAAATACACTATTTTTTTTCCTCCAAGAATTCACGGGACCTTTATTTTGGTAATGTACCCTGTGACTTGCCAAGAGGAATAGAACTCACCAGGTCTCTCTACCACATTTTAAAATTAGTTATTTGTCTATGGATTATCTCATGTAGTATTAATGGTCAAAAAAACACACTTCGGTGATGCTACCAAAAAGCAATGTGGGAACATTTTTGATTAATTTTTTTTACTTATGGGAAAGCAGGCTATAGTACTGGTTAAACTAATCCATCTTTAATAGTTCTTGGGTCAAGGTGACATGGGCTGGTAATCTGGAGTAGCAAAAACATACAGATATGGGGGATGGATCTTGGCCAAGAAATGGGGTCAAAGTTGAAAGCCACAGAAGCCAAATATGTCTAGAGTGGGGATCTGAAGCTAAAGGATGAAGAGTTAGCAAAAAGATAAACAGAATGAGAAGACACAAAGGTGGAAATTAAAAGACTCGATCATAGGCTTCAATCATAAACAAGGAAAAAGGTACAACGTTCCCTTACATTAGGTCACAGACTTATTGGTACATGAATGGTTTGGCCTGAATTAAAGGAAGGGATCAAGGGAAGTATTTCTTAATATTCTATAAGATTAGAGGCTGTGTTTTACTAACACCAGAAGTTGTTTTCTATTCACTTAAATTCAGAGTGGTATATAAAACCATATGAACAGCAGCCTTCATTGGAAGAAGAAGCCACTCTAGACTGTTAGCAGACAGCTGCAGTCACTGACATAGAATCATATCACTTTAAGTTCCAGAACACATGGGTCTGAACCCCAGCAATGAGGAACAGAAATAGCCAAAATTACATAAACACAGACGTTGTACTTAAAAAATCTGAACTTCAAGAAACTGTAGTCATGAGGAATATAATTCACTTCTTCTGCTTGAGGGAGGCCATAGATGACAAGAGAAGGGAACCAGGACCTGGAAAGAGGCATTTCCCTTTGCTGTTCTTGGCTAAGCACTGTACCAGTTCCCAAGTAAGAGACCTGGGGTTCATAAGAGAACCATTCTCTAGTCAGAGGAGTTTAGGTTTAAATGCTTAATAAAGTGTATCAAGATTGTTCCCCCAAATTAACCCCTTTCATTGCCAAATAATCCTTCCCTTTTATAAGGTCCCTCCAAATGACCATGCTAGGTGACTTCAAAAAAATGTTAAGCTTTATCAACTGCTGTCAGGATTCTAGTGACCAAAATAGAGAAGCCAAGCAAGCCATTTCCTTTTCAAGGGAAGCCTGAAAAAAGTTTCCCCTTCTTTACACTTCATGAATACTTCATAGGGTTTTCTGAGAAAGACCCATACTTTCTCTACTACCCAAACGCTGGCCCACTGCTAGAAATATCCATTGTTACGATAGTGAAGCACACTGATTTGTGAGCAACTAAGATATCCAGGCAAGTCTTAAAGCTTCTAGTTTAGTCAGCTGTGTCCAGCTGATGGTTCTGCCTCCAAAAGCCAGAGATTTGAAAAGAACTAGATTATCATTTTAGAGGCTAAAATGTTAACAATAGAAAAATTAACAACAGAAAATAATAGTTTAAACTGGTTTCCATATATTTATACCATGGCAGGTGAAATGGTACTGTGGAATCAGGCAGGTGACTTCTATTCTTGGCTCTGCCACTTACTAGGTGCATGGCCACAGAGATTTTATATGACCTCTCTGAGCCTCTATTTCCTGTCTAGTGCCACCTTTCTGTTCCTCACTTAGGGTTCTTGCCATATAGACCTCCTTTCAGTGACTTGACCCATTTGTGTCTGTTCTCACTTTGTGGCCTTCTCATGTGCTGTTTTTTCTACCATGAATACTCTTTTGCAGCTAGTCATATGGCTGGCTTCTTATCATCTTTCATGTCTTTACTCTTCAAAGAGACATTCTCTGACCACTGATTCTAGATTATCTCCCTGTCTTGTCCTGTATCATAATACCCTTTTACATTTTCTTCCTAAGACTTATCACAAATTACAGTAGTATATTTATTTTGCTGATTGACTCCTTACTAGCTTACCTTCTCCACTACCCTCTTAGCATCCATGAAGACTTTTTCTTGTTCACCTCACATATCTGCTGCTTTGCACAGTGTCTGGCACACATGAGTATTCATATTTGCTGAATAAATGAGAAGGATAACTTACTTCCCAGGCTTGGTTTGACAGTAAAATGAACAAAACATATGTAAAGAGTCTTACTCAATTAGCCCATGGGGAACATCAATACATGTTGATAACCTCCCCAAGTATAGCAATCATGGAATTAAACTTAGAGGACATTGAATTGCTAGAAATGAAATTTAAATGTTGTAGCCAAAAGATTACTATTGATGTTTGGAAACTTTCCGAAAGAAGAGAAATAGTATCTATAAACATAATAACATATAATAAATAACATATGATAAATAAATAATACACTTGATCTTAGCCAAAAGGCCGAGAAGCGATGATAAATAAATAATAAATAATGACTATATGCCTCAAAACACTGTAATATCCAAAGTTGGTATTATTACCTTTTCCCACCTACACTCTCATTTTTTAAAGCAGATTAATAATAGAAAGCTAGAAATACAAGATATATTGTGCTAAGAAATATTAACCATGGTATTTGACAAGCTATGAATTGGAGCCAGACATCTGAATCTCTGGTCTCAACTAATTATTGCTTTTTTTTCCAATGAAAATAAACAACTCACTTTGCAAAGACTGAGCTATATTTCATCAGGGCTAAAAGATAGAAATGCCACTTTCCTTGCTTCCTCTCAGGAAGCTTGCTACCAAAGGTTCTCTTTTGCTCTAACTCTCCACCAACAAAAGAAAAGAAATCCTGACTAAGATCCTCAAAGGAGAGACAAATCTAGTGTTACTCGATTGGCTACAAGAACTGCAGGATTAGCTACTACATAGCACTTGCTCCTCTGGTCACCTTCCACAAACAAAAATTAGTCCTCTTCTCTTAAGGACAAAGAGATTAGTGAAAATAAGCTACAGTATTTGTTAATCATGTGGTCTCAACACCCTCAGAGAAAAAAATATAGAATATAGAATATAGAATTGGCGATTTTTTTTTCTTTTGCAAAGTGAAAAGAGACAGAAGGGATTATTGTAAAATCCCTCAATTTATAATTGAGGAAACTAGGCCTCAAGAAATTAGATGAAGATCCAGGTAGAAGTGAGCAAAACTCACCAGTCAAGCCACCAGGTCCACTTGTCTTCTACTTCCATAATTTCTTTTCTTCCTCTTGCCCTAGTTTTCTACTGGAATAACTGTTCCTAACCTTCTTCCCATTCAGCTTTTGCTCTGGGACCAGATTCTTTACCAGATGGCCCAGAGATTGGAGACTAAAATAAATTAAAATGATTCTTGAAAAATTTGTATTGTTTATTTCCATTATTGCTAATAATATGTGCTTGGTTCCCCCCCACACACATGCTGTAGAAATGTTCGCTCCAAAATAAAATCTCAATCAAGGCTATTCTCCTCTCAGTGTCCAGGAAAAAACAGCTTCTGGGCATAAAGAGGGAAAGACTGTTATCCCCCTCTGCAGATTTCCCTTTGCCAACTCCCTAAAGTCAGACAAGAATGAGCTGGTGAGGCCTGAGGCTGTCAACTGAAACTCTTCACCTGGCTCACCATCTAGAGAGATCCTTCTACACAAGGCCAAGAATCAAAGAGTAAACCGCAAAGAAGTCTGGGGCAGCAAGATATGGAACTGTGACAGATTATTAACCCTAGTTGGCAGGTACTCTGTGGGGCACCCTGTTCTTTCCATGTATTTAGAAAGCAGAAGAGGAAACAGTAGTGATGTGCCATCCAAAAAATTATGCCCAGTGGTATCATGGGAAATTCTACAGCCCAATTTCTAGAATTAGGAAACTAATGCTCCCTCAAATTGAGGCAGCAACAGGTATGAAAAGGCTTCAGTCAATCAGTTAATAGATATGCATTGTGACAGGCCCTGTGGCAGAGACTAGAGAGCCAGAGACAAACAGGACACACAGCTTGTGATCTCCACCTGGGGACTACATGATGTGCTTTAGATTGGCAGGGGCCCTTAGAGCCTTTCCTTATCAGAAAAAGTCCCTTCCTCAATAACTACCTCCTGATTACCTGCTGTGCCCAGGGAACCATGTTAGGCTTTATAGTAATACAAATACAGACAGACCTTATCCTCAAACAGTATTCAGCATAGGTGGGAAGCCAGGATACATAGAGAGACATAAAATGATAAATTAATAATGAAAGTAAGTGGTGTCCTTTGGGGTTCTGGTATGTTCCATATCTTGATCTAGATGGGGGCTACATGAGTGTATACATATATAAAAATTCACTAGCTATATACTCAAGATTTGTATACTAAAGATAAAAAATGCAAGGCATTATTTGCATTACATTTATCATCATCGAACTCCAAAAATGATTTGAACCTTCTTGCAAAGATACACTCAATTACCAAATTACAAAATAAATAGGAGAGAAAACTGTAGGGAAGAAAAATAAAGACAGGAAATAAAAATAAGAAGCCAGAGTTAATACTATTACCCCACCCCCCCAAAATACATGCCATGTTCCTTGTGGTGGGCTGCAATTTTGGCTCTAAGCCTATGAAAAGAGGGAGACATGACTCATGATGACCACAAGATAAAAACAAAACAGAAGCTCAGGAGAACCCAGCTATTCTTGGTTTTGAGGACTGAGAAACATTTTTCCCATGGGTCAACATGGAAAGGACACGGTGAAATGTAGCAAATCATGTCCCCAACAACAACCATACAGTAAATTCGATAGTACTTTGTGATGGGTGGTTTCTTACTGAGTTTTTTATGTGGGCCAATGGTATAATGACAGAGTACAGTTCAATAAAAGCAGTTATATAAGGGTCAAAATGATACAGACCAGGCTGAGGGGTGTCACAGAAGTACAAGAGATAGTCTCATAACTTCAAAGCCAGGAGCAGTGATGTGGTCTGAAGAAATTCAGAAAGGCCTCACAGAGAAGGGAATATGCAGCTGGGCCTTGAACAAAGATCAGAAGATATCAGTTAAGTTGACAGGAATGAGGAGGTCATTCCTAATAGTGAAGGACTAATTCAAAGCAAGGGGTAAAGGAAGATTGTAACAGGAAAATTTAAGGAAAAAAGTAAGTCAGCCTGATTTATGATGAAAGAGTAAGCAAGAAGGCGGAAAAGGTAAGTGGAGGCCAGGCATTGGAGGCACTAGAAGCCAGGCTAAAAGCTTAATTCTTTATCTTAGAGACAAAAGGTTGAACATTGAAGTATTTCAGGTTTCTGGAAAGAGGAATGTTATGATAAAAGCTACTATTCAGGAAGATTAATCTGGCTGTCTTTTGCTGGATAAATTAGAAAAGCAAGAAAAAAAAATAGTAAGAAGTCTGTTCCCCAAGGACTCTAGACAATGACTCTGTGATGTAACAGACTTAACCTCATTTTACCTGTATACAAAGTTAAAGGATTGGCTTAAGGTAATTGCCCCAAGGCAACAATGAAGCCACACCCATAACCACCAGTTACTTCCCTCTCCTGGGCCACATTTAAATTTAGGCTGTGGTTTGAAACAACAACAAAAAGCAGCTAAGGAAAACCAGGGAGGAAGTTTTGGATCTTTCTCAAAGCAACATGGAAAAGAAGAGAGAGATGGAAAACAAAATATTTTAGAAGGGAGTGGAAAAAATGATCTACTTACAGCGCTTAATGCATACAGGGAAGGAACGTTTATACCTAAAACCTGAGAAGAGGGCTGCCTCCCTTCCCGCCTCCCCCCATTGGAAAGGAAAGATGTTATGCAGGTCTGTATAAAGGGGGCATCGCTCCCTCACATGGCGAGGGCTGCTATTTACCAGGGAAACACTCAGGGGCTCCAACTGTCTTTTCTTTTAAAAGAAAGCCTGTCTCCTGCTGTTTCTGGACCCAATGCCTGCTGACAGCAGTTTGGAGGCACATACCACCCCATGAGCAACTCCTTCATTCCTTTACTGTGTTTGCAAAGCTGGCATGCCTCACAGAGCACATTCACTGTTCTATACCTTCCACAAAACCCTCCGATTCCTTTTTGAGATGCCTTTGTGTCTCTGTGTGTACTTGAACCTCTGGGCCAATGATCAGGAGCCTCCCATTCAGCACCTGAGGAAAGGTTAAATGAAAGAAAGGGCCTAAGAACCTTGCTTCTGCCCTGAGCTGGTTGACTAATTGTGTGTGTGTGTGTGTGTGTGTGTGTGTGTGCATGTGTGTGTGTCCACAGACTTTTGTTTAAAGAGAAAAAAAATCTCCTCCTGTCTTTGGAAACGAGCATGACAAGAGGCTCTACCTGCTGGCCTAGGAAGCTTCTGAAAAGCTGGGACCCATCATCTCAAAGTGGAAATTACATCCACTCCTATTCTTCCTGGCCCCTTCTTTCTGTCATCGGTGGCTTTGAAGCACAAAGACATGCCACAGTGCTCATGGCCATGATTTCACTAGTTCTCCATCTAGTGAAAGAGGCTATAGGTCAAACACATCTGGTTGCCATGGAAAGAGCACTTGACTGAGAGTCAAAAAACCTGAGTCCCAATTCCAACTCCACCACTTGCTTTTAAAACGACATTGGGCAAATGCTTAATTTTCTTGGATTTTTTTCCTGTTTTTTTCATCTGTAAAATAGGAATTATAGCTCTTTTCCTCTCCATTTTACAGGTTGGCATTATGAGTCGAATGGAGAGCATTAGGGACACAAAGGACTTTGTTCTGTACAAACCACCTGGAGAGTTTTTAGCCTAGTGGAGATTTGCTGAGAAGAGATTTTGGAAAATCTGTTGGAGGGAAGCTTTCATGTTAGGGTAATTCCTATGGGGTGTTTGATCTTTGTTGACAAGAGGAGATTTTAAAAATTATAGCCTCAGTGTGACATCTCTCCCTCCTCGTTCTCAAGATTTTTGTGCTCTTCTGCCTCTGTGCGTGTGAGAGCTGGTGGGATGAAGGAGCTGGGCACTTTGCTGATAAAACCTGTCACTCGGCCAGGTCTCCCTCTAACCTCTATATCCTGTGTAAGGTAAATGACGAAAGGGGCTCCTTTCTCTTCCATTTATGTGTTGGCTCTTTTCCATCCTACCAGCCACATAGATATGAGGCCCGGAGGGGAGCCTGGACATTACATAAGGCAACCCTCACATTTGAAAGGTGAGCGAAGAGCAGTTTGTATCTAAGGGTCTCACTCATAGTTACACAGCTAACCAGTGAGCTAAGTTCTAGAGCTCATAGATGGCAAGGTCTAAACTTAGCTGAACTTACGAGGCTCTGGGTAGCTCTGAGATAGTTACTCACCTTCCCATGACTTTGTTTACTCATTTAAAAATAGAAATGGAAAATAATCCTACCTTAAAAGGGCTCTAGGGTAGTGCTGGCAAGAGGAGAACATGCTTTGCCAATTTATATCTCTTTATAAATGCTTTTAATTATTATCAGTTGATTAGAATAAAAAAGCCTGAATTAAAGTCTAAGTTTTAGGATGATTTAACATGAATATAATTAGCTTTTTTATATATTATATACACATACATACTATAGTAGTAAAAATTTTGTAACATAAAAGTATATATTATATACTTACAATGACATAATTGCAATAATATAAGTATATATGATATATTGATGTTTCAGTGTACTGAGTGTGAATTATTAAATTTTTTGATTAATAGACTGTATTTTTTAGAACATCTTTAGGTTCAAAGCAAAATTAAGCAGGAAGTAAAAAAGTTCCTATGTACCCACTATCCCCATACACCCAAAACCTGCTGTACTATGAGAATCCTCTACCAGAGTTATACCTTTGTTACTACCCAGGAACCTACACTGACACACCATTATCATCCAGAGTACACAGTTTACCTCGGAGTTCACTTTTGGTGTTTTACATTCCATGGAAGTGGACAAATTTATAATGACATGTATCCCTCATTGTAGAATCATATAGAATGGTTTCAGATCCTTAAAAATCCTCTGGTCTCTTCATCCCTTCTGTCCCACCACCCCTGGCCATCACTGATCTTTTTACTCTGTCCATAGTTTTTACTTTTCCAGAATATTATAGTTGGAATGATACAGTATGTATCTTTTTAAGACTGGCTTTCTAAACTTAGTAATATGCACGTAAGTTCCCTCCATGTTTTTTCATGAACTTATAAGTCATTTCCTTTCAGTGCTGAATAATATTCCATGGCGTGCATGTGCCACAGTTTGTATATCCACTACCATACCGAAGGACATCTTGATTGCTTCCAAGTTTTGGCAGTTATGAATGAAGCTACTATAAACAACACGTTAAGGCTTTTCGTGGGCAAAAGTTTTCAATTCATTCTTGGTAAATTCTTGATAAATACCAAGAAGTACAATTAATTCCCAGATCCTGTAGTAAAACATGTTTAGTGTTGCTAGAAACTGCTAAACTAATTGGCCATAACACTTTGCATTCCCATCAGCAACAAATGAACCTTACTGTTACTCCACCTTCTCGTCAGCATTTGCTGTTGTCAGTGTTCTGGAATTTGGCCATTCTAATAGGTATATAGTGAAATCTCGTTTTAATTTGTGATTCTTTTTTTAAAAAATGACTTTATTCATTTACTTGAGAGAGAGCACAAGCAGGGCGAGGGGAAGGACAAAGGGAAAGGGATAGGGGCAAGCAGACTCCCCACTGAGCACAAAGCCTTATGTGGGGCTCAACCCTACAACACTGAGATCACAACCTGAGCCGAAGTCATGTTGTGACTTCTTAACCAACTGAGCCACCCAGGAGCCCCTAATTTGTGATTTTAAATGACATATAATGTTGAGTATCTTGTCATATACTACTTGCCAGCTGTATACCTTCTCTGGTAAGATGTTTGTTCAGGTCTTTTGCCCATTTTTTTTAGGATTTTAGCCTTTTTAAAGCAGTTTTATGGTCATAGCAAAATTAAGAGGAAGACACAGAGATTTCCTATACATTCCTTGACCAAACATAAACATTACCTCCCTCATTATCAACATTCTCCTACCAGTGGTACATTTGTTACAATTTGATGAGCTCACATTGACACATCATAATCATCCAAAGTCCATAGTTTACATTATGGTTCACTCTTTGTGTTGGACATGCTATTGGTTTGACAAATATGTAATGACATGTATCCATCAGTATAGTATCATACACGGTATTTTCACTGCCCTAAAATCCTCAGTGTCCATCTGTTCATCCCACCCACCCTCCCCTCAACCTTTGACAACCATTGATCCTTTCACTGTCTCTGTAGTTTTACTTTTTCCACAATGTCCTGTAGTTGGACTTTTTGCCCATTTTTTTAAATCAAGTTTGTTTCCTTACTGCTGAGCTTTAAGAATTCTTCTTATATTTGGCACAACAGTCTTTTAACAGATGTGTCTTTTGCAAATACTTTCTTCCAGTCTGTGACTTGTCTTCTCATTCTCTTGACAGTGTCTTTCATAGAGAAGAAGTTTTTAATTTTAATCAAGTTCAGCTACTCAAATGTTTCTTTTATAGATTGTATCTTTCTTGGTGTATCTAAAGTCATTGCCATGCCCAAAGTCATCTAGATTTTCTCTTACATTGCCTTCTAGGAGTTTTATAGTTTTGCATTTTACAGTTAGTTCTATGATCCATTTTGAGGTGTGAAGGGCATCAGTTTTGTGTTAAGATTCAGTTGTTTGCATACAAATGCCTAATTTTCCAGCGTCCTTTACTGAAAAGACTATCTTTTCTCCATTGTCTTGCCTTTGCTCCTTTGTTAGAGAACCACTTGATCATGTATATGTGGATCTATTTCTGGGATCTCTATTTTGGCCATAATTTATTTGTATATTCTTTCATCAATCTCACATTGTCTTGATTACTGTATCTCTGTAGTAAGTATTGAAATCAGGTAGTGTCAGTCTTCTGACTTTATTCTTCTTCAATATCAATTGGCTATTCTGGGTCTTTTACCTCTCCATGTAAATTTTAGGATCAATTAGTCAATTTTCACATCATAACTTGCTGGGGTTTTGATTGAGATTGCATTACATATTGATCAAGTTGTGAAGAACTGATATTTTGACAATATCAAGTCTTTCTATCTACAAACATGGAATATCTCTCCATATATTTTTTCTTCTATGATTTCATTCATCAGAATTGTGCTTTCCTCATATAGATTTTATACATATTTTTGTTAGATTTATACCTAAATATTTCATTTTTTAATGCTATTGCAAACAGTAATGTGTTTTTAATTTCAAATTCCACTTATTCATTGCTGTCATAGAGGATAGTGAATGATTTTGCATATTAAGCTTCTATCCTGCAACCTTGCTATAATTGCTTATTATTTCCAGGAGGTTTTGTTTTTGTTTCTGTTTGTTTGTTTGCCTATTCTCTCGAATTTTCTACTTAGATAACTACATCATCTGAGAACAAAGACAGGCTTATCTCTTACTTTCTAATATGTATACCATTTATTTTCTTGTCTTATCTTAGTGCATTATCTAGGACTTTTAGCACAATCTTGAAAAGCAGTGGTAAGAGAGGACATTCTTACCTCGTTTCTGATATGAGCAGAAAGCTGTGCATTTCCTACTATTGAGTATGGTGTTAGCTATAAGGTTTGTGGTAGATATACTTGAGCAAATTGAGAAATTTCCCTTTTATTCCAAGTTTGCTGAGAATTTTTATCTTGAAAGGGTGTTGAATTTTGTCGAATGATTTTTCTACATCTATTACTATGATCATGTAATTTTGAGCCTATTGATATGTTGGATTAATAGATTTTTGAGGGGTGCCTGGGTGGCTCAGTGGGTTAAGCCTCTGCCTTTGGCTCAGGTCATGATCTCAGGGTCCTGGGATAGAGCCCTGCATTGGGCTCTCTGCTCAGCAGGGAGCCTGATTCCCCCTCTTCCTCTGCCTGCCTCTCTGCCTACTTGTGATCTCTTTCTCTCTGTCAAATAGATAAAATCTTTAAAAAAAAATAAATTTTTGAATACAGAACACTATTTCATAACTTGGGATAAATTTCACTTGGTCATGGTGTATAATTAATTTTATATATTGTTGAATTTGATTTGCTCATATCATGTTGAAGATTTTTTGCATCTATGTTAATGAGAGATATTCACCTATAATTTTTTTTTTCTTGTGTTTGTCCGGCTTTGGTATTAGGGTAATATTGGCCTCATACAATGAATTAGAATGTATTCCACCTGCTTCTATCTTCTAGGAGAGAAGAAAATTGATACATTTCTCCCTAAATATTTGGTAGAGTTCAGTGAAATCTTCTGGGCCTGGAGTTTTCTGCTTTGGAAGGTTTTTAATTTTTGATTCAATTTTTTTTTTTTTTTTTTTTTTTTTTTTTTTACTAGCTACAGGCCTATTCATATAGTCTATTTGTTCTTTTATGAGTTTTGGTAGATTGCATCTTTCAAGGAGCTGGTCCATTTAATTTACGTTTTCAAATTTATGAATATAAATTATCTTTTAATGTCCATGGGATTTGTAGTGATGTCTTCTCTTTCATTTCTAGTATTGGTAATTTATGTCGTCTCTTTTTTCCTATTTGACTTGACAAGTATTATCAATTCAATTAATCTCTTCAGAGAAGTAGTTTTTGGTTTCATTGACTTTCTCTACTGATTTCTTTTTTTTTTTTAATTTCATTGATTTTTGCTCGTGTTTATTTATTTTCTTCTACTTCTTTTGGATTTAATTTGCTTCTTTTTCTATTTCCTAAAGTGGAAGCTTAGATGATCAACTTTAGAACTTTCTTCTTTTCTAATGTATGCATTAAATGCTATAAATTTCCCTCTAAGCCCTATTTTTGTATATCCCACAAATTTTGATGAGTTGCGTTTTCATTTTCATTTAGTTCAAAATATTTTTAATTTTCTTTGAGATTTCTTCTTTGACCTTCTTTGATTTAGAAGTGCATTGTTTAATCTCTAAGAATTTGGGGATTTTCCAGCTCTCTTTCTGTTATTCATTTCTAGTTTAATTCCATGGTTGTCTGAGAGCAGACATAGTATGATTTCCATTCTTTGAAATTTGTTAAAATGTGTTTTATGGCCCAGAATGTGGTCTGTCTTGGTGAATGTTCCATGGAGCTTGAGAAAAAAATGTGTAATCTTCTGATTTTGGATGAAGTAGTCTATAGATTTTCATTATATCTAGTTGATTGATGGTATTGTTGAGTTCAACTCTGTCTTTACTAATTTTCTGCCTGCCTTTATCAGTCTCTGAGAGGAGCACGTTAAAGTCTCTAACTATAATAGTGCCTTCCTCTATTTTTTCTGTGTTGTTCTATCAGTTTTTTAATTTTTTAAAAAGTTTTTTTTTGATGCTTTGTTGTTAGGCACACACATATTAAGGGTTGTTACGTCTTCTTGGAGTATTGGCCCTTTATCATTATGTAATAGTTCTCTTTATCCCTGACAAATTGCTTGCTCTGAAGTCTGCTTTGTGTGAAATTAATATAGTGACTACTGTTTCCTTTGATCAGTGTTAGCATGGTATATATCTCTTTATCCCTTTATGGTTAATATTTTGTCATTATATTTAAAGGGCTTCTTATAAACAAAATATATTTGGGTCTTTGTTTTTTAATCTACTCTGGCAATCTCTGGCTTCTAATAGGTATATCTAGGCACTCCTGTTTAAAGTGAGTGGTGAGGGGTGCCTGGGTGGCTCAGTCGTTAAGTGTCTGCCTTTGGCTCAGGTCATGATCCCAGGGTCCTGAGATTGAGCCCTGCATCAGGCTCCTTGCTCAGTGGGAAGCCTGCTTCTCCCTCTCCCACTCTCCCTACTTGTGTTCCCTCTCTTGCTGTCTCTTTCCCTGTCAAATAAATAAATAAATCTTAAAAAAAAATAAAGTGAGTACTGATATAGTTGGATTATCAACCATATTTGTTACTGTTTTCTATCTATTGCCCTTGGTTTTATTCTTTTGTCTTCTATACTCTCTCCACCATTTGTGGTTTTAACTGAGCATTTTATGTGATCCTATTTTCTCTTTCTCAGCATATTAAATATACATATATGTGAAATTCTGTATTATTTTATATACGCAATTATAATATACATATAATTAACCTTCTTTAGTGATTTTCCCAGAGTTTGCAATATGCATTTACAACTAATCCAAGACCACATTCAAAATATTACTATAACACTTCACAAGTAGTATAATTATTGAATTTTTACCACATTTTACAGGTGATCTTTACCTCCTCTTTATATTTTTTTAATTTTCCATTTTATCCCTCAAATGATTTAAGGTAGCTTATAAGTTTTCAGTTGATGCTATAATGCTTTGTGAAGAAATGATACTTTACAAAAGCTCTATAATACATATGGATCATACCAATGCACACTCAAAGTCAATCTGCACTCTTGTTTATCATTATAGGTGATTCTCCCATATTGAAAGTCCTGCAAGGAACAGCCACATCCAGATATTCTCACCTCTCTTTGGGTGTTAAATGACTGTGGATTTCACAGAAAATCACAATTTCTTCTCTATAGCATTAATCCTTCAGCGAACACTATGACAGGACCAAGCTTACTTTGATGTCTTCCTGTCCCCCGTGCCCCTATTCTCTGTCCAAGTCCCTCACCCTAATCCCTTTCTATGGAATAGTCCATCCTATAGCAGGGCCATTCTTGTGCTCATCAGATTATTAATTGTTCACTACTAAAGGGGTAACTAAAATATGAAGTATGGTGTTGATCAGAGAAAGCATGGATTTGAGCCCAACTCTGCCACTTACTGGTTGGCAAATCACTGCTCTGCTCCTTGATTTTCTCATTTATAAAATGAGATTCATGATAGGATCTCATAAGATTTTTATAATGATTAAATGTTAAGATTAAGTTAATATTCATGACTCAGCAGACCCAAGTTTGGATCTCGGGTCCATCTTAAGTTTATAACTCAGACTGTGAACACGGTTTCTTCTTCAAGCAGAGTGGAGAGAACAATAACTATTTCAGGGTAGCATTGTTATAACAATATAAGATAGTGATGTAAAGTGCTAACCGTGAAGGAATGTTAGTTTCTGTCCCCTCTTCTAACAATTAGAGATTTTCTTTCTTTTTTTTTTTTTTAACAATTAGAGATTTTCAATAGTAATGCAGCAAAGTGTGAGTCTCATAGAAATCATTGCTTTTTAGGACATTCCACCGGACCACAACTTTTAGACCCAAAGGCATCAACTGCAATGGTTGAACGGCAGCCAGGGAAGACTGAATTCTGAGGTAGTACTCACAACATACAAATCAATAATTCATCAACTCTGAAGTGTTGCCTTGATTTTTCAACATATTCCCAGGAGTCTTGAACTATGTGTTCAAATATGAAAATATCCAAGATTTGGCATGTCTAGAAATGGCTGGACAAGTATTCCTCATCCATCATGAACTACTGGTACATCTTTCAAAGGGATATTAACAATGATGGCTCCTTTGTTTCTGCTCCAACCTTGATCATTTGCACCTCATACTATAGTACTTTCCAAAGTCTATTGCAGTTAGTGTTTAATCTATCTTTGCCAATCTATTTATCCTTGTGTCTCTAGAATTAACCACAGTTCCTAGCATAAAATATGTACTCTATTAATATTTATTGAATGAATAATATATCTGATGAGCACTAAACCTGGTTAAGCGCAATGCCTAATTTAATCCTCATAACATTATGAAATGTGTATCACTATTCTTAAAATACATATCAGGACAAAGCAGGAAAGAATGTCCAATGGAAAAAAGATAGTCTCTTCAACAAATGGTGTTGGGAAAATTGAACAGCCACATGCAGAAGAATGAAACTGGACCATTTCCTTACACCACACAGAAAAATAGACTCAAAATGGATGAAAGACTTCAGTGTGAGACAGGAATTCATCAAAATGCTTGAGGAGAATATAGGCATCAACCTCTTTGACCTCAGCCACAGCAACTTCTTCCTAGAAACATCGCCAAAACCAAGGGAAGCAAGGGCAAAAACTATTGGGACTTCATCAAGATAAAAAGCTTTTGCACAGCAAACAGTCAACAAAACCAAAAGACAACTGACAGAATGGGAGAAGATATTTGCAAATGACATATCAGATAAAGAGGTAGTATCCAAAATCTATAAAGAACTTATCAAACTCAACACCCAAAGAATAAATAATCCAATCAAGAATATGGCAGAAGGCATGAACATACATTTCTACAAAGACATCCAAATGGCCAACAGATATGAAAAAACACTCAACATCACTTGGCATCAGGGAAATACAAATAAAAACCGCAGGGAGATACCACCTCACACCAGTCAGAATAGCTAAAATTAAGCAGTCAGGAAATGACAGGTGTTGGCAAGGATGCAGAGAAAGGGGAGCCCTCCTCCACTGTTGGTGGGAATGCAAGCTGGTGCAGCCACTCTGGAAAACAGTATGTTGGTTCCTCAAAAAGTTGAAAATAGAGCTACCTACAACCCAGCAATTGCACTACTAGATATTTACCCTAAAGATACAAATGTAGTGATCCAAAGGGGCACATGCACCCGAATGTTTAGACCACCAATATCCACAATAGCCAAACTGTAGAAAGAGCCTAGATGTCCATCAACAGATGAATGGATAAAGGAGATGTGGTATGTATATATACAATGGAATACTATGCAGCCATCAAAAAACCCCAAAATCTTGCCATTTGCAATGATGTGGATGGAACTAGAGGGTATTATGCTAAGCGAAATAAGTCAATCAGAGAAAGACAATTATCATATGATCTCATTGATATGAGGAATTTAAGAAACAAGACAGAGGATCACAGGGGAAGGGTGGTAAAAATGAAACAAGATGAAAACAGAGAGGGAAACAAACAAACCATAAGAGACTCTTAATCTCAGGAAACAAACTGAGGGTTGCTGGAGGGGAGAGGGGTAGGAGGGATGGGGTGGCTGGGGGAGGGTATGTGCTATGGGGAGTGCTGTGAATTGTGTAAGACTGATGAATCACAGACCTGTACCCCTGAGACAAACAATACATTATATGTTAATTAAAAAAAAAATACATATCGGGACACCAAGGCTCAGAGTTTTGTTGGCTTTTCAAATTTCCTATGTCATAGGTGGCAGAGTTAGAAATTTCAGTTCAGGTTTGTCTCAATGATGTTTAGGTAAAGGTTTAACAACCAGCTCTATGGGAAACAAAAGCCATGATCTGCAGTGTAGGCCAATTTTCATGATGTAAATACTCTCACCATGGTCGATTTTAATGTACCAAGGTAACATCCGCAGGTTCACAAAATTTAGCAATAGACTCTTGCAAGCTGCTGTGTGCTGGGTTCAGTACATCACTGGTTTCACTTCAAGTTTAGGATGTTTTTGACCAAGTTAAGGCCTTTAGCCAGGCTGCTAGTCCTGTCTTGGTGGCTGAAGATCCCATCAACAGCTAGAACACAATCACCCCCATAACCTTTGAAAGTTGGTGACTCCTGTATTCCAGACTATTTTGCAGCCAGTCATATTACCAACAAATCCACTCATCAGGAGTGTTCTGCCTTCCCCAAAGACTGGCTACCCACTTCTGCTTTTAGACATGAATTTAATAGAAGATTTTAAAACAACAGCCCCCAAATATGCCAGTCTTTTTACTTCCCTCCTTTAAAAAATCCCCAAAACAAAGAAAATTTTTAAAAATTTAAAAAAAGGGAAAACATTTCCTGTTGGGACTTTTTCAAGGAGACCTTTGAGCTGTATAATTGTTTTGTGGCAGAAATGGCAGTTGATAAGTTGTGTTCATGTACAAATAACAATGTTATTATGTGAAGCTGCTTATTGTTAGTGTCTTCAGGCAGAAAAAAATGTTTAGAAAACCTCAGCGAATCCCTCAAGTTTCCTTGGGATTGTCTGGGATGACTTGGAATGCTAGCAGAATCCACACAGATGATTAGAGGGGAGGCTTTCGGCACTCTTAAAAACTCTCACGTTACTCTCTCCCCTGGGAAGCTGCTCAGGAACATGTTGTATTGGGAGTGCAAAGCTGCTAGGTCAATGGAATCATTTCATTGTGACTTGGGAATTTCTCAGAGCCAGAAATGTTATCCAAGCTTCATCCCTGTGACTGAGGAAAATTGCATCAGCTGCATACAGGATACCAGATCTCAATACAACTTCTATTTAGGCAATGCCCTGGATGGCAGATGTTGAAGCATGGTTACTGGACACCCATACTATTTATGTGCACTGAAGCCCAGTTTATTCTCTCTGACTTATCAGCGAAAGTTTGAGAAAATATTTGGGAGAAGATCACGGCAGAGTAACGTGACTGTTAGGAAGAAAAGTGATGTTATTTATGTGCGTTTGCACACATACAAGTTGTGTGTATATGGGGCCGTGTGCATATAGGGAAAACCAAATAGGCCTTGAATGAAAGAAGACAGGCAACAGGTGAAATGGACTCTTCAGCTGAAGGTCAAGAAATTTTGTTCTTGTCTGAGCTCTGTTACTGTCTAACTTCATGTCCTGGAATCATTATTTAGCTTTTCTTGTCCTTAATTCTCTTAAGTAGAAACATGAGGGTTTGAAATCCACGGAGTAACTTTCTCCTTCTTCTCTTTTAATTCCTAGATTCCAGAAGATAAATAATATTTTTATTCTCAAAAGTGTCTTGAACAAGACGTATTTCAAAGGAAACAAAACATATCTAAAGAGTAGCACTTAAAAATGGTATTTGCCTAGAATTAAAGCAAAACCCCTGATTTTTTTCCTTGGGGCAAGTCTGTATCCTCATACACCTGGAAAAAAGTGGAAAAAAATATGCCAATCACCCAGATGGCTCTAAGTGTTTGATATCTGTCATCATGTGGGCCAAACACCTGGACGAATGCATGCATTTTCACTTTTTAGCCAGATGTTCTGAAATTATTGAGGTATGGCTTAGATAAAAAGTGGATGCTTTTACTCCACAAGGCAGAATAGGGTACAGTAAGAGGTAGAAAAAGAAGATGAGAAATTTTGGGGGCGCCTGAGTGGCTCAGTGGGTTAAAGCCTCTGCCTTCAGCGCAGGTGATGATCTCAGGGTTGTGGGATCGTGCCCCGCATCAGGCTCTCTGCTCAGCAGGGAGCCTGCTTCCCCCTCTCCCTCTGCCTGCCTCTCTGCCTACTTGTGATCTCTCTCTCTGTCAAATAAATAAATAAAATCTTTAAAAAAAAATAAAAGATAAGAAATTTTGAGTTGCCTACTCCTTTGTCAGACACTTTCCCTCATTTTTTTATATTTAATCTTCATAAAAAGACCATAAGGTATTATCCCCAAATTACAGATTAAGAAACTGAAGCAAAGGAATTTAAATTATTTGCTAATGTCACATATGTAGGAAATATTAAAGGTGGGACTTGAAGTTTTATCACGAGGAGAACTATTAGAAATAAACACAATTAAGTTACAGGTTATGAAATTAAATGCTAAAAAAGAGTTGCTGCGTAAATAAGTTAACATAAACATCCATGTAGATAAAGTAACAGACAAAACTATTGCTACTATTATTCATCTTTAGGACTTTTTAACCCAAGCCGGTAATAGGTGTCCATGGAAAGAGTAAGAAAAACCAGCCCAGGAGAAATGGAACAGTGTTGCCTAGGTCACTTTTTTTGGCTCTTACCAGACAGTGAAATTCAACACAATTGTCTTATTAATTGTTTCACCTCCCTGGAGTCAGGAATTTTGGATGATTTTGTAGAAATAACATAGTTCATCATTAAATGTATGTGAAATAGCATGCAAATATATGAATGATGATGATTTACTGGGGGGAAGATTTTGAAGATTGGATTTTATAACTTCTTGTAAATAACCCGGGGGGTAAACTTCCCTCTGTACACAGCAAAAACAAATTGGCCCATCCCAAGGTTTTCAACAATGTCTTGATCTTTGGGGAAACAATGAATCAGATTCTTTCCCCTTTATATGCCAAGGAACATAAATTCCCAAGCCCACACAGAAAGGAAATCATATGCACCTCCAACAAGATTCTGTTCTTCTATAAGGTAGAAATGATGACTCACAGCCAAAGGCTACTAGTTCTGATCACAGAGACACTGCAAAGAGCAGAGCTAATTAAGCTTTTCGAGAATTATCAAGGGCAAAACTACTCCACGCTTTCCCAGACAGTGAGAATAGGAGAGAATACTCTAAACATTGAAGAAAAGAATATTTGGGTCTTGAAGATAATCATGCAAATCCATGAAGGCATATTTAGTCACAAGTTTACAATACTCCAGTTGCTGACCTGCTGGTTAGAGCACTGGGAAAAACATTCATTTTCTAAATAAATATAGGGATGAGAATTTACAGGGTAAGGAAATGGGGGTGAAGGAGGAAAGATGAGTGTATAAATATTAGTTCCAAAATATGAGTGAATGGGTTAGAGATAATGCACCCTCTGGAAATAGCAAATGTAAGTTTTCAGAGAAAGAAATAAATCATAAGAGAATTTGGATGGTTTTTTATGGGCTAAAGTAGAAGGAAATTAAATATCTTCAATAAGATTCTTGAGAGAAATTTTGTATAATTGTATTATTTAAATATTAGGGAAAAATCAAAATCAGCCAAAATTCAAAAGGGAATAATCTCTTTGGAAAACTTATTACATACATATCTACAAATATGTAAGAGACAAAGACTGTGAAGACAAATTATGTATCTATACACTCAGACCCTTTCTGACCCAGCCCCACCCAGGTCAGATGCTAAAAATGTTCAACACTTAAACTCACCCCTGCCCTGAGTTCAGTCCAAGTCTGAGCATTATTTTAGAGATCCCATCCTCCCTAATCAGTAGTGCCTGGAATTTTTCTTGCTGCCAATATGGGTATCTGATATGTCTGCCTGGGGTTGTCCAAAGCTAGGAATAAAAATGGCTAAAATGTACTCAGCATTGAACTTCTGCCAGTTTTCTTTCTAAATACTTTATATACAGTATCATCTTTATATATATACAGTATCATCTTTAAATCTCAAACAACCGTCTAAGATAGGTATTGCAATCTCTTTTTCTGGAGAGTGAGGACAGGTTCCAAGAAGTTAAGTGACGTGCTCCAGGACGCTCAACTAGTAAGTTATGGAACTAGGGAACAAAGAGCCTGCTAGTCACCACTACAGAGGACCACCATACCATTCCACATGTTTTCCCACCCAGCACACTCTCACATTTTTAAAATTATAAACTCAACTAATACCCCCAAAGGGTTTGAAACTCAGCCTTACCTGGGTCTCCTCCCAACAGCCTCTGTATATTTGTTATTCTATCTTTTAAGACTTACTTAAGGGGTTACAAAAATCAGCCCAACCCGTGGACTTACCATCTATCTGAACACACATGTCCTGCTCTACTCTCAAGCATGGTTCCCTCAGAGGTGGAACCAACTGGATCATCCCAGAGTTCCCTAAACCCCTTGGCACTGTAAATTGGAATTTTGTCATCATGCACCAAGCCCAACCATATAAAGGTATTTCTTCTTCCTCTCATGAGCCCTACCACGTTTTGATAAGTAATTCTTCATCCTCCAATGAGCACAATTTATAGCCAAGTTGGTCTCGGGCTTAGAACACAAAGTTTCTGTCATGTTCATATGACAGCTAAAATAGCAAAGTGCTTATTTCATTCCTCATATCCATGACATGACGAACCCCCATCAACTAAAAGAAACAGCCATCAGGATGGTCTTGTTTCTTTCTAGATCGAGACCCTCAAGCCTCACATTCCCCTCTTTATGAAGTTTCTGAGTTTCAGAGCAAAACCATTAGAAGCAAAGAAGATGATATACTTTAGAAGATAGCATTGCAGATGACAGAGGCAGATAACGTTTTTTACTTCAAAAAACCTAAAGCTAAAATTTAAAAAAAAATTTCACTGATGTTAAGGAAGACTGGCTGCAGAATGGACAAAAAGGTCCTAGGAGAGCTGAATTATAAATGTAATTTAAACTTTTCTAACCTTTTGGTTGTTTACACTATGTTAGCCTTGCTGATTATTTATCTATCTAATTTTTTTTCAAAAACTTCATTAAAAAATAACATTCATACAGGAAAGTACACAGCCATAAATTTATCACATAATAAATTTTTACAAAGTGAATATCCCTGTATAACTAGCACCCAGATCAAGAAACAGACTACTCCAGATCCACAGAAGCCTCTTCATGTAATTTTTGTCATTTACTCATCTCTACTCTTCCCAAAGGTAACCTCTCTCCTATGACTTCTCAAATGGGGATTTGTTTTGCCTGTCCTAAACTTTACATATATAGAATCATGCAGTATGAACTATTTGGTGAATAGATTTTTTTAATCACTGAGTGTTACATTTCTGAGAGTCATCCATGTTGTTATAGATTACCATACTTCTATTTAGCATTTTCTGTATAGTATCCCATATGAATGTCATGATTTGTTTATGCATTCTATTGTACATGGATGTTTGAGTTGATTTTTCATTATTATGAGCATACTTGATGCCCAATTTATGTACGTGCCTTTTGATAAACATGTGTATTATACTGTTCTGTTCTCCCTAGTAAAATATGCTCACATTGGTAGTTAATCAAATTTCTTCCCATTGGTTTGGATTATGTGTCCAATGTGATAAGATGATTTTGTTTTGCATCTCAATTCTGAACTCCATAGCCCTGGCAACTCTTTTCAGTTTCCATTATCTGCAAATTTTAAAAGAAATTTCTTCATTCTTCTGACAAACCGTTTTGGAACATTAAATAATTTTAAGTCTGGTATAACATATTATATTAGGCTGTTCATCTCCAGCCCTAGGAAGAATGTGGAAAGTTCTAAAATTTGTTATTGTTGCTAAGAGGCCAGAGAGTTTTTTAACAACTCTCTCAAAATTTAGTTCTCTGCTTTAACCTTGCCATTTCCATCTCATATTTATAGTATTCTTCAGTTAATTTAGACTATTTCTTCTAGGAAAAAAGTAATTGCCATATTTTATAGCGAATTTATTTTATGTATTACCCCTCCTGGTTACATTTATATTTGAGAAAACTTCTGTACAAGGAACTCTCCACAGTACTCTACATCAGTAGAAATTTCAGACACTATAATTTGAGCTAAGTAGATATTGTGGTATAGCAGAAACTTCCCAGACACCTCAAACACATGATGCTGGCATGCATGTGATGTTTATAACTGAACTGGGCTGGTCCATTGAGTATTAGTTTTAAAAAAAACTTAATTGAGGATTATTTCATCTTTATTGTAAATAATTTTAAAATTTGAAAAGTTTTCATTAATACTTTTAGCCAAGGCTGGATGGGGCCAGTTTCTGGAGGAACAGAAAAGAAAACAGATTTTTTTAAATCCTATGTCTTTCCCCCACTCTGAAGGTTGACTCTTTGCTCTGAATATTAGATTCCCCTCTACCATATTTCTATTCCACATTTTGGTCTGGATGGGAAAGTCTAACGCAACTAGAACTTCACTTCTAATGGAGAAGTCTTCCTGTCTTCTTTAATTATTATCTTCCCATATGTAATGATAATTAGGTCAAGTTTCTTTCACAGACAAATATGTTGCTAAGCTATGCATTGGAAAATGGTTACTAAATTTTTCCCCATGATATAGTAAGATAAATTGTTGGAATAAAGGAATCAAGTCAGCCATTAATAAGTCTTTAAAGCAGCTGGGATAGATTGTGATCTATTTAATGAGATCTTAATATCTGATGGTTTAAAGGTCTCATCTAGAGGTAGCTTTCCACATTTTCTCTCTCCCATGCCCGTAGCTTATCAGTCTTATAATTCCTCTCCTATGAGTCCAGTTCCTTGGAATTTTCCATATAGCTCTTTAGGTAACACCTAATAATTTATTAAGTAGGTACATGAAATGAAATCTCTTTGCTATTCTTAACCAGGAACTCTAAACCCAAGTGATAAAATTAGTCTTGGCACCCAAAATGACATAACTGACTATGTTTATTCTCCTTATGTTTTTAAGTCTGAGAAAAGAAAATAATAGAATCAGGTGGTAAGAGTGTGGAGCTATAGAAAACAAGGGAAGTGTTATAGGTAGGGAGGAACCAGGGGAAGCTGGAGACAGACCTTGTTAGTGATCAGAGTAAACAGCCATGGTGTGTTAAAGAAGTTATTAACATTCGCATTCTAAACAGCAGCTGAGTACATATTGGCATAGATAAGATTAGATACCTTGGAAATGACCTAAGACAACCATACTTGAGAGAAAATAATTAAGCCAGTATTTGAAAACAAAAACAAAATTAAAATGGTTAAATTGATTTGGTTGATTGTACTTAAGGATTATTTTCTCCCTTTAGTGCCTTTTTTAATTACTGTATTTCAAATTTCTAAGTGGAAAAATAGGTCCAATTTTTAAATGAAAAAATCATATTTTCTAGAAATAAGTTATGTAGCCCGATCCAGTAAATTTAGGTGATGGAATAGAACATTAGAGAAATAAGAAACTTTCTAGAAGACCTGTCCTAAAAAACAGCATTCCAAATAATTTATATTATCAATCCACTCTCAGAGAGGTGGAACATAGCACTCCACACTGAGTGTGGATGATGCCTGGGGACTGCCTTCCAAAGAGAACAGTATAAGAGTCAGGGGGAGGAGCATAACTTACCATGGAGAATCCTGACCAACACTACCTCAGTCAAGTGATGAAGGTCAGCCTCAACAGTAATGTCATATTGATAGCAGATATCCTTGATAGGATGTGATGAGAATAGCACTTAACTGCAATGGTCTGCCTCCCCATAACCCAGCTACCTGTAATCATGAGAAAAAACATCAGATACTTTCCAACTGAGGGACATTTCACAAAATACCTGATCAGTACTACTCGAAGTCATCAAAAACAAAGAAAGCCTGAGAAACTGTCACAGACAGGAAGAGCATAAGATGATATAACAGCTAATGCAATATAGTCCCCTGGATGGGGTCATGGGGCAGAAAAAGAACATTAGGTAAAAACTAAGGAAATATGAATAAAGTATGGACTTTAGTTAAAAATAATATATCAATATTCGTTCATTAATTGGAAACATACTGCACTATCGTGAGATGTTACTAATATGGGAAAGTGGGCACAGAGTGTATGGGGACTTTCCGTACTATCTTCAAAATGTTTATGTAAATCTAAAGCTATTTTAAAATAAATGTTTGCTGGGGCACCTGGGCCCAGTTAAGTTAGTTAAGCATCCAACTCTTGATTTCAGCTCAGGTCATGATCCCAGGGTCATGAGATGGAGTCCTGCTTCAGGCTCGGTGCTCTGCACAGAGTCTGCTTGAGATTCTCTCTCCCGCACCCTCTGCACTCTCCCACCCCCATGCTTGTGCTCTCTCTCTCTCTCAAATAAAGTCTTTTTAAAAATAAAATAAAATAACTAGATAAGTATTTGCTTTAAAAAAGAAAACAGACAGCAGCCCCCTTTTTTGGAGATGGAAACATCAGACCAGTGTACAGGGATTGTGGTACTGAAGGTACAAATCCCTGGAATAGCTCACCACAGACTCTTGTGGGCCTTTTCCTTCGGAAATCTTTAAAGACTGGTGGAGCCATCTTGTCTCTAGGAATTGTGGAGATCTACTACAGTATAGTAGATGGGTAGATTGGAATCAATAAACCCTGGTCCCCTCTGGCCCTCTTATTTTATGACTTTATTATTTATTTATAGCATTGGATATCAGTTACCTATGGGTAAACCTAATTTACTTTTTTATTAACATTCTCACAGAAGCTGAATTTCAGACTTGGGTTGAATCTTATGTTTGTATAAGAGTAGTATAAAAAAAAGCATTATTCCTATTTAGGTATATTATATGCTTTACTTTCTCTAATAATATGAGGAGACAGGCTTGCTTGGCATGAGCTTCTTTCCAAATAATTTCATAATCACTGCCTGTAGCCTTTAGTTATCTTCCAGGTGCTGACAGATTCATATTAAGACTTACAGAAAGTTCTCCTGACTCTTCCCTGACATACACAGATGCACCAATATGATGGTAGAATCCTACATGTTTGCTGTTATATAAATATTTCCTCCCATAATTATATAAGGCCCAGTGCTTATCTACACTTATCTCTGCTATAACATTCCTTTGTTTAAGTTTCTAAACAAAATTAGAGAAGTGGAAGGGAAATCACATATCTTTTTTGGAGCCATAAATAAAAGACTAAAACTAGGCTATAAGAACACCAAGATGGACTTTTTTTTTTAAGTATCTGGGACTGCATACATTTTCTTCTCCAGTGCAACCTCTACACTTATTCATGACTCAAAAATTCCGTGTGTGTGTGTGTGTATGAGTGTGTGCGTGTGTGTTTTTAAACAAAATCATAATTAGCCTGCATTATCTATGCTTCGTTCAAGCAAAAGCCCTAAGTCCTTTCAGGCACACTGCTCCTGGGGAAGGTCATGTTTCATACCTTCCTTCTAGTGGAAAAGATGCCTTGAGTACTTAGTAGCTTTAGTTAATAAGATCAGTATAATTCGCACAAGGAGCAAGTAGATGAACCATGTAAGGATTTGGCTAACTGGTGTAGATGGGAGGTGCTCCTGGTCTCCATATTTCTTCTTCTGTTTTCTCTGACCACCGTTACATTTCCTTTCTTAGTGGACTGGCCAGGCTGCGTTGCAAGGCTGTAAATGAGTCCCTTCCTTGCCCTTGAACTTATTAAGCTCTCCAGCTTCTCCTACTCTGTCTGGCAGGCAGCTCCACATCCTAATGACTTTTTGCAAGAAACAGAACCTTCTGATAACTGACACACCACCCTGTCGTCTCCTGTTAGGCAAGGCTGACTCCTGAGCTAATGACTTGAGGCTTCTCTTGCTCTTTCTCTTGTGATAAGGTTTTCATCCCATAATAAGTAACAAAGGAGAAGATAAGGGGAAAGAGGAAAGTGAGGGGAAGAGAGAGAGAGGAGAAAAGCTATAAATATGGGCCAGTACCTAATTATAATTCAAGACACCGGCAATTTAATAAAAACAACTCCTCCAGAATGCAGCCATAAGGAAAGAGTTTCCACAATCTGTTCATCTGCATAATTAGTGATTGAGGACCTGGGAACAGTTGGAACATTGCTGAAGAAGGCCCAGGTCACATTATTGATAACATAAATAACAAAGATACAGATTTCCCCAAACTACAAACATCAGAATGTAACTAACAACAACCTAATAGGAGCACAGAAAACAAACAGAAAGCAGATAAACTCTGGAGCCGGGCAGGCAGAAGCCCAGAGTCAGGCACATCATTCATCAGTCTAAATACCCTCAGGTTTCTTAGAGTCACCTAAAAATATGAAAACAGGAAATCCTCCTCAGTGGTGCTATCTGCAAGGATGTGGGATGACGGCTGTGAGTTTGCACGTTCCACGAGTCAGACACATAGTCTTTATGCTTTTACACATGGGAACGCAATTCATTTTGGGGAAAAAAATTTGCATTGCTAAACTTAGTTATTTAATGACACAGTGGAGACCTGGCAAGTGAGCACTGGAGACACGGTCTGCATTTCAGAATCCTGCTGAATTCTCTATAAGGGACTGAGAAATATATTTAATCCTTTTAAAAATGAGTTAATTTCTCATCTCCATTTTAAAACTCTGTTTATTCTTCTTGCCAATTTGAGAAGGGTGACACAACCATGAGGACCCTGAGTGTCTTCTTACCCTCTCTTTTTGCAGCTCTCCACTGCAGGGCTGAGAAGATAGTACAGAGAGTAGGTGTTACAGATGGGCTGACAAAGTTAAAAAGCCCTTAAAATTCTACTACCCAAATATTATCACCATTTTGCAAATCTGGGGCATGAACTTTTACACAAAGATACAGCTTCCAAATAATCATTTTCAAACTCAGCATTGGCTACATCCAAGTTGTGGACACATAGACCGAGCAAGACCTACGAGTTTCAGATAAGCTGGGCTAAGGTGTGTGTACCTGTCAACTATCAACCCTGGCAAATTTGAACCCTTTGCGTCTTCAGACAGGGTGAGCCCTCCTTCGCTGTGTGAACAAAGAACTGAACTTGGGCCCAAACAGGGTGGGTGACAACATCAGGGACAAGGAAAGAATTTCCACCGCACATACCTCCGTCATGCACGACTGTCCCTGGGGTAAATACGTGAATAGTTTCAACTTTTAACAATAGAAAGGAAAACAATAATATTTTTTAAAAGTATATGTGGCTTTGTGCTTTCAGGCTTTAAAAACCACACACATACCTGCGGTTTTGAAATATCCTTAAGACAGTACAGGGGACGATCCTGTCTGACTGGGTGAATGAAATAAAGGAAAACCCGTCCTGAAAGTAGGAAATTTACCTGTTCATGTAGTGTTGTCACAACTGTACACTTGGTCATAGGATCGAAGGCCTTGAGAGCCTAAACCTCCCACATGACTCAACAATGGGAAAAGCAGTAGGGGAATTTGCACTTTCAAAACGGAGTGTATCATTCGCACACGAATTATATAGATTTTATTAGTTTATTCAGCAAATATTTACTGAGCTCCTCTTATGTGCCAGATACTCTTCAAAGCCCTGAAGTTACCAGTAAACAATGGAGAGAAAAATGTCTCTGCCTTCCTCAAACTAAAGCTCCTGTGAGTAAACACATAGGCAGTTACCCCCTATATCTTCATTGCTAAAGAAGGTTTTTCTAGGGGCGCCTGGGTGGCTCAGTGGGTTAAAGCCTCTGCCTTCAGCTCAGGTCATGATCTCAGGGTCCTGGGATCGAGCCCCGCATCGGGCTTTCTGCTCAGTGGGGAGCCTGCTTCCCCCCTCCCTCTGCCTGCCTCTCTGCCTACTTGTGATCTCTCTCTGTGTCAAATAAATAAAGAAAAATCTTTAAAAAAAAAAAAAAAAGAAGGTTTTTCTATTGCCAATATGGCTCCCGTGATTTGAAAACCATGCTGTCCCTGGGATGATGCATTAAGCTGCCACCTGGTTTGGCATGAATGGCAAAACCCATTGAATGAACTGCTGCAGGTGATGAGAAGTGAAATGCAGGAAGCCTCAAAAGAATAGACACCAAAACCTGAGCCTTTGTATAATCATAGACAGTGGGATAAAGCTAGATATGCATACCTCTCAATTACATCTATTATAGAAGAATTTGAATCTAATGGACCACCTTAGAAAACTTTGGAATGTCTTTGCACTATTTTACTGGGCCATGGAAGATGGCTTACAGCAGTGATTTCCCAGACTTTTGGATTTCATATATTGGTAAAATTAAAATACAGCGATAACAACAACAAAGAAAGGGAACTGCCATAGGAGTGCCAACTTTTCATTTCAAATAAGGACATTAAAAAACATTTAAATATTTTTACGAGTAGAAAAAAATAACAAAATAAATAAGAGTCATTTCTAAGAAAGTACAGCTGACATTTATAGCAACACCCATTAGCTGTCCTTTAGGGATAGGTAAGCTAAACTGTGCTGTAACACATAGGTGCTAGTAACAAATAGGTCCCCACCCCGCTAATCTCAGTGGCTGGAAATAACATGCTACATATGTTTCATGGGGTGGCAGCAGTGGTCATCCCTTAGAGATCAAGACCTACAGAGCAGGGCGCGTGGGTGGCTCCATCAGTTAAGCATCTGCCTTGGGCTCAGGTCATGATCTCAGCGTCCTGGGATCCAGTCCCGGATCGGGCTCCCTGCTCAACAGAGAGTCTACTTCTCCCTCTCCCTCTGCCCCTCCACCCTGCTTATGTGCTTTCTCTCATATAAATAAATAAAATATTAAAGAAAAAAAAAGACAGACAAAGCAGCCATCTCCAATGTGCCCAACTACAGTGCCAGAAAGAAAAGAGAGCTCTGGGCACTCTTGCATGGGTAACTAACGCTCCAGAAATAACACATAGCACTTCTCTTACAATTCATTGGCCAGAGCTAGTCATGCGACCCCAACCAACCACAGGAAGATCAGGAAGTGTGACCTGCCACGTGCCCCATTAGCTGGCACTGTCTAACAAGCAGCATATAGTTGAAAAGCAACACTGATGAACACCTTTATAGAACATTGATCTTATTTTCTCATTTCAGTATGGACTAGTGAAAACTTGGTGACATTCCTACCCAGATCTTCTAAGTCAGCACTTGAAAACAGTGGATGGGGGGTAGAGGGAGGGAGAAGGGAAGGGGTTGGGGAGGGGAAATGAGGGCAGAGGAGGAGAGGGGAGGGAAGGAAAGATAAGCATTTACAGGCCAAATAAAATTATCTGGAAAAGTTAGCACTTTCTTGGCAGTACATGCAAATTATTACTAGATTCCCAACAGTAAAGAGGTGGCTAGTCAGTGTGGCTCCTGTGGCCAAAGGTGAACAACGCAGAGAACCCAGATGTCAGGAGCAACAGTGTGCAGGAAGGGCCCTGAAACTCAAAGCCTGTCCCAGTAGCAAAGTCTTTTGTTCTTGAACTGAAAGACAATTTGCTTTAGCTGTCAACAATGTCATGCTTTATAACTCATTCTTAATCCACCCCCTCAAGGATTATTATTTCAATGTTAGCTCTGCACCCAAACATCTGAAAAGGCCTGAGTCAGCCCAGCAAAACCCAACAACTTCATGTTGACCCTAAAGGTTGCATAAGAAATAAAATGAAGCTTAGTTTCCTGTGCCATGTGCTCATTTGGTCACAGTTGTTTTGCTCTGGTTTGTTGCTTTTATCGTTGTTAATACATGTGGCAAAACCAACCCTCAAAATGAAGTTAAATATCTTTGCTCAGCCATTCTATTCAGCTACAAGGCAGGGAAGTCTGATGCTGTTTTATGGAAATTCTGATTTTCAAAGTAATAAACAAATCTCAAAGGAACCAGAAAGGAACAATTGGACCCATGCCACGCACTCTGTGTGGGCTCAAGAAACTGTATTTGATGATGGCAAATTTCCTTTTCAAAAACGCCCTCAAACAAAGCTTAAGTTCCAGAAATGTTTTCTGGGCCAGACTTGTAGTAAATTATCCTTGGAGGCCCTAATGCCATATGAAGGACAAATGGAACTAAGATAGACTTGGTACTCAAATGAGGGAACAAGAGAATTCAAACAAATATGGACTGCAACTAGATTTAAGCCTTTGATTCTATAATGCCAATAAATAATAGTCAATTTAGTTGGTAGGGGAAGGCCAGTACTAACGCTTAATAAAACATATATTGTGTAAGAGAAATCAACTTCTTTTAAAAAATTCATGATAAAATTCTGTCAAAATGATATAAAATGAAATGCAAATCTTTTTCCTTACTTATCCCCATGAATCCTCAGTTCTTCTACCTAAACGTAAAGCGAATGGTCTCTAATGTATTCTTCAGAAAAACTGCAATACACACAATTAGTGTGTATGCTTATGTATATTTTCCATTTCCCCAAATGGGATCTACTATAAATAATCCTTTTCATTTCAATTGTTCAAGCAGTTAGCATCATACAGACACAGCTTTAGTAGTCTTCTCTTCCCCGTTAGAACTTCAAAAATATCAATTGCCTTTACCTTTGAATTCACTGAGAAAGTGCTCATTTAGACACCCAAACATTTTGTATAGTACCTTGCACTAGAAAACAAACAAAAAAACACCCTCTTGTATTGAAATATTTTAGGATGAAATATTAGCTACGAATGAATGGGGCTGTCATATGTTCCTAAAATAAATCACTAACATACTAAATAAGTGCTTTTGAACAATAAACTTGGCTTTGTGACTGGTCCAAAGGGCTATCTGTCAGATGACCCACTCTTAACAGAAGAGAAATTCCAAAGCAGGTCTCTGCTATTCAAAGCTTCCTTGGTTATTTGGGAGGAGAGCAGTGGGCAGGGGGCAGCTAATTGAAAGCTTGGAAATTGGAAGATGCCTCCTCATCAGATTGTTTTGAATTTTGGTCACAATCAGAAAGAGTAAGGAAAAGCCCCTTCACAGAGGTCCTTCCAGCGGACCGGACAGTCTTGGCATAGCACCTATTGAGTCGATCTAAGTACATAGGGACACTGCCGAGAGCTTAGTACTCAGCTGTTTACAAATAAATGTATTTAGTGCCAAAGCAGATGATAAGAATGCATACAGCCAAAGAGGAATAACTGCAATGAGAATGACTTAATGAGAAATAACTATTCATTGAGCACCTACTCATCAGATACTACAGCTTCTTAAACTTTCTCTGCTAATAAATGTCCCTAGGAAATAGTCTTCCCTCCAAGAAGATGATAGATAGATAGATCGGTCAGATAGATAGATCATCATTTCACAGAAAAGAAAAGTCTGTCATCCAATTCAGTCAGCAATAGGTTGGGCAGAGATTCAAATATAAGTCTCTGATTACAAAGACAATCCTCTTCCCACTGTACCACAAACCCCTTTTCAAAAATTATCTATTCACTAAAATATGTACCAGGCCCAGATGGCTTTCCAGCTGAATTCTATCTAACTTTCAGTGAACAGATAATCCTTATGTTATTCAAAAAATTTCTGACCATAGCAAAAGATGGAAAGCTTCCCAATTCAATTTACAAAGCAAGCATAACCTTACTTCCCAGTCCTGATGAAGAGAGAATGAAAAGAAAACTATAAAAACTTTCACTCATAAACATGGATGCCATGCAGTAACTAAATTGTACGTACAAACTGTCGAATGAAATCTAGGTGCATATTAAAAAATAGCATTCCATGACCAAGTGGACAGCATTGCAGGAATGCAGGGATAGTTCAACACTTAAAAATATAGCAACATAACTGACTAAAGGTACCAGATAGATTAAAAGCATAAATACATTAATTAATGCTAAGAAACAAACCACTCTCAAAAATAGCTGCCATTTTAAATTTAGAAATAGAAATTTCAGCTTAAAAACAAAGAGCATGACAGACCTGTAAAGACTGCTCAGTCAACACCATAGCAAACACACTAAGAAGGAAACCAGTGATGATAATTGAGATAATGTTGTTTGAGGGATTCTAAGACAATAAAATAATAAAATAAGTGGTATGAATAGTGGAAAGAAAGAGACAAGGGTATTATATGCATATACTATGATTGCATTCCTGGTAACTCAAAAGCCCAAGAAAAACTGATAATGTGATTGGATACAAAATGAATAAATTGAATGGCATGTGCCTCAGTAGCCCTAAAACACTTTACAATAAATTTATTCCTTTCATACCCATATAGAAATTTAATGAATTCCAAACAGAAGTTCATTAGGTTATTTTTCTCAGAACTAGACAAAATGATTTAAATGTTTGTTGGGAAAATAAATGTATAACTACCAAGAAATTTATGGAAAATAACAATAATGAGAGAGGGGGAGCTTTCTATATGGGACTCTAAAACTTTTTAGAACGTAAGATTCCAGAGGGAAGGTTTTCTGTCTGTGTTTTCCCCCCAGGACCCACACAATGCCAGAAGCACTGTGGACACTCAATAATTATCAATTTAATATATAAATGAACTAAGCTAATGTGATCAGAAAATGAGATTCTGGATGGGGGGGCAGGTAAATCAATGAGAGGGAAGAGAGTCAAAAGCTAATTGAAGTATACTTTACTACATGATTAAGTGGCTTTTCAATTTGTGGGGAAAAGACTCAGTATATCATCAATGGCTTTAAGAATAGTGGCTCTCAGGGTGCTTGGGTGGCTCAGTGGGTTAAAGCCTCTGCCTTCGGCTCAGGTCATGATCTCAGGGTACTGGGATCGAGCCCCGCATAGGGCTCTCTGCTCAGCGGGGAGCCTGCTTCCCCCCCACCCCCCGGCCTGCCTCTCTGCCTACTTATAATCTTTCTCACACTGTCAGATAAATAAATAAAATCTTTAAAAATAAAAAAAAAAACAATAGTGGCTCTCCTTCTAGAAGAAAATAAAGTTAGATCCCTATATCACCCCAAAATAAATAAAATAAAATAAAATAAAATAAAATAAAGCATTTAAAACCTAATGTAAACTTATTAGCCATGCATTATCTACACTTTACTTATATTAGACATCTCTGACCATCACCTGCCTGGACCTCTCAGTCCCAGCTCCCATGGGCCCAGAGGGACTTCCTCATCCAGTATAAACTTGGCTCACTTCGCCCTCTCTTCACCACCCAACACCTGCTCTTTCTTTCTGGTGTATGTGACTATTCTCCAGATCCTCACTTCAATGGGATGAAATGTTCTTAGAAGGAATTTGCTTTCCAGATGTGTCTTCATGGCTGTGTTATTTGTGTGATGATTTGGTAAGTGAAATTTGACAGAATAAAACATGCAAACATATTAGTGCGATTGTAACATTAAGCTTTCATTGTATAACTGTGTTCTGAAATCTGTGCTAAGCAAATGATTATTAGAGGAGGGAAAAAAGCACAAAATTTCCATTTATAAGGTATTGCAAACAGTGCACTAAGGTAAGCTTAGAGAGACAAGGGAATTAGTTGATTAATCATGAAGAAGGAACAGAAAATAAGATAAATGGATTTGTCACCCAATTCTAAAAACAAAATTCAAGAAGATCAATGTCAAAAGGCCCTGTGGCCTTGCAGGAATATTCTGGTGATTTTAGTTACAACTGAGAAATATCCCCTTCTTTTTCTTCTCTGGGGCTAGGGAGTGTGAAACTAACCGAGAGTGTGAAAGACTGCTTTTTTGTTCCTTTATTGCTCCCTAGAACAAAGATGTGAGAAAAATCTCAACCAGAAGACTAAGTGAATGTTTGACCACTCTCCGCTTCCTCTCCCCACAATGAAATGGCTTATATGTTAAGAACCTCACGTAAACAGAACGAGGAAATCAGATATCTGACTGACTTCATCAGATCCCAGGCTACATTCACCTTTCCTGAGAGGTAACTTAATATAGTAGATGGAGCGTGGACTTGGATGCCATTTAGTCCTGAGTCCAAACATTTGTTTCACTTTTTACAGAAATTTGTTAATTGCTCAGAGCTGTAGTTTTTGTTGTTGTTGTTGTTGTTTTGTTTTGTTTTTATATTCCAAACAGGTATACGAAAGAACCATCTCAAAAAAAAAAAAGAAAGAACCATCTCACTTGCTAGGGAAGGGCTCAGGACAAAACTGCTCCTTCCTGCTCCCTCCCTGTTTCTTCCCAACAGAATTTTGGAAAGGGGAAGGGACATTTTCAAGAATTCTATCTCTAATAGAAAGAAAATGCATATCCAATTTGCTATTAGATAAGGCTCATTCAAAATAAATGTCCAAGCATTTTTAAAGCACCAATTTCATCAAAAGACTTGAATTCCAACAATAGCATATTGATTTTATTCTGCATAGGCTCTCTGCAGATTCAAACATTTGTTTTGGTGTGGGACAAGATTTTTGGCATCAGTTTAGTAAAATGTTGGGTTCTTAGTTTGCATAACTGTTGCGCCTGTCACGAACAGACACAAAGCCTTGGCTCATTTTGCTGCCCTCCCCTCACTTCAGAGCAGGACTGTTTCTCTCACCCATCTGCAGCCTAGGGCAGGCTTCGTAAGGCCCACCAAGGCACAGAGATCTGAGCTGCACACTGCACAAGAATCCACTGTTAAGTGGTCCTCCGCTTGAGAATTTGAGAATTAATTTGAGAATTAAAGAATGTTCAATGTTGTTACGAAAAAAGTATTCACCACTTCCGTTATGGCACCTCTTTCCAGATGAAATCAGTGTAGAAATTCTGGAGACTCTCCTGGATGTCCTCAGAGATGACTCCTATATGTGGTATTAATGATGGTTACACACCTAGTTTTCTCTTTTAAAACTAGCTTCTACTTTGTTTGGTAGACAAAGATGTTTTTCAGATGAAAGTCCATTGAGTAAAGTCCTGGCATGAGATGATATTATGCAGCATTTTACTTAGCAAAGGGTTAAATAGCTTCTCCTTTGCCAGTACCATTGGAAAAGAGAGAATTTGTGGGAAGAGTATATGTCACAATCATTCCTGCATTTTACAACAATACCCAAGAAATATAATGACCTTCCTAATTTAAAAATATAACATTTTTACATATATCACCTCATCATTTGAATTTATTCTCCCAGTAGATATTTTCTGTAGAGACCCTGTGTTTCAAATACTGTGGTAGGTGCTGGGGATACAAAGAGAAAATAGAGCCCCTGTTTTTAAGTGAATAACAGTAACCACCATGTCAGTCAGAACAAGGTGTTATGGGGTCACCCAGAATGGACACTTAACTCAGTCCTGGGAGGGAAAGGGGCCAATTCTTTTCTATTTACTCCTTAAAAATGAAGTGAGTGGAACGAATTCTTTCTTGATACAGCTTCTAAGCGGAAACCACAGAAGTAAATGAGAAGAAATTCTATACATTCTATGCAGAATATAAGGCATATTTTTTGTTTTCCATTTTCAAGAAGAGAACAGCACACCAGATCAATAAAACCAGTTAATGGCTGATGAGTTTTTGAGTATTCACCATGGGCAAGGTATGATGGTTAGCACCGTATATGGACTATCCATGTGTTTTTCGCAGAACCCTAAGAGGTAGGTTCTATTGCCTTTATTTATACATAAGGAAACTGAGGCTTAGGTGTGATAACTTGCCCCACCAACACAGAGCCAGAAGTAGTGAGGCTGTGAGTCCAACTCAGCCTGTGCTCTGCTCCATTAATCTGTTTCCGAGTACTGCTTCCAAATATACATTTAGCCTGAGTAGGCTGTTTGTAGACACTCTATCCGAAGCTTTCACACTATTCCACCTTACTTTATTATTTTTTTTAAATGTCTGACCCAATTTTAGAAGAATGAGAAGCATCATTTTAAAAGGATATATATATATTATATATATATATATATATATAGTTTGACCCAAAATGAATAATTTTTTATCGTTACCAAAACCAGAGGAACAACCATCTTGTCACAACCTAAAGGCAGAGGTAGAAAACCAGGCTTTCTGAGGACCATGTTCAGGTTTCGTTCATTCCTGTCTCCTCCCTGCACCCCACCACAGGAGAGGGGAGAGGATGGAGGAGTGTTTTGGAGGAAGATCCCATATCCTACGCATGTGTTTGCACAAGCGTCTCCCTGCAGCCCTGGTTGTTCATTATGTGATACAAACACTATCTTTTATAGCAAATCTGGTATAATCGGCCTGGTAGACAAGATTCTGAGCTTTGGAGTGGGAGAAACAGGAGATTAAATCTTTGTCCTGTCCCCTCCTCACTTTCTGGCCATGGTAATCTACAAACCCTCTCTGCGTCTTGTCTCTCTTGCCTGCAGAGGGAAGCTGAAAAGCCTCACCCACAGGTGCCGAAGCACGTTGGGTGGAACATTTGTGTGATGTGCCGAGTACGGCCCTTGGCAAGGACCGGGTAAGATAAGAGTTGTTATAATTATTAAATTTACAGTTCTAACCTCTGGTGAAAAATCGCAATGAAGACACTTTGCAGCTATCCATTTCAAAAACTAATCGCTTCATACTCTGTAATATTCCTGTTTGTACTATTTTCCAATGAAAAATTGTGAAGGCCTTTTCACTTTATTCTTTGAATTAAATCGCCTTCCGTGCACTGTTCACAAAGGGCTCTCGATCAACGTGTGATGTTACTATCAGTATCTAGACTCGGGCTCCGAGAATTTAAAACGACACGAGATAAGGGCCCAGAAAAGCTCAGACGTGGTTCATGTAATGGAGGAACAGCTATTCCTCCGCGTTCGCCTCATTCAGGGGAGGAATTGCTCCTTCCCTTCCTCTTTATCCCCCACATCCTAAACAGATTTCCTGAAAGACCTTCTGGTTAAGTTCTCATCCCCTTGGCAAGGCAACTTGTCTACTGAGCCAGTCAGCTGTCTCATTGAGATTCACTGCCAGGTGGACAGCTTTGATGGCAAGGAGGTGGCGTTCCGCCCAGTTAAGCAGCTTTCAAGCCTCAAGCCATAAAGATGAGCTCCTGGCTCTCCTTCCGCCAGGAGGATACTGCAGACATATTGCCTGCCCTTGGAAGTATGGCTTTCCTGCGGTGCAAATTATTGAGCTGTGCAGAGCACCTTACTTACTGCTCTCTCCTCAGAGCACTCGAGACACAGACTCTGTCCAGTTTCTGTGTCAGCTTTTCTTCGTGAAAGGTGCTGTTCGAGTAATTAGCTGGAGTTTGAAGCAAGCAATAAATAAGTTAGAGGGATATGGGGTTTTCTCAGTCCACGCTGATCTTTCTGTTCACTGGAGGGGTGTGTGTATGGGCGGGGGGAACAATCCTGGTCTGTAGGAAAAATAGAAAATAACAGGCCCTGTGTTTTTGAATGAAACTTCGTCTGTTCAGGAGGTCTTGCAAAACTTTCAAGCTAAATAAGCTAATAGCGATTATACACTATGCAATATTTTCTAGCCCATTTTCTAGGTGTGAACACAGGAAAAAAATATATATGGTCAAAGACTCAAAGAATAGGACATTTTAGAACTGAAACAGAATCTTTTAAGTATGTTTTCCTCCCATTTATGTAGTGTGTATCCATTATGAAAAAACAGATAAGAGGCAACATCCATTATTAAACCATCCATCAGGGAGAACCACAAAGGAGGAAATCTGTTTACGTGACTCACCACAAAGAACGGGCAGTTGGAAATTCTCAAGGAGGACTCATTTGCAGCGGGCTATGTGGCTGTTCTCACCACCTCTCTGTTTTTCACAAAGGGAGGTGGAGAGCCTCTCACCATTTGTCAGCGAGGAAGGTTTTCAAGGAAACTTCAGGCCTTGCTGTGTTTATGCAGGAGTTTGGTGAGTGAAGTGTACCAAAGTCTGACACCCACCTGGAAAATCTAAAAGGCAGAGATGAGTCATCCAGCTGTTCAGCTAGCAAAGCAAAAAGAATTGTTGCCACATTGGGGTCAGCTGCATGCCCAGAGTGTGTCAAGCTGAAATGTATTGGAAACATTTTAAATCTTGCCCAAGAGGACAACTTAGAAAAGCATGGGACCCCAACACAGGCCATGTATGTGGAGGACCATGGGCATACCCAGGGGTATGGAAGCCAGAGGAAAAGAGGCTGGTTGTATGGTGGATGTACAGTCCCACCTGGGCTCTGGAAGGAAACAAGACACACGAGTGCCCAACGGTCAGTGAGTCTGCCCCTCCCAGAGATGCTGAGGCCATCTAATAAAAGCACCAGTCAAATAAGAATGTTTCTGTGTTTTTCCTCCATCCTCCCTGAGTTCTGTACCCTTTGCAAACTTCCTCAGAGTGAATGAGATAGGGAAGAAAGGGTGGAAGTCAAACGTGAGGAAAGAAGACAGAAAGGGTACACCTCCCAGTGTTGATTGGAGGCAGTTTGACTAACTACACTGGTTCCTAGCTGAGTGAGGAGATAGAAGTCTTAAGCCTAAGACTCAAGACTTAATGAATGCCATGGGATCTTGGCTTTTGAGTAAACACTGTCTTATAATCTAAAGTCACCATAAAATGTCCCAATAGCAAACAAAAATACTGTGACACTCCACGGGCAAGGAAAGCACTTGAATAAATATTAAAAGGACCATAAGAAACATAAAAAACAGTCATAATATCTCTGTCACTACTACTCAACTCTACCGCTGTGGCTCAAAAAGCAACCATCGATGAAACATTAACGAATGGTCCTGGCTGTGTTCCTGTCAAGCTTTATTTACAAATATAGGCAGTAGGTTAATTTGGCCCATAGACTGTAGTTGGCCAACCCTTGGTTCTGCATCATCATTTTTAATGGCTGCATAGCGTTCCATTCTGCAATTCTAACCAAATCTTGTTTAAGCGTTCAACTGTTGTTGGACATTTAGGTTGTTTCTCAATCCTGATATTAAACATGATGCTTGGATGCATATCTTTGTACATAAAACTTTATGCCCATCTTAATTACTTATATGGTCTGCTCCTAAAGTACAATTTTGGGGTCAGATTTTATGTGAAAGGCTTTGGAATAATACTGTCAAATTCACCTCAAGAAAAGTGGTACCAGTTTCCACACTTATCAGTGGGCATGAGTGTGCCCGTTTCCCTACAACAGAGATGGCAAATGTGGACCCCTTTGTGTATACACCCCACAAATTTAAGAATAAGAAAATCAAAGTGGGAGAGATTACACATTTGAAGTGGTTTATGAGTTGCTGCCTTTGGTTCCAAAGACAGTGACGCCGAACTCTCTCTATTATATGACGTTACTCCTGTGTGTGTGTGTGTGTGTGTTTAAGATTTTATTTATTTATTTGAGAGTAAACTAGAAATAAAGAGAGAGAAAGTACATGAGCAGGGGGGAAGGGTAGAGGGAGAGGGAGAAGCAGACTCCCTACTGACCAGGGAGCCTGACATGGAGCTCGATCCCAGGCCTCTAGGATCATGACCTGAGCTGAAGGCAGACACTTAACCAACTGAGTCACCCAGGCATCCTTATGGGTGTTTTTTTCAAACATGATGCTACTTCTAAGACATATACTGAGAAGGGATTATTAGTGAATTCTCTGGCTACTGTCTAGTATCATATTTTCTGGATTTTGTTTCCATGGGCCACCATCATGAGAAGCAGAGTGAACCAGTGAACCAAACCAAGAGTGGGCACACACGGTCAATGCTATCCCTACTCTACTCTCATTGTACAGTGTGACCCCCTACGGCAGCTGTGTGATAGCTTCTCTGCAGAATAATGTGACAGTGCCCTCCAGGAAGGAAGCCTACACTAAATGATTACACTCTGCCTACAAATA
Source organism: Potos flavus (assembly GCA_028534135.1). Lineage (NCBI taxonomy): Eukaryota > Metazoa > Chordata > Mammalia > Carnivora > Procyonidae > Potos > Potos flavus. The sequence continues at coordinate 47,833,642 of CM052892.1, read as the reverse complement.
TCTAGAGTTAGCAAAGAACAGTTTTCTGACCCCATGGCAGGGAAAGGTGGGCACCAACCCTTCCTTTAGAGATCACTGGCTACCTATTTATTTGAAAGAATTAACAATGGAATCTATAAGTTGCCAAGAGTCAACACAGTTGCTCAGTCTGGCCATGAACTAAGCAAACCTCCCCATATCTTGCCAGCCAATCACTATCATGGTCCCATCTTTCTTTCCCCTTTAAGTCCCCAGGAAATTATGCACTGGGAGCACATAAAAGAGCTGCCACAGGCATCGACACCCTGTCCCCAGAATTATCAAACCATCTCCCTTCATTTTGCTTGCTGCTTCTTGCTTTTCCTTTGCTCTCTGATAGCCGCTTGGCTCCTTGCCCAGCTTCTCAAGGGCCCGTTTGGCTCCTCTTGTTCTAATATTTCAATACAGCCTAATGGCTTGACTCCCCTTTCCTAATTTTGATAATCTCTTAGGTCCCACCCACTATAACCTCCCAAGGGCACTGGGGTGAGGTCATGTCCCTCACCCCCGCCTCCCCCACTGAGATACCATCCCTGGCTGTGTGCATCATCAGACAACTACCTCCAAAGTTGACCACAGCTCAGGACTATCCCATTTAAAAGCTTTTTTTAAAGGAAATTTCTATAATGTTTGGCATAAACCCAGGCAGGTTGACCACACAGTAGCTTAACCACTAATCTACAGCCACCCGATGTAATTATTTTCTATTTCCTTGGGGAGTCTTCAGAGCCACATTTCTAGTTCACAGCTGCGTTCTGTCCTAACCCTAATTCTGGAAGACCATAGGCATGGATGATTTCAAAAATCTTTTTTTTTTTTTTAAAGATTTTATTTATTTATTTGACGAGAGATAGAGAGCACAAGTAAGCAGAGCATCAGGCAGAGGGAGAGAGAGAAGCAGGCTCTCTGCTGAGCAGGGAGCCTGATGCGAGGCTCGATCCCAGGACCCTGGGATCATGACCTGAGCCGAAGGCAGCCGCTTAACCAACTGAGCCACCCAGGTGCCCCGATTTCAATAACCTTTTACCTGAAGTGATTTCATCCAACTTCGCCCTGTCCCAATCATATCTCTATCTACATGTAAACACATTTATATCTTTATACATGTGATATATCAAATTTAACTTTCTACAGCATGTACTATGATCTCATTCCCTTCTGTCAAGCCCTTAGCAGCTCCCCATCACTTACAAATACAAAGCAAATACCATCCCTGGGGAATAATATGCAAAACCCCCACACCTACAGCCCCCCAAATCTGAGCCCAACACTCACACACAAAAAATTCACAACCAGCTAATAAGCACGTGAAAACTTGTTCAGCGTCTTTAGCTACTGGGATATGCAAATGAAAACCACAATGAGATACAACTATACAACCAATAGAATGGCTAAAATGAAAAAGGCCAAAAGCAATGTGACCACAGGCTGCCTTTCTTTGTCATCTACTAATTCCCTTCATAAATTCTTAGGTCCCAACCGGACCACCCACACTTCTCTGAGGAGCCCTCACTGTCCTGCTTCTCTACATTGCCCATGTCCTCCTGAAATGCCTTGGTAGTAGGCAGACCAGTCTGCCTGTCACCTCGTGTTGTCCACATCCTAACCCTCTGAACCTTTGTGTTACATTATATGACAAAGGGAAATGAAGGGAGGCTTTAAAATAGAGATTTTATGCCAGATTAAATGTGGAAGAGAGAAGCAGAAGAGGAGGTCAGAGTGATGTGATAGAAACTCCATCCACTACTGCTGCTTTGAAGATGGAAGAGGAGGTCAACAAGTCAAGAAAACGGGCAGCTTGTTGAAGCTGGAGAGCACAAGGAAACCCATGTTCTCCTAGAGACCCCAGAAAGGAACTGCTGTCCTGCTCACACCTTGACTGTAGCCTGTGAGCTTCTCGAGGGACTTCTGACACTCAGAACTGCTGGAAAATATATTTCTGTTATTTTAAGCTACAAAGTTTGTGGTAATTCATTACAGCAGCAACAGAACACTAATGCAGCCCTCCTCATAAGTGGCTGCTCATTGAAACACATTCAAGGAAGGTCAGTCCAACCAGATTTGACCCCTGTGTTCTCTGAACCGCCATGATGATTATTTATCTCTCTCTCATGGCACATAACATATTTTGCTTTGCAGTCCTTTTCCCTCCCATTTAATCAATCACTTTATATTGCCCATTTTTACTAGACATATTTATGGTACCTGCCCTGCTATAGTCCTTCTGTCATAGTACCCATGCTCTGCACCATCTGACTACCTCCCTTCCCCCAATCAGCTAGAAGTGACATCTTACAGGGAGACCCAAACAAGAGGCTGGCTGGGGCTGGCCTAGTGTGAAAGGATGAAGAGAACTCATCAGTCAGCTCTTGGGAAACGTGATGGTCAGCATCTATTGGAGAGGCTCATCTGGTCTTAGAGAATTTGGGTTAAGGCAGCCATTTTGTCTAATGAGGGAAGTGGCCAGATAGGACAGGAGACTGAGGTAGAAATGAAGGGAGTTAGAAACTCCATGAGATGAAGGGAAAGGGAAGGAGTGGGGGGGGGGGTGTTGGCAAAGAGCAAGGGAGTTTTCAGTTTACCAGTTTTGTAAGGAATAAAGTATTCTCTCTCCTCTCTTCCTCTCTCTCTCCTCTCTTCATGCCAACAGGCATGTCAAATAGCACCCACCCTATGGTTCTCTCTTGCTGGAGAGATTGCCAGTCTCTCATATGGGCCAAACATGGCCCTTACAGATTCAGCTGTTTACCCTAATCATCTCTTGCCTAAGCTTTTTTAACAGTCTTCCATCTCATTTTTATGATCTTGCCTTCTTCCAATTTATAGCCATTTCCACCAGCCTATTTTTCTAAAATATGAATCAGAATATCTCTCTTTCCTGCCTATAACCTTTCCATGGCTGCCTACAGTCTTCAGGGGTAAGTCCAACCTCGTTGGCAGAGCCTAATAGGGCACTTTGCTATCTGTCCTTGACTCCTCACTCATCTTGCTCCTCCTCTTTCTTCCATTCTCTGCACCCCCCAAACCTATAGCTCCCACATTCTAGATTTTATCCAAGAATGTTGAATCCATGCTGTGTATCAAAACCACCTGTGGAGTGTTTTAAAAATGTGTAATGTTCAGGGGAAAGAGAGTGTATGGAAACTCTCTGTACTATCTGCTCAATTTTACTGTAAACCTAAAACTTCTCAGAAAAATAGTGTATTAAATGTAACCAGGTGCCACCATGGGTATTTGGGGTGGAAAGGTTGGTGAATCTGTTGCACATTCAGAGGTAAGACCACTGCTTGGTCCATGCTGACCACTCACTGTTCCCTCTGAGACACAATTTCCACATTGTTATTTCTGGACCAGTATTTCTGGGGAGCCATTATTCAGCCCTCAAGGTCTAGTTCATATGTCACTCCACTATGAAACTCTCCCCAACTTTCCAGACAGAACAAATCATTTTTTCCACACTGGTCCCATATTTCTTTGGGTACATCTCTGTGAGGGCATTTATCACAGAATTAAAGAGCTTTTCCCTACGCATCTGTTTCTTCTCTAGAATATATAACCTGTGCTTTCCACATATTTCCACCCTCTACTGGGCATGGTAAATGCCAGACACACTGTGGATCTTGTAATGTTCAATAGAGGAATGTACATGATTTATTTTATGAATAAATAAGCAGTTGAATGGCATATAGCTAATCTTTATTGAGCATTTACTATGTGTTGACCCTGTTTCAAGAGCTCTAAAGGTATTCCCTAGGTCGACATGTACAAGTTGAAATAGCCGCTTTTACTTGTCATTTTGCACAAGAGTTAAGTAACTTGTGTGCCACACAGATGGTTTCGAACCAGGGCAGTACTGGTCCCAGTGACCACTATTTTTTGCTGCTTCCCATATAATAAAGGAATGCCAAAGCTTCAGACTCTCTGGTGTGAGGATGCCTTTATTCATTAAGTACTTTTTCTATTTTAAGCTTATAGGATTCAAAACTCACCCATTGCTATGTCTATATGAGAGGCTGGTTTTATCAAGGAATGTAATAAATAACATGCTAAAATTCACCCATAAGTAGGAGATGGCTGTGGAAACCAGATGACTTATACTCAAGTCCTAGTTCTACGATTTACTAGCTATGCAACCCTGAGCAAGTCATTTAACCTCTCTTTGTCTCAGTTCTTTTCCTTAGAGCAAGGACATTAATAGTATCTACCTGTCATCATATGAATGTCTGCATCCCCCACCCCAAACTAATGTATTGGAATCCTAACACCCTATGCGATGGTATTTGGAGGAAGAGCCTTGGGGGGTAATTCAGTCATGAGTGTGGAGCCCTCATATATCAGATCCATGTTCTCATACAAGAGATTCCACAGGGCTCCCTAGCCCCTTGCACTGAAGACAGAGCAAGAAGGGGCTGCCTATGAACCAGGAAGAGGGCCCTCACCTGAACCTGACCATGTTGGCACTTCGATCTTGAACTTCCCAGTCTCCACAACTGTGAGAAATAAATTTTTATTGTCTACATGCTACTCGGTCTGTGGTATTTTGTTATTAACAACCTAAACGGACTATGACACTACTTCATTATTATAAAGATTAAATATGTAAAGCAGGCTCTGTGCTAAGAGTATTGAGAATGCTGCGTAATAGCTGTGTGTTTATGTACTATATATAACCAAATCTAATCGCAGCTGGTTTCAGCGACAACAAGGAAAGCCCAAATCATTCGGAGAGATGCCTTGGAAACTTTATCCTCTCAAAGTCTTTACATTATAAAACTTGCATGAACAATAAATTACATGTATTATATAATTTCTGATGATTCTTGGCCAATTTTCTTTTGTTTAATTGAAAATTCACAGCACAAAAATGTAACTTGCTGGTCTGTCTCCTGGGAGTCAACTCTGTGGGTATAGGTCACAAACTTAAGATTTATGGCATGTTTATATAATTGCTATAATTTATAGTTCTTTTGAAGTCAGCATTGGAGCCAGCAGGAGATAGACCCTATCAAAAGGGCAGTTGCAACCAAATCCTCTCCAGGAGACAGGCCAGTTGCTGCCGTACCCACTCCAGAGTGGCTCCCATGCTTCTGACACTTAGCAAGGGTCATAGCAGAACTTTTCCAGAAAACTCTGATTTGTCACCTGAGTTCACATCAAAAGTGCAGGACTGAGCATCCGCCACAAAGACTGGGAGACAAAAGGGGCCCAAGAGACCAGTCAGAAAGCATAAGACCGACCCTCTTTTAAATGCCAAGATAGATGACTTAATTCAACATAAAACAAGAACAGAAAGTTTCCAGACATCTTGGATGGTCCATAAAATGCTAGTCAACAAATATTTATTGAACACCTATACTGAATCCCAAGCTCACTCCAAGCCTACATCTTTATCCTACACTGCACTACCTGCTAATATAATTTAAATAGCTGGATATTCTCAACAGGTGGCCCATAGTCACATCTTCCAAAAATGTTTGGTTTGGTTTTTAGAGTGTTTCTTTAAAAAAAAATTAGTTTCCAAAGTTTTAAAAGGGGAGATGTCAAATAAAATTTATATATTTCTGGTTTTTCTTTAAAAATCAGGGGATCTGATGACCCTGGGCCTACCATTCTTCATGACAACAGATTGGCAGCTGCTGAGTGGCAGCTGCCCCTTCACATGGGACAGAAATGAGCAAGTTTACTCTGGGGTCCAACCCACCCCATCTTCTACTCTGTAGGCATTTGAGACTGCAGCCTCAATTTGTATCTGAAGATTTAAGGACAGACTTTACTATCACGTCAAACTAAGTGATGAATCAGTACCCGATAAAAGGGGTTCAGATTTTGAACAGCACAATCGTAGTTTTATATATATATATATATATATATATATATATATATATATATATATATATATATATATATATTTATGGGTTTACCTTTGTCCTCATTCCATGAACAGGGACACAGATTAATATAGTGGAGAAAGAATGTGCTTTGGGGTCAGCCAAAGTGGATTAAAATGCTGGCACTCCCTCTCTTAGCAATCTAACTGGAGAACCCTCTGAGTCTCTGTTTTCTCTTTTAGACAATGGAGATCATTAAATCAGCCTCACAGGGACGTTGCGAGGTTTAAATTAATATTTTTGTGCTTTGCTCATATGGCTGCTTGGGCCTGGAAATTTCTCAGCAGTCCACCCTTTGTCAAGCTGACAAACTTCTCTTAGGGATCAGAACCCAGAGAAAGACACCATTTATTCACCAAAGTTTTCCAACCTACACTGGCCCCAAGTCCTCCACTACACTGTCCCAGGAAAAAGGAACACTTTTGCTTTTGGGTTCCTGTATTTCAGTTGCAGTTTATGTATTTTTTGCTCATCCATCTTTTCCACCAAACAAGAAACATTCTTTGTACAGCACCAATTCTATATGTGTTTAGATAATAGTGGGCCAGTATTAAAACGATAAATGCATACTAAAACTGTCTTTACTTTTTTCTTACTATTTGGTTCACACTCCATAGTAATAATAAATTTTATTAGCTCAGCTATCTTGAACAGAGGCATATATAATTGTACTTATCCAAATTATCTATTAAAAACACCCAAAATGAGCTGATATAGAAGGAATTTTCTACCAAAACAGTTTTATTAAGATAGAAAATACAATCCCAGAAACAAAGACCATGGGTGTGTTTAACTTCCAGTCTCCCCAAAGAAGCTGATCTGGACAGTTAGAGGGAAACATGACATACTCTCTTTCTCTTGGGATTCATACATAATTTAGACCCAAATTATTTTCAGCTCTTAGATTTTCATCAAAATCTGGATTGTAAGCTCCCTGAGGGCAAGGCTATTTACCTAGTTTGCTTATTAATGCATATCAATCCTTGGACCAAAGACTGGCACATTAGAGCTATTCAATAAATATTTACTGAAGAAACATATGAATATGTCTGGGATGTGCTGGAATATTAAACACTTGGGAGGGAGTAACCACATTCTGCATGCCAATGTGAGAGTTTCTTGCTGTTCATTGACCTCTTTTATTTTCCTAAAGCCCCTGTGAAGTTGATATCATCACCATCATCACCATCATTATCATCGTTATCATCACCATTTGACCCCAAAGTCTTTGCTCTCTCCACTCCATCAACCATGCCTATTCTTGTATCCAATAAAAAAGGACAAACATGCATAAATACGCTCTTCTGGTACTGAAGGTAAAGGGAGGTCATGGGTACTTTTCCTCTCCCGTGGATCTTCCCTCCCACTGTAGAGTTGTTAGTGGCCATTTCCAACTAATAGGACAAAGCTTTTCTTCTAGTACTAATCTGGCTCTTTGACAAGGTGAACATAATTGTGTATTAACACAATTTTTAAGTTATGTTTTAACTTACAAACTTCATTTTCATTGATTCTAAACGTACCTCACTGGAATCAGTCACTCTGGAAAGGGAGTGTCCTGGTTTGCCTACAAAAGTCCTGGTTTTCATTTCTTGTTCTGATGTTACTGTTATTGTAGCTTCCTTCCACTCAAAATTTTCAGGGATCTCAGTAAGAGAATTGGAGGAGACCAATCTGTTGGATGGGGTGGCTCTTAGAACCCTGAAAGGTGAAAAAAAAAAAAAATAAAGAACCCTGAACGGTGGGCCAATTGCTTCCTTGTAGATTATTATTTACACCTGCTGTAGTAACAAAAACAAAAACGAAAACTGTCTCAATGATTTTATATATAAACAGAATCTGCTGATGCAGAAAATAGTGTGTGTAAGTCCAGGAAAATTTGATCCATAGGGCATACAACAGAATTCTGTCTTGGTATCCACCTGCTCCCAATCCCCCTTGCATTACCATCTTTGAACTGGATAATTTGAACCAGGTAGAGGGCGATCATGTCACTGTCTTTGCTGAACTCAGGCCCTGGCCTTAGCTAGTTCAGAGCAATATTTTATTTGCCCAAATCATAGATGAATTAGATCTAAAACATTATGGTTCTTTCCTGTATTACAGTTGCAAGGTGATAGTCTACGCAAGGACCACATAACCAGGAAATGGTTTTGCTCTTGATGACCGTGGCGTTTTTTGTGTTCTTCTGGTTTGCTTATTAGCAATAATGAAGATTCTTTGCAGGTTTTATTGACCTTTTCCTGCGCTGTGAATCCACGAACAGGAATCAATTTGAACTAGATTGCAGAGATATGAATTACATTCTTGGCGATGTATTCCTTTGCATGGCATCTGTATTATAACACTGGCATGAAAACATGGCTTCATGGATCAGATTGTTTCTGCTGGGATAAACATGGGTATACTCTGCCTTCGTATCCTTTCAAGTTATACTTAAACTATTTGAAGTCATTTTCAATAAGTTGAATGCATAATCTATGTAAAGAATGCAAAAAAAAAAAAAAATCCTCATGTTGCTATCCTCTAAGGCTGCATAAAAAATCTCTTCCAAATCTTAGTGGCATAAAAAGCAATCATTTCAGTAATCAATTCTACATATCAGTAATGCAGGATACTGCAGGGATGGTTTGTCTCTGATCCACATCTCAGGCCTCAACCGAAGGCCATCAAAACACCTAGGGACTGTTACAGCTGGGGCTGGAGGACTCACTTCCAAGATGGCTCCTCCACCTCCTGTCCGGCACATGAGTGAGTGTGGCTGCATTGCCGAGCTCAGCCAGGACTGCAGGCTCCAAGGCCTATGGGCACTTTCTCCAGCACGGTGGCTCAGGAAACACTTCCTCCATGGCATCCCAGTGTCCCAGCAAAGAAGGTAGAAGCTGCAAACTCAGTGGTGCTTGTTTGTGTTTCCCTCAGAGGTTGTCTAGTGTCTCTTTGGCCATCTTCTATTGGTAGAAGCAGTCACATGTCTACCAGGGAGAAGGGTAGAAAAGATAGACTGCACTTGTCAATAAAAGGGGAATTAAAGAGTTGGCAGCCATGTTTTAAAACCACCACACTCATATATTACTGTGGTTTTTTTTTTTTAATTTTTATTTTTATAAGCTAGGCTACTATGAGAAAGAAAATTCCATATCAACTTTTCTAAAATACCACAAGCATTTTAGTAGAAATTCTTACTTTTAACTATACTATAGCTAATATTCTTATGCAGCATATTACTACGTTCAGATGTATAGGAGTAATTTTAAATAATGTTCTCAAGGTGGGACACTAGAAAAGTCACGTGGGTTGAAACTAGACATTCTTTAGATGGCTTACTGGGACTTTTTTAATGGCCAAGGTGGACATTTAATTTTAACCGATTAGACGTTTTTCCAGATTAGTGTAATATATTCATACTGTAATACATCCGCTTCACTTCTAAGGAAAAAAAGGGGGAGATCAAGGACATAAAGGTTTAGCTATATATACTTTCAATGTAGAATTATTTATATAATATTGAAAAATTAGAAAAAATCTAAATGTGCCACAAAATATTGTTTAAAATTTTACAATATAACTATATCATAGAATAGTGCAAAAACTCATGTTGTAAAAAATTTTTGGTGACATGAAAAAATATTCGTAATGTGCTTGTTAGTGCTAAAAAGATTATAAAAGGATGGGATACAAAATAATCCCAATGGTGGGGTGCCTGGGTGGCTCAGTGGGTTAAAGCCTCTGCCTTCGGCTCGGGTCATGATCTCAGGGTCCTGGGATCGAGCCCCGCATCAGGCTCTCTGCTCCGTGGGGAGCCTGCTTCCTCCTCTCTCTCTGCCTACTTGTGATCTCTGTCTGTCAAATAAATAAATAAAATCTTTAAAAAAAAATAATAATCCCAATTGTATAAAACATATTTTTTTGTTTTTTGTGGGTTTTTTTAAGACTTTACTTATTTATTTAACGGAGAGAGAGAGATAGAGAGCACAAGCAGGAGGAGTGGCAGAGGGAGAGGGAGAAGCAGCTCCCCGCTGAGCAGGGAGCCCAATGCAGGGCTCAATCCCAGGACCTCAGGATCATGACCCTAGCCGAAGGCAGACACTCAACCCAGGCACCCCAAAACATATGTTGATCTATATAAAAATAAAAGCTTACACCAAAACATTGACAGAGATGATACCTCATGTCTGGAGTTTTGCCTAATCTCATTCACTGTGCTGTGCTTTTGTGTATTTTCAAAAAATTTTAAAATGATTTTATATTGATATATTATTTTTTCATTTTATAAAAATGCATAAAAATATAGTACTTAATAAAATACATAAATAAGTAAATCAAATTCATCAATAAGCTTTTCACCCTGAATAATCACATTATTTGTAAAATTTCATTGTTTTATATTTTGGATTATCCATTTTTTTATAAAAATGATACATAGTATATAAAATGGCTTGTTCCTCGACTTTTTATGCTTATAACTAGGAGCTGTTAACCAAATCCTTTTTTGCTGTCAAGGCTTCACTGAATTTCTTTAGATAACCAGTGATCCTTCCCCTAAACCTAGACGGATAAACACATGGTCCCTATAAATTCAAAAGTAATTTATAACAATGAGACTCTAGAAAAGAGACGTCAAATTTTTGACTTTCAAGTCTCAAAAAACTATGCTCTAGGTTTAACACTGGAAATTTCAGGAAAATGCTTTCTAAGCTAGCTGTCCTTATGTTTTCACCCCACCCACCCTTGTAGATAAAATATTAATGAGGTAGCAGACCAAGAAGTGTTATAAAGAGGAGAAATGAAAAGAAAAGCCCAACTCCTCCTCATCACCCACAGAATTAGTTCCAAGGGATGAGTGACCCAAGCCCTAAGTAGTTGGTCAATCTGAGAATAGAGTCCTTACTACTGCTCTAGAAGATGACAAGCAGTGAAGCTAGGTCCCCAAGCTATCAGAGGACAAGAGTCATGTTGAAATGACTGAAAGGTGTGCCTAGGTCTAAAGCTGTCCTAGTGTATATGGGGGCTCTGCCATTTAATAGGAAAGAGACAAGTGTTTTTGCAGGTGTCTGGTATTGGGTGGATGTGACACCAGGAGTCACGGACCTGAAAGGGAATTACAGTTGTAATGAGGAGATACTATGGTAGAAAATTGTTTGACTCTTGTAGTCCTGTGACCAGAGGGGAAGAGTAGTCCTAGAAGATGCCATCCCATTGGCATCACCGTGCTCCAGGACCATGTAGAATTGTGCCTCACCTCACAGAATGAGGAGGACCATGGATCGGGAGCAAGCCTAACCTCACCCTGTGGTTACAAGATATGTCAAGAAGCCACATGGAACTTGAGTGGCCTAGATTGAATAGAGGGAAACAAGCAGGAAAAGAAGGCTCTGAACTGACTGTACTGACCCCAAGTAACTAACGTCACCTAAGTCGAACTGTAGCATCAGGCTCACAGTAGGAATGAGTTTATGAAAAAAATAAAATTATATATATTGGATGCCTCAATATATAAACTGACATATTCATATCTGCCACACATCTCATTATGAGCATATTTCTATGTGGAAAAATACACATGTAAGCAGCATGGCCTTAGTCGGTCTTAGTGTGGGAGCATGTCCAGCCCAATATGTTTTTAAAGCATTAATGAGCAACTTAATTTTACACCAAAAATATCCATGTGTATTATAAAACAACACTATCTGTGATCATGAAAACACAAAGTACCTGAAGAAATGTTAAATATATAATTGCAAATTTCAGAGTAGGGAAGTTCTTCATAAATACACATTCTATAAATCATGAAAGAATGATATCTGACTATATGGAATTAAAACATTTCTCTATGGAAAAACTACACCACAAAAAAGAGACAAAAATCAAACAATAATCAGGGGGAAATATTCTCAAATCCTTTCAGAATAAAGAGCTCATTTTCTTAAAATATAAAAATTACCGCAAATAAATAAGAAAAAGACCAACGATCCAATAGAAAAACAAAGGGCATAGACATAGAAAAGAATATACAAATAGTTCTTAGCAGAAATACACAAGCCTAATCATATTTTAAATGTGAGTTAAAGCTATAATAAAATAGTTTTCATCTTTCCAACTGGTGAAAATTAAATGTTTCATAACATACTGTGTTGAAGGAGGGGTGAGGAATCAGGCACTATGATATGTTGCAATGCAACTTAGTGCAAAGTTGATGGAGCACATTCGCAATATTTATGAAAATTTAAAATCTATGTCTTTTCTGATACAGGGGTTATACAGTACAGATATAGAATCTTGTGAGTAATTAATTACATATACAGAAAATAGCCACTGAGGCATCATAATAGAAAAAGAATGGAAATAGCCGACAAGTTAATCAATAAAGATATGGCGAAATGCATTAGAAAACATGCATACAATGCAATTATTTAAATGAATAAGGCAGGTCCAAATGAAGATGTGGAATGGTTCCAGACAGGTATCTTTAAGTGAAAAAGCCAAGTCACAGAGTATGTGTAGTAGCTAATGCAGAAGATACACAATATACACCTGTATATGCACGGAATACTCTTGAAGGAGAGGCATCTGGGTGGTGCAGTCACTTAAGCATCTGAGTCTTGATTTAAGCTCAGGTCATGATCTCAGGGTCATGACATCAAGTCCTGTGTTGGGCTCCGCGCTCAGCGGGGAGTCTACTGGAGATTCTCTCTCTCCCTCTCCTCCTTCCTCTGTGCTCACTCTCTCTCTCTCAAATAAATAAATCTTAAAAAAAAAAAAGACGTATCTCTTGAAGGTTACACAAGAAACTAGTAACAAGCAGTTGTCTGTAGAGGACAAGTGAGTAGCTTAGGAATTCTGGGGGAGGAATTCTTAGGAATTCCTTTTCATTAGGTTATTTTTTGGGCCTTGGAATATTATACCAAAACCATGCATTTCCTCTTAAGAGAAAGATTTTTTTTAATTTTATTTATTTATTTGACAGAGAGAGAGAGATCACAAGTAGGCAGAGAGGCAGGCAGAGAGAGAAGGGGAAGCAGGCTCCCCGCTGAGCAGAGAGCCGGATGCAGGACTTGATCCCAGGACCCTGAGATCATGACCTGAGCCGAAAGCAGAGGCTTTAACCCACTGAGCCACCCAGGCGCCCACATTTCCTCCTTAAGAACAAAAGAAAAGAAAAGGAAAGGAAAGGTGAAATTTAAAAAGGGGGAGGCACAACAGAAATACAAAGAGACAAAATTTTGGCATGGGACACAGCAAAACAACCCCACAGGATCTCTCAATAAGGTTCTCTTTGTAGAGCCCTGAAAATCTCAGCTCTTCCAAAACCCTAGCCTGCTTTGATTTTTTCACTACTTCTGCTCATTGTGGCTTGAATTATGCACCCCTCCCCCCCACCCAAAAAAGATATTTTCAATTTCTAATTCTCAGTACCAGGGAATGTGACCTTATTGGGAAATAGGGGGCTTTACAGAGGTAATTCAGTTAAAATGAGGTCATTGGTGTGGGCCCTACTCCTATATGACGGGTGTCTTCATACAAGGAGAAAATCGGACACAGAGACATGGAGGGAAGATGATGTGGGGAAACACGGAGGAGACAGCCATCCACAAGCCAAGGGAAGAGACCTGGAACTATTCATTCCCTTTCACCTTTAGAGGAAGCATAGCCTTGTGAACACCTTGACTTTTGGACTTCTTGTCTTCAGACTGTGACAACACAAAATTCTCTTGCTCTAAACCACCCAGTTTGTGGGTGTTGGTGCAGAAACCCTAGGAAACTGGCACATGGTCTGCCTCTCCCCAACCTCACAGCTCCATTCCCTTCCCACCTCCTTCTTCCCAGAGCCCTAAGCTCTGGACCCATAAAATGTAAATTTGTTTAGCCTTTTCTTGTCTTCAAGTACTTCCATAGCTTTTCCCAGAAGCACAATCAAAGGCCAAGCCTGGTAATTTCCCCCCTGAAGGACCCTTCTTCCTAAGAAAGGGGCGATCGTGCAGGCAGGCTGAAAACATGTCCATCGATTTATTTGAGTCCTCCCAATACATCTAATCATCCTTTTAATGGCTACGGGGGGTTAGCTGCATAACTATACCATATTTCATTTTATCATTTTCTACCACTAAATCTATGTTATCTCCCACTTTGTCTGTTATCCATGTTTGTTTCCCACCCTCCACTGTTGGATAAATCCCTTAGAAGAGGACCTGTATGAGTCACAAGGCAAGCATGCTTTATGTTATTTGATACATATTATCACATTGCCCTATAGAAAACATGACCAATTTTGACTCTGTTTTACTTTGGCAACTGAAAAAAATGTTAATGGTGTCATAGTCATGCTCTATTGTTAACGGTACAGGACAGAGGTTGGCAAACTTTCTGTGAAGGGCCAGATGATAAATAGTTTAGACTCTGTGAATCATGCAGTGTCTTGCAACCCTGCCTTGGTGGTAACGAAAGCAGCCATACACGATATGTAAATGAGTGAACACAGCTGGATTCCAATAAAACCTTACTGGTAGATACTGAAATTGAATATCAATAATTATCATGTGTCACAAAAGATTGGGTTTTTAACATTTTTTTCAGTCATGTGAAAAAATGTCAAAAACCATAGTTTGCATAGGCCATATAAAAACAGGCAGTAGGCTGGATCCGACCCATGGGCTAAAGGTTCCCAGTTTCTGGTGTAGAATTTAGTACTCAATAATCCATTTTGCAGTCCATTAGGAAATTCTTCCTTGAGGAGAAACTTGTACTTTCCTGCAAGGTCTTCTTGGTTAAGATCCACATGACATGAGGATGACCTTGGGCATCGCTGACTGTCAGAACAGCCAATGGGTAAGTTAATGTTACTGCACATTAATTGTTATCAATATTGAGTCAAATATCAGTTGAACATATTACCTAAAGGATTTAGAGAGTACCCTTTGGTAGGTTTTCTCTCAACATTATTCTTAGTTTAATCCAGACCATTGGAACTGTCTGGGGCCAACATGGATTGATCAGTTCTCTCTGACAACTCAGATGTACACATCCACATACTCTTTATTCCACAGAATTCCTTTAGAATAGTTATACTTTTGCAAGATTCCATAAACCTATATTGAGAGATCAAGAAACTCCCATTCATCTATCAATCTGTTAATGAATATTGTTGAAGACGTTGTTCCTGAAACCACAATATATCCTAGTATGAGGAGAACCTTTGTATCAGAAAGGCGAACAAGGAGGTTTCTTTTATTTTTGGCACACTTTTTGTGCCCTAAACTTGCCAAGTATCTTCCTCACCCCTTTACTCTTAATCTTCTCTGTGATTAAATTTCTTTATACACATTTTAATTTGTTTAATCATGCCATATTTTATGGAGCTTTATAAGCTGTATCTTATCTTTCTCTTCCTCTTCTTTCCTCTTCATCCTTTAACAGAGGCACTTTAATTTTTAAAAACTTAAAAATGGAGCATCGTAGGCACTTGGATGAGAAGATTTGACAGGGAATAGGGGTGAGGATGGTCTTACTGTCTTAGAGTAGTCTTGCTGTTTTCTCATGGAATTACCTTCGTGTCTATTTTCTCAGTATAATACAGCAGAGCCATTCCAAATCAAACCCCAAATTTATCTTGCCCTTCTTCTGTCTTTCAACTAATGGTGCCACATAGGAAACATGATGCCCTGGAAGCCCAGACATGGATCTCTCCAACGGTCTCTGGACGCTCAGCCTGGAAGTTCTCTGTGCCTCAAGGTCAGAGCAGGGGAAGGAGCTCTGGCCAGCAAGCCTGCCCTGGGGGTTTATCTGCGGGGTTGTCAGGAGTGACAGCAAAGAGCCAGGCTGCTTGATGAATCCAACAAGCAGAAAAATCTGTCAAAACACGCAGAACGTTCATTGCAGGGATCGTGGAAACATTGCCTATTTGTTTGGAGCGTGTTTAATTATTTTTAAACATATGCAGTCTGTAGTTCAGTGAACATGTCAGGGATAATAGAGGAAGAAAAGCAAATGAGGGGAGCAGCACTGATCCTGGAGCGACTCCTCTCCGCAGCTGCCTGATGGGGAGAAGCAGTTGATTCCCTCCAAAGTGTGGCTCCCTGTCTGTCATCTAATGAAATGCAGTAGGGGGATTAATGTCATTAGCTCCAGGCCAGCATGCTGTGTAGTAAACAGATATACATCCTTGCTCATTTGGGGGAGTGTTTCTCAGCTCCTGCTTGCTGGCCTGCAAAGGTCACTCCCAGCCCTGTATTAGTTAAATGAGAAGAAATTAGGTTGGTTGGGAGAATCTTGTCTGGTTCGTGAGAGCAGGCACGGGGGAGTCAGGCACCTAATTCTGCTCCTCCCACCCCTTACGCCTTCTAATTGGGGCTCATGTTTTGTCTTTGGGGGGGGGGGCCACCTGAGGTAACCAGAGAAGATAAAAGCCCTGTGAGTAAATGTTTTACAGAAGAAAAGAAATTGTTTTATTTCAATAACCAAATTGACTAAGGAGTACAGAAAAAAATGGGCATTGCTGTTTCTACATCATGACTACCTCTCTTCGTTCTCGAACCAAGAGCTTTTCCACATATTGGCACCTACAAAGCGGAAGGCTGAGAAATACATGTGCTCCCTTTCCCCTAATCCACAGGAATATGTACAAAAAATAGCTACAAGTGAATAAAAACAGATATTTTTGTATTCCTTGAAAACACAGAAATCCTGACTTTAATTTCATGATGAAAAATATTAGGGGATGGGGGAAAAAACAGGAGAAGAATGTCAGGAGGAAGAATGAATACTTCTGGAGGATGGCCATGCCTTACACTCAGACATGAACAGACACCTTCGGTCATGAATGGAAGAATACACCGCACCGTCCAGATATAACCAGGGAGAATCTGCAAAGCAGAAGAAACAAAAGAAAACAAAGAAATGATAACCAAGGCGAAGAAGAATGTTTGAAGGAAATGTGGCAAGGAAAATGGAGAGTTGAGTCAAAATTACACAAATACTAGATAAAATGAAGACAAACACAAAAGCTGCCTTGTAAGAATTAAAATCTTTTCCTATCAAAGCCGAATACTCTATTTTATACTAAAAGAGACACTAGATACACTTGCCTTTGAACTGTGCTCCAATGTTTGTCGGCAGTATGTATTTTGCTGCAATAAATATTACTATCAAAGAAGTGATACAAATGAAAAATAAAAAAAAAGGAAATTCAATATCACTTACTTTTATGTCACAAATTTAATTTTGGGCACCCCCTTCATGTCACCACTACTTCCTGAGGGTCACTGAGAATTATATTCCTCAAAGGACATCATGGCAGAGTTCATTTTCTCTCCTAATGGCAGGCCAATGAGAGAGTAAAGAGGAGATGGCCGGGAAGAGCAATGAGTATGTCACCAAAAATAAAAGGAAAAGGAAAGAAGGAAAGAAGGAAAGAAGGAAGGAAGGAAGGAAGGAAGGAAGGAAGGAAGGAAGGAAGGAAGGAGAGGAGGGAAGAAGGGAGGGAGGAAGGGAAAAGGACAGGAGAGGAGAAAGGAGAGGGAAGGAAAGGGAAAGGAAGGGAGGGGAGGGGAGGGGAAGGGAGAGGAGGGGAGGGGAGGGGAGA